>OZ023251.1:16846878-17446878 GCA_964006365.1 Trididemnum miniatum | reverse complement strand
TTATCCGGGGACATTGCCCACAAGCGCAAAATTAACTAACCTGTTAACGGGAATTATTCACTTATGATCAGCGAACAGATGTAGTAGCCTTTACGAATGAAATACCGACAGAAAATTTGCTGATTTGGGTGCAACCAGCGTTGAGAACCTGTAGAAAGGGGTCATGCCATAAAAGGTTGAGAACCACTGCGTTCAATTGAAGTAACGAATGATGTCCGTAGAACCGCACTCATATTTTTATCCTAGCGCTTTCCCCAAACGTATTAAATCTCCAAAATCCACGGATTAATTGAAAATTTTGACAAGAGCGTCGCTCAGCAACTAAACTTAGTTGCTGCAAATGGTTTGATGGAAATTCGAATCAATGAAGCAAAACCAAATCTTCATTATGCCCGCGATATCACGTCGAAGCGTGTAACGAGTGGCGGGGTCATTCTCTGCGGCTTAGCGCCTAGACAACAAAGAAACAGAAGCGGTGGCAAGCCGTTGGCAACTGAGTCCGATTTAACCGGCATGGGAATCGAAGCCAAGATCTACGGCGCCGATAGCGATGTCTTTAACCACTGAACTAACAAAATAATGTTTGTTAAAAACAACTCCACCACTTCACAACTCCACGCATTTCTCTACCTTTTAGGTGTAGTTTGCTTGTTTTGCCATTGGGAAAGGCACTTAGCGGGATTCCCATATCTTGGTGTGGTAGGCAGATGGTTGGATGCTCCTATGCCAGCGGTTATGGTGCTTTGGTCACTTTCTCGTGATAGGGGCATGAATAAGCAACTAAACAACAAACTAACTTCGTCACTCTACTTCTTCAACGTTTTTTTTTCGATCAGCACATGATAATCGAAGGCATGTTCCAATCCACAAATCCTGCAATCAGAAACGAAGCATTTAAACAAGCACAGAAGTGGATCAATGGAAATTTCAAAGCTTACTTGAAAGCGGAAGCAATGTTCGAAAAGGTAAGACATGATTTTTATGTCTAGAAATCATGATCATTACTGACAAATACATATGGCTGGCTAAGGTCACTGCAATTCTTGTTTATAATAGGTTTGACCGGCCGGTTAGCTCAGTTGTCAAGCACATAAGTATCGGTGCGGAAGGTTTAGGGTTCAATTACCGGATCAGTCAAATGGAACACAGGATCGCCAAAGGCTCGCCACCGCTGCGACGTGTTTGTGTTGCTCAGGCGCTAAGCCTCGGGGATGGGCCCCATCACATGTCACACGCTCTGGCGTAATTCCGCGAGTATTAATGAAGATTTTTTTATGTAAAGGTTTGCAGTTTATCTTCAAACCGCGCAGTTTTGGAATATTTTTGTTAAAAAAGTTGCAACCAGACGAACATTCCTCTTGATTGCGGCAAGGCGAAATCTTGTTGTATCAACAAAACTAAGGGTGGAGGAACGATGGTAGCATAAAACGAACATAGACAAGAAAAAGTATCACAGAAAAAGATCTCAAAAAAGCTGACGATTAGGTGGAATTTTTTTCACCTTTTTATCTTTCTGCTATGAAAACTTTATAATACAGAAGAGTGCCTTTTCTTTTGACGTACTGTTTTGAAAACGATGTAATATTCTGTTCAAGTTTTTATTTTTCACAGTATAACGTCACTACATCAGACGGCGTAGCAGGTTCAGGTGGAGAGTATGACGTGCAAGTGGGATTTGGTTGGACAAATGGTGTCATCTTGTCATTACTTGATGAATACGCGATCAATGCAACGGGTAAGTATCCTAAATTCAGGTTTAGCTTAAGGGAAAAAGGGTCAGAGAAGATTGATTTTAATTATTAATATGAAGTTTTATAACAAACAATGCAGCCAAGATAACGTTGGCAATGGCGCAAGAAGTGAGCCGAAACGTCCGCCCAAGTATTTTTAGCTGTTGCTTGGCTGCATTGTTTGTAATAAAATTGCCAGCAAACTTCCAACTGTACCGTTTGCCAATGTGAAGTTTGTTTACAGAAAAAGTAGCGAAAACTTTTGGAAGAAAAATTTTTGTGCTTTCTAAAGACGCTGTCTGTCAGCAGATTTGTAGTGTACTGGTTGTAAAGAAATACTTACCAATGACATAGCATTATTTAACTAGTTTTTGCTAAAATAATGTAATTTTTCTTTTTATTTCGCGAAAAGCAACCTTCATCGGATTGACGCTATAGCAAACATGTAAAAATTGGTGGGCTGACGTGCCGCAGCTTAGTTTTTCTCGTTAGTGGATCTACTATTGTGAGGGAAATGTTATGTTTGCCAAACTGAAAGCTCTTTTGAGTCTGTATCATGTGTTCTATTGCCAGAAAATGCAGACTTAAGTTGTATGATCTGTTATTGAACCTGATTCACAAACATAGTAGGAAACATATTTTCTTTGCAGCAAGTTTTTGTGTAAGCTAAAATCAGTGGCGCTGCGAGACATAACGTGTTTTTACTAACGGCAAAGTCAAAAAGAGGTGGGCATGGCACAAACATCCTCTCTCTAAATACACTACACTGGCGAGAATATTTAACTACACGGTTTCAGCTGTTATCGTCGCACCGTCAGCGCTGTATGCTAAGCAGCAGAGGCGTTGGCTTCAATTTTCTGGGGAGAGAAAACGCGTTATGACGTAGGACAAGGTTTTTATGGAAGAAGATGAGGTATAACGACTTTGCACGAGGCCGCTAGGCCTTAAAAATCCCGTGCATAGGCGTTTCACCTGTAAGCCACTGCTAGTCATCGCTGGACAGCGCAAGTCTGTTAGGTTCTTTTTTAGTTTAAACTCTGTCAAAATTTTATGCTAGTTTTTCTCGGCTTGCATGATAGATTTTGAGGTGCAGCGGTCTTGCTAATTTTTAAACTTGTTTTTTTGCCCAGTCATATGTGCAGGTGCACGTCTCAATTAGCGTATAGCCCACTATAGCCAAATCGTTTTGACGCTGCCCCCTTATTTCAGTTTTAGTATTAGTGATCCGTTATTTTACAATTGAAAATAAAGCTACCATGTTTATTTTAGTCGAAGAATCACCAACTGCTCCTCCAGTTATCATGACAACAAGTGTTGCGTCATCATGTTCTTATCAACTTAATTTGTTGTATGTTCTTATGCTGCTCATTGGTCTGTTGCTGAGTGATCACTGAATAAATGCACAAAATCTTTGGGGTATATTGCTTGACTTCAAGCATGTTTAGCATTTAGATAGAGTGCTCCTTAATGTAGCGGTTTCATTTTTTAGCGTGAAAGTTTAACATTGCTTTTTAAAACTTTTCAGTTTTTTTCAATACAAATAAGTTGATTTTGTTACTTTTATTCCAATGCAACTATAATACACTCGCTGATCCTGTTAGCGTAGTGGTTAACCACATCACTGTTGGTGCGAGAGGTCTGGGGTTCAATTCCCGGGTCGATCAAATCGCACACAGTGTCCCCTACGGCTCGGCACCGCTGCAACGTTTCTTCAGGGCTGTGTTGTCCAAGCGCAAAGCCACGGAGATGGACCCCGCCACTCGTTACACGCTTTGGTATAGCGTAATAGCGCGAGTGTAACGAAGATTTGATTTCGCTTTGTTGTTATCGCTACAACACCGAGCAATACACTCAGTTTACTTGACAATATCAGCGACATGGCCTAGCGGTACCGCGCGCAGGCGACAGATCCTACGTGACGGGTTCGATTCGCGGCTGGAGCCGATCGCATTTGACGTACATAACGGGTGGCTGCTGACTCGAAGAGCGCAAGCTCACTTCGCAGTCTCTCTCAATAACTGTTGAATTTTCAGTTCAATATAATTTGAAAATAATCTCAGTTATTTATTTATTTATTTATTTGCGGACATATCAGTTAAACAGCATAAAGTAATGTAGAATTGAATTAAGTGTTTTATCAAATAAATTGAGAATTAAACGATTTACAGAATATTTTTTGATGAATTTAAACTCTCATGCTGTTTGCGAACCACACACTGCGAGTGCATGTAGGCCTACATTGAAAACAATGCTACCCGTTTATGAGCTCAGGATGCTTCGCGATATTTTTCCCTGCTCGGTGGAATCTAACAAGTAGCAATCAGAAGCAAAACTCAACCGAAAACTTCGGAAACAAAGGCAACTCCCAAGCGAGTCTGGATTCGTCCTATGCATAGATATCGTAGAGAGAGACTGGATAGTGTATCGCCGCAGAAACTCGTGAAGAGAAAATAAGGCAATTTGAAGCGACGCCATTATGCGTTGCTGATTACCCGCAGCACAGAAAAATCATGCAGTAGCAAATGCGCTACTGCTTTCTGTGATGTCGTTTCGTATTTGTGATTAATTCCTTTCACTCGACTCGTATGGATCATAGTCCGCTATAAATTGTTATAGAGTTGATGCCCGAGTGCGAGTCACATAATGTCATTCGTCAATGATTTCTGATCGACCAAATTACAACCTATTTCATATTTTGTTAAATGTTTGTTATTCTGACTGACCATTAGAAGCGCAAAGTTTACTGTCTTCGAACTGCTTTCATTTTTTCGACAAAAAAAAGTAGGAAATGTTTTCAAAAGAAATTACTTCAAATATTTTTATTGTTCTAACCTTGAGCTAAACTGATACGATACCGACTCTGCACGAAACTGGCGTCTAAAGTTGGTGTTTGATTCTACAGTATTTGAATTAAGTTGTATGAGGAGCATTAAGATGGGTTTTGGAACTCAGCTTCAATAAAAAATAATAGTCAGCATATTTGCAATCATTTCACAAACGATTCGGTAAAAGCTTATACCTTCTTTAGTGTAACACCATCCTGTAGTTTTTTAATACCATCCTGTACATAGGCGTATCCAGGGGTGGGGAGGGGGGAGGGGCGCTGGGTCGCGCCCTCCTCCCCCCCTGAAATATATCTGCAGTCAGCGAAACAGTGGAAACAGGACATCTGAGGACGCGTTGACCTTTTTTTTTTTTGGTTTTCACTTGATTTTGGGGAGTAAATTGTACGTCGGAAGACCTGAAGACCTTTTTTTTGATCTTCACCGATATTTTCAGTGGAAACGTGTAAGCAGGAAATTGCGGCTCCCCCCCCCCCCCCTTTTCAAATTTCTGGGCACGCCCCTGCTGTAGCAGTTTACTTGTAGAAATAATGAGGATTTTTATCAAGAAATGAATGCTTGTTATTCTGGTGATGAAGATGAGCTTATTGCTTACCAAGCTGAAATGTTTTTTTATTATTATTATGTTGAACTGAAAATTCAACAGTAATTGAGGACGGTACCGCCAGGCCATGTCGCTGTTTGCGAAATGCTTTGCATCCTGTTTTTAAACAAAAGACTAATGCCCTAACGCTCAGCTTGTTATTCATGAGTGAGCATTCAAGTTGATCAAAAATTTTATAAAATCCATTTTCGAATGAAAACTTTTGCTTGTAACAAGTTTTTGTGACATCTTGTAATAATTTTTAGTAGTAAAGAAACGTGTTTGCTTTTGTGATTTACTCTTGTAATAATTTTTAGTAGTAAAGAGAGATGTTTGCCTTTTTAACGCACTGCGGCCTTTAATTTCCGATTTGCGAAACATATGTAGGCAAGACCGCAGCAAAAAGCTTGCTATCTTAACAGCCTAAACTCAGTTGATGCTATGCAGGAACAGATTCAGAAATGTAGCTTAAAGGAAGCAATTACATCGAAATTAAAACAGAGTGACCTTATAAGTTTTACCATCTTTTTGAGCTCCAAAAAGATTTTCTGTTTTGGTCGCAATGATGTAATCTACTGTAAAGTATCTTCTCAAAGGATGGAACATTCACCATTTTAAGCCCTTGGCGCCCAAGTGTAATGATAGAAAAAGTTAAAAAAGAACATAAATTCCAGATTGGATCTATAACTTACGCAAAAGTGCTCGCTCAAAAACGTAATTAAGCCGAGAAACTAATGCATGGTTTACCCTTATACACGTGTCGAAATGATTTTTTCATTTCGGAAACGTTGTTATTATTTTTCGAAACGATTTTTTGTTGCGAGATATGATTTTTGGAGTTATTAAAAAATAATTTTGAGTTAATTTGAAAATCGTTGCAAGGAAGCTTGGGCCGACACATTTCACCCCTTCCGCTGAGTGTCACTAGCGAGTCGCTATTTTGTTTATTTTGGGCCACAGTTTATAACTTTTGAAGAAATAGATTTATAGGTTCGGAATTTTTTTAAAAATACTGAGCTAATGCCTGTGTTTTTGTTTTTTTTCAATTTTCGGGGTGGTGGTGATGCTATCTGGGCCCCAGGCGCCGTTTTGTTTATTTTGGGCCTCAGTCCATAACGATGAAAGGATTTGATTTATAGATTTGGAATTTTTATAAGAACACTGAGCCAGTGCCGGAGGAGTTTTTTTTTACTTTTCGAGGGGAGGTGGTGTCATCTGGGCCCCAGGCGCCATTTTGTATTTTTTGGGCCTAGGTCCATAACTTTCAAAGGAATGAATTTATAGGTTTGGAATTGTTTTAAAAATACTGAGTCAATGCCGGTGGAGTTTTTTTTTTACTTTTTTTTTTTTTTTGGGGGGGGGGTGATGCCATCTGGGCCCCAGGCGCTAGTTTGTTTATTTTGGGCCTCAGTCTATAACTTTCATAGGAATGGATTTATAAGTTTGGAAGGTGCTTTTAAACCAACTACTAAGTACTTGAAAACACTACAGGGCTGGGATCGGAGGATTGGGGGTCGGTAGGAATTGGGGGGTGGAGTCGGAGTTTGGGGTTGGGGGTGGGTTGGAGTCGGGGGGGTCGGAGGGGGTTGTAGTTGGGGGGAGTTGGGGTCGGGGGGGGGGGTGGGGGGTGGAGTCAGGGGAGGTTGGAGTTGGGTGGTGGAGTCGGGGGGTTGGGGGCATTGGGGTCGGGGAGGTGGAATTGGGGGGGTCGGGGTTGGGGGGATTGGAGTTGGGGGGGGGGGGGGGTTGGGGGGTGGAGTCGGGATTTGGGGTCGGGGAGTTGTGGTTGGTTTGAAATTACCTTAAAAGTCTTGTAGTTGATTTACAAGTACCTTGTAGTTTCTTGTGCTGTTTTCAATAACTACCTCGTAGTTGGTTCAAAAGTACCTTGTAGATCCTTGTAGTGTTTTCAACTACCTTGTAGTAGCTATAAAAGTACCTTGTAGGCCTAGTTCGTTGTAGTGTTTTCAAGCATTTTGTAGGTTTAAAAGTACCTTGTAGTGTTTTCAACCACCTTGTAGTTGGTTTAAAAGTACCTTAAAGTTCCTTGTAGTGTTTTCAGCTACTTTGTACTTGCTTCAAAAGTACCTTGTAGTGTTTTCAAGCATTTCAAAGGTTTAAAAGTAGCCTACCTTGTAGTTCCTTGCTGTGTTTAGTAGGACCCCTTCACGATCATTCTTCACAACCTGAAGTATATTTTGGTACCGCTCTTCAGTTTTAGCTGCAGCCAAAAAGTCTGCTCCAAGTTTAACTCCTCGTTCTGCACAATCGTTTATTTACACAGTGGTTCTCGACCTTTTCCGGTTGCGGACCGGCAAAATTAAAAAAAAATTTGTGGACCGGCGGACCTCAAAAACCAACCAAAAACGTCATGTTAAAACCATTTGAGTGGTAAAACCACCAACTTGATTTTCGTTAATGGGATGTTTGAAAAAGGAAAACACTTGGTTGTTTGTTTGTTTCCGTTTTATAATCAAATTCAGATAAACATACTGCTGAATTTCAGTTAAATATTACGGTCTTAGATTTCATATACTACTACAATAACTCCTGGTAATTGAGTGGCTATGCGCTAGGTTCGTTTCGCCTTCAACGTTTTTTTACAAGAAAGGCAAAATTCAATGAATCGGCAGTGCAAATACTGCGTGCACTTGTCTGTTGACTGACAAAAAAGTATTAAGCCACTTGTAGCCAAGTGGGTTATAATGAAAAGCACAATTTAGAATTGTGGTACAATGTTGGAATATATTTGGCGGACCGGCAGAAAAGCAAACGCGGATCGCCGGTGGTTGAGAAACACTGAATTAACTCATTTTAGAGAGTTAATGATTTTTAGACCGTCATAAAATGATAGGCTGTCATTCCATTCATGAACCGGCAAATACAAAAAGTCCTTGCTTAATCGCAAAATAGAAAAGAATTTTCCAGAATCTTGACCCATGCAATTGGATAGTTTTAGGCCACTAACATCTTTGTTCAGGGTGAGAAAATTTGGCCTTCCAAATCCAGTCCCTTGTCGACTATTAAAACTGCTTGAATCTTCATAACTCTTCAATTTTTTAACAATTTCTTCTTTCTCTTTGTTTGTAACAGCATCACCAAACAATGACAAAGGCATGATTTTTTAGGTAGTTATTGAATGCTTTCCGAGCTGGTTTTCCGACCAAGGCATTCACATTTTCTTCAGACCAAGAAATTTCTTTCAACAAAGTTATGCCATGGAGTGATGCTAAAGCAACAACTGGCGTAGTAATTCACCATGGAATGTAACCGAACAACACAAACTTCACAAATTTTTTAATTTTTCCAAGTTGTCCTTTGCCAAATATGACACCTTTTGGTAGGTCCTGGTTCATAATACCTCCCAAAAGAACCATTTTGATACTGTAAATAATATGTTCTTTTTTTGAGCAAAAACTTGTAAATTGTAGCACTATCATTATGTTGAACCGTCATTAATTAACAGCACCATCTCCATACCCCACATCATTATGCACACCAAAATTAGTCAAAACTAGCTCCAGGTTTTTGTATTATGTATATCAGTGGTTCTCAAGCTGAGCGCTGCCGCCCCTAGTATGCGCAGCTAACTCCTAGAGGGGCGGAAATACTCGGGGCGCTATGGGGGGTGTTACATTCAGAAGATGTAAAAGATATCTTGCTGTATAGGCCTGCTAGCCCGGGGCTGAATAAGAAAAGTAGGGACTTCTGCGGACGTGATGACCTTTCTTTATTTTTGCTCTTCACTATTTTTTAGTGGAAAATAGGACATATGGGAGGCAGACTAAGGAAACCTCCAAAAAGGAGCGTTGATGGAAAAGAGGTTAGGAACCACTGATGTAGATAAACTGTTAAGGGCTAATCCCCAGGCTTCGATCATGTGCGTTCAGTAAATCCTAAAAGAGCTAAAATAGTTAATAATAATGCAACAATATCACTAGTTTTCTTTGATGCTTTTCTAAGAGTGCCTTTTCCATTTTCCAAAAATTTATCATGATATGCGAGCAAAATTAATAAAACCTCTTTGTTAGAAGGCAAATTGCTGGTTTTAATATCTTTGTTTAAAATTGTTGGAGTTGTATCCTCCTAGAGATTCCAGGATCTTATGGAGATGCAGCATGCATTTTAATGATGCCACAGCATGAAAATTTCAAGTACAATGAAGAATCAATGAGGTCCAATAATTCTCAATAAAGTTATTGTTAAACTATCAAGACAACATGGACAATTCTGCAGTAACATTGACATACAAAAGCCTAAAAATTGTAAAAAGATAGGGTCTAAAATCGATTTTTTTATCGAAAACTACACAAAATAGAGCTTCGTGTTGTCTGGTAACACTCATATAAATATGGCCAATGCAATTCTTTTAAGCCCTAAATCAACTGTCTAGGATGATCAGAAGCTGAGATATGAACATTTTTAGTTTTCAACCTACCCGATTGGGTTCCCGAGGGGGTAAAAATTTTTAATTGAATGTTGCCACCCCTAAACGTACTTCAATTTTCATAAAATTTCACTAGAGACGTTTTTTCATCAAACCTCACCACCAAAAAAAAGGTGGAGTGATTTGAAGAAAGTTGGGGGAACAGCCACACTCTATCCGGCACCCATTTGTCCTGGCGCTCATTTGTCCGGGACCCAAATGTCCGGTACCCAATTGTCCAGAACCCAATTGTCTAAGACCCATTTGTCCGGCACCCGTTTGTCCTGGTGCCCATGTGTCCTGGTGCCCATTTGTCCGGGACCCAATTGTCCAAGACTCAAATGTCCGAAAGGCAATGTTGTGCTGTGGGTTCCACACGGTAAAGCAGTTTGGTGAAGCGCGGTCAAGGACCCACTGCATGAAAATCAATTGTTTTTTGTTTCGGTGATCACACAAACAAAAACTGTAAATAGTATTCCAAACACTAAATTAAATAGTCAACTTCATAATCAAACCTTAAAAAACACACAGCATAATTTTTCGCGATTTAGCAACTAATAAACTGATGTGGAAGCTTTTTTCGGCAGCGTGGCGCAGTGGTTTGGAGCAAAGGCTGATAGTTCAACTCCCCCCCATACCTCGTTGTGACGACAATTATGTCTGCTTGGTGAAATCTTAACAACCTGCAAATTAAAAGTCCGAAGTAACACTTGAACGGAAAACTCGGAAACAGAGACAACTCGTAAGCGAGTCTGGATTTGTCCGATGCATAGCGCTTCCTTTGCTTTCTCGTGACAGGAGGATAAAAATCAAGAAATCAATCAATCAATTAAGATCGGGATAATAGTTTTTGTTTATTTATAATGTACAAAAATTTGAACTTAAATATTTTAGTATGCTAGTTTAATCTGTCCTCACATCATCAGAATTGGTTCAACTATCACAGAAAGCAATTATCTAAAATCGACCCCCTTGCCCCCCCTGCGGACGCCCATGTATAGATGTTATGGCGACAGAACTTCAAACGTTCGGAATATTCAGCCCTGTATTGTCTGACGTCTCTTAATTTTTTCTTGATTTTATTTTTCTACATATAATTGATCGACAACCACACGAAGGGGTTTGGCACAGTCCACTCAATATATTTGCAATTAAAATTTATTTTTATGTCCAATCAAAGGGACGGCTTGTTCTCGAATTGAAAGTTAATGCAATTTACAAAAATTATAGAAACTTACGCACTAACTGTGGTGGCATGAAATATAAATGAAACTTGAAAACAAAGGGCAGCCCCTTCTACAAGAAACTTGACCAGATTCAGCTACTAGAAAGCCAATCACGTCATTCCAACTACATTGGGCGTAAATGTAACAAAGGAAACATTGCTAATTACAACAAATTCGCGAGGTTACCACTTGTAGGATCTGAGCGCAGACTTCTGGCAAGCAATCCAGCAACCTCTGCATAATGCAACCATAATTACGACGGCTAGACAAACAAAGCAAAGTGGTTCGATTCTTAGAGACGCAAGTCATGCATGCTTGCAGAGCATAATTACCCTGTCCACATGTCCAATTTATGTGGGCTTGTGGCTGTGGGCTTTCTGCATCACAATTAAATTTTTGATGTCTTAATTTAAAAAAGTGATTATGACATCAAGCCAACAGCAACAAGCCCACATCAATTTGGGAAGAAAGCCCACATAAATGGGACATGTGGACAGGGTGAATGCACTCGCTGTATAACAAAAGAATATAAAAAACAACGAATATCAAGCAAACACAAAATAAAGACGCCATCTCATTACCGCAGCTATGCAACATAATTAAATCAAATCTTCAATATACTCTAGGACTAGGTATTACGCCGAAATGAGTAACGAGTGGCGGGGTCCATCTCCGCGGCTTAGCGCCTGGGCAACACAGAAACGTCACAGCAGTGGCGAGTTGTTGGCTACAGTATGCCCGATTTAACCTGGACAGGAATTGAACCGCAGATCTCCAGCACTGACCGGCCGTTTACGCAATATAGTAGAAAACGTTATTCTGCCACTATTTACTTGGCCCGTTATCTGCTGGAATAACTTCATAAAAGCATACTTGCATAGTCATGACTCAAATCCACAAACATCTCAACAAGCTAGGTCATGCTTGTTTACCTCAAGTATAAAGTGTATGAGGTTAATGCAACTTTATTATATTTAATAAATCAAACCACTTGATGAGATATTGCTCACGAAGGTCTTGTCAACAAAAGAAACAACTCATAATCAGCTTTGACCACTTTTGCATCGGGACCAACATCCTCCAACTTCCAGAATTTGATTAACTCATTTTTGAGCTGTGAAGCAGGATCAGCCGAATCAATTGCTTCTTGTGTTAGTTCACCATTAGCGTGTTTTAATTCTTTTATTTTCTTGTTCATATAAATTTCGTAAAAATGTATAGATCGGAAATAACCACATACCTCGTTCACACTTATTGATTCAATTAGATGCAGATCGTCAACTCGTTCTTTTATTGCAAAGGGAATAGCATTAAAAACTTTAGCATAACGCTTGGACACTTCTATATCTTTAGCCATGTATTCAACGTTGGCTTTGAACGCTTGAAGTAAATATTCGTCGAATATTTTGGTCGGTGTTTCCCACGAATTACTTTCGGTATCACTTAACAAACTAATCAGAGGTCGGGAGTAACCAAAAATTGCCAAACAGCCTCTTTTTGTAAGCACTCTTTTCGCTTCATCAAAAAACTTTGGCAAATCAAACCAATGAGCAGCGATGCCTGATGCCAGCAAATCTACGCTACCATCATCCACTGGAAGATTTTCTGCATTACCTTGTACAAACCGGATATTGTCAAATCTATTTTGCAAGAAAGCATGTTTCAATTGTTCCTGGCTCGTATCAATACCAATAATTGTCTTGAAATACGGCTGGAAAATGTTAGAAGACTGACCACTGCCACAACCAACATCCACCATCAAATCCAACTTGCCGGTTCCCTCCTGATGATCTAAATATTTCATGATGCGTTGTGGAAGGTTTTGTTGATATGAGGGCCTGTATTTGATATATTCCAACGCTATTTGCGACGATTCGTACAATTTATCCATGCTTACAAAAATGCGCTCCACAAATCAATCTTTCATCACAGTAATTGTACTAAAAATGCATACAGTAAATTCTTGAGCAAGATCTTTGAAGGGTCTGTGTCCTTGCGTCTAGCGGCCTCTCAGGAAAAATCGGTTTCCGGGCTGATTTCTAAATGTCTGAAACTAGCTTTTGGTGATATACGCAATTTAAAATCTTAACAGAGATAGAAATAAGTGGATTTTCGTTATTTCCTCTTGGAATAAATTTTCTCGAGCCTTGCTGTGTTTGCATTTGCCAAATCAAGGCCGTCCATCGATAGGATCCACAAATAATGTGGTTCTTGGGTCCATACCAAAGTCTCCCAAGCGCGCTTTTATATTAGCTGTTTCAAAAACCAGAAGTAGGCCTTTATGTGGCTTGCTGAAAATATTAAGTGCCTTTCTCTACCGCACAACTAAACTTGCCAGCTTGTTCTCCACACTGCCCCATTAATGCTGAGCGTCAAGCAGGGAAGCTGTGAAAATCAATTTATATAAAATGCATTTTGTCATTGGTTTGACCCGACTCGGAATCAAACCCAAGTCTACAGCTCAGCCGTTTTCAGGAAGAACACAACATGAGCTATTTTGTAGTTTTGAGAAAATACTGTAACATTTTGTTTTCGATTGTTTTGCCAATGTTACGCAATAAGTGCGATTACAGGATTATTACGCATGTCCAAGTTTTTTCTGACATTGTTTTGCCAATGTCATGCAATAACTGCAATTATTACGCATGCCCTAGTAAGTTGTGTTTTTCCTGAAAAATTGGGAATAATAAAACACGACGTTGTGTTTTTCCATTTCATTTCGATAATATCTCAAAAACTACCGGCAATAAAAATTTGATTTTTACGCATAGTAAAGAATAGAGGCTAAACATCAAATTTATACAATAATAAAATCGAAAATTTGTTTACGTTGTGTTCTTCCTGAAAACGGCAGAGCTCCCGAGGCGGGGCGTTCTTACCACTCTGCCATCTGAGCTGTTCTGCTTGAGTTTTTAAAGGGGAACTGAAGAGCAAAACTGTTTTTTCAGAAATGACGTTAAAAATTACACTGAGTTCTGTACTGACTGCAGAAATTTTTAATCATTTTTAATTAACCAGAAATTAAACGTTAAACTTGTGATCATGACGTCATGGAGATCTGTGACGTCATTGAAAAACGCGTGAATTACAAACAGTAGTTGCGTGCGTGCAGTAGTGTGGAACGTAAGGTTTGCGTAGTTGCGTGCGTGCAGTAGTGTGGAACGTGCAGACCTCCATGACGTCATCATCACAAGTTTAACGTTTAATTTCTGGTTAATTAAAAATGATTGAAAATTTCTGCAGTCAGTACAGAACTCAGTGTAATTTTTAACGCCATTTCTGAAAAAACAGTTTTGCTCTTCAGTTCCCCTTTAAACACTAAACCAGGGGTCGGCAAACTTTTTCGCATGGCAGACCGGTTTAAGTCGAACATTTTTTCACAGACCGGCCTTAAAAATAAGCATAAATATTCGGCAGTGATTTTTATTTCAGCTTATATCACAACACTGATTCAATGAGAACCATGAGCTTGTTTTGAAGCAACCAGACTCTTCCATCTTAGAATGATGGGACTCAACGATATTTGCAATGTGTCCCTTAACGTTTTTGATGTTGTAGGTCCTTCGCCATCGACGTCAGACTCTTGAGATGATGCTGATCTATTTCCGAAAAATCTACGCAAAGACGTTTGGTTTTCACTCATTATTAAACTAAAAAGATCTGTGTTAAAACTTTAAAACTTTAATATTTTGGGTAATAAGTTTCAGCAGGAATAATTTATTTTGATTCTGACTGCAATTTGCTGAAATATTTCTGACGTTATTTTCTTGCTTAGCTCCCTCATCAGCCTAACACAGCTAACACAACAAAGCCAAAACCATTCCTGTTAGTTACAGTACATTACACATATAACAAAGATATTGATTAGATTTACTACCCTTTTGTCTTGTTATGTCATAATTTATGCAATAACGCTTGAATAAACACCTTTCCAAGCCGACATTAGTAAACACTTAGGCACCGCATTAAGTCTCAACGCATCCAAAGTGCAAAAATCAGGCAATCAAATCTAACAAAACGAGCCATACAACCCAAGCAATTGGGTCTTAAACGCTTAAGTAACAAAAATGTTTTAAAGCATTTAATCTGGAAAAGTACGCGGCCCGGTACCCTGCCCGCGTGGACCGGCACCGGGTTGCGGCCCGGTGTTTGCCGACCACCGCACTAAACTGATTAAATATAAAGAAGGTTGAGAAAAACGTTCGTCTAAACCTAGTTACGGGTAAAACCAGTGGCGTAGCGAGAAATTTTGAAAGGGAGAAGGGGTGGCTATAATTTTAACATTTTGTTTAGGCGTATTTTTTTCGGCAGAACAAATTTTAAGCAGATTGAAACACAAGAAAAGCTCTAGGGGGGTCCGGGGGCGTGCTCCCCAGGAAAATTTTGAAAATTTACATGCTGTAATACCTATTTTAGAGCTTTATGATTAATTTTCAAGCAATTTTTTTTAAAATTTGTTGACCCTAATTCTGAGTGCTTCGCGAAATAGGCTATATGCATTTTGTTCACACATTTTCGGTTATGCGTGCTTAAAGGCGTAAGACTTCTTGCTATCAAAGACATTCGAAGTTATGGAAAAATTGTATGCATCAAAAGCATTTTTGAAAATGGCTGGTGGGAGCAGTAGCGTACGCACAGGAGTGGGGTAGGGGGTCAACCCCCCATTGACGATTTGAAAAAACTTTCATTTTGAAACGATCCGCTTTTTTTCATGCAGAGTTAGCCAAAATTGCCGTCATGTTTTTTTGTGCTATCCAACTTGCTTATTAATCTCGAGAAACTTTCATTGTAAGGCAAAAATTCCGGTAGTTAAACTTTTCTGGTGGGTTGCGCTTGAACCAACGACTTAACACAAAATGCAAGCCAGGACAAAGTCAATGGGTATTGTTAAAGCTGGAGTCGTGTTGTGATGTCATGAAGCAATTGTTCTCAACGGCAATCATGGCTGGACAACACAACGTTCCAGCGCAGGAGGTATTCTTGGAAGAGAATGGTTGCAACTTGCAACACAGGCGGATATTCCGCTTGCGATGTCATAACTTTGAGTTAACCAAAACAGCCAGTGGGGTAAACCAAAGACATCGCTATCGGCGCGGGGGTTTTGGGTTCAATTTCTGGGCCGGCACCGGCCGTTAGCTTAGTGGTTAAGCGCACAGACTATCAGTGCGGAAGGTCTGGGGCTTCATTCCCGGGCCGATTGAATCGGCACAGTGTCGCCAACAGCTTGCCACCGCTGCGACGTTTCTGTGTTCCCAGTGGCTAAGCCGCGGAGATGACCCCCAGTGAAATACCCAAGGGAGGGGGCCGGGAGTCAACCGACTTTTTTTTGTGCAGAACTTGCCGAAATCGCTATCATGTTTTTTCTGTTCTGTCCAACTTCCTCATTTAATCTCGCGAAACTTTCGTTACGATGTGATATGCCACAATACCGGTAGTTCAACTTTTCTGATGTGTTTTGCTTGAACTACATTTTTGTCACTGATGCCGCTGCTGAGAAGCAGTTGGTAAGTAGGAGTTTCCTTAAATACGGTGTCTCTGCAGTAGCTATGGCTGCACACAATTTTTTTTTTAATCAAATCCAATTTTCTCTGCACCGGTACTCGTTTCATTAAACTCGCGGTAGTACCGAAGCGTGGGAGCGAGTGGCGGGGTCCAACCCCGCGTCTTAGCGCTTGGGCAACACAGGTCCGAAGAAACGTCGCAGCGATGGCGAGCCGTTGGCTACACTGGGTCTGATTTGACCGGCCTGCGAATTGAACCCCAAGTCTTCCGCATCGGTGGCGACATCTTTAACACTACGCTATAACCGTCCGGTTTGATGAAAAATAATTATTATAAACGTTAAAAATCTAAATTGTCACCGCCAGTGACGTCACATCGTGATGACGCAGTATTACGTAGTTTTTTATGTCATTATGATGTCACGTCACTGAACCCTCCCCCATTCAAAAATCCTGCGTACGCCACTGCGTGGGAGGATGCATACTCCTTATCCAATCCCCCTGTATCCATCTGCCCCTGGGAATAAGCTACAGAAACCATCAAAAGGGTCTGGCATATTACAGTCACTTGGCACCAATGCTCCTTCCCCCTAAATACGCTTCTGTGTAAAACTAAGTGATATTGACGCATAAACAGAATGATGGATATGGTAACAGCAAACCAAGCATACAATGGGCCCAGCGGTATTTGCTTGTTATGTGTGAAATCTTTTATAACTAATTCGAAATACATTCGATGCTTAAAGGACTGTTTACACTAAATGCGGTTTCAGACCGATTTGTTGACATACGATATTTCATCCAATTTTTGACGTAAGCAGTTGGCAAAAATATGTTCCACACAATTCAAACCCTTACAGTTGTACTTTTTATCTGCTGTTTTCCAAATCACCTTACGATTGTTTGCTAGAATGCCGCGCAAAGTGACGTTGCTTTACGTCATAACTCCTAAATGTTTTGCAGCCAATGCAACTTTCGTACGAAAAATCGCATCGTATTTAGTGCAAGCACACTTCAAGTCACTACACTCAGCTGTATAACGTTTTATGCTTTTGAATTATTTGCAAGACCTACTAACACAGACATAATGAATTCACTGTAGTCATTCTGCCATTAAATACACAAAAGCTACGCTGTAGATAGACCAATATGACCGATGGTAACGTTCATAGGTCGCTGGTGCGGAAACATTTCGTGATTGCAGCTTGCTTGAACAATTGATCAAAGGACAATTGTGACATCATCCTAACGTCCGTTTTCATAAACAGTCGCTGTTGTTTTGTCACAGTTTAAAGTTGAACTGGTCGGTTGGCATAATGGTTACGCACATCGCTTACGGTGCGCAAGGTCTTGAGTTCGATTACCGGGCAGTGTAATTGGACGCAGTGTGGCCAGCGGCTGGCCACCGTTGTAACGTTTCTTCGGAGCTGTGTTGCCCAGGAAATAAGCCGCGGAGATGGCTCACCACTCGCTTCGGCGTACTGCCGCGAATGCAATGACGATTTGATGTTTTTGATTTTGAAGGATGAGTCTGCCACAGCTGCGGTGGTTTATCTAACAGCTCAGATGGCCGAGTGGTATAACAGCTCAGATGCCCGAGTGGTATGGAGCGTCTGTCTCTTGAGCTGTAGACTCGGGTTTGATTCCTAGTCGGGTCAAACCAATGACTTCAACATTGGTATTCACAGCTTCCCTGCTTGACGTTCACCATTAATGGGACAGTGTGGAGAACAAGCCGGCAAGTTTACTTGTTGTGCCGTTGGGAAAGGCACTTAGCGGGATTCCCCCATCTTGGTGTGGTAGACAGATGGCCGGCAACTCCTAAGCGAGCTCGTATAGCGCATTGATCGCTTTCTCGTGATAGGAGGAAAATATGCAACTAAATAAAAATAATAAATATCTTATTATATCTTAACGGGGCATAAAAATTGGTCCGTTATTGACGATAACGGATCAGTTATAGATGAACTCGGACTTCTCTAAAATCAATAAGAAATCATTCCGTCTTGAAATTTCGTCTGTTTTTGACCTGTTGTACGATTATCCGCTGTACCCGCGTCCGTTATACGCTTGGTTAGTAGGTTTACTGTACTTCTTTTCTAAAAAAGTTACATTTTTGCTGTAATGGCTAATAGCATTAATATAATATCATAATTACGTAAAATTAATTATTCTTTGAGAAATGTGCAAGGGACAAATTAATGTTTCGACTATAACAAAAGTCTCGTCAGCCTGCTACGCACAGCCAATCCAGGCTAAACTCATTCCAGACTGTAAAGACTCTGCTTTGCATTGCTTTACCTGGACATCTCGACTTCATCTCTTTTCCAGGTTGTGCCCTATTTTTAGCAGGCGACTGGCCCCAAACAACGATACCCAATGAAAGAGCCTATAACTACTAACCCACAACTAAGTTACCGATAGCCTAACTAGCCCACATCACTAGAAGCCCACATGGCAACCCACTCATTTGCAGCTGCAGACGCGTTTCGACCTTATTATGGTCTCATCAGTGCAGCATAGCCACTTCCCACCTTCCTGAAAAAAAAAATTCTAACCTTCAAAACAACTACACACCCCAAATCTAAGCCTCTACTCGTTCTGCTCAAGGTAGAACATTTGAAATAAAACCTTCAAGGAATTAGTACATGCTGGATTATGATGTCACAGATTCCCTGTAAACAATCGAAAAGAATAGAACACATTGGGCTTTGTTGTTGGCTGACTTTGCAGGTGCCTATCGGAGAAGTGTAGGATAGAAGAATTCTATTTGACTTACATATCCTTCTTTGCATCATCTTGCTAGATCCTGTAACTGTACATGCAGTTCGATAAACGTACCGGAATATTGATGTTTAAACCACCGAAAAGCGCTAACGTTCACTGTGTTTTCTGGGCTGCATGCACAAACACAGTGCCTGCCTTGTCCCCCGCTTTTTTACGGACGAACGGGTTGGGCAGAGAGGTTTGTTGCAGGTTTTGGTAACTGGTATAGTTACAAACCGTAAACAAAAAATTCCTTCTCAGATTGCAGGGAAAATAATGTTTAAACCAACCGGTCATTTCTATTCTTTTCGATTGTTTACAGGGAATCTGTGACATCATAATTCAGCATGTACAAATTTCTTGAAGGTTTTATTTCAAATGTTCTACCTTGAGCAGAACGAGTAGAGGCTTAGATTTGGGGTGTGTAGTTGTTTTGAAGGTTAGAATTTTTTTTTTTTCAGGAAGGTGGGAAGTGGCTATGCTGCACTGATGAGACCATAATAAGATCGAAACGCGTCTGCAGCTGCAAATGAGTGGGTTGCCATGTGGGCTTCTAGTGATGTGGGCTAGTTAGGCTACCGGTAATTTAGTTGTGGGTTAGTAGTTATAGGCTCTTTCATTGGGTATCGTTGTTTGAGGCCAGTCGCCTGCTAAAAATAGGGCACAACCTGGAAAAGAGATGAAGTCGAGATGTCCAGGTAAAGCAATGCAAAGCAGAGTCTTTACAGACTGGAATGAGTTTAGCCTGGATTGGCTGTGCGTAGCAAGGCTGACGAGACTTTTGTTATAGTTGAATAAGTATTCTTTGTTTTTATCAATTACACCAATCAATTTGTTTCGTTTTATTAGCACGCCTGCGAAACTTATGGTCATCACTCCAACGAAACTTATGGGTTGCACTCAATAGAGCACGTACTAAAGTTGGTAGAACTGGTGACAATATGAAGAAATGGGGATATGCTGACAACTCAAAATGCCAATGCGGTGCTGCTGTACAAACAATGCAACATTTGATGCAGTGCCCTTCTGGACCAACCTGCACCGATGAAGACCTCAGAGACGCTACTGATGCTGCACGGACTGGGTTAACTTGGTGGCGCGATAAGATATGATGATGAGCTCGCCATTTTTGCGTCATCAAAATTTAGCTGCTTTTAAGCGATGTCATAACCTTTTTTAACCTTGCAGTAGATTGACTTATTTTGTGACAGATTTGAATTGGTACCTCCCCCCCCAAAAAAAAACAACTATTTGACCTTATGCTCCTATACTCAGTCACGGGCTCACACGAATCACCAGTTTCAAGTTTTGCATTGAATCCACTGTGTCGAAATGAGAGGCAAGTTACGTTGAGTTTGCAAAATTGCAACAATAGCTTACGAGATTCTTTCACCTTTTAAAGCTGCCTTATCTTTAATAAAATTTTTGCCTAAGTTATTTCTCAAACACTGTCACTTTTAATAACTACAGCATTGTTCGAATTAATTGCATCACTGCAGTTTTTATGCAAATTTCTACTTTCATTCCTCAAATAATGTTGTAGAAAAATTTCAATGTATAATTGCTGTGATGTTAACTCACTTCTAGCTGATGTTACGTCATAGCTTCGTGACGTCATTTATTCGATGACGTCATCAATTCTATTGTTTTTCTAATAATCTTGATAAAGAGTGTTTTAGCATTAGAGGAGGCTGGAGCTTAGGGTGGTGATTTTGTGTTTTCATCTGCAACGATGTCAGATGCAACCCCAAAAAAGCGAGCATCCATCCTTAGTTTATGGAACCATGCTGGGCTCTCGTAAAGAGAAATAATTGCAAGGCGTTTAGACGCCAACCAATCCACTGAGTCTCGGCTGATGAAACAGGTTGCCAAAACTGGGTCAGCAACACCACCGAGAAAAGGAAAAAGTGGAAGGAAGCGCAAAACAAGCCTGAGAGAAGATATTTTCGTAATGAGACAGAGCAAGTTGGACCTCGGTAAAACCAGCTTCAATCTGCTGAGAGATTTAGCCCTAACTGAGACTGAGATTACTGCAAGTGCAGTGAGAAAACGTCTCATCACGGGAGGGAGGAAAATCATTAGACCAGCCAAAAAGCAGCTGTTAACAGACACAATGAAAAAAAAAAGATACGAATGGGTAAAAAAGCACAAAACCTGGACTATAGATCATTGGAAAAACGCCATGTTTACTGATAAAAGTCACTTTTTTGTGGGAAGCAAACACAGTCAGTTTGTTCGAAAAAGTACTGGAGAAAGATTGTTAGCTGCTCACATCAACCAGTCTGTCAAAAATCCGAAGAAAAAGATGCTCTGGGAGAGCTTCACATGGAAAAGTGTTTGGTCTGTGATACCTGTGGAAGGAATGATGAACATTGACCGCTATATCAATGTTCTGACACGAAAAGCATTTCCGGATTTGAAAAAGATGTTTCCAAATGGAAAAGGAATTTTTCAACAAGATTTGGCACCATGTCATTCCTCAAAAGAAGAAGAAAAAAAAAAAAAACACTACAGTTTTTGTGAAAAGAAAGCTCAGGTGGTGGAGTGGCCAGAGAACTCCCCCGATATAAATCCGATTGCAAATCTTTGGCAATAATCAAGTGTCGGTTGAGAAAAACGGACTGCACCACCATTCGGAAGCTTGAGGAGGCATCAGTTGAAGTGTAGTACCACAACTGCACAATGGAGAGATAGCGGAGAAGTGCAAACATTGGTGGAATTGATGCCAAACCGTGTTAATGACCTACTGAAAGCTTGAGGAGGACACATTAAATATTAATTCATTGCATTTGTAAATATTGAGCTACGAGTATTTTATGCTGTGCTTTTCGTAAAATAAGAAAGAAAAATGCGACATCTAGGCTATGGGTTTGTGATTTGATTGATTTGATTTAGTAGCAAATTTATCCTCCTATCACGAGAAAGCGATCAATGCGCTATACGAGCTCGCTTAGGAGTTGCCAGCCATCTGTCTACCACACCAAGATGGGGGAATCCCGCCAAGTGCCTTTCTCAACGGCACAACAAGTAAACTTGCCGGCTTGTTCTCCACACTGTCCCATTAATGGTGAGCGTCAAGCAGGGAAGCTGTGAATAGCAATGTTAAAGTCATTGGTTTGACCCGACTCGGAATCAAACCCGAGTCTACAGCTCAAAAAACAGACGCTCCATACCACTCGGCCATCTGAGCTGTTAATTTCTCTTCTCATAGGTGGTCATTAGCAGCAGCTGGTATCTACGGCGATCTCAGTCACACCAACCTGGCCTTAAGCCAGACATGGGCAAACTACGGCCCGCGGGCCAAATCCGGCCCGGCGGTCTTTTTATTCTGGCCCGCCGACACTTACACAAACTTACACTCCCACCGTGAATTGAGCGGAAGACCTTTTGCTCCCTTTAGAGATCATGGATGGCAGTGATTTTCAAAAAAATAAGCCTCAACGGTGCAAAATTGGAATAAAAAACAAGAAAAACGAGATGAAAATCTTTTATTTTGAAGATCACATTCGTACGTAGACCGTGATCTCCCAAAAAAAGGTGTTCACCTTGTTTTCCAATCAGCGTGCGGCCCGCGGCTTCAACGATTTTTCCAAATCTGGCCCTTCGTGTGAAATAATTGCCCACCTCTGCATTAAGTGGTACTCATAAAATTAAATTTGAAAAACATCCCAAGCAGAAAACTACAAATATATTGATAAAAATTTCGATATGGATCTTCTCAGACAACAAAAACATAAATACTGTAAGTTGTGACGTCACAAATGCAATGATATCATCACTTTTTGTGACGTCATTCTTACCTACATCAACTTACGTAAAATAATTAAACATCAAAGTCTTTTCAGATTGACTTTTTTTAAAGTAATATTATAATATTCTAAAAATTAACAGTGAAGCAATTAATTCGAACAATACTGTATGCCGATAACTTTTTGTGCTTCACAACTAGCGTCTTCGACTGCACATGCTGATTCTTGACAGCTACATTATTCAGTGAAGATATTGAAACATTGGCGCGATAGGTCTGCCGGAAACGTCAATCATTGCCTGCTGCGTAAGCGTAGAGCTTTTATCGTGCTGCTAAAAACTCGTTGGAAGTGACTAATGCAACCAACGCAAAACATTAGAGCAAACTGACCTTGATGAGTTCATAAGCTTGTCAACAAAATAAGTGGCGAAACGAGAAGTTTAAAAATGGGGCCATTAAGTGCAAAAACCGTCAAAAGACGCTGGTCTATTTCAGTCACTTAGCAATATTTGATCTTTTTTTTACTATAAAACAAAGTCAAAAGGGAAAGGCAAGGTACAATGCCCCCACCCCTAAGTACGCTCCTGCAAGACATCGTGTGAATTCGTTACATGACAATGTGCATGAATGCCTGACGTGGTGGTGTTACTCACAAGCGCAACCAGGGGGGTGGCTAAGGGGGTTGAAGTCCCCCCTTAATTGTATGAACGACAGTAGATAAAACGACAGTAGCTGTGAAAAATTTACAAGTACCGTTTATGGTAATTTTGTCAATATTCGCAGTATTCAACAGACAAATAAACTTCAATTTTTCCCTAAACATGCTAAGGGCCACAATGTGAGAACAACGGTTAAGCGGACTTGCTTTTTACTGAAAACGATCGTTGACAAAAAAAGTGTTTTAAATGAACGTGCCGCAAGTGCTTGTAGCACATCTGACTTTACTGGTTAAGTTTGCTTCGATCCTGAGGCGTCGTGCACAGTGCCGGCGCTGGGCCAACTGAGGCTCCCTTCGAAAACTTTAAGTGAGGCCCCCTTTATCGGCAAGCAAACTGGAAGGTAAAGGTGTTTTTTCACAGAATGCGATTTTCATCCAATTTAGCGTTTCATGCATATTCGTGCGATTTTTGATGAACAAATCAGGTGGATATGTCTTAACACAAAATGCGATTGCGTCCGATTTTGCATCTACGTTCCCTAGTTTGAAACCTACGCACCTATTTTGATACATTTTCATACGTAATTATATCTTATCTCTTTGGCTTTTTTAACCCTATCAGGACTGGGCTTTTTTGAGACCATAGCTGCCTTTGTCATTCCTATTCAACTTCATATGCATTAGGGGGGGGAGGGGGCAAATTACAATAGACCAAGAACTTCAAAAAATGATCTGCTCAGGCCAAGGAGTTAGGCTCACGCTGTCTTCCCGGCAGGATCGGCGCCAAAGGGTGGGGGGCAGGGGGCTTGCTCCCTCAATCGACATGCTTGCCCCCCCGATCAACAAGGTTACTCTTTTGAAGACAGCGGCTTTTGTGCTTAATTTTAAACTTTGTCCCCGGAGAAATGCTTGACTTCCCTAAGCCAACCGTTCTGCCGCCAGCTCTGCTTCCCGCATTTCGATTTTTGCCTCAAGTTATTGGTATTTCTTTGTTTACGGATGAAAATGGAGTAAATTATTTGCTGTAGACCTAGGCAGGCAATTCTTAAGTTCGCTAGTCGCTACCCTAATACTAATCAAACTGCCTTCTGCACGGCATTATATAAGTCGAAAAATTCATCGATTTTGTCACCGTATGGCATGCACGCACAAAATACACATAGAATAACAAACACAACGAAAAAGTCCCTATTCTTCTTAAGATAATTTTCAATTGAACATTCTTTCCTTTTGTTCGCCATGTATTAGATTGCCTTTTTGCGATACAATCTTGTTTTTTCTCTGTACCTGTACTTACACTTAAATATTTAATGTCATTGCGCTGTTCAGGGCTACGAACTCGATCGATTTTTAACCGAGTTCAAGTTTGAGTTCGAGTTCAAGAGATATTTGCAAGTCCGAGTTCTATGAATTTTATTTTCGAGTTCAAGTTCGAGTTCGGCAAAAATGACCGAGTTCAGCGAGTTCGAGTTCAAGTTCGAGTTCGCAGCCCTGGACTTTGTAGATCGCAATGGCAGGAACAAACAGACGACATGAAACTTTTTTTTTGGTAAAATCGTAACTTCAATGTACTCGGATTGTGACTACTTGAACAACAAACTGTATTTCGTAGTGATCTTTTATTTCTTTTCAACAATTTTAATATCTTTCTAATGAACTCGAACAGTTTTACGCGAGTTCGAGTTCAGAAAAAATATTTTTTCGAGTTCAAGTTCAAGTTTGGCAAAATGTTCAAGTTTTTTCGAGTTGGTGTTCAAGTTCGAGTTCGCAGCCCTGGCGCTGTTATGATGCAATAATGCTTAACAAGCGCTTTTTGTGGAGAAGTACGTCGAAATTCAAATGGCGCAAAATTTGTCTTAAATGAAAAAGTGATTAAGATGAGGTAGCTTTTGAAACAAAGTTTACGGTATTTTATAAGAAAGTTTTAACAACACTTCAGATTAAGCTTTGTCAAAAATGGGGTGGAGTGCCTCGGTAACCCCCCTGGCTACTCCACTGTTTATATGCTACAGGCTAGTATGTTACTAAGTTGTAGCGGCAGCACCATAACTCATAAAAACATATTTAAGTTGGCTTCTAAAACTAACTGACCGTCTGACTGACGTATAGCCAAGGATTCCATCGATCTGCAACCAAAAATAAGAACGACTGGAAAAATAATTAAACTGCTTGGGTATTACTGAGCTAAAGATACAACACCTTTCCGTCAAACATTGACAGCCTGAAGTGCTAACAATGCTTCATACCCAGCGATGGCGGAAGCATTTCTAAAGTGGGGGGGCCCAAAACCAATGACCAGATTTTTTTCACCTACAACCAGGGCCGACAGTGGCGTAGTGAGAAATTTTAAAAGGGGTAGGGGGGCCATAATTTCAACATTTTTCAGCGTCTTTTTTTTCGGCAGAGCTAATTTGAAGCTGATTAAAAAACAAGAAAAGCTTTAGGGGAGTACGGGGGCATGTTCCCCCGGAAAAGTTTTGAAAATTTACATGCTGTAGTGGCCATTTTAGTGCTTCTTGAATAATTTTTAGGCAAATTGTGTTTAAATTTTTTGACCCTAATTCTGAGTGCTTTGCCAAGTATGATACATTTTGTTCGCACATTTTTGACTATGCGTGCTTCAGGCATATGGCTTATAGCTATCGAAGAGGTTCGAAATTACTGTATAGAAAAATAGTGTGCACCAAAAACATTTTTGAAAATGGCTGGTGAAAGAATGCATATCCCTCATCCTACTTCTTTAGATTCGCCCCTAGCCATAAGCTACAGAAACCATCAAAAAAATCTGGCATATTTTAGTTACTTGGCACCATTAGCATTGTTCTTGTTTACTAAAACGCACAGTCAAAAAGGGGAGGCACGGCACAACGGCCCCGCTCATAAATACGCCCCTGAGGACATAAATCCGCATTTAGACGATGAGAGGTTCTAGGCTATTTGATCACACCGATTGGAAGAGCAGAAAAAGGTCTTCACGTCCTCAGATGTCCTGTTTTCACCGAAAATATCGGTATAGTGAAGAGCAAAAAAAAAGGTATAAGTTACACGTCTTCAGATGTTCTGTTTTCCACTGAAAGTATCGGTGAAGAGAAAAAAAAAGGTCTGCATTGTTTGTGATTTGGCCCCTCATTTTATCCGAGGCCATAGGTTTCAGCCTGCTTAACCTATATGTAAATCCGGCCCTATACCTACAACCCATATTTAGCCTGTCCACACATGACATGTCCAATTTATGTGGGCTTCAGACCCACGGTTCTTGCTTCTAGTTTCTGTTCCCCCCACCCCACAAACAAAATTTTAAAGAAGACATCTCTGGATCCAAGGTTTTTCCTGGGTTTTAATTTCGATGGTAGGCCCATTAAGTTTCAAATACATTCGTGCAGAGGCAATATTGTAGAAATAAACGCGTAAATTAGGGCTCCCCCAGGGCCCTCCTGAAAAAAAAAGTGGAGGGCCAGGCCCCCCCCCCCCCGCTTCCGCCACCTATGTTCATTCCTATCTATGCCTTACTTCTTTGTGTTCCAAATAAGATTGTGTTGCTTTTATGATGACACAAAAAAGCTTTGACGGTAAGACAAAAAATGATGCAAGACAAATAACACTAAGCTTGGTTTATGAAGTCCAAATAAGACAAAATACGAACGCAAGCCAAAAATAAGGACAATAATGTTTTCCAAGATGCAGACTCTTAAAATATGGACAAATCTTTGAAATAAGGACGGTATGGAATCCCTGCGTGTAACTGGTGCGTGAAGAATATTCATTTTACTCTCTGATTCCACAGAGCAAGGGTTTACCGGACTACCGGCAAATGTTTTACCTAAAATCGTTTTAACACTTGAGCTATTGGATGTTTTTTGTGCGCTATTAAGCGTCACAATAATAAATTAAAATGACAAACGGCCCAGCACAGTGTGATATGACATGGGAAGAAGCTGGAGAAAAGTATTCAAGAAAATCATCAATCCATTTGGCAATAACCGGAACTTAATAGAACAATAATTGAAGTTTAAAGTAGTCCTTACTTAAACTCATATATGCCATAAATTTGAACTTTTAGCGATCCGTTTGACGAACCAATTTTGATCCATTTTGCTTGCAGAGTCGCACACCCCTAATGCTTTTGTGCAAAAACCATAGTGTAAACCTGCAATCTTCTAAACACCTACCACGTACGACCTCATTCAAAGCAAGTCGCATGAAATAGGAAGTTAATATTGTTGCTACGATTTATACGAGGTATTTCATAAAATGTGTATTTTTGCCAGAAGAATTTCGTTCAATCAGCAGATTAAAAAATCGTTTACATACAAACGATTTTGCCTACAGTAGCCTACATTTCGAACAAGAGCGGCGCAATTGGAGTCCAACATTTTTCAACCCCCCCCCCCCCCCCTTCACCCCGTCCGCATCTTTCTACACACACGCACACAAACAAATTAATGTTGCAGCGTAACACGTATTAAAATCATTTCCAAGTAAAAAAATCATTTCCAAGTAAAAAGAAAAAAACCCCGAGGGGGTTCGGGGGGCGGTTCCGCCGGCCCTGGTAAGAACTGGTGTTGGTCTTTTTCGTGCCACAATGCACAAATGGAGGTCGGCATCCACACCAACTTGTGAATGTGGTGCAAAATGACAATCTGCTGACCACATCATAACGTCATGCCCCACCCACCATCCCCCACACGGAGCTCTAGGAATATTGCACCTGGATGATCTAACTGTGGCATTGCCCAATGAAAAATGCCCCAACATCTGACGACATCTTAAATACATCTACTCCTCACGAAAAAGAAGAAGACAGCTTCCAAGTTCGTAGAAACGTCGCAGCGGTGACGACACTGTGCCCGCTTTGACCGGCCCAGGCAACGAACCACAGACCGCCCGCACCAATAGCGATGTCGTTACCAACTGAGTACTACTAATCTAGTTAAGCAAAAGTACGTGTATCAATAAGAGGTATGATGATGTTAATGCTTTCATTATCCCTTGTGTACAGAGATGGGCATTTATCGCGATAATTTATCGGCAATAACTTTTTACCGATTATCGTTATCGCTCAAAATAGTTTTGATGTATCGATTACCGATATCGATTTTGTAGTATATTTCGTTATCGCTAGGGCTATTTTTTTTTGACCTAAAAAAATATATTTTTGACTTTAGCTATATTAGCTATATATTCACCTGACGAGCTCATAATGAGAGCGAAACCGGTCGTGGATTGCTATTTCTATCCGCAGCAATATTATTTTATAATGTTTTCTTTGTTTTTCTTGAAATTAATCTAGCTAACTCCATTTGTCTGTTCTTTTTCTCTTTTGCAACCGCAATCTTTTTTCAGTTAGTATTGAAGGTCCAAACGCCAGATTGAGTAATTTTGTTGTGTGGTTTTCGATATGGTCCTCCCTGATTGTTATCACTGATGAGGGACGTAATCCCGATACAGGATGGCTCAGGTCTTATCTGGTATTTTTGACTTTATATATTTATTTGAATAGAATCACTACAAATTCATTAAACCACAACAGCCTGTTTCGCCGTTACCGGCTCTTCAGGTGGTTATACAGTAATCTAAATAACATGAAAAAACAAAAACATTGCGATATAGATATTGGCGACTGTAGCATACGTATTCAAATAGAAGCTGTCGTTGCATCTAAGTAACTACAAAAACTAAAATAGTTGTGTGTGACTGCGCAACTGTACAGTAAAAGCATAACCGGGCTTCACGTGAATATACGGTAAAGGGGTTAATTAGTAGGTGGCCTGGGCGTCTTAATGGTTAAAAATAAAATTAGGTAAAAGCCCCCAACACGCTGGAGCGCGCGATGACGTTTCTACAAGGGAGGCAAAGATTAAAAAGGTACTTACTTATTTATTGTAGAGTAGTTGCTTTAAATATTAGGACTACTACTGCACGCAAAAACTTTCTACCTGTTGGTTACTGAATTGGAAAGAAAAGTGTATGACTACGGGGGAATCAGCTGTTAATTGCACAATGGGTATTATGACGTGAAAACAAATGCAATAAAATGGAAATTTTCAATAAATGTGAAAGGGTCAAGGCGTAGATTGTAAACTGCTCTGGAAGGGTAGCGGAATATGGTTAATCGATAAAAAGGGTATAAAACAAATTAAATGAGTAGAACAGTGATCGACGGCCATATGCATTAAGTGAAAATTACTTCATTCAGCCAATGTTTCGGAGTACCGCAGTTTAAGAGGGGTTAAATCAAATTATAGAGTGGGAACTATGGGATAAAAAATGAAATTCAGTAAAAAATAATAATAATAATAAATAAAGGAAGCGTGGGTTAAAAGTATGATACTGAAAAGCTAATTTGGTAAAACACCATTGTGAAATTTGACATAAAGGGAAAACTCTTGATCAATTATATCAAGCTTTTCAGTTTGAATTTGGATATGTGACGGCATTTGCCAATTAACTCAGAACGTTTGTTTAACGTTGATGTCGGATCAGCTTGTAGGATTGCCAGCTTTTCCTCCAGACACAAGTTGCAGGTTTTAGATCCTGGGTGGTACGGTTGCTCTTTGGCAGTTATACACCAATCAATTCGAGGCACAACTCCAGCGTCTTTTGCTCTCGAAACTGCTTCGGATAGTTCAGTGGCGTTTCGCTTTTCTCTGTGTTCGAATGACTGCACATGGTTGTAATTTCGAGATTTAAATTCTGTGCTGCTGAGACCGATGTAGTCTTTCTTTACGCCCAAGGTATTAATAGTGGCTTTGTAAATAATAGATTTAACACGGCATTTTCCGCCAAGTGGGCAGCTTGGTTTGTTTCTGCAATTATAAGGTGGTGTTTCATTGTTATTGCTTGCGGTTGTCTCCGAGCACTCTGCCAGAGGAGATTGAGCCTCACTTCGAATTGTATTTTTGACTTTATTTTAGTAAAATTTTGACTTAACCGCTTCCGCGTATTATTTATGTCTTGTTGCACTTTATTAATTAAACATGTTTTATAATCTGCAATTTACATAAGTTTTTAAAGAAAGAGATAGCCTACTTCGAACATTTTCTCAATTACTCAGTGTTGAAGCTAATGCAACAAAGCGACGCATGACGTTAAAACCTAGGATAACGAGCCATTGTGTGTACCGGTATCAATTAGTGTGTAATACAGAAATTGCATCGCGACTGTACTGTACACTAACAGTATGTCTATGATTTTTTTAACGAAGGCCACGCAGTACAATTACAAGGACGTTTTATTGTAATACAGCATCATATATCTTTTTACGTTCTTAACATCAAAATTTCTGTCTTTTCTCAGTAATTTATTGAGCATAGAAAACGACCTCTCAACAGCAGCAGAGGTTGGCTGGGCTTTTTGCAATAGTGCGTAGCTTGTTGGGTCAATTTGCAAGTTGGTACAGTTTACTATTGTTTGTAAATCAGAGTTGGATAGTCGTTTGTTAATGTAGTCTTTAATTGCGCAAGGATCATCATCGAATTGCATATTCTTCAGCAGTCCGTATGCTTTGGTTATCGTGCAGGCACTTCCTTCTAAGAACTCTATGTTAGCTGCTAGGGTCCGGTATTGATTTATTTTAACCAAGTCCGACACCAAACCTTCCACATTGATAGTGTCTTTAGCTCTGCTGACTAAGAGGCCTGCACTTGTCCAATTGTTGACAATGGTACGAACAGCTGGAAGGTTCTCACTATAATATAAGGCAGCTCTAAGCCAAGTTGCCCATCTTGTAATTACAGGGTCAGGAGGAGATAGCAGACCAGCAACATGAAAATCTTTCTTGCGATCTTTGTTTTTGATTGTTGCTGCCTTGATCGTTGCTACTGCTTCATCAATATTTTTAAAATGAGCACGCACACGCATAGCGCAGTTATGTAGTAAGTGCGCAACGCAGGTGACATGCATCAAAGAAGGGTATAATTTCTTTAATGTCTTTCCAGCCGAAGACATGTACCGAGCAGCATCAGGCAAGAACAATGAAAAGTTTTCGCGTTTTATTTCAAGTTGTCGCAATATGTCATCCACAGTGTGCAGAATAATACTGCTATTAACATTGCGACCGCTGTCAAGTGGATGGCAATTAACGAGGAATTTCTGATTTAGAGCATCTAAGCTGCCCACAAGCACACTAGTATACTTTTGTTTAGCAACCTCTGCTTCATCCACAATGAAAAAATTTTTTTTATCACGAAGTAATTCTTGAATTTGTTCCTCTTTTTGGGATGCTAATTTAGCAACATATGCCCGGGCTGCAATCTCCGAAGGCAATACTTTTCCCATTCTAGCAAACAGAGACTACCTTAAAGAAGGATGGTTCAGTTTATGAAGTGGGATATCTGCAGCTAAGAATGAAGAAACAACCTGTTCCTTGAAGTTTACTTGATCGAAATGTAAAAAGGTTTGCTTACTTTGAGATTTGCTCTTCGTCTCCGATTTTCCTTGGTGTTGCTTACTTTTTCGGTGGCTTTCCACGATAAACTTTTTGTCGCATTTGACTAACACGTCGCAAAGGTTGCATCGCAAGTCGTCGGCAGGAGTTGCTGAAAACTCATCCGGATATTCCAAGGCAAGTTTGCCTAACTTTCGCTATAGAAGGGTTGGCTTGTTTTTGCATTCTTTGCTTTGCAAACTACAACTTAAAAGACCACGTGTAAAGAGCGCAAGGCTTTTATAGGATTAGATTAATTGTCTAACAATTATGTATTTATGCATCAACAATGACGTTTCATGCATAATAAGTGCTATTTCCTTCTCAATTACCGCACGCATTATTGTGACGATAGTGCAAATATTGCAACTATTTCAAAAGTTTAAAATCAAATAAAACTGCGCATAAAATGTTAATAGCAGCTCAAAAATTCAAAAAAATATAAATTTGTTCGTTTTTGTAAGGAAATTTTTTGATAAAGACAATTTTGACAAATTTTGACTCTTTATGCAAAATTTTGACTTATAAAATCTACCAAAACAGACTCCTGAACACCTGAAACAAACGTTAGTACACATTTAATCATGTAACAAGGTCCTAAAAAATTTTGACTTTATTGACTTTAGCGGGCCAAGTAACTTTTATGACCGTGACTTCAAATTACCGCCGATTAATTATCGCGATAAATGATTTTTAATGCACACAGTGATCAAAGTTAGTAAGTTGGCGCTATAGAAAAAATACACTGTGCTACTAAAGTGTTGTTGCAGTTTAAAAACATCTCTTTTTGTTTTATTTAATGCCATGGCAGAATCCGTGAACTGCTCTCTTTTCTTGAAAAATTTAGAAAGACATTTTTGCCATGTGACTTGCAAAAAAAACTTCGTCAAACACATTGAAAATTTACCGCAACATTTATCGGAAAAATTTATCGGCGATAATTATCGATTACCGATATCGCTTTAAAAAATTGAAATTTATCGATTATTATCGTTATCGCTCAGGACTGTTTTGAAGTTCGATTATCGTTATCGCTTTAGTACAAAAAGGTTTATCGTGCTCATCACTGTTTGTGTACGATATGGCTCTTTGCTGAAACACAGAAAGAAATGTGGCCTTTTGCATCTGACCAGTTGGCCACCCCTGGTATAGGAGATTCTAGGTCAAAGGTCAGCAACCCTTTGAGCGAAGCGTGCCTTTTTTTGATAGTGTCAAGATAAAAGCTCCTTCGCTTGCCAAACGGTTTTGTTTCCTTACTTGATGTACATTTTGCGGTTTTGTCCTATTTTCCTCTAAAAATATCAGTGAACAAGTGAGGAGCGAAAAAAAGGTTTACGCCTCTGTATATGCACCCACGTCCCCACTTCCCCCTGAAAATATCAGAGCAGACCAAAACAAAACGGTCTTCACATAGGTAGATGCCCTATTTGTCCAGAAATACTTTAATTGAGTAACTTTTGAACCCACAGCACTAAAAACTGCTCATAGATTCAGAAGTAAATTTGTTAAATCTTAAGAGCTTACAAGTTGCTTGCACATGGAATCGCTTCGCGTGCCATGCAGAATCTTCCGGCGTACCACCTTGGCACGCGTGCCAGGGGTTGCCGACCCCTGCTGTAGTTAAATTACCGCAGCTTTTTTTTATTGAATGTTAAAATAAGTCCCTCATTTAAACCAAAGAAGATTTTAAAATTAAGTGTTTAGTACTGTAGGAACCTTGTGAAAGCTATTTGGGTTTTGGTACGACGTTATGATTTACAAACCTCTATCATGTCATAAAGATTGAAATGATAAGCAGTAAGCACCAGTCCATTCGCTTTTCACTCAGTCTAATGCTCAAAAAAAAATGTATTGCTCTGAGCGAAAACTAATGAATGGAATAGTTTAATCAAGCGTTTGAAAATTCGAAGTGTACACATGGCGAAGATGCCATTGTATTACTGGAAGATGTAGGGCTTTATGTTTAGTATAGAACCAGAACCAGTTCCTCCTTAATGCAATATGCAGATTGTAAATCCATTTCAACTGTAACAGGGAAAGATAAAAAAGGAACATTGGGCAAAAAATAGCACAAAAAACTTGTAAATCTAAAAAATTGAATGTTACCAAAAAAACACAAAAAATGACTTTTCGTAACTTGACTTTATTTTCGCAAAAAATAGTAAAAATTATAGCTTCGTAAATACTGTACAATACTTCCTAAATACTGTAAAAATAGAAAAAATTATAACTTCTGCAAAAAATTATAACTTAAGATAGTTTGTTTTAGATTGCAAAATTTCGAAAGACCATTGGATATGATACTGATATTCTCACATCGTTCTCTGGAATAGATAACGTTTCTGCTCTTAGAATTAATGGTTGAATCTCTTTTCAAGTTTTAATATCGCGATACATACATTGCATATACGCTACCTATCTAAGAGAGCAGAGATATTACACAGCAGTTTGGTTTGAGTGTAGCGCATAAATCTTTGAAATTAATCGAAGCTGCAAAAACCTAACTTTCATTCTACAAAGACAATTACTTGAACTAATAATGGTTGCAGCCTCCTTTTATTTATTTCAGCCAAGCTTCTGCTTTTAGACACACGGTGGAGGCTGCTAAAATGTTGATAACGACGTCTGCAGGCACCGGTGTGTCCTTTTTTGATAAAAAAGTGTGCTAAGATGAATGTTTTTTATATGAAAACCATAGAAATCTGTTGGCGTCTGGAGGTAAAGCCCCCAGACCCCCGATTTTGACTTCCATTACCAAATCCTGGGTGACTCACTTCTAGCCCCCTCCTTAGGAAAACCCTGGTTGCGCCACTGGTGTTACTCTTTCACATAATAATTGACACTGATTTTCCACGGTATGCTAATACAACAAAGCAAACAGAATGCTGTAATAAGGACAGAATAATTTGAATGGGTGATTATGATATTAACGTTATTAGCCGTTAGAGCAAGTAGAACTTCTTTGGAAAAGAAGTACAGTAAACCTTGTACATGACGGACTCGAATATAACGGACGAAATTTGGTAGTCCGGATGATTACTTGTTGATTTATCATTTTTTTTTCGCTTATAACGAGTCACTGCTCATGTTGACAAATTCCAACTGTTCACTGTCCGTTTAACAAGATCACTAAAAGAGCAGGATCACTCATTAAAATATATTATTTTATCAAAATATATATGCATGTGGTAAATCAATCTCGACACTTAATAGCAGTAGCACAACACGGATGCTCAGTGGCGTATCCAAAGGAGCGCATCTCCCTCCTGAGTCCTATGTAAACTTTGAATTTTTACAAAAATACTTTCTAATTGCTGCAAGAATATTTTTGCCCTTCAATTCATTCCATTTTTTCAGGTCTTGAAAACACTGGAAGACGCAAAACCATTTTCGAGATAAAAGATCAGCGAATCAGCAAAAAGCAAAAATGTCGCTGAGAAGTATCCTCCAAAAAAAGTCTTTAGGGGAAACCTCAAAAAAATTCTTCAACAATTAGCAAAATTTACTAGGTGTAGTTTATCATAGCACCTAAAGAGCAACGGTGAAATTTTTAAAGGTGAAACGTTTAAGGGTAGACTACCCTTTATTTTTGATAGCCACAGAGAGCAACAACAGAAAGATCAAAGAGCCGCGGGTTGTCCACCAATGTCCTCCTGCCAGCGCTCAAGCGATCAGCGAGCAAGGGGGCAAGGCAAAAACAGTTTACTGCCTAAACTTTGCGGTGATCTGATTCTGATTAGGTTTGTTTTGATGATCTGAATCGAAGATTGATGCCAGACAACGAGCTTAGAAGGCGGGAAGCTACATTGCGTTCGCATTCCGCAATTTGCACTACAATATTTTTTCTACTCATGCTAGCTATTGCTAGTAATTTTATATTATTTTTTTTGGTTAAATCTGTGTCATTTTATCATTTACATGTTTGCGTTGTGCTCTGTGTTGTTTCCATTATCATAATCATAATTCCATTATAAATTATTTGCTAATTCAATTATAGTTCATTCAGTTATTAATTATATTATATTATAATTCAATTACAATTATATTTTGCTCTGTGTTGACATAGATAGATATCAATAAAAAATGCAGTAGATTTCATATCAACAAACGCCTTGCGCAAGACAGTTAAAATAGGTTGAATACTTGAATATAGACTACGTTGGCCCAGCAGGTTTCTTTTTGTGCGTTCCTGACTTATTTCGTACTGTTGTTATTTGAAATATACGCAGTTGAAAATGCAGCTTGAACGGCAAAATCACGTACTTCATAGCAGTGCACAAAAATGGTTCTTTTTTAACAGCGCGAAGAGCACGCTTGTAATAATATCACGAATGACCTCGGGCGTTCTTGCAACTGGCTAAAATTACAAGGGTTAATTAATTATTATTATCAACAGTTTGCTTGTGGCAAAGGTTTACAAATTTCAAACAAGCATTACGGTAATATCTTGAAAGCGGGCTAAAAAAAAATTGCAAATACACCTTCCTCAAAAGTGAATTATAACAATAAGTGTATGGGATAAGCACACATAAACTGAAAATATGCCAACAATGATGCACTTTATTTAGCAAAGATTCAAAATTTAAGGTAAAAAATTAATCAATAAGTTGAAAAAACGTTGAAAAAACTGCGTCCAAAAAGTTTCTAAAAATTTGCCCCCTACTTGAGAAAGTTTGAGGATACGCTCTTGTGGTTACTGACAGCCTGACACTATAAATTCTAAGCTTCGTGCTGTTTTCGCTAAAGTTATGCAGAAAGCATACTACTAATATCAGAACTTACTGGTGACTTTCGGGTTATTAATACTGTTTTGCTGTGTATCTAGTTTGGAGCAGTTTAAAAGTTTAATTCTCTCTGTTTCTAAGCATTACTTACAGTAATTCCATACCAACTAGCAAGCTGCCTTAATTCATTTCAGCGGCTGCTTACAAAACTATACACAGGCTCGTAAATTACAGGTTGTATAAGTATTAGCCATGAGTCAGTTGGATTAAAAGCTATAGTATAGTATGTCGTAGTTACCATATTTATCGGCGTTTATGATATCTCAACTGTCAAGTCACAAGCGTTTTGCTTTGAAATGAACCTGCATGGACGGTTAGCTCAGTTGTTCAGCACCTCTTTAACAGTGTAGGAGGTCTGTAGTTCGATTACCGGGCCGGTCAAATTGGGCACAGTGTCGCAAACGGCTTGCCACCACTGCAACGTTTCTTCGGAGCTGTGTTGCCTTGGCGCTAAGCCGCGGAGATGGACCCGCCGCTCATTACACGCTTCGGTGTAATACCACGAGTACAATGAAAATTTGATTTTTTCATTTTGATATACCGGTAAAACAAATAACAAAGGAAAATAGCAGGCCGATCAGATGGCAGAATGGTAAGAGCGTTCGCCTCTGAAATAGCAGACTCCAGTTCGATTAAGCGGGTCAAAGCAAAGACTTAAAAATTGGTTTCTCAACTTTCCTGTGCGACATTACGCTTTAGGCCTTGGCTCCACCGGTCAATGCTTGGTCAATGACCATTTGGGAATTTCTTTTTGGTCAATGACCAAAGTATTGACGGAAATGCAAGCTTGTTTCCAATAGTCATTGACAAAGGAAATGACAGCTAAAATTTTCGCGTTCGTTTGGTCATTGAATGCTTTGCGAGAACTTCTTAGTGGAGCGTAGTTCTTTGGCCAATTTGAGGAAAGTTTCATGTTTATGTTTATCGATGAATTTTTCTTTGGGTGGCTTTCTTAGTAGCTAGCCAACGATTTGTCGAATTTGCATGGAAACTTTTGCATTTTAATACAAAGCTTTTTATATTCGAGCAGTGACGTAATTGCTGCTACCATCTAGCTAGCCGGAACGCGAAAGAACTAGATTTTTCTACGATTGATTTTGATTTGATTTTATGACGTCTCTTGAAAGTTTTTAAAATAATAGAAAAAATGCGCAAATGTGTTTGATGAAATGCCTTTGATTCCATTGTTTTTTGATGAAACGCGCTTGTCCACTAGTGCAAGCGCATTGTGATCATTAATTCCCAGTCACAAATATCAAAACTTTTTGATATTCGTGACCAGGGAATATTCCCTGATTTTGCGGCATTGGCATAGTTAGGTCAAAAACCGGCGCGGCTCCACCAGTCATTGACCGTGAATTTCATTGTCATTGACCGCTCAATTCTGACATTCGGCTATTCCGTTTCACTCCTAGTGTTACTAACATTGTAAGGCAAATCTCCGCTAAATCATGCTTGAAAATCCGTTAAAATCCGCTAAATGCTTGGTTGAAATCCGCCAAAAAATCCGCTAAAATTCGAATTTGCTGTACCACCAAATTTGATTTGTTGGTCACGAATTCTTTAATCCAATCAAGACCTAGAGCAGGAGTTTTTAACTTTTTTTGTCTCGTTTACCCCTTGCCGAATGAAAAAAAGTATAATTTGCCCCCAGTGCAACACTATCACTTTTTTAATACATAAAATTGAAGTTTGTTTCAGCTTATAACTTAGTAAATTTACCCCCTTAGTAAGTAAAATTTACTCCCAGGGGGTAAATTTATCGTAGTTTAAGAACCCCTGACCTATAGCATATCAGCAAGAATAATCACAAGAGATTTCAAACGTTAAAAAGACAAACTAATCGTCAGTATTAAACCTATATATATACCTGCTGAAACTAAAGAATGTAAAAAGAAATGAAAGAACAGCAACCGAAGCAGTGAACAAGCATTTTTCAAAAATGCAGCAACACAGAACACTACTCCCAATTAGAGCCAATGCAATTCTCACAGCTTTGCTCATAACACAAAATAGCTGATAAAATTATGGCATTTTGCGATTACCGGTACCATATCGGTAATAACCGGTATGTAGTGGTACCGGTAACAAACACCACAAGCCACTACAATTAGTCACAACTTTATCATTAAATGAAATCTTACCCGAATTAGCGGTAACCCATAATTTCGAAAACTATATACTAGTCACGTTGTTGCGTCCTTGGATAAGATGCTTCACGATGATTATCTCCGCTTGGTAGTATCTGGCAAGCAGAAAATTAAAAGAAGTCAGAAGAAAATTCAACCGAAAAAATTGGAAACAAAGGCAACTCCTAAGCGAGTCTAGATTCGTCTTACGCATAGCGCCTCAGCCGTTTTCTCCTGATAGGAAGATGAAGAAAATCAATCAAAAATCACTTGCACCCCCTCTATGCTTGCACACTTGCAAGTACGGTAGCAACTTTTTTAAAAAGTAGCTTTGACTTGGATCGAGCACCTTTATATCGAAATCCGTACCACGGACTCACGGACTTTGGTTAATATTTCATTGTAAATTTTTTTTTAAATCCGCGATTTTGAAAAAAATCCACCAACACTTGCATAGAAATCCGCTAGAAAATCCGCTGTCCGGCAAATGCAAAAATGTTCCGCCAAATAAAAGCAAAATCCGCCAAATCTAGCGGATTTTTGGTAAAATTGGCAGCACTGTTTACTCCCTGAATTTCTGCGATGTCAAAAAAGAATGTCATGGAAGTTGGCGCCACCAGTCAATGACTGGAATATTATGGGAAATTCTCTTGGTCATTGACGAAGGCCTTAGGCCTTGGCCCCGTGGGTTCGGTGGAGAACAAGCGGGCAAGTTAATTTGTTGTGCTGTTGGAATGGGCACTTGAAGGGATTTTCCCATCTAATAGTGATGGTAAACAGATGGCCAGCAGGTCGCAGAGGATTGCAAACGCAATTACAGTGCTGCCTACTAATGAATCATTATCGCTGCAGTGTTTTATGTTGGCGGCTGTATTGCGTAGGTACTAATTGATTTATTGCAATGATTATGAGCAACACCAACTTGTGACAAGCATCCCTAGTACACGAGTATCCAAGACTCCAAGTTACATGAAGGATTGATATCGCATAACTAGATGAATGCGTAAAAATAGCACCTATATTTCAATAGAAAAAGAGCTAAAGCTACTTCAACTTCAAATTACTAAAGCGATTCTACAACAAACTAACATGATGATAACTGCAGTACAGCTAAAGCAGTTTGAAGCACACTGCGAGGAAGATCCAACAAGTTTTCGTAGAAAACATGCCATCTGCGAGGGGGTTTTTAATTTTAACAATATGAGCTCAGCAAGGGGGAGCAAAGGAGGCAATTGGCCCTCCCAAAATATTTTCAGTTACCACTAGCCTACTTAAGTTATATCATTCGCTCGTCTCGGTGTAGGCAAGCAAGGGCTCACCCAGGAGGTGCACCGTGCCATGGCCCTACGCACCTACCACCCTTTGGCCATAGTGTGATATCAACAAAATTAAAACTTTTTGTATAAAGTGCAGTCTTAATTGTGTCCGACTGACGATGGTCCGTTGTACTTCTCATTGCTTGTCATTGCTAGAGTATTTATCATCATTAAACAAGCCGGATGGATTATCCAGATAACCAAGATCCAAGTTTCTGTTATATGTTGAAGATATTTTTGCAATACATAAAGATATCTTTTTAATAAAAATTGCGAAAAATTACATGTTTTCTTGTTGAAAAACCGCAAATATTTGCCAGCGGCTGGGGGCTTCGCATCCAGCCGCCAACAAACTGTTACGATTTTCACATAAAAAAAAAAAAATCATTTTTGTACACTTTTTTATCGAGAAAGAGCATGTAGTGAGTGCAGTCACTGTGGACAATTCAAAAATATTTTCGCAGCAAGAGGGTATTAGGGGGGTGGCATTCTGCCATGCCCCCCCCCCTTTTGACTCTGCCTTTTAGTAAAAAAAAACAGGTGCCAAGTGACTGAAATATGCCAGACTCTTTTGATGGTTTGCGTTAACTATGACCAGGGACGGATCCAGGGAGTTAGGATGAGTGGTATGCATCCTCCCACTAGACATTTTCAAAAGTGTGTTCAATGTAGCCTATATAATTTTTCCATAATTTCGCACCTTTTCAAAAGCGGTAAGCCTTACGCCTTTAGCACGATTAATCGAAAATGTGCGAACAAAATGCATCATATTTAGCGAGGCACTCAGAATTAGGGTCAAAAAATTTAAACAAAATTTTCCTGAAAATTATACAAAAACCACTAAAATGGCCATTACAGCATGTGAATTTTCAAAATTTTTCCGGGGGAGCATGCCCCCGGACCCCCCTAGAGCTTTTCTTGTTTCTCAATCAGCTTCAAATTATAGTTCCGCCGAAAAAAATACGCTTGAAAAATGTGTGGAAATCATAGCCCCCCTTTTCAAATTTCTCGCAATGCCACTGTTTCGCAGCTTACGTGTAAAATCAGAAGCTTGGCTAAAATAAGTGAAAGAAGGCTGCAACCATTATTATTTTGAGAAATTATACTTAGGTTTAGCACCTTATCCTAAGGCCAAAAAGGGGGACATGGCACCGTAGCCCCTTTCCTGCGTGCGCCTATGTCTCCAGACCTCCACCACTGGGACAAGACTTATGAAGTTTTGCCCCGCCCCCCGAAATTTTAGGCTGGCTACGCCACTGACTATGACCAATAGTACGAACAGGCTTCATAGCGACTTTTACACCAACTTTACTTAAAACTCTTCTAATCTTTTCGGTAGTGCCTTGAATGTAGGGTAGTGACGTATATCCAGTGAAGGTGAGTGAATCTTGCAGAGGTTTGGGTTTAGAAAGGTAGGGTGTGTCTGTAGGGGAAACCGTTGGCCTGGAGGGTGTAGCAATCGTCTTATTTCTAGCCTTTTAAACTTCCGTAGCATCCGTAATATGAGGAAAAATTCTGTGATGAAGGGTGTGAGAGTAGCAGCCAAGTTCTGTTGCTTAGAGTGGTGAGAAGAGTATTGAAGGTAACGATCGGTGTGGGTAGATTTCTCGTATATTTTAGTGGAGATAACATTATTAGCGTGGGAAACCAGAACATGAAGAAAAGGCAAGGACGATTCAACTTCTTCTTTGGTGAATTGAATGTGGCTGCATCAGTGGCGTAGCGACGGGGGGGGGAGGGTTGGGGGCTACAACACCTTCATTGAGCCTCAAATGGCGTCATGCATAATCGAAACTGTGCGAGCAAAATGCATCATTGGTGAAGCACTCAAAGTTAGGGGTCATAAATATGACTAACTTTTGTTAAAAATTGTTCAAAAAGCACAAAAATGGCCATTGCACTATGCAAATTTTCAAAAATTTTCCGGGGGAGCTTGCCCCAGAACCCCCCTTGAGTCGCATTGGGCACTTACGTTGCTTAAAATTAACTCTGCCGGAAAAAATACGCTTGAAAAAATTGACGAAAATTGATACTCCTTTCCTGAAAAATTTATGAATACGCCCCTAGCATGAAACATTTTCAAAGGGCTTATTTACGCTCGTTTCCGAGTTTAAACGTCTTTGCATTCAGTTAACATTCAACCTCATTCAAAATTACAATTATTACATGTACCCCACTAAAACTTTTTGGATCCGCTCCTGTATACAACGTATGGTCAAATGTGATGTCATTCTCAATCCCCCCTCCCATTGCAAAATCCTGGCTACGCTAGTAGGCTGCGTATAATAAAATTTGCATAAATGCCCGATGAACGCGACACTTCTAGGCCTAAGCCTATTCCAACTTTTGCAACTTTAAGTACTGTATTGCAAGAAATGGAATTTCTTATGCGACGCCCCTGGAAAAACAAAACGACGCACAGTTTGATAACCACTGCCGTAATTTAATACTATTCGGCTTAATTACATTTTTGCCACCTCTCCTATGGATTGCCACCTTAACGTGGCGGGGAGGTTTGAGTTTTCAATCATCCTTAGAGCAATGCCGTCGGTAGTGTTTAATCACTTCCATCAGGGTCACCCATGGCGGTAAGGTCGAAGGAGAGAAACAGACCAAGTAGCAATCCAATGCTGTAGCTAAATGGAAAGTTGTAATAACAATATTCATGCTGCATCGGACGGCGCGCAGGATAAAAAGGTCCGCGTTCGAGTTTTAGGCAGAGGGACTCGTTCGAAAAATAAACTACAGTTTCCCCCACAAGCTGACCGTCACTGGAAACCCACCAACGCAGTCGCTAAGCGTTTGGGGAGGCAAATGGGGGCAGCGCACAGAAAACGTACTCGAGTTAGACCAAACTGCCGGGATCTAGCTATCGGGAACTGAAACGTTTCGTCACTGACAGGAAAAGAGCAGGAGCTTGTTTGCGAAGCCCAACAGTATCGCCTTGATGTTGTGGGAATTTCATCAACAAAGCGCCGGGGTTCTGGAACTGTCGAGTTGAACGGTGGGTGGAAAATTTTCTACTCAGGTGTTGATGCAACAATGTTTGCTCAAGCTGGTGTTGGCTTACTTGTGAGCCCCAACATAGCTGAATGTGTCGTTGACTGGGTACCACTGGGAGGAAGAATTTGTCTTCTAAAGCTAAGGCTGCAAGAGCGATCTCTGTGTATTTCGCAGGTGTACGCACCTAACATAGAATCACAGTACGAAGCCTTTCTGGAGGATGTTGAGGTTGCATTGGGAAAAGCAACTTCATCAGAATCCCTTGTCCTTTTGGGCGATTTCAATGCACATGTGGGCATCGACAATGCAACCTGGAAAGGTGTTATTGGGCAACATGGTGACCCTGACATTAACAAGAACGGAAGGTGTTTATTGCAGTTCTGTGCCACCAATGGGCTGTGCATAATGAATACATTTTTTCAGCACAAAAGAATTCATAAGTACACCTGGTACAGAGACTCTCTGGGACAACGCTCCCTTATTGATTTTTGTATCGTTTCGGCGGACTTGTTTTCTACCGTGTCTGATATTCGTGTTAAAAGAGGGGCTGAGTTGTCAACTGATCACCACCTAGTTGTCTGCACTTTGAAAGCTTTGAAACCATTGAAAAAACGAAAAACTTTTCGACCACGAGAAACTTATCGAATCAAATGGGAATCATTGGTTGACAAAGAGGTACAAACTGCATTTGCAGACAACATTGCATCTAAGTTCAAAGAACTTCCGACCTCTACTGAAGACATTGAAACTGAGTGGTGTTTGTTTCGAACAGCAGTCATTACGTCCGCTACTAACTGTTGTGGACGTAAGCGTGTTGGAGGGACGAAGAGTGGCGAGAAAAGAACTCCTTGATGGAACCAAGAAGTTAAAGTAGCTATTCGTGCGAAAAAAGTGGCCTATAAGGCCTGGCTTGCAAATAAGTCATCACTTGAACTTCGTTCGCAGTACTCTGAAGCACGTAAGGCGACAGCCACAAAAGTTAAACTGTCTAAGGAAAGGGCCTGGAAGGAATTTGGAGAAAGGTTAGTTGATGATTTCAAAACGGCAAACAAAGTGTTCTGGCAGACCATTCGCCGTTTGCGTGGAAAAAGATCTCGAGCCGCTCTCTTTATTGAAGATTCAAATGGTGTGACTCTGAAAGATCAAGATGCTATTTTGAATCGGTGGAGAGACTACTTTAGTGATCTTTTAAACCCAGTTGATGCTACACCGATACAAATTCACGAGGAACAGGTTGGGGAAGATATTCATATAACCGAAGCGGATGTGAATGCCGTAATCAAATCATTGAAAACTGGAAAAGCACCTGGTGAGGATGATATTAGACCTGAAATGTTAAAACCAATGAACATATATGGTGTTCGTTGGCTGACTCGTGTTTGTAAGGTGGCATGTAGTACTGGGCAAGCACCAAAGCAATGGCAAACTAGTGTGATAATACCTATCCACAAGAAAGGAGACAAGAGAAAATGCACCAATTATAGGGGCATATCTCTCATCAGTGTCCCGGGTAAAGTCTATGCCAAATGCCTTGAAAAAAAATGCCGTGAAATAGTCGAGCCTAAACTAACGGATGCTCAGTGTGGCTTTCGTCCTGGCCGAAGCACAATGGATCAGATCTTTGCCTTTCAGCAAATCTTTGAGAACTCGTGGGAATATGCAAAAGAGGTCAATGCATGTTTTGTTGATCTTGAAAAAGCATATGATCGCATTCCTAGAGACAAGCTTTGGGCGGTGCTGTTGCAGTATGGCATTGATGGCCAGTTACTAAATGCCATTAAGTCGCTGTACGTGCATTCCGAGGTCTGTGTTTGTGTTAACAGTGCAACGACAAAACCTTTCAGAGTAAGTGTGGGACTATGGCAAGGCTGCTCTCTTTCACCTATTCTGTTCCTTATTTATATGGATAGAATAGTTAAGAAAAGTGAGTGTTGTGGCGGAGTAAAGATCGGTGAATGCACTGTACAACGTCTGTTATTTGCAGATGATCTTGTGCTACTCGACTCTACCCAAAATGGTCTCCAGCAAGCTCTTGATAGGTTTTCGGATGCATGCTCTGTAGCCGGAATGAAAATCAGTTCAACAAAAACAGAAACCATGTGCCTGTCCAGACAACCAAAGCAGTGCTCTCTCCAAATTGATGGAGTACCACTAAAACAGTCAGAGAAATTCAAGTACCTCGGCGTCTCATTCACAAGTGACGGCAGACAAAATAGCGAATTGGATATCCGCATCGGAAAAGCAAGAGCAGTAATGCGCCAGCTCCACCGATCTGTGGTACTGCAACGGGAGCTTTGCACCAAGGCAAAGCTATCCATTTTCAGATTGGTCTATGTTCCTATTCTGATTTATGGCCATGAGTGTTGGATCATGAATGAGAAAGTGAGGTCTCGAGTTCAAGCAGCCGAAATGGGATTCTTGCGAAGAATTAGCGGTTTGACCTTGTTGGACAAGGTTGAAAATGCAGATATTCGTGAATCTCTAGACATCGAATCGCTGCTTCTCCGACTAGAAAGATCGCAACTGCGTTGGTATGGACATGTGACACGAATGTCCCAGGAAAGAACAGCCAAAAAACTGCTCTGTTCAACACCGATTGGTCGAAGGCCTAGAGGCCGTCCCAGAACTCGATGGCGAGATTACGTAGAAGATCTTAGTTGGTCTCGCCTTGGCATCCCAGCAGAGCATCTATCCTTTGTTGCAGAGGATCGAGATGTTTGGAGGCTCCAACTCGAGCTGCTGCCCCCGCGACCCCCCTAGGACAGGCGGGTCCAGAAAATTGATTGATTGATTGAACTTTGGTAGAGAGGAGATCTTCAATACAGGTCCGGTGCTAGGAACTGCGGGGCCGAATTAGAAATCTAATGGCGAAGCCCCTCTTTTCATAATAAAATGTATAGACGTTTGTGTCTCATGAAAAAAAAAACATGTAAACGAACCAAAAAAAATAGACGTTTAATACCTGCTATAAAACAAATTTTAGAGCCGGCGCCAGAGCAGTCGTCTTAGGGGGGCCAAGCTTTTATCAAGAGGAGTCTAACATTTAATCAATTCTGTAAACTACAAAAAAAGCTTTCACGCCACAGTCTTCTTTATCAACGAGAACTTTGCAGCGAGCTGACATTGACTTGAACTTTAAGATGCCGTTTCTGTGCAAGTGTTATATGTCGCAGTAATCTCACGTTGTTTTAGGAGTTCGAAGACAAAAGAAAAGCAAAAGAACACGCTCATAGTTGCTTGTTGTGTTGTTAACAAACGCAATTTCCGTATTTGATATTCTTAATTCGAACGAAACGCAAAACAGTTCCGGTGAAGCTGTTTCAGTAATACATAAAATGTTTAAAATTATGCTTAAAAGCCGCTGTCTTCAAAAAAATATGATTGTCGATTGGAGTTAAGAGTGGGGATGAGTGGGGGACAAGCTTACTGTGTGTGGGGGCCAGGCCACTTTTTGCGCCGACTCTGCTTTTATTGATTACTGTACTTTTAACATCAAGAATGCCGGCCAATTAGTTAAATAATTTTAAATTTCAGACGAGCATTATTTTATGATAATATATCAGGGTAATATATCTTGAAAATTATGCCACAACGCAATAATTTGCGATTATATTTTTTTTTTAATTTGGAACTCCTTCAAATAAACCTAAATATGCCAACAAACAAACAACCAACATACAAAAACTACCGGAAAGATTTCTCAAAATGCACTAAAATTGTACTTGTTAAACGAAAATTTTAATAAATTTCCGAGAACGCATGGCCGCTGACTTCCTAAAGATGGTTTTGTCCATAAATTGCTTCAAGTTAACTCGATTTGATGTTGCCACTGTGCTATTGACGTTGTTACCATAAATCTTGAAGGTTTCTTACAGCTTTTGCTTTTATTAAACAGAGTATACTTTACAAATTAACTTAAGTGTCAATTGCTTTGGTAGAGAGCGTGCATCCTTAAACAGACATTAAAAAGCTGCAACTGAATTTTACATGAAACCCCCCAAGACTACCTTCAGGCGTTTACTTGTGAACAGCAAATCCACGTGACCAAACAACTGCGTGACTTTTTTCCTTACCAAAGCTTGGTTTCAGAGCCGGATTTAGAGAATGAGAGGCCTTAGGCTTAGGTTATGTTGACATCAGGTAGGCCGCTAGTAATCATAGGTCGCTGATCAGACTCATCTCTTAGGTGGCCATGGTTGATCTCGAAAACAAAAAGGTCGCTCCGTAATCGCGTCAAGCCCTTTTGCTTGTGACGAGGTCCCTTGTTTCTCCGAGGCCTTAGGCTTAATTCAGCCTGCATTGCCTATTGGCAAATCCGACCCTGCTTGGTTTGACCAGCTACCGAGTTGCCGATTTTTTCTATTTAGCCTAACCCTGATTTAAAAAATAAAAATGATTCATAGATATTATGCGCCGCTTCAACTTTTGGCACTTTCACGTACTTTGTATCTCACAGTACAGAAAAGGACTCCCGCTAGCGCGGGGCCCCTTAAGGTGCGGGGCCCAATTTGGTCTAATCGGTCAAATCGGCCTAAAACCGGCTCTGCTTCAATATCCAAGAGGTAGCCACAGCTGATAATCGGAGAACACTCATTCCAGACTGTAAAGACTCTTTTTTGCATTGCTTTACCTGGACATCTCGACTTCACCTCTTTTCTAGGTTGTTCCCTATTTTTGGCAGGCGACTGGCCCCAAACAACGATACCCAATGAAAGAACCTATCACCACTAACCCACAACTAAATTACCGGTAGCCTAACTAGCCCACATCACTAGAAGCCCCCATGGCAACCCACTCATTTGTAGCTGCAGACGCGTTTCGACCTTATTATGGTCTCATCAATGCAGCATAGCGACTTCCCACCTTCCTGGAAAAAAAAAAAAATTCTAACCTTCAAAACAACTACACACTCCAAATCCAAGCCTCTACTCGTTCTGCTCAAGGTAGAAAATTTGAAATAAAACCTTCAAGAAATTAGTGCTGTACGTGCTGGATTATGATGTCACAGATTCCCTGTAAACAATCGATAAGAATAGAAATGACCGGTTGGTTTAAACATTATTTTCCCGGTAATCTGAGAAGGATTTTTTTGTTTGAGGTTTGTAACTATACCAGTTACCAAAACCTACAAAAAACCTCTCTGCCCAACCCGTTCGCCCGTGAAAAAGCGGGGGACAAGGCAGGCACTGTGTCTGCGCATGCAGCTCAGAAAGCACAGTGAACGTCAGCGCTTATCGGTGGTTTAAATTGTCGAACCGCATGTACTGTTACAGGATCAAGCAAGATGATACAAAGAAGGATATGTAAGTCAAATTGAATTCTACTTTCCTACACTTCTACGATAGGCACCCCCAAAGTCAGCCAACAACAAAGCCCAAAGTGTCAGGGTAAGAATAGGTCCAACAATAAGAGTACAGTCTTTTAATGGAATGGAAAATGGTACTCCCTCATACAGGTGGGAATTAAACCATCCATTTCTGTCATCAATTATGAGTTAGATGAGAAATTTGCAAGGGACAAATTAATGTTTCGACTATAACCAAAGTCTCCTTTACACTCTGGAATGAGTTTAGCCTGGATTGGCTGTGCGTAGCAAGGCTGACGAGACTTTGGTTATAGTCGAAAAATTAACATTATTTACATTATTTACAAAATGACATACGGAAAATAAAAATGACAACCAAAAATTGTATTTGGAAATACCGTATGTAGGAAAAAGCTCACGAAAATTCTTCCGAAACATGTCAGATTTGTGTTTAAAGATAGCAGCATAGACGTCTGAAATAGAAGGACTGGCGACTAGCAAACTCGGTGTTTTGAACTTGGGTCCCAAAAAGTTGTATTGAAGTTTCTCCACGATTTTTGAAGCTTTGCTTTTATACTTTTTGACGACGTGTATAATTTATTCACACACAGTTTTTGAAAATTCGAGGTTGATTGGACCAGGGTAAGTGACCCGAATCCTCGATTATTTACAAACACCCCCAAAATTTGTCATTATTAGGTACCACAAATAAAAATAAATTTTGAATTATTTTTGTACAATTTCAATGACGTCATAACAGCTTCTTGTTTTACCTATGCAAACTCCAATGCGGCAATTATTCAACTCTGTGCAGTTCCATCTTTCATTGCATTGCGGAATTTAATAAATTTTATTGACCTAACTTTCGCTGGTAATCAGGGCCGGTTTTAGGCCGATTTGACCGATTTTATCAAATTGGGCCCCGCATCTTGAAGGGGCCCCGCGCTAGTGGAGGTCCGTTACTGTATTATGAGGCACAAAATAGAGGAAAGTGCCGTAAGTTATACCAGTGCTTAATATGAATCATACCTAGTGTCAACGACATGGCCTAGCGGTATCGCGCGCAGGTGACAGATCCTACGTGACGGGTTCGATTCTCGGCTGGAGCCGATCGCATTTGACATATGTAACGGGTGGCTGCTGACTCGAAGAGCGCAAGCTCACTTCGCAGTCTCTCTCAATTACTGTTGAATTTTCAGTTCAATATAATTTGAAAATAATCTCAGTTTATTTATTATTTATTAGTGTCTTCTAAATTACAAAAAATAATTGGCAACTTGGTCGCTTCTACAACCAAGCATTAGTAGGTAGGCACTAGAATAGACGAAGTTTTTTGGTCTGTAGAATAAGATTTGAAAAAAAGCAACAAAAATCACGCTTCATTGACAGGGGTGCATATGTCTATTTTGAGCATTGGGGGGTTGATTTAGCAAAATTGACCATTTTTGGATATTGGGGGAGGGATGATTTAGCAAAATTGATCATTTTTCGATATTGTAGGGATGAAATTGGCTCGTATGGGGAATTTTCCACCTCATTGAGATATATTGGGGGAGATGTTGTCAGATTATTGAGGGGGATACATCCTCTCCACTCTGCCCAGGATTTGCACTCACGTTGATTGAATTTCCGAAAAACATTGGCAAGTCACGTGACAAATCTTATCCTACCGACCAGAAAACTTCGTCTATTCTAGTGTCTACGGCATTGGTAAAAAAAAACTTGCGCAATTGTTCGATCGCATGGAATTGCTGTTTACAAGAAAATGCCTGTAGATAGTTTTAGGGTAGGTTCCATTTTATTTTCAGTTGTAGTTTTTTAGCATCTATTTAAGGAAACGTGCTCTCCACTAACAGCAATTGACACATTAGTTAAATTGTCGAACATACTCCATTTAATGAAACCAAAAGCTTCGAGAAACCTTCAAGATTTATGGTAGCAAAATTAATAGTGCAGTATTAATCGATTTTCATAATATGCAGTGTCGTTGGAAGTACTTAGAGTAAGGGGGGCTAAAATCTACATTGCACAACCAACGTCAACTTATTTTTGGGTAAGGGACTTCTTTCTCCTCTAGACCCCCCTCGTGTTATCGCAGCATCAAACAACGCGCTATAGCCTACAATTTACTTCAGCAGCAATGGAAGTCGCTTGAAGCAGGAGCGTATCCACAAGTTTCCTCAATGAGACGCCAAATTTTTGAGACCTTTTTTAGACGCGATTTTTTCGGCGTGTGGTAACAGGAGAGATAAATTGAGGTAAAATGAAAAATAAAAACGGTTCTAGGTCCGGGGACATGCTTCCCCGGAAAATATTTCAAAATTTAGATACTGCAATTGCAATTTTAGTGCTTTTTAAAAAACTTTAAAGCAATTTTTTGTAACATTTTTTCACAAGTCTCGCTATGAATTAATTTATTGTTGAACTGCAAATGGATTTCAATTAAAAACTTTGGAAAGGGGGGCTGCTTAAAAATATCTAGGGGGGCTTCAGCCCCCCTTCAATGCCCTTGATATTGTGGATCACCTATTGTTACCTAACTTAGACCAGCGTATTGTTAATTGAAGACACCAAGGCATGGTCTGGGTTTTTTAGTCCGACAATCGGTATATTTTAGAAATAGCAATATTCTGCAGTAAAAAGTAGCCTAATACTTCTATAATTGCGCAAGCACGGTTTTTACTAGTCTACAGTGGGGAGCTGCCGTTAGCCATTGCTAAAGATTTTGACTTTAAAAATATTTTGAAAGATTTTGCTCATAAAAAAGGTAGAAAAGTTTTTGTCTGAAAAAGTATAATGTATTGCCTGATTTGCCTTTCTTGATATTCAAAGTGAAACGATAAAAGCATCCACTTCGCCTCAATTCTTTTTATAGCAAGTATTGAATGTCTATTTGTTGGTTTGTATGTACCGGTATGATTTTTTATGAGATGCATACACCTTACATTTTACTATGAAAAGTAGGGGCCCCGCCATCAGACTTCTAATTGGGCCCCGCAGTTCCTAGAACCGGCCCTGCTGGTAATAATGCAGAAAACCCAGCCTAGCAACGTTTTGCATGTTGCGTCAATGCCATAAGTACAAACGGTATTATTTATTGATTGGTTTGTCACAAATCGCGAAAAACTTAATGAATATTGGGAGCATTTCCACTTACATCATGTTGCGAAGGCCCACTCAGTAAACACAGCTTGGCGCTGGTTTAGTATGTGATCTACCGAAATTTAGGTTGTACAAGAGTGATAGAAAAAAACAGCTTGAGTCTTTGAGAAGGAGAGAGAAACTTGGCAATTAAATTTGCACTAGGTTAGATTATTTCAAACAAATATTTTACTTCACTCAGTATGAGATTATGTGGCACATGTTTGACGCTCTTCATTCAGAATTTATTCATGTGTCACGCATAGGCCCTTGAGAATTTATTCGTGAATTCAGAATTTATTCACGTGTCACGCATCGCACATTGGGCAGGGGCAATTGATTGACTTTAATTTTGCCAAGCCTCCTTCTACACGGCAATCCGTACTTTTTCGTGTTTTTAAAGTTCCCGCATTTATAACAGGTAATACTTAATAATATGCTTTATTCTGAGCAGAAAAAGGAGTTTGTTATATAAGGTACTGCATAATTCAACCCGGTAGTGTGCTTATAATACGTTAGAGCCAAAAAACGTGATAAGTTTAAGTTAAATGTGAAAACTTGACGGAGAATGAAAAAAATGTAGTAAAATTATGACAATGTTCGTTTTCAAGTGACGTCATCATTCATTCTATGATGACGTCATCGACATTTGATTCTCTTGGTAATTGAATATAAGATTAAAGATAGCTTAAAAATAAAGTTTTAATTTCACATGAGTTGCAAACCAATGAGTGGGCACAAGTTTGAACAGGACCCCCCTATTATCCAATTACCTGGGGTAGACCATTAAATTTTTATGCTTTCCACTGCTCCGTTTATTAAAAGATTTTCTACAGCGAAAGAACCAGCTATCGACAATGTTTTGAGCGCCCAAGGCATGTAAAAAAATAAAAAACAAACGCACAAACAGCTAGAGAAAACTACGCTAAAATTGCATTTAAAGTGATGTCATCACCGCTACTGTGACGTGTCACCCGATCGATACCCATTTTGGAACATTTACGGAATGCTTAAAGGTACATGCCAAGTTTCACGCCTCTATCTGCTCTTAAATATACTTTTTTAGAAAACCTCGTTAAAAATTTGGGACCCAAGTTTGAAATACCGAGCATGGCAGTCGCCAGTCCTTCTATTTAAGACGTCTATGGATAACAGGCTTAAAACCAGTATCTTAATGCAAAACAATGAAAGTTTCTTATTATTTTCACTTAAAATCAATGACTCCCTTGGGTTTGTGTTCAAATGTCGTCTATTGTTATACATGCCTGTGTGATACAGGTTTGACATACTTGGGTATGTCTTCCAGACATCTGGTTACCAGAGCCAAGGAACATTTGAACCTAAATCAACCTCGAAAAAGTGCAATTAAAGACCACATTTTGGACTGCGTTAAATGTTCCAATTCATAGCACAGTTTGGCTTTGTTCAAAATTCTTCGAAACTGTAAAAATGAGTATGACACGAAAGTTCATGAAGCACTCTTTATTAAGAAATTCGAACCGAAATTTAACCGCCAGCTCTATGCCAATGGCAGTGGCGTAGAGCATAGGTTGCCGCCCCTGACTTTCGTTGAAAATGCCGCCCTAAGTAGATCACATCAAATTTTGAAATAATTATGAACAAAAATAAATACAAATAACGTGCTGCGTCACAGAAGTGCTATATTGCTTGGGAAAGAAGCCTCTCTGTCTCAGCGTTAAGGCTAAAAATAACATACGAAAATGGTGAACAAATTAGGCAAAAAATCAATAGCCGCCTCAAAACTGAACTTTTCGAGCTTTCGCCGCAGCAAAATCAGCGATGATATCGTCAATATCAAGTTTTTAAACGTAGTCTCTTTCTATAGAAAGAATTGATAAAGCTGATAGCCGATCATCACTCATGGTAGAACGTAAATACGACTTATTCATTTTTAGTTTTGAGAAACTCCTCTCACAGCTCGCAATTGAAACGCCAATGATTATATGAAGTTTCAGACACAAGCATAAATATGGTGTCGAATCAAGCAGGCATGATTTTGCTAACCAGTGCAAAACATCAAACGCTGTTGCATTACGATCAAACGTAGTTTCACTGCTTCGCACCAGCCTCTTAAATCTGTCAATTTCCGCAGCTAACTCCGAAAAGTCTACATCGTCGTCATAAGTGCTTTTAAAAGCATTGGTGAAACCTTTGTGACTTTCGCTTTGCAGCAGCGCGTGAGGGTTCAAAAATCCAAACATATCATTCAATTGGTGTATGCGGGTAAACCTAGCTTCTGCTTCAAGTTTAAATTTGTCCAAAGCAAGAAACATGCATCTTCTTACTTCCTCAACAACACTAAGACCAGCATCTTCTGCGTGTTCGCCTGGCATCCTCTTTTTTCTGCGAACTCTCCGATCCAACCGGAATTTCGAGTGCTGCAACCATGCTTCTCATGTTACTTTTCTTGATCTATTCTCCCCTTGCATGTTACAACGTTTATCGTTTTGTTGCTTCTTCCCTTTTCTCGTGCTGTCCAATTATACTGTATGTTATTTATGCATATTTTTCTTGTGTTGACGGTACAGAAATAAAAGGCACTAACTAACTAATTTCTAGCTTTGTGCATTTTTTAATCGCTGCATCTACTGAACCTTTAACCAGATTATCACGCTCTTCCACTTTCGTCACCTCGCGTATTAAGATTTTCGTTCGGATTACGTAGGTCCTCTAGAGCATCCATTATTCCATCAAAACCTGCTTGAAGGGCTTTTACAGCAGCGTGGTGAGCGCTCCATCGCGTATCAATCACTCGCTTCAGCGAGATTGGCGCATGCTTTAGAAGGACTTCTCATCTATGAGGAGAGGCAGCAAAAAAAGCATACAGTCTTTCTAATACAGCAAAAAACCTGTCGCTCAATTGCGACGATCCGACGGCGTAGACACCTGCAACATTCAGCGTGTGATTTCCACACGGTATGAATAGTGCTTTTGGATTTATGTTTTTGATTTTTTGCTGAACTCCAGCATGAATTCCCGACATCGTAGATGCGTTGTCGTAGCCTTGTTCCCTACACATCATCACATCTAAGTTGTTTAGTTCAAGTTCATGTAAAATAGATTGAGATTTTTTCAGCTGCCGTTTTTCCGCTCAACGAAAAGAAATTCAAAAACGATTCCTTCACTTGGACAATACTGTTTTTGATTGTTACGCATCTGACGATAAGAGTCATTTGATCAGTATGTGATATGTCCGGAGTACTGTCGCACATAATCGCAAAATATTTAGCTTCGCGCACATCTTGAAGAATGATGTTTTTGACCTTGTTACTGAGAAGCAAAACAAGCTCGTTTTGAATAGTGGGAGAAAGATAAGTAGTGGTCATCTTCTTAGAAATGCGAATGTCAGAAAGATGTCTGCTGAGTATGGGACTATATTTTGCCAGAAGCTTCACGGTCTCTGAAAAATTCCCTTGGTTGCTGGATTCAAACACTTCACGGTGTCCTCGAAAAGGAAGATTTTGCTTACTTAGAAATAATATGACATCAACGACGCTTTTAAAATGGCTTTCCACTTCTTTCGCTCTTCATCAACATGTTTCTGCATGCTATTGTCAATTGTTTGTTGCAATTGTATTCTCATTGCAAACTCTTTCCATTTTTCTATGCATTCTTTGTGGATTTTGGAATTCTAATGCTCAATTACGCGTGGATTTAAGTGCCAAAAATTATTAAAACATTTTGTGACAAATAGAGCATTTCCAGTAAAGTGGAACAACTTACAACAAAAGCAATACAATCCAGATTCCTTTTTCGAATATAACAACCATCTTCTCAAAATTCTGTCACCGTTTTTGAGTAGTTTGTAAAACCATTCTTTGGAAACACTTCTTCGCTCAAGCTTAGTGCTATCTCCAATTTTAATTGTTCTGTGGCTGGAAGCAAATAGGCCTTCCTTGTTTTGATACTTTTCTGGTCCTGCTTTGACTAGCTCAACTCTCAATTGGTGATCTATAATTTTAGGCCAAGAGGCCACATCATTGGGCTAATTGTTCACTACTGCAACTACTTCGTCATTATTTTCACCTTCGTCTCCAACTGGCACAGCATAACTGATTTCTTTGGTAATACTTTGGGTAGACCCTGTTTCTTGTGTTAATGCTGATAAGCTGATCTCTTCAGTATCCTTGTGGGACTCAACGTTATTTTCTGGGTTTTCATTTGAATCGTTCTCTGGTATTGTTAAAGAACCATTAGAACTAGAAGAGGCTACAAACTTTAGCATAGCTCCCTCATGCTTTTTTAATTCTGCTTCTTTTGCTTTCTTCTTCTTTCTAAAGAAAGCTCCACTCTCCTTGACACGTTTCATTTTCGATTCTATTAACACCTGTATAAATTGAAAATCAACTGCAGTTAATTAATGTGAGAGTATTAGCAGGATACATGCCTCATGATCACACGGGGGAGTTGAGGAGCTCATTATTTATGAGGGTTTACAATGCCGCCACAAACAACCGCGGATTGAGTCCGCCGTTCAGTTTGCCTGTTTAATTTTTTTGAAGTTTTGACAAAATTAAAAAAAAATATATACGGTATCGGTACATTTGAAATTTTCTAAAAAAAGTTTATGATGCGATGCCTCGGGGCCCCCTTGTACTGAGGCCCCGTTGCATTGCACCGCCGGTAGTTACGGCCTTGATGGCCTGCTCTCAGCTCTACTGCACTCGAGGATCTCAGCTCTACTGCGCTCGAGATCTGCAAGAAACTACTGCTGAAATAGAGAGGATGAATCTTGGTCATAACAAGATTTATGACGTAATAAACGTTACTATGGATCGACAACAGACGGAGTACAGCTACCCTACACAAAGCAAGAAGCAACTCGAGCTTTTCAGCTTTTGTTCTATCATTAAGTTTATTAAGGTGTGCAATTTTCCTCTGTGTAAATCATTTGTATTTGTTTTACTTTGCTTTTGCTTACTATGTGCATTGTGCACTGCGTAGACTCATTTTGCCGCCCCTGGCGCAGAGCCAGAAGCGCCAAGTGGCTGCTACGCCACTGGCCAATGGTCGTTCGTTTCTATTAAAAGTACTTTAACTCTTTCGATTATTTAGTTTGCTTAAAAATTTATAGCAAATTTGTTTTGAATTTTGTCGTGTTTTCGTAAAATAGTAACTACATTCTGACTTAAATCATGCGTTAATAAACTTTGTCGGCCCTCGTAATTTGATCGTTCACACTTCATTACTTTTGTGAACATTAGATTATGGCATAACCCCCTGCTGTTTTTGTTTTCCGCTTATATTAGTTTGCCCTGTTTTCACTTTACATTTCTAATCATGCTCTGATGAAGGACAGTCGATTTGTCCGAAAACGTTCAACGTATTTTATTTTCCGTATGTTATTTTGTAAATAATGTAAATACATAGGCTATTAGGCCGGGATTAAACGAGCAAGAAACTTGCGCAAGATTTCTTGCTGCAATGTTGCAGCAATACTTTTATTCGTGTAAAGACGCCAGCAATGTTCTTGTGCAATATTGACAGCAATATTGCGCAAGAAATTTCTTGCCGTGTGTAAGGGCTGTCTGGCAAGTTTTTAGCGAACTTGCTGCAATATTGCGGGAAATAGAACCGAGTTCTATTTCTCAGCAATATTGCAGAAAGAATGCAGTGGTCGACAGAGCAAGTTCACGTGCTGATTGTGGAATATTCTATCTAGACAGCATAAAGACAGAATCAAAAAGTGTGATGGGTGGAGAGAGGTGGCCGAGGTTCTCGGGAGAGAACAAGCCGAAGTAAGTTTATGAGAGTAGAAAATCAACTTGAGCCAACTGCAGTAAGCTAGTTATTAGCGGCTATCGATTAGTGAGTATAATTACCAGAAAGCAGCCCTGTTGAAGGCGAGAAGGCTACTACTATAATCCGGCATTACATTTTTTTTAAAGATTTGAGGTATGTACCCTGTCCACATGTCCCAGTTACGTGGACTTTTGGCCCATTCAGTTTCTCCATCATAATTAAATTTTTCAAATCATAATTTGAGGAAGTGATTTATGACTTCAAAAAATTCATTGTGATGCAGAAACTAGAACCGAGCTTAGTAAATACACATCTGCGGCACCTTTGTTTTCTTCTAATATGCAGTAACGAACACAAAAGCGATCATTAAACGAATACTGTCAAACTTCAAAACAGTTCTGAAATAATGACGTAATTGACTACTTACAGCCTATTCATTACAGGTGGAAAAAAAGTTTCATTCACTGCGAACGCAGTATTCAGCTGAGCTGAAAATACAAGAAAAACAAAAATCTGGTGCCGAAGGGGGTAAGAAAACGAAATGGCGATACATGGATGCCTTGTCGTTTTTACGGCAAGGCATGAAGAGACGCCAAGGGGTGTCTACTGAAGTAATTATGGTTTGCAATAGTTCATTATACTTGTTGGTATTGCCACGACACTTCTCCGCGTTGGCTTAAAAAGTATTCGGCAAATTCTCTTTGAATTTCCCTGGCTGACATTGAATGGCGGTTGCTGCTCTGTTGAGAGATGTTGAACAGGGTACCTACAGGATTAAATTCGTCCCGCCAAAACCCACTTGCAACGTTTCCATTTTCATCTTCACGATTCACAGTACCAGGAGGGGCGTAGACTTGAAGAGAGTTTTGAATCAAATAGTTATGCAACACAGTGGTTGCTTGGACTACTAATTGTGCTTTATCCGGGTTCAAATGAATCGGTTTCAATAAAACGCGAAACCTTGTAGCCAATATGCCGAATGAACTTTCAACCATTCTGCGCGCACGGCTCAAACGATAATTAAAAACTAGACAGAAAACATCGTTGTTTTTAAAAGGATATGGTTTCATTATATTTTCTTGAAGCGGAAAAGCATCGTCAGCTAAAATGACGTATGGGACAGGTTTCTCACGGCCCGGTAAAGGTGACGGTTCTGGTAGTGCCAATTTTTTTTCACGTAGACCTTTTGCAACAGCTGTCCCATAGAATACTCCTCCATCAGAAACCCTGCCATTGCAACCGATGTCCACAAATATAAATTTGTAGTTTGAATCCACAATAGCTAATAGCACGATGCTATGAGTCCCTTTATATTTGAAAAAATAGCTACCGCTGGCGCTTGGAGCTCTGATCATTACGTGTTTTCCGTCTAGAGCCCCAATGCAATGGGGAAAGTTCCACTGATTATTGTATCCCTGCGCTACGTCGTTCCATTCAATTTCGTATCTTGGAAACTACAAAAAGCTACATTACAACAAAGTTGTCTCGAGCACAGCGTCAGAATCGGTACACAAATAGTAATAAAGTAATAAGTTAATAACGATGCTTATAGTCATTGCAATGATATTAGCCTTGTACTGATAAATTGATTTCACACTAATCATTTATGTTGTTAGGTTCCCTTGGCCGAATCAACAACACAGGGCGAAGATGCCTCATTAGGACAGTGTGGAGATAGAGATGAAATTAGCCCTATGCAAAAAGTTCCCTCCAAAAAATTTAAGAAAGACAACTTGGATGATCTACTGACTCAAGCAGCGAAGGTGTTAAAGGAGCCTTCTGCAGATGAGCTGGATACTTTTGGTCAGCATGTTGCAGTGGAACTGCGCGGAATTAAATCGGACCAAATCCGTCGCAAGACCAAATGAATGATTACTTTGGCAATTTTGCAAGCTCAGGAAGAAGACGAACTACTGTTAAGTGCCCAAACGCCTACACCAATTTTGACATCTTCAGGTAGTTCATCATCTTCAATATGTTTTGATCACTCAAGTCAACCGAAGCAATTCAATGCCTAAACTCCTTCTGCGTCTACTGCAAGCCCTTGCAACAGTTATTCCAGCGTGAAAGAATCAAGTGAGAATCAAACATTCGTTACCTTGATCCCCCCTTTCAACGAGGCGTAGATGGCTTGACAAACCTCAGGGACAATTGAAGAAATTGAGCAAGCTGATATCCGGAACAAGTAGGCTAGACTTTCATAAGAATCACCTGAAAATGTGACATGTGTTGATCTGTTAAGTCAGATGATGACGTTTTTGAATAAACCAGTTACGTAAAGCCAGTTGTGACGCAGATTATTAAAGACTCTTCTACGTACATCAAAAAACTTAAGAAGAAAACTACAAACTTACCCGTAGCCAGAAATCGAAGAGTTACAGCCAACCTCTCCTTCGCAGAAATAGCTTTCCGCATAGTGGTATCTTTTTTCAAAATTAGCGGGCCTACTAGTCTCAGAATTTCCTCTAGGTTGTCAGTAGTCAGTGCCGAGGATCTTCAAGGCTTATCTCCCTCATTAGATTATTGTAGGCACCCATAGCATTTCTACGGGCAAGCCATGGCCGTACCCACCATCGACGCTTTCTCTTTTTTTGCTGCTTATAATGAATTAGAATTACTGCTGCGGTTGCAGCCTGCCTCTTCCGTAGTCCCATCATTGCGAATAACTGATTTATGTCTTGTTAATTCGAAACTCACCGTTTTCTGCAATGTTGCCGAAAGCGGTGAGTGTAACGCAGCCAGCAAGTTTCTTGCGCAAGATTCTTCGTAAAGTTCTTGCTGCAAGAATCTTGCCAAGAAAAAAGCTTTACGTGTAATCGATTCAGCCATATCTTGCGCAAGAAAGTTGCGCAAGTTTCTTGCTCGTTTAATCCCGGCCTAATGTCAAATGTTCTCCGATTATAATTACTGCTGTTGCTACCATTTGGATAATTACATTTTGCTTTGGATTGCCAATCAATCTTTGTATAATGTAATGATTACTTGCTAAACCTAAGAGCTTTCTGATTCTAAAAAGCCCTCACTTCTACGATACTACTTTAAATTTCTCAATACGCTACACTAGTCACGGTTTACGAATAGGCTTCGTGAAATTACAGTATGTCAAGCCAACTATGATTTCACAAAGTATTGAGATATCTTATCCTTCCTAGTGACTTTTATGATACAACAGCTGGTCATTGATATGAATTGTAACCAATGTGTTTTACAGTAAACAGTGATTGCTTCTTTCACATGCGTTTGCAAATTGTGAAATTGAAAATGCCGAAGAATATTAGAACACGAGATGGAGCCAGACATTTCGTTACAAAAATTACATTGTTGACACATGGAGTTGGCCGAGTGGTTGGTGCATTGGGCTCCGAAGCTGGCTTCGCAGGTTCGATGCTCAACTAGGTCATCTCCATGATGCATGTACTTCACTACCACAAAAATCCTAAGCTGCAATTAAGTGGCTTAAAATAACAAAAAAAAGAAAGCATCTGGTTGGTGCATTGGACTCCGAAGCTGGCTTCGCGGGTTCGTTGCTCAACTAGGTCATCTCCATGATGCATGTACTTCACTACCACAAAAATCCTAAGCTGCAATTAAGTGGCTTAAAATAACAAGAAAGCATCTGGTTGATGCATTGGACTCCGAAGCTGGCTTCGCGGGTTCGATGCTCAACCAGGTCATCTCCATGATGCATGTATTCACTACCACAAAAATCCGAAGCTGCAATCAAGTGGCTTGAAAAAAAAAAGCATCTGACGTCACCCCCTGAAAAAGAAACTCTGCAGTTCTACGCGATTTGGAAAAATGATCAAAAAATCATTGGGGGGGCAGTTGCCACTGTGCGGGTGTTGGGTGGATTGCATAAAAATGCGAGCCGGATAAGGGGAAAAGGGGCTATAGTCCCGGAAAATCGCATTCACTAAAAAGTCTGTTTTTAACGCCTAAGTCAGGTCTGCAAAGGATTAGCCTACTCTAAGGATCATTTTCAACACAACCCTGAAGATGAAACACACTTAAATAGAACACCCTCACCTCACTATATGCAATGATATTACCATTGGCAACAAATCTTTTATTACACACCACAGCAAATGTAATAACGGCGAAGGAAAAGGAAATTAAGTGTTTGTTCACAAACCATAGTACAATAAAACTTGTACAACGATAATAATGGGACGATTGGCACAATATCAGATGCTTACTCAAAACCAAGCACGATTTTTTTCATTGATAGATGACAGAATCAAATAATATACATGTTTGTGCCAAACCAACTGACGCATTTCGTACTATCTTGACCTTCTTAATGAAGTAGCCCATACAATTCAGACAAATCTAATTTTTGTTCATTCATTTCAACAAATGGATGAAAGATATGACGTCACAATGAGTTCATTAAAGAAGTAATGTAAAGACAGACGACCAAATGTTTCAGAGTTTACCACACACTTAAGCGATTGAGTACGTTTTGTTTTTAATGAATTCAATCTAGTTTACGTGACACCGAATGCTTTTAATCGAATTGCAGAACACGCCGTTGTAGGCATGCAAGCCTACTCCTTTGTCATGGTTAGAGAATATTATAGAAAAAATGATTTCAGCAAGTCAATAGTACCAATACCGTCAACATATTTTGTACCGTTAATTCAAATCTTTGAACAACCAGTACTTAGTGAAAAAAATCGATGATCCGTGTACAAATACAATAAATTGCAAAACACATATAGGCTGTACAAGAACAGTTTGATCAAATATCATCAATATCAAGATCATCATCATCATCCTCCTGCTGCTCAGCATCCCCGTTCCCTGCATGCACGGGTTTGTTCACAGCTCCCACGACATCCGGACCACTTTCCATCTTCAACTGCGTCCCAGCCTTATGGCTGTACGCAATCTCAATCTGCGCAAGTTGCAAGTGATTAAATTTACGCACATCAACCAAATTCTTCAAATTTGATAGAGCTTGTTAGCATTCCTGCCATTTTCGGTGTAAGGGACTCCAGGACCGGCCGGTTAACTCAGCTGTCAAGCACATACTATCGGTGCGGGAGGTGTGGGGTTCGATTACCGAGATGGTCAAATCGAAGACTGCATCCAGCGGCTCGCCACCGCTGCAACGTTTCTGTGTTGACCAGGAGCTAAGTCACGGCGATAGACCCCGCCACTCGTTACACACTTCGATGTAATAACGCGAATATAATGAAGATTTGATTTTTCTCTGCCAACAGAGAAGCTTTTTGCAGGTTCTTGTAACTGGTATAGTTACAAACCACAAGCAAAAAATTCCTTCTCAGGCATGTGCGTAAACGTGGGCCACAACAACTGTACTGGTGAGACCTGAAAAGTCGAACACTGCTCAGTGTTCACTGTCTGCAGTTGTGCAGCCTACTCATGAATAATTGCAAACACAGCTATAGTTATCACGTATTGATGTTAGTGATAAGCTCGAGTATTTGACAAATACTATGAAACAAACATCTCCTACTTCTTCCTCCTCCTCTTCACTGCTCTCTTCCTCCGCCTCTTTGAGCCAGTTGATGACAGGAGCAGCCTTAGCGTGGATCGTTTTGCTCAGATCTTTCGACACATATTTCTTGCTCGGATGCTCACCCCACTGAATCAGAATTTCCTCATCGATGATATCCAAATCATACAATTCCTAAACCATCAACATATCACTCAGAGATTCTCAACCGGGAGCCACGGGACATCAACCGGGTGGCACAAGCGCAAGATTGATTTATTTATGGTTATAAACCATTTAACGCCAGCGGACGGCTGTAGTATTATGAATAAAATACTGACAAAAAATGTTAGTGCTAAGCAAGAGCAGAGTCTATAGAAGGGGACACGAACCAGGAAAGAATGAGAACGGCTGATTAATTTGTATATCATAACACTAGTAACATATACAGTGATACACTGCAATGTACTACACAAAAAAATAGAGTCGCTTCACATTAAAGTTACGACAGCATTGATTCAGTTGTATGCTGGGCAATGCCAAACTGGACTACAACAGAACCACAGCAAAACATAAAATTTTAACTAAAGTTGTAACATAACTCACTAACCCAAGTGATAGGCCAATGTTAACATTAACAAACTATTACGGTATTAAAACTGATAAAAAAAGCGGAGCAAAATTAGAAAAATGCATAGCAGAGCTTTTTTTGGTTTTCTCTCCAAGTTATTTGATCTCATACAAAATGCTGGGACTTGTTTTAGTTTTTCAACAGATTTTCGGGTGTTTGTTTTAAAATATCAAAATTTCAAAAATGATACATTTTGGGAGGAAACACTTGAGTACAATAGGTTATAAACAAAACAACCCTGGGTTGATAAATTGTGACTCTTAAACAGTAAGTTCAAGGTAAAATACGACACAAGTACAGATTCCAACTAAGATTACCTTGACAATATGAGGTACTTTAGGCAGCAAAGCATTTTTACGTAGTTCCACCATCTTCTCAAACCCACCCAATAACGCTTTCTGAGCTTTAGGATTCTCGTGGCAGAGCTGGATAAAAAACATGACATTATACACTTGTTACTTAACACAATTTTTTTGAGTTTCGCCGAATAGCACAGAAAGCAATCGCAAAAGTTACACGAGGCAAACCAATACATTGCCGCACATAACCAGTGGTTCTCAACCTTCGTTGGTTTGTGACCCCTTCCTAGAGGTTCTCAACACCAGCAGCCCCCTGCTGAGCAATAAAATTTTCTGCTGCTATTTCATTCGCAATGGCTGCAACTAGAGTGATCCTTATTTTGCCACTTTCAATTTTTTTATTGCAGACCCTCTCAAAAGTGTTAACTTGTGAAAAAACACCATCTGTAAAATATTTTTAAAAAATATTATTGTTGTTTGGAGGTTGCTCAACGCTTCTGAAATTTTGACCTCTATTTTCATATTGGCTAGTAAAAGAACACTGATGGGAATACAAATTTTGTTGTTTGCATATCAATAGCGCGTTTATGTTGCTACATTTTGCAACACAAAGCATGGTAGCCGAATGCGTATAGAGCAGAAGCTGAAAAGATAGCTGAGTCACACTAAAATGGAGTACCAGAAACCATGGAAAGAAGGGTGGTATCTTCACTATTCAATGTTTACTAGTGTCACTTGCTTTGGTTATTCAGTAAAGTCTGCTAAAAAGCATTAGGAAATTTTTTATGTGATCAGCAACCAATTGAAGTAAAAATTGCAATTGTTCTTCATCTTTAGTGAGCAGTAAATCGTTTACAACTGACAAAGCTCGAACAGTAGTTTGTGATTTGCGAAAGCTTGAGTCGGTATGCCATTAATCAATTGAAAGCTCCAAGAAGTCTGTTTGTAGGTTCAGCTTTTCAAAAATAACATGGTGTTTTTGTGAAATGAAGTAAATCCTTTTCATGCAGTGTTTCCGAGTCAATCTTAATCCTCTTGGCAGGCTCTTCATCCCCAAAAACTGTATTCATAGCTAGCAACATCCGACGTTTTTCTTCTAATGGCACACCGTTATCACAAAGCGCCAGCGCTACCGATTCTTCTGACAAGTATTACAGATGTCCCGATATTTTTTGATAACATTCCTTGTAAATAGTATTATCCACAGGTTGCAGGACTTTAAGCAGGTTAGATTCAATAGATTGTCATTTGGTGCTTTAACAGCAAGATGAGCACAAGTCCAAGACTTTACAATTACATACACTGCTGCAAAAAATACGCAGATTTCTTAGTCCTCGACTCTCTTTTGATGTTAATTTGAATTGAGACCTAAATGTCCACACCCTTAAAGATGAAAAATCTTCACCATCCAACGTTCATGGCGCACACCATCTGGGGCAGAAAAATCAACCCCTTGGGAAGAAAATAGATGCCAGCTCAAGCACTTGGCGGAAGTCATCTATTGGTTGCGAATCCTGAAGTGCATTGCCAGTAAGTTTAGTGATATTCTTTTTAACTTGCGAAACCAATTCTCTCGCCATACCATCACTCACTTCATCTTCAAACTTCTATTTGTCCATCATACCCATGTGCCTTGGAATCTTTTAAACAACACAACTTTCTGGAGCAGATAAGGACCCCATTGCTTCTTTAAATGTAGCTCTTGCCACAAGCTGTAAGATATCTTGATGAGGAGCGAAATGTAGCAAGTCTTTTTGTAGACTTTGTTCAATTTTTGCACATGCTCCAGAGTGGCAACCAATGGTTGAGCTGGTGGTATCAAACCTCATACTGCTATCTTGTACTGCGTCTGTAACATTCCGCTGTTGCAATGTTTCTACAAAATCATATTGCCTGAAATGGTAGGAATCCTGGCAATATCAAGAAGTTGACAGATGCCATTACCACATACAAGCACTGGTAGTCTGTCAAGAAGACGAGTACAAAAGCACAAACGTGATGCTAAGAAGTACTGAAAACAGGCCTAAGACAGGTCTTGACTGGCTGGGAGGATGACATGCAAGTGCAAGTTGTCTGCAGAAAACGATGTTTAATAACATTAGCATGTCTGCATTGCATTACTCGATAACTGAAATAAACTATATAAATGCAAGCAGCTAAACCTTGGCTAGTCCATTTTAAACTACTAAAAAAAAAAAACATCGTTAGCTGCTTGGTTATTTGCACGTGCAAATTTTAAAACTCGAATTACTTCAAAATCCCCTCTATGGCCTGCATTTTAGGTGCCCAAAATTTCAAGTGGCTTGAGCAACTTCTTAAAGTTAAAATATCTCAATAATATTTTACAGCAAGTGTTTTTACAGGAATTGGAAACTTTTGGGAAGGTCTACGCTGAAAAAACCAAGAAAAAAATTTTAACCTGACATAAGGACCACCCTACTGCAACCGTCCGCTGATCATAAATCGTAAATTACATTTAACAGGATAATCAATCCTGCCCTTGTGCCTCCCTGAGGGAGATAATATCCCCCAGTTGAAAATTCCTACAGCAGACAATACAAAAGGTCTACTATTATGGCGCAATAAATTTTTCATGGCTACAGGTAAAGCGCAGAACTCAAGCGGTAAGCTGGCACAGCTTGCAAATTAAATTCGTCGTGGGGTCTGACGTAACGGTTGCTTGAAGATATGGCGTTGCTAAGACCCTAAGAGGCAGGTTTACAAACCTGCAAATTGTAATTTTAAATTGCACACTACCGATCCGTTGGCGCAGTGGTTACAGACATTGCTCTCGCCGCATAAGGTCTGGGGTTCGAACCCCGGGCCGGTTATATGGAAGACAGTGTGACCCGGGCGCTAAGCCACGGAGATAGACCCCGCAACTCGCTACATGCTTCGGCGTAATACCGCGAGCATAATAAAGATTTGATTTGAAATTATATATATTTGGGCGACCGGGCCATAAAAATTCAACTTCATAACGATCAGCATCGCTTCATTAGAATCGTGTAACGTGCAAGTAACGTTTAAAAACGGAACTTCGAGATAAAAATAGATCAAGGAAACGTTTGACAAAGATTTCAGAAACTTTCGTATCACAGTTGCACAATCACTGAGTGACAAACGCGAAGCACAAACACGATTGAACAATTCCATCATTTTCCATCAATCAAACACAAGCTCAATGAACATCATTATTTCCAACCCGTACTTATGCTGTACGGATGACTAACCAAGCATGAAATCACGTCAAAGTCAAAGCGAAAAATACAAGTCGGATTTATGACAAGAGCAATTTAAGCTCAGGTTTCACAACAAGCAACAGAAAACAAAATCTTCTTGCCTCTAGTATTACAAAAAACAGTGAAAGCGAACAACTTGATCCACACGCGATTGTCGCAAACACAATTTATTGCGTAAAAGTAGCAAATCAAATTTGGAATTTTTAAGTGGCCGAGTGGTAAGAGCGTCTGCTTCTGGAGCAGTAGACTCTCGTTTAATTCCGAGTCGGGTCAAATCAATTACTATAAAATTGGTGTTCACAGCTTCCCTGCTTGACCAAGGCCGCTTCTCATGAAAGGGACAATGTGAAGAACAAGCCGGTAAGTCTAATTATCGTGCCGTTGGGAAAGGCGCTTAGAGGGATTCCCCATCTTAGAGTGGTAAACAAGTGGTCGGCAACTCCTAAGTAAGTTCGTTATAGAGCTTTGATTAATTTTCGTGATAGGAGGATAAATATGCAACTGAACACATTCAAGCATTTTTGCTTACAATTGCTAAAACCTGAAGGAAACGAACAGTTTTTACTGATATTCAGCAGAAATTACAACAGCCAAGTTGCCCACACGACGTTGCAAATCGGTACTACTTATTCAACACAAAACATTGTGCTGTAAATTATCTCAAAACAATAGGTGGACTCGAGGAATGCCCAAAATCGTCCATAACGTGTTGATAAATTATAATCATGTTGCAAAGCTTAAAAACAAGTTCATATTTGACAAAATATTGTTTCAAAGCAATTATTCCGGCTAAGTTTACACGAAAAGAGAGAAAAATTTTGACCCATTTACGAATGCTTCATTTATAACCTATTTACGTGGAGAAATAAGGTACATAAGCTACAGTCGGTTTTATTGAATCATTGAAACAAGCTCACCAAAAATTCTGGAACTCTTAACAAATATAGGTTGTGTGCCTGGTTGCAAAACCGTAATACTGAGCGATGGCTTACTGACACTAATGTTAACATTGGTGATATGATGTGCTTGAATAAATGACAAATCACTTAATTTACACGGTCTATACTAAACCAAGCTTTTCAAACTGATGTGAACCATCACAATCTCGTTTAGTCCCATTATCGCGACAAAATGACAGAAATGCAAACTTGAATCGATCTTCTTCTTTCGGCTTTTCCCTATTCGAGGTCGCCACAGCGGTAGATCTTCTCCATCAGACTCGGTCAACTTCGTCTTCCTTCCTTGCTCCAACCATCTCCATGTCTTCTTTTACCAAATCCATCCATCTTCTCTTTGGCCTTCTTCTGTTTCTTTTACCATATATTGCCATTTTTATCATTTTTTCCCAACGTAACTTTTCTTCTCTCCTCTTCACGTGTCCATACCAACGTAACCTTTCTTCTCTCCTCTTCACGTGTCCATATCAACGTAACCTTTCCTCTCTCCTCTTCACGTGTCCATACCAACGTAACCTTTCCTCTCTCCTCTTCACGTGTCCATACCAACGTAACCTTTCCTCTCTCCTCTTCACGTATCCATACCAACGTAATTTTCTTCTCTCCTCTTCACGTGTTCATACCAACGTAACCTTGTGCCAGAAGTTTGTATCCCAGCTTTGCAATTTTTGCCGTCCCTCTCACATACTCGTTCTTTATCTTGTCCTATCTTGTAATTCCCAATAATGCTCATCTCACCATTTTTAACTCTGTCACTTTCATTTTTCCCATCTGCTTTTCGGTCATCGCCACAGTTTCCATTCCATAAAGCATGGTTGGTCCAATAAACACTTGGGTACATTTTACTTTTAACCTTTGCTGACAACTTTCTGTCACACACAACTTCAGAAACCTTCTTTCAACTCATCCAATCTGCTTGGATCCTTCTCCTTACTTCTTTCTCACATCTTCCATCACCACTAACTGTTGAACCAATATATTTGAAGTTTTCTACTCTCTTTACTACATCCCCTTGCAATTCCAACTCTTCTTGAACGTCTGCACCTCCAACTTTTAAACATCCGGTCTTGCTCCGACTCACTTTCCACCTCTTCTCTTCAATGCATTTCTCCAAACCTCCAGGTCCTCCTCTAGCTCTCTATGATTCTGTCTGGATAGTACTACGTCATCTGCAAACATCATATCCCATGGCGCTTCCTTCCTGACGTCCTCTGTCAGTATGTTCATATGATGGCAAAAACATTGGCTAAAAGCTGAGCCTTGGTGAAGTCCAACCCCCACCTGTCAGTCCTGCCGCACATCTTACAGTTGTTGTCGCTCCATCATACATATCCTTGATTACCCTTACGTAGCACTCCGATGTTTCAGCTCATAGATTCTCAAAGTGCTCCGTACAGAGCCCCAGGGCTACGCGCAAGCAACCTAGGGGCTTCGCGAACTATTCGTTTACATATAAAATACTGGCTTAGCTAACTTTGCTACTGTCCAAAGAAGCAATACCGGACTAATAAAATTTGACTCTACCTTATTAGTATGTTTGCCAAGTGTCAAATTCACAGCCTTAATATGACTTACCTGCGAAATGTAGATTTTTTTCTAGCTTGTATAGGGTACGCCAAAAAGGCCTGACACATTTGAAAGCTCAGTTTTTAAACTTATTAAATTTCCAAATATGTCCGGTCTCTATTCACCTTTTGAAGAAAAGTTGATTATTGTAGCAACAGGCGATCTTCGGCCAGTGTTTACTTCCCATTCAGCAGGCCAGGAAGGACGACGTTGTTTTATTGAATGGGAAGTCACCACAGCTTCCATATATCCGGAAAAGTGTTTTGGCAAGGTCAAGGATTTTAAAGGATGAGTGTATCTTTTAGCTGAGTGCGGCTGATGTAGGCTGATAGCCCGAAACAGCGCTGTTACGTTCCATAGTACAATAATATACTTGTTCTACCATTTCCACACTGACCTATTGTTATCAATGAATCACAATTGTATAAAAAAAAGTCATAAGCTTAGGCCTTATACCATGCCTAAGAATGCAAAATTTGCCATAGGTCTCAAGTCATTTTGCGCAGGCTGCAAGATATCGCCCCAACAAAGTTCATTGCTAGGGCTCCGCGCAAAATCTCCAATTTGGCAAAAGGCTCCGCACCTAAAATAGTTTAAGAACCCCTGATCTAGGCAAAGAGGGCAAGTCTAATAAAGGTTTAACATCACCTGAGGTAAGTGAAAATGTATGGAATAGATAAGCAAAACTCACCGACTACACGCAGTAAATGCGATAAGTAATAATAACTTCAGCACTTTGTCTGATCAAGTTCTGATAATCGTACTCTTTTTACCATTCAAGATTTCTTCGGCCTATTCTTTTACAATTTATTCTCAAAATGTCTCCCGCATTTTTTTCCGGTATTTTTTTCATTCTTTGACTCATGCTGCACCCGAGAATTTTACGAGTTACGTATTCAGGATATATCATAACATCATTACCATTTACCAACTTATTTCAAAAACACAGTACGATTTTCACCTTGGGATATTGTGCTGTGCACAGTTGTTATCTTTGCGTTACATGCCTCGTTGGCCTAACAAGTCACAATTTCATTAAAAAAAGGTAAAAGACTACAGTCAGAATGAAGCATGACACCTACTCAATAAATTCTAACAACCAACGCGGTTAGCTCAGCTGTTAGGCGCATCCTTATCGGTGGGGTTCGATTCCCAAAAGGGTCAAATCCGGCGCAGTATCGCCATTACTGTGACGATTCTTGGGAGTTGTGTTGTCCAAGCAACAAGCCGTGAACATAAACCCCGCCACTCGTTACACGCTTCGGCGTAATACCGCGAGAATAATGAAGACAAACCTACCCTGAGGAAATGATTCCTGTATGTTTTCAGTTGTTCCTTCATATTTTGATCACAGAGAAGTTCAACCAGAATCAGAGGCGCTTTGCTTTTCATGTCCAAGCGTTCCGCTTCAGCCGCTATTTCTTTGGAAGCCTGAGGACACAAACAAACTATGCAAACGCAGTAATTTAAGCAGAAAACATCATAAAGCAAATGTTCTATGAAAAACTCACGCAAATAAGGCACAAGCAACTAACATATACATGAGCACAATGTGCAAAACAGCTCAATAAAATTATGGAGTCATAAACCAGAGCCAAAACGGTACATTTTGACAAAACGTTTGGAAATACGATTCATTTCAACAGCAGCAGTTAAATGAAAAGAAAAAATAAGCAATTGTACAAAAAAAAAAACGAAAAAAAAAAAAAAATGACGAGCATGTTGTCAATCTTGGTTTTTCGCTCTACCGCATTCATTGCATATTGTTGCACAACCGCTTAATTTTAACTGCTGATGGTAGGATGAATTACATCACGAAACGTTCGATAATGTTTGGATGCTACAGTTTTGGTTCTGAGCTTTTACTTGATCAAAACGACGGTCGATAATCATGAAGCGCAAGGTTTTTCTCTATCACAACGTTCTTAACATAGCTTGGACTAATTTTGTTGCCGCAACGCAATCCATAAGTCGTATTCATATCCAGGAAATCAGTTGTTTTTTATTCTGTTTTATTTCATATGTTTTACTCCAAATGCATGGATAATTTTTTACATCACCAATCCTAACCGAAATGTAGTAAAATCATCTCAGAACTTTTTAGAGCGCGGTTCGCCAGATTGACTACTTTTTTGAAGCTAACAATTGAGTTATCACTGTGGGTTGCAAGCTTTTTGTACTGTCCCAAGTTGCAGCAATACATTTTTAAGTCAAGAAAAAGATTATAGCAACGTCATTGTTTCTCCTTTTTTATAAACTTGGCCTTTGACAAAAACGTATCAGATGACTACAGCACGAGAGAAGGTTCTGCACAACTGGTACGCGTTTCGCAACAAGAAGCAAAGCATGAAATTTTATGTCTTAGGAAGTTAGCGTAGTGGGGAAAGACATTGCTAAGAATGCGGGAGGCTGGGGTTGAACCTCGGAACAGTGAAATCGGACACGGTTCGCTAACGGCTTGCCCTCGCTGCGATGTTACTTTGGAGTTGTGTTGCTCAGGCGCTAAACCGCGGAGATGGACCCCACCACTCCTCACCATTTTTTTTTTGAGAAAATACGTTTAGCCTCGTTAAAGTACGTGAAATCAACCACTTGTAGTCTACCCATAAGTTCTACAACCTCTAAATGTTAAACAACAAGTAGGTTAAAACTAACATGCCTTCTAGACCAATGAAAACAGTATTTTTAATAGCTTTCAGGAAGGATGTAAGATTGCAATCAACAATGACATCACAAGTAACTTTCCCATGACTTTCACAACCAAAAACGATAAAACGTGATATATGACCTTAGTATTACTAACAGAGTTTGAATTAGGGAAACTTTATAGAGTTAAATGTATGATTAAGATCAACTTGGGCATTCGGTATTCCAAATTTGAATTAGTAAACAACCGTAGTAAACCCAAGGTATCAATCGATTCTACAAAAATTAAGTTTCATATGGTTACATGGGGATGTCGTCTTTCGTTTCTTAATTGATTTACTAACCATACAGCTTCGATTACGACCAATTTTGTATGAAGGTGGCTGCAGACTCGAAGATCTAACGACTTCTTTGAAGCCTCGTTGATGTGTTGATGTCTATCATTTTGTTTATACTCTGTTAGTCAATTAAGTTTATTTGATTTTTGCTTGTACATGACATCGACTAATCATCAGTTCATTTCTAATTTATTTCCTAAAACCCTCTCACAAGAGGATAATACAATTTTTTCTCGAGAATGAAGTAGCAGGCCTTATAATCCCTTTTAAACAGAAAACACAAGCATGCTCAGACATAAGGATCCTAAGAGTTAGGTAAGTTCGCACCGTATGGAAATCGGACCGAAGAAAAGCGTGTTCAATCGCTGGCAACAATCTCCATAGAGATGGAAAGACTTCTTAAGTTACGAAAAAATAAAGACAATAAAGTGACAGATACTTTTTGTAGAATAGACGGGCATATGGATTTTGTACATAACAAATAAAATGTAAAAACATTTCATGAAGTTCTTGCTTCTGTTTGTTATTCGTTAGTGAATAAAATGAATAAAAATTACTGATGCCATACGCTAAAACAAACAGTGTCTCATCAACCAGGACTCCAGGAGCCTCACCGAACGTTACTGGTCAGGTTACATAGTTTACCGTTTTAATCGTTCCAGCGCTGATGTGTTTTTTGATGTAAGCATAGAGCATGTTTGCCCGTTCTGATGGGGTACGTTCCAGGTCATCAGAGAGTGTGAGAGTAAATACTCCGGGTGATATCTCATTCATGCGAGCTTTCACTGCCTCATCCGTCACATCAACAGACCAATCATCTTCTTCGAATCCAGTGCTACTCGTCTATATCGAAATCAAGAAGCCCATCGAATTTCAACAACGCAAATCATGATGCATGCAAAAGTCTCATCAGTAAAAAGTTCCCGGATAACTTGGCATAAATCACTATTTAATCTATGAAACCGGCCGGTTAGCTCTGTTGCTAAGCACATCGTTGTCGATGCAGGAGGTCTGGGGTTTGATTCCCGGACCGGTCAAATCGGACATGGTGTCGCCAACGGTTCCCCACCGCCGCAACGTTTCTTCGGAGCTGTGTTGGCCAGGCGCTAAGCTGCGGAGATGAGCTCTGCCACCAGTCACACGCTTCGACGTAATAACGCGAGTGTAAAAGATTTGATTATTTTTTGAACTTACATGTTTGTGGCACTAAAAGCAGGTTCAAGTTGATAACGAACAAGAAAAGATCGTGAATTTTAGCGACAACAACAAAGTGAGAAAAGCTAGAAGATAAGCCACAACTATTACATGTTCAAACCATCAATCAGCTTTCATTAGCAATTTCAATGGATTGCTTGAATATTCGGCGTGAGCAATTGGGCGTTGCGACCAACTCTAGTCCTAAACCCAATACTAACTCCTAACCCTAAAATCCCGTCCTAAACAAAAATCAAACACCCCGCAAAATTCTGTCTTGATTTAAAAACAGGGTTACTCCGACCTTTACTTTAGACAAAAACAACACCATATCATTGGATGCCTTAATACAGCTATGATGAAACTCATTCCAAAAGCAACCATTAAAATGTCACATAAACTGCCGTTACAATTACAGCTCCAGAATTGAATCCACTAATAGAAGCCTGAAACCTCGCAGTACTGACTGTACAAGCCATAAGAAGCAACGGATTTTCAGATGCAACGGTTTTATGAGAGGTATTGGGTAATCGCATAAAGCTAATTAAACAAAGAAAAAAGTAGACATTTTTATGGCAATACAGCATAATGCACTACTTGATCCATACCTGAAGCGCACGAACAATCTCTGAGAAAAAAGGATTGAAAATGATGGTACGTAATATGCGGTAATACATACGTCATGCTGTGACCCGGTGTCTTTCCCATCAACTGGAGCTCCATTAGCATCAGCAACCTCCTCTTCACTTGATCCTCCTTGCTCCTTTCTCTGTTTTGTTTCTTTTTTGCTCTTCTGTGGAGGGTGGTTGATAATATACGTGCAAAGTTTATGTCGCAGATCAACGAGACTTTGATTTCCGCACGCCTTACAGGACAGTCCAATACTACCGCGTTTCACCAACTGCAAACAAGACCAAAACCGTTAAGTTCTTATTCACAAATGAAGAGTAGAAAATTGCCTGTGGTTTGTCCACAAAGCATCTATCGTAAATCCGTGATTATTAAGTAACAAACGGAAATTAGCAGTTCACAACTGACATCTCCAGATTAAAGAAAACATTCGCAAACTTTGAGAACACCTGCCGGTCGGCATAGCGGTTACCGAGGCGCTATCGGCGCAGGAAGGTCTGGGTTCGATTCTCAGGCCGATCGTATAGGACACTACCGCTGAGACATTTTTTCGAAGCGCCGTGGAGACAGTGGCGCACCCAGGGGGGGGGAGTTTCGGGGGTCGAACCCCCCCCTTTTGAAACCAAACTCTTGTTTTTAAAATGAAGTGTCTAAACTGTGCAAGTGCAAACGTGCTGTTGTTTCAAAACAGCTGTGAGCCTGTGACAGAATTTGCCTCACATCATACTGAAGCCAAAACGGCTGGTAGAAGTAGTGGTAATAGGCATTGTTATCAGCGCGGGCAGGGGCGGATCCAGATGGGGGGTGTGGGAGATGCATCCCCCCACCAGCCATTTTGAAACATGTTTTTGATGAACACAATTTTTCCATAATTTCGAACCTTTTCAATAACAATAAGCCTCACGCCCAAAGCACGCAAAATCAAAAATGTACAAACAAAATGCATTATATTTACTGAAACACTGAAATTTAGGGGCAAAACATTACATTGAGTGAAACACTCAAATTTAGGAGCAAAAAACTTAATCAAAATTTGGCAAAATTGTTCAAAAGGCACTAAAATGGCCACTACAGTATGAAAATTTTCAAAAAATTTTCGGGGGAACACGCCCCCGGACCCCCCCACAGTTGTTTTTATTTTCAATATGCTTCAAAATAATTCTTCCGGAAAAAATACGCTTGAAACTACGTGAAAATTTGGTGACCCCTCACTGAAAAAATATTTGAATATGCCGCAGACATGAAAACATTTTTCAAAGGGCCTTTTACGTCTTTTTTGGGTCTAACGTCTTTGTATTTAGTTAACTTAACATTCAACCTAATTCAAAATTTCATCCCCACTACCAAAATTTTCTGGATCCGCTGCTGAGCTGTGAGTGCGGGATCGAGTTTTTTTTAACCCCCCCCCCCCCCCCCTTGAAACTTGCTGGGTGCGCCCCTGCGTAGAGATGGTCCCCGTGACACGGTTCGGCGTAATACCGCGAGCATAATTGTTTTTTTCAAACTTTGAGAACCTTTGCACTTTATGATAAGATGTTTCAGTGGAATCACAGAAGAACGTTGCCAAAAAATTGCAAGTTGCTACCTCTCAACTACACAATTTATCCATCGAGGTTTGATTCCCAGGCTCAATGGCAGAAACTAATTCAACAAGCTATCTGCCAGTTTAAAAATCATACGGATTCTACCTGACGGGTTCGATTCACAGCTGGAGCCGATCGCATTTGACGTATTTACCGGCTGCCTGCTGACTCGAAAAGTGCACGCTCACTTCGCAGTCTTCCTCAATTACTGTTGAATTTTTACGTAAATTAATTTGTTGAAGTCTCTGCAATTGGTTAGATATTTAGAGTTAGCAATTCACCATGTTCGTCTCAGGATTATCACATTCTGAACATAAAACAAATTTCTTGATAAATACATCCAACATATCCTGTAACCGTTTGCTTTCATGCGATCCATTGACAATATAACGATCATTCTTCAAATCGAACTGGGTTTGAGCTCCCAACTCACATCCAAAAAACTTGCAAGTGTCTGAAAACAAAGTGAACTGGTTTCCTGCTATCGGCGCGGCAGGTCATGGGTTCGTTCCTGGGCCTATCAAATCGAACACATTGTCGCTAATGGCCACCGCTGCGACGTTTCTGCGTTCCCCAGGCGCTAAGCAGCAAAGATGGAACCCACCACTGGTTACACGCTTCGGCGTAATATTGCGAGTATAAAGATTTGATTTCTGATTGGGCTAACTTTTTCATTTACATATTTATGTCACAAGAAAACCTGACTAACAAAACAATCGGCAATTATGAAAAATTTCAATTAATTAATTGAACTTGAATCCAACCCACTAAGATCTTAAGTTAAATCCGATTTTTTGATTGACTGGAAAGACTTTGGTAAAGTCTTCATTGCTTATCTCATTGAATTGACAATTAATGAGATTAATCTTGGTGGGTTGGATTAAAGTTCAATTGATTAATTGAAATTCTTTGAATTGACAATTATCTAGCAAACACATTTGCAATGTATGGAAGTCTTACTGATTAAAAAAATGTTTACACAACACGGACAACATACTATAGTATTATGATAGTTTGCAACTTGAATGCAGACAGTAAAATACTGTATGGATACGACCATAGCAAGGCCTTATCAAACCCACATACGTACATTACACGAGTTACAAGCTTACGGACATATTAAAACCAACTGATAAAAATTTGATTGGCGTTGCATCGTTGAAATTACTAGTTCTTGCAATACATGACAGGTCTATTACTTTTGAACTAGGATGTTAAATGGTTACTTAGCTCACTAATCAGAAGCAAGGGTGCGAACTTGCAAGTTCAATCGAGTTCACTAAAACTTTGCAAGTCCAGTTCCAGTTCAGTTACTTTTACCAAGTTCATGCAAAGTTCAAACAATTTTTGTCAAGTTTAGAGTAAGTTCAAATTTCGGTCAACCTTTTTTGAGATGAATTCAAACTCGAATTCAGACATTTTTGTCTTTTGAGGTTAAGTTCGAGTTGGGTAAAAAAGTCCGAGTTCAAGGACTTCGAGTTCACAGGCCAGAACACAGCTACTACCTTCGAAGTAGCGTTTTTACTCACATGTGGCAGGACGTCCAAGAGCCTTTGCTACGTCGGACATGTTAACTATAACAGTTTTCACACCATTTCCTTTTCCTTCGACCTACAAAACCAAACGTTCAAATTCATGACAAAAAGAATTGACGATTATCTTATAATTAGACATTCTTGAAACAATTCTGTGAAAAAATTTAAGCACTTGGCAATACACAAAAAATAGCCATTCGTACTTATTTTGCACAATGTGACAAATGGTGTTACGGAGCCAAAAATATTTTCTTATCAGTAGGTAAACTGTTAAGTAAATTAAAGCTAATTGCATTGATTTAGTATCATTTTCAGCATTTTCTACGATATACTGCCACCTTGAAATCTTAGGCTGCAATGTAGAAAATATTCAGATAAGTTAAGTAGCTATCACTACTTAGTAAATGGCAATGCAAGTTTCTGCATGTAACAACATGAATTTCCTTGCCATGAAGTAAGTCCTAAACATTAAAACTGCAACAACTACCGTATTTCACGGACCATAAAGTGCACTGTCAATAAATTGCTATGTTTTTTTTTCATACAAAAGGAGCATCACACTATAAGACAACAGTTTTTGAAAAGTACCAGGTCATCGTATAAAGCTCATAAAACAAAAAGACTACATATTTTAAGCGCAATAAAAGATACAGCACTACCAGATACATACATTACTTGCACCCGGCTCAAAAAGCACATAATGAAGTTTTGAAAAAAAAAAAAAGATTTAAAGGTAACTTTATATTCCGTAAAACACTGTAGTAGGTTTTGTAGAGTTGTATACCATAGGTAATTGAATTGTTATTGCTGCATTGTAGTTACTACCAACAGAGTAGTGTTGAAAATGTAAAACACAACAACAACAAAACACAATGGTTATGATATTGTCTGAGTTGAGATATTTTATAAAAATTACCTTCGCTACAATAGCTGGCATCTTGTATCGATAGAACATGTCCTGCACCTCCCGGTTGACGTTGTATTGAGCCATGTAAACAATGCTTTATTGGAATATAAATTTTTTGAAATTTGGTTTGAATGCAGATTTATTCTCGGACGTTTTATGCGATTTTGATTTCTTTTGAGTTTAGTTGATAAAGAACATGTGTTGTCAGTGTTCAATGATGTTAAATAATTTAGCTTTACAAGTTGACAACGAACTAGCTTCTGCTGGCAATCGACTTTCTTCCCATTCAGGTTCCTTCCACTGATTTGACATGTAGAGATACAATATAAAGAGGCCTTCAAACTTTTATGCAATGAAATTGCTTGATTGTCTGTAAATCCTGAAAAGCAGAAAGTTTGTTAATGACATTGACCAAGGGTGGAAACCTGGCTACTTGGCGTTAGGGTGTCAGTTTCAGTTTCGGTGTGTTGAAACCCAGATGTCAGGTTTCAGTTTTGGTTTGGTTTCAGGGCTGTTGAAAAATAGGTTCCAGTTTCGGTTTCAGTTTTGCTTACGCGTAGCTTCGGTTTCTGAGTTTCAGTTTCATCCAAGAAAGTTATTTTACTGTAAACACGGATTATCTAAATTTTCTACCTCTGGGCGTTTTTGTTTTATTATGATGTAAGTAGCAGCTCAGATGGCTAAATTTTCTACCTCTGGGCGTTTTTGTTTTATTATGATGTAAGTAGCAGCTCAGATGGCCAAATGAGGAGAGCAATTGCTTCAGAAGCTGTCGACTTGAGTATGATTCTGAATCGGGTGAAACCAAAGACTCAAAAATTAGTATTCACAGCTTCTTTATTCGACGCTCAGCGTTAAAGGAACTGTGCTGGTAAGGATGGTGATGATAATTTTTAAAACCTAAAACCTTAGAAAAATTTGAACAGGTTTTAGTTTCAGTTTCGGTTTTGATGTTTCAAGAAAAAACAGTTTCGGTTCAAGTTTAGGTTTTCAAAATTTTGGATAAGTAGGTGTCAGTTTCAGTTTGGGTTTCTGAAATTTCCTTTAAAACTGGGTTTTCAGGTTTTGGTTTAGGTTTGAGTTTCCACCCTTGACATTGACACAAAACTTAATCATGTGATAACTCTTCAATTTATACGTGTTTTGCTGCACTTACTTTGTCAGTGGCCATTTGGATTTGCACTTTTAAAACCACAAACACACACTTTGAAAACTTTTCATACATGAAGCTAATTTTTATCAAAACACTAAGCCACAAAGACAAAATTCTATTATGTTTATCATGCATTGCTTGTCACAAGCCTTTCTAGCAATTAAGTTACTGCTATGGAATTTTTTTTCAGTTTTAGACAAACAATTTAAATTCAAAAGTAACAGAGTTAATTCTTGACTGGGTCAGCAACATGACCTAGCGGTACTGCACGCCAGTTGAGATCCTATTTGACAAGTTCATTTAAATGCCAGTGCTGATTGCATTTGACATAATATACCGGGTGGCCGGTCACTCAAAGAGAGCAAACTGACTTAACACATTTTTTTAGGAAGTGTCTAGAGCACCGGCAGCCTCTTATAGAAACAAACAAGCAGTCCGCTGCAGCGTAAAAAATCGGACACCGCATGACAGCGACGTCACTAGAGAAAGAAACCAAGCTGCTGGTGCAGCAGCCATTTGGTTAGGGAAACCGGGCCGGTGGTCTAGACACTGCCTTTTCTTGACTAACATAATTTATGCAGCTTTTTCACCAACATGGCAATATTATATTAATATACTGGTATAAAGCCACACCCATTAAGTCTATTACGATAGTAGTAAAAACTATTGCATCAAACCAGAAGCAAAGAAATGCTATTTCCACAAAAATTGAGTTTTGTACGTTCGAGTTTATAGCCTGGTAACATAAATTTGAGAAAAAATTGATTCAACAGTGATTTTGAGCTTTAAAGCGGGAAAGTCAATATTTATGCAAAAACAAACACCTTATAATAATAATAAAGTGTTTTTATACATACCACTTTTTATCTGCGCACAAAAACAAAGCGATATGGCAAGAATATTACGGTATTTAAGATCAAGGAGATTAGGAAATGTAAGATGAAAAAAAGTAAAATATTACAGTACCAGTATTAAAAAATACAAAGTGGCTATTCTTACGAGTCCATCACATTTGTCTCTTCGGTTTATTTTATTACTTTGTCACGCTCTCTTACAATCACAGTCACAGAGAGTGTGAAGAGAAAATAAAACAAAGAGCTTATTTTCAGGGACTGTAGCTATAACTTTAGCCACTGCCTAAAATTATAAGTAATGAGTATTAGCCAACAAGAATATAACATGAATTTAACAGCAACAAAGTGAAAACAATAATTACAAGCATCATCGCTTTAGCTTAAAAACAACACATATTAGCAGTACGGCATAATCATGATCTTACCTAATTTGGTGGAAAAAGACATAAACACTTTGGGCACTCTTCTATAAAGTAAAAAACACCAGTGCACTGTTCAAACAATTACCGTCCTAAAAATAAAAACATCACATGACAGCCTGAACCACCATATTAACGAAACTGAAAAAATTTAGATTTTTTTCTTGTTTTAAGAGCACTGCATAGTGCGTAGTCTAGACCAAGACTTCCCAAACTTTTTCGCTCGCAACCCCTTTTAATCTCCTAAAGCTATTTGCAACCCTTCATGGCTAAAATGGCAAACAGTGTGAAATATGCATTCGTGATAATCATCAAAAGGTGAAAACTAAAAACAAGTTACCGTTACGTAATTATTTATTTTAGTGGCATATTTATTCTCCTATCACGAGAAAGCAATCAATGCACCATACGAGCTCGCTTAGGAGTTGCCAGCCATCTGTCTACCACACCAACATGGGCATACGAGGGAATTCCACTAAGTGCCTTTTCCAATGGCACAACAAGTAAACTTGCCGGCTTGTTCTTCACACTGTTTTTTAATGCTGAGCATCAAGCAGGGAAGCTGTGAATACTTTAACCATACAAAACATGACAGCGACCTGTGAGATAACGCTGTTTATAGCAAAGGTTTTGCACGGGTTCCTCAGCAGAGCAATCTTGAATGCAAAATTAAAAGTTTCAAGTCTGAACCTGAAAGAGCCAAGTTACGCGCTCCTTAAGGTTAAGATAACCTAACCTAATTCCAGTCTACAAATACCAGAACCACTGGCGTCAAAAACAAATTTCTAAATAATTTTCTGACTTTAACTGTTTTATAAAAAAGTGGTAAATGAATAGGCCTACCTCTTATTTTACAGAACAAAATAGCTTTTATTTCAACAAAAAAGACAACGCAAAACAGCGATTTTACTATAGTTTACCACATGCGAACTCCATTTGATAGGAATGATGGCAACTTTTTGCTTAAAACACTTCGTTACGCTTGATTGAGCGGTAGTGTGAGAAGCGTCTATTAACAATTTGTTCGAAAACGTCAGGGACTGCAGTTCTCATGTTTGAAAAAAAAAGGTCAAGAATACTCTTGTAAATCAAAAGTTTAGAAATGGGCTAAATTCAAACATTACTGCTGCTGCTACGTGCTTTACTACCAAGAGTTAGAAAATAATTCAATTTTCGCAGTACCGGTATGAGAAAATTTGAAGCAGGGGTTTTACATCATGTGTTTGAGTCATGCAAACGCCATGCAAAGGTCATGCAGACACCATTTAACCGATCAGATGGCCGAGTGGTATAGAGCGTCTGCTTCTGGATCGGTGGACTTGGGGTTCGATTCCGAGTCGGGTCAAACCAATGACTCTAACATTGGTATTCACAGCTTCCCTGCTTGACGTTTAGCATTTAAGGGACAGCGTGGAGAACAAGCCGGCAAGTTTACTTGTTGTGCCGTTGGGAAAGGCACTTAACGGAATTCCCCCATCTTAGTGTGGTAGACAGATGGCCAGCAACTTCTAAGCGAGCTCGTACAGCGCTTCGTCGCTTTCTCGAGATAGGAGGATACCGGTGAATATGCCAATAATAATAATGCCAACGATTTTTTAAGAGCGATGTGCGCGCTAGATCTAATGAGTCAGACAAACCATACCGTGTCATAGGCTGAAGTTAGATGTACTAGTACCAGTCCAGCCTTCTTTCGTTTTTCAAATCCACTCACTTTAAAAATGCCTCACGTAATTCCGGATCACCACATGGTCCGTTTCTTGCAAGAGCTGATCTCTTACAGACGTTTCACTCTTCAAACCAGTGATGGCCGTTTGAGTCGTCCAAGATCTTTAGGAATGGTGTTCCCCAGGGCTCTACTCTATCTCCCCCGCTGTTTAATATCTACATTAGCGATCTGCCTCACACCCAGTCGCAACAGTATGGATATGCCGATTATCTGGCGCTGCTATACGTGGATAAAGATTGGAATAAGATCGAGAAAACGTTAGAGTTAGATATGATGAACATCTCTGCATACTTGGACCAATGGAGACTGAAACTCAGCACAGCGAAGACCACAACTACTGCTTTCCATCTCAACACCAGGGAAGCTAACAGAGAGCTAAACATCTCTGTTAACGGCTTGCTGCTGCCATACCAGAGTCATCCCACTTATTTGGGAGTGAAGCTTGATTGTCAGCTCACCTATCGTCAACACCTGGAAGATTTACGCTCCAAAATTTCAGCAAGGAACAACCTACTCAGATGCCTGGCTGGAACTTCCTGGGATGCAAAGACCTCGACACTTCGCACCAGTGCTTTAGCGGTAGTATACAGTGCCGCAGAGTACTCGGCTCCTGCATGGTGCCGAAGCAAGCATACTAAGAAGTTGGATGTAGTTCTAAATAATACCATGCGTATCATAACTGGATGTCTCAAATCAACCCCGATCGAATACCTGCCCGTTCTGGCCGGAATACCTCCACTATACCTACGCAGAGAAGAACTTATTCATAAGTTCGTAAACAAAGTTGTTGCCGCCGAACATCACCCCCTGTACTCCCGCATCCTGAATTGCAGCTTACCTAGACAACGACTTTCTTCACGACAACCGTTCATCCGCCATGCTAAGTCTTTGGTCGGTTCAGAACAGTTTAACATCTTGGACGAATGGAATAATGTTGATCGGAGTACTGCACACTCCCGCCTTGCAGACTTTGGTATGTCACCTGCTAGCAGTCTGCCCCCAGGGTCAGATCTTCCCCATAAAGCTTGGACTGTCTTGAATCGCCTGCGCTCAGGAGTTGAATGCCTGTTCATCACGGATGCATCCAACTCCTGTTTATCACGCTGGGGTTTAAAATCGTCACCTAGCTGCAGCTGTGGTACAAGTGAACAAACTGCAGACCATATCATCGTCTGCCCATTGAACCCATCCCCACATGGCAAAAGAGGTCTTACCCACCTAGATGAACCAACACGAAGATGGCTCAAGGAACTTCCTTCGTTTTAAAGACTTCAAACGAACGACGACGAGACAAACCATTTCCTCTTCGATATCAAAAACACGACATTTAAGAGAAAATATGCCATTACACTCTGATTATAGCATTAGAGCACAATAGCAAAAGCCATCACAAATTAACGAGAGTTTCATATAAGCAGAGCTGGGCACTCGCCACTCGGTACTTAAAAGTAACGACGACATCGGTACCGATACTTTGCTAAAATTGTATCGTCGGTACCGATAGCGGTACATTTTTAAAAAAGTAACGACGATATCGTGACTCGGTACCGATTTTCGGTACTTTTAAAACGAAAATTGTTTTCTTAAAAATTAATTTTTGTTTTGGTTTTCGTCTTGCAAAGCAACGAAATTAAAGCCCTATCAAGCTTTTTGTCGCATCTGGAGCTAGTGTAAGGTCTGAGTTGTAGTCTCACGCGAATCTTGATACTGCAAGCGAACACGTCGGCTATATCAACAAGGTGACAGCGGCACGCTTACTAAAACAAGCATTCTCATATATGGCAACATGTATAAAAATCCGTTGGTCTCCTTCATTAGTTATGAGGCTAGGTATAAGGAGTATCATCATCAGAAACTCGCCCTGGAGAGCAGAAACTTTTATCACACCCCTGCTTATCTGGCTACGTTGCCGCATTCGAAAAATACTAAGGACGCGAAAGAGCTTATGGCCTATATATACGAAAAAAATGTTGCAAAGGTTCTTGCTGTGTGAATTTCATCATCGTGTTGAAGGAGAATGTTTTCATTTTCAATGCCACTTTCAGTAGAGGTTGGTGTATCAGCAGCAGCATACTCAGAACTTTTAGATGAATCAAAATGTACATTTTTCTCAGAACTTGCAGGTCTATAGTTTTACTTCGATTCAATGACACTGAAATAAATTTTTCCTTATTGTCTAGACCAGTGGTATTCAACCTTTTTCACACAATCTCCCCTTTTTGAAAAGTGTGGGTCCAAATTGCCCTCACAAAGCATTGATGAGCAAAGATAAAAAAAGTCTACACGTCCGCAGATCTACTATTTTTCATCTGAAAATCGGTGACGAGCAAAAAAAAAAATATATATCTGCATGCGGCCCGCAGTTTGACCAGCTCTGGCGTTGAGGAACTTTTTTATGATTTTTATAAAACTTCGTTATTTGCAACACATTAATTCGTAAAAGTTTTTGAAAGATTGTTATTAGCCTAAACTGTTTTGAGTGAACTTGTATATTTGCTCTAACTGAACTCAGTTACCCAGCACTTTTTGAAGCACCGATTCCCACTGTTATTGAATTTAGTGCTATTTAGAAATTAATTGTTTACAATATTGGTAGTAAAATTCGTCTACAACGGCATCTCTAGGGGATTTTGAAAAACTGCCGTTACAGGCGAATTGACATCATAGGCGCACGCAGGGGGAAGCTACGATGCCATGCTCCCCCCCTTTGGCCCTGTAATAAGGTGCTAAAACCTAACTTTTTGTCTATAATTTCTCAAACTAATAATGGTCCTTTCATTTATTTTGGCCAAGCTTCTGCTTTTAGACATAAGCTGCGAAAACATTTTTGCATTGTCCATAGTGACTGCACTCACTGCATGCCCTTTTCCGATAAATAAGTTTGCTAAAATGAGTGTTTTTTATGTGAAAACCGCAAAAATTCGTTGGCGACTGAAATTGCATCCAACGTATTAAAAAGTTTTCAAATTCCAAGCATTTATTCTGAAAACGCATACGAACCGGTAACAAACTTCGCACGGGGCCGCAGCCCGGTGGTTGCCGACCACTGATCTACAGCAGCCCGGTGGTTTCGCGGTACTTTCCGAAGATGCTTTTCGCGGAAAAACCCGGAAAGTTTTCCGCTCTTGCTTTCTTAAGTTTACTCAAAAAAAGTTAGCAAAATATCGAGTAAAACGGTCTAAAAAGTAACGACGGCACCAAACACGGTACATTTTTTAAAAAGTATCGACGGTACCGATAACGGTACTAAAAAAGTACCGCGTTACAGTACCGCGGTACTGCCCAACTCTGCATATAAGCAACCTGAATATGCATTGTGCACCCCCAACCCCCTCCTATACCCCCCTAAATTATCCCAACGGATTTAGACGATTCACGAAAATGGCTTTTTTGGCAACAAAATCGGGGAAATTCGCCAAAAAGCGGAAGATTTGCATCACTGATTTTGGCATATTTATCCTCCTATCACGAGAAAGCGACGAAGCGCTGTACAAGCTCGCTTAGGAGTTGCCGGCCATCTGTCTACCACACTAAGATGAGGGAATTCCGTTAAGTGCCTTTCCCAACGGCACAACAAGTAAACTTGCCGGCTTGTTCTCCATGCTGTCCCTTAAATGCTGAACGTTAGTTAGTTAGTTAGTTATAGTGTCTTTTATTTCCGTACGGTCAACGCAAGAATAATATACAAAAACAATATACAGTATAATTGGACAGCACGAGAAAAGGGAAGAAGCAACAAAACGATAAACGTTGTAACATGCAGGGGGAGAATAGAAGATCAAGCAGGAAGCTGTGAATACCAATTTTTAAGTCATTGGTTTGACCCGACTCGGAGTCGAACCCCAAGTCTACCGACCCAGAAGCAGACGCTCTATACCACTCGACCATCTGATCGGTGAACACTTTCAACTTACATTTTTAAGAAGCGTATTAGAAACTAAAACAAAAAAGCAAACACGTGTATGTAATGTGATGAGTGCGATTGCTTTCTCCTACAAACTGCACACCAAATTCAGCGGCGGCTCAATATTTGCTAATGCCGGTCTCATGACAGTTTCAATGTTGCTTAAGCAAGAACTGTACAATATTTTGCCATCAACGTTGAACATGCTGACTCACACAGACACGACACGACAAACGGCCGGAGTGCGATTACTGCCGAGTCCAATAATGATGAATATTTGGCTTTAATGCTAACAAGTGTTCCCTCTAAGCTATGCACGTGTGCGCGCGCACACGGCTTTCAGAGACTGCGCACACGCGTGAATATACTGCGCACAGACACACAGTATCACGATGAAGTAATGTTCTAGGTTGGCAAGTTGAGGAAAATTGCTCCTGAACCTGCTAAAAGGACGCATTTCTTCGCAAAATGTACCGTGCAGTGGCTTCGTGTCATTGGGGCCGGGGGGCCCAAATTTTTTGTAGTGTGTTACTTTTATTTACTTTTTATAATCTAAAAAAATTGAAAATTAAAAATATAAAAAATTTAGCCACTGCCATTTGGCTTTCATCCTTTATACTAACCCCATACCCCGCTTTCTTATACTATAAATTCCATTGCTTTCTTGTTTAATTTTTGCTTCAATCAATCGCTTCGACTCAGGAGTAAAGTCAGTTTCTTGATTTGTAGTTAGAATTTAGAAAACATTTTGCATGCGTTGTTAAAGATCATAGCCTAAAACACACCTATACACATCATTCCATCATATGCGTCAAAACTAATAATGATTGCAGCCTACTTTCATTTATTTTAGCCCAGCTTCTGCTTTTAGACATGAACTACTAAAATATTTTTGCATTGTCGGACACTATATGCCTAATAGTGACTGTACTCACTGCATCTACCGAAATGTCTTTTTTCGATAAGGCAGTTTTTTTTATGTGAAAACCGTAAAAATCCGTTGGCGGCTGTGGACTCCGCCCCCAGACCCCCCTTGCCACCGGCGGCTGGGACTTCGCCCCCAGCTATGTCCTCCTCCTTCGTAAAATTATGGGGCCACACTGATTGCGCATAATGTCCATAATTAAGGAGCGGTTGGAGGTATCAAAATAAATTTCGATTTATTATTCAAAATTTGGGGTATTGCGGCATATTTTGGTATCTTTTCCTAACTTCCTTTTTTGGTAATATTACTCAATGCTCAATACGGCTTTTACAAAGGTTGTGATTAGTATTTGTTTAAGTTATTACTCGGGCCCCTCCAAATTTTTTGGCTGCACGACGCCTCTGGTACCGTGAGCGAAAAATGTACCAGCAGTAACATAACCGAGAGAAGTTGCGCTACTTGTTTTCGATAGCTGCCATATTCAATTTATTCATGGGTTGTTGCACAAACGTCAGTCCTTTCTAAAAAAGTGCGTACTCGCCGAAGTTTCTGCGCACACAGACTACAAAAAATTAGAGGGAACATTGATGCTAACCATTGATTAACCAGTTATCCATTGCTTAAATTGGTTTGTAGTTATTGGTGCTACCCTCTTGCCAGCAGAGTTCTACATGGTGCCGCAAACCGAAGCGATGAAACAAAAAGATGCATCGAGCCATGTCAGGTAATATAGAAGTGATGAAACAAAACAGTTTATACGTAGAACTACAGCAGTGGTCGGCAATCTGTGGGTCGCGGCCCAACTGTGGGCCTTTTAGCAATTTTTCGTGAGCCGCGGGCTATTTGGTTTTACAAAGTCTTTGAGCAGTTGTGGGCCGCATGCCAGCTGCAAATAAAAAGTAAGCCCATACAAATTGTAATAAAAACCTTCCCTTTGATGTTTTGATCGTAAAACAGTCCAACTTTTTTTCTTCCAGCAGTACATGGCTGCAAAAGCAAAACTTGTCACACCATGCACAAAAACGGGTGCCGTGTGTGTGCATCTCTTTCATGCAATGCTCGCTCTGCTTCTTCTTTTCTACTGATGCACGTAGAAAAAATAGCTAGCGCTTTGCATTTTCTCTGCTTTTAACAACGCATCGGCCATACGCGTGTTTAGTAACCGCAAAGAACTTGCTCGTTGCGACAACGGCGAACTTTCTTTGATTGATTGATACGATTTGTGAAACCTGGGAAATTGCTTGCATGCATGATTGATTGATACGATGTTTTCATTTTGTTAGTTGTGTTGTATATTTGTTATGTAGTCGTGGTTTCAAACCGTAAATGTAGTAGGCCTTCAATAGCTATGGAAAGGGTGATCTGGGCCGCATTAAAAAAGATTGCCGACCACTGAACTACAGCATTCATTCGCTGCTTCACTAGCCTATTTCGTACGAGCCTAGAGATAGGCCAGAACCCAGAACCTATTGCTAAGTCAAGAATGATGTTTGCGCGATTGCACCAGTTTTAAAAGTCTAAAAAGCACAACAGCATACTCTGCATGATACGCAATACTTCGCGTAAAATTTGTATACTCCCTGCGACCCCTGAACTTTGTTACGCAACCCCTCAAGGGGTCGCGACTTCCAGTTTGGGAAACCCTGGTCTAGACCACTGTTCCTTCTTAGATTTTAACTATTGTAGTGCAAATTTGCCCAAATATGACAATCACTAAAAATTTGCCCAAACATTCAAAGGGTGTATGACAATTTCTTACATTATGCATTGTCAATTTCAAGTTACTTGGTAAATAAAAATTGATTGATTGTAATTGAAGGTCTGGAACAATTTTTGTTTAAAATAAGGGTTTCTATGCAGTATGGTAAAACACTTTCATTTGACACAAAAAAAACTTCAGCACTTTTAACTAAATTGCTTTAAAATCATTAGGCTGTAGTCTAGCAATACGCAAAAACTGAAAAAATTTTGCCCAAAATTTCTCATTTTTCTCAGATTTTGCACCTTAGAGGGAACGCTGGTCTAGACTAGCTGTATATTTACTACCGGTGGTACTTATCCACCAGTCTACAGCTAAAAGTTTTACTTAATGGAAAATTCAACCAGGCTGCCATTCTCTAATGGTTAATGTGTTAATACTGAATATCTTGTGGTCATGGGGGTATGACCATGTATAACGGGCACATGCACTGCAATTGTAGCACCCCCTTGCGGCAGAAAACATTGCTGTTTTGATTTGGATTAGGAATGTAATATAAATGGGCACTGGGGCAGATGGGCACTTGAGGAAAATGGGCACCAGGAAAAATGGACTCAAGGGCAAGTGGACACTTGGAGCAAATAAGCACCAGGGCAAATGGGCACTTCCCACTAAACATTCATTTCGTACCAGCAAGTATCTGATGTATCAGTATATTCTGAATGATATCAGTACTGTATAGTCGCAATATGGCAATTTTGGCTCAGCTCAAGACTAAACCAGCTGCAGTCATTTTGCATCACTGCTTCGTGCTAGAGATGTGCTTAACCGTTTCTTTTGAGTAACGGTTCCAAGCGATTACTTTAGAAAAGATACTCGATACTTTATATCCGTTACTTGTATTCGTTTAGGTAATCACGAATGAAAGACCTTTTTTTATTATGTTGGTGATAACCCGACGTTTGAGGTAAACTTGGACGTCGGAAGGGTGAAGACCTTTTCTTTTGGTTTTCACTTGAAGTTGGGGGAAAATTGGACCTCGGTAGACGTGAAGGTTAGTTAGAATTGTGCTTAACCGTTTCTTTTAAGTTCTTAATGATTACTTTTAGGTTCTTAATGATTACTTTACACTCTAAAGTTACACTCTAAATTTTACACTCTAAAGTAATCACTTAACGATTACTTTACACTCTAAAGTAATCACTTGGGACTTAAAAAGTAATCGCTTAGAACTTAAAAGTAATCAACTAGAACTTAAGTAATCACTAAGAACTAAAAAGTAACGGTTAAGCACATCTCTACCAAAGCTTCACGCCTTCCGACGTCCAATTTTCTCTAAAAAATCAGGTGAAGACAAAAAAAAAGGTCTTCACGCTTCCGACGTCTAATTTTCCCCCCAAAATCAGGTGAAGACCAAAAAAAAAAGGTCTTCATGCCTATCGACGTCCAATTTTTTCTCAAACACGGATTCGTGATTACCTAAACGGATACAAGTAACGGATAAAAAGTATGAAATATCTTCTCTAGAGTAGAGATGTGCTTAACCGTTACTTTTGAGTAACAGTTCCCAGTGATTACTTTACAAAAGACGTCGGAAGACGTGAAGACCTTTTTTTTTTTGGTCTTCACCCGATGTTTGGGGGAAAATTAGACGTCGGGGCCCCGGATGATGATTTCGGGGGAGGCCACGCATTGCCTAGTTTCGGCCCTGGATGGCAAACGAATACAATTTGGAATCGGTACTTTGACAAAACGAATCTGTTACTATATCCGTTACTTCTTAAGCGTTACTTTTTAACGAATGATTACTATTCGCCCATCTCTAGTTCGTGCTTTCATTACTATTTTGCTGCGATTGATGACAAACGTCAGTTCAGTCAACAAGTTTCAAATAAGGGCCATATTTCGACTTCGAATGAACGCTTCGCTATATATTTAGGTAGCTGCAGACTCGTTGACCGCAAGGCCCCCGCAGCTTCCTGTATCAATTCAATATATAAGTGTTATTTTCTTTATGTGTTGTAGTAGTAGAATATCTCGCCATTCTTTTATTGAATTGCTAAAGTTAACTTCGAAACTGAAAGTGAAACTCATAATCGCGTACATGCAGACACAGTGCAATTTTAATCAAATTGTTTCGTAAGCCTGAATTGTGCTAAAGTCATACTACTGCAAAACGCTTCACGAGCCTCGGAATGCAATAAATATGGGCCGAAAAAAAAATCTTAAAACTTGACGTTTTCACAAGTGGCTTTATTTCTCTTTCTCAAATTTTGTCGCCGAAACATCCAGTTTTGAGATTTACTGTGGCTTAACTTCTCTCCGTCAGTTTTGCGAGCCGCTATACACGAGGAGCCTGATCCGAAAATTCACAAGTCACGAGGTTAACATGGATTTAATCATAAGAAATAATACGCGACATGGATGAACTATAAGAGCGCTTTTAACAGTGCCAGAAAGTACTATATCACGTCAAAGCTAAATAGTCTATGCTTAATCAGGGTACCTAACTATTTTGGCTAACTTTCCTATTCTACTTAAGCCGAAAATTTAAAAACAACACCATCAATAAATAAATAAATAAACACCACATCCTTTTCTTCCGAGTAGAAAATTCAGAAGCAATCCTTTGTGTCCGATTTCTTCTCTTCCAATATTCTGACGCTTAAAAAAAACGGGCTGAAATTTGAAAAAAAAAGTTTTTAATACCTACCTGAAAATTTTTTAACTTTTAACAAGTTTTAGTAGAGAGCAAGCAGCCAGAATAACTCTAAACATCCTTGGTGTTTCAAGATGTCACTACATCATCTCATTGTAAAAAAAAAAAAAGATGGACACCAAACTTACACTTTTTAACAATTTCATTTTTAAAAGTAAATAAATACCGAGATCAAAGCTTAAGGAGGAAAAGCCACAGTAATTCTCGAAACTGGACCTTGTCGTCCAGTGCTAAGCATTACTCTGGCTTGGTTTTTCCTCGTCAAGCTATTTCATTTTTAGGTTTTTTGGATATAGCTTTCGTACGAAATTCAATCACTTGTGACAAATGAAGTAAACGAAATGCCTTCTCAGATTCCAAACTAATACGATTTTGTTTCTTTTCTGTTTCTTGTGAAGCCATGCAAAATTAACAAGGTTCTACTACGTCACTAACTTCTTACGTAATTAACGTCACTTTGCGTTCGAAAAATCAAGAACAGTGATTGTGACATTACAACACACTTAGATCGATACCGATACTTGTATCCCGATACGAGTATACTATTTCGATACTACCCATCTCTCAGCAACCTTCAGTGCATGCTATCGCTTCCTATTTCATGCGTTAACAGCTCAGATGGCCGAGTGGAGCGCGTCTGCCTCAGGAGCAATAGACTCGGGCTTGATTCCGAGTCGGGTAAAAAGATTGACTATAAAATTGGTATTCACAGCATCCTGCTTGACGCTTACATTAAAGGAACAGTGTTGAGAACAAGCCGGCAAGTTTACTGGTTGTGCTGTTGGGAAAGGCACTCGGCGCGATTCTCCATCGTTAATGTGGTAGACAGATGGTCGGCAACTTCTAAGCGAGCTCGTTATAGAGCTTTGATCGATTTCTGGCGATAAGAGGATAAACATGTAACTAAATGCATACAAATATGCAATACCAAGTTAGCTTTCAGTCTTTCTTTTTTGACTTGCGTTTTCCCGCGAATCCATTTGTGGATCGCGACTTGTTTGCGACGGAGGTCTCGTCATATTCTCGGACATCTTCAATCTGCTTCGATTTTCCTCGCATTATTCGAATCGCCATTTCGATAATAAACTAAAATAAAGGTGGAGTTTTAGCTAAGTAATTTAACCGCACTTTCACTTTCTTGGCCTTTGTGAAAAAAGTCCACGAGATAGTTGGTCGAAAGAAGCGTGACCCAATGTTAGGAGTTAGGTTTTGTTTTTGATCATTGACCGAGTTTTTTTGCTTTGGCAATGACCGAATTTTTTTTCGGCCATTTCGGTCATAGCGACCAATTAAAAAATACTAATTTTTTTAGCATTTTTTGTTTCGCATTGTGTTTGAGACTTTCTAATAAATATGACGCAAATTAGGACACTGTAATAGAATTTCGCAATTTTGTAAGATTACTTAATTACTGTGAAAAGTGCAGACCTCGAGCACTTGCGTTTTTCAGTTTATGGTGTAAAATTGCGCCTAGAGTTGGACCTGCTCTTCAACATAGTTTACGTGATGTGTAAGTAGCAAGTGTTGTCACAAGCGTTCTTTTTTGTCTTTACAGATATAGTCTCAATCTAGTTAATAAAAACCTTTATCGAGGTTTAACTGTAGTTGTGTACTCTGTATAACAGGCACCAAAAATTTAATTGTGATCAAAAAAACCTTGAGCCTTTGGAGCCGCTTAAGCAGGACACGTGAATAAGATACTTAATTGTTTACTCGCAATAATTTCAGGTGGCTCTGCCGTTGAATAAAAGTAATTTATTTTCGGGAGCTTTAGAGGAAAAATGCTCTCTTCTTCAGTGGGTAATAATGGCCTTTATCAAAAGTGGATCCAGAGGGGATTCACCCTTCCGCCAGCCATTTTCAACAATGTTTTTAGTGAATACAATTTTTCCATAATTTCGAACTTCATCGATAACAGTAAGCCGTAGGCCTTAAGCATGCATTGATCGAAATGTGTGAACAAAATGCATCGTGTTTGGTAAAGCACATCACAATTAGGGGCAAAGAAATTAAACAAAACTTGCCCAAAAACTGTTCAAAAAGCACTAAAATGGCCATTACAGTATGTAAATTTTCAAAACATTTACGGAGGAGCCATGCCTCCGGACCCTCGTAGAGCCGTTTTTGCTCCAGGATTTGCTTCAAAGCAACTCTGCCGAAAAAAAATACACTTTAAAAAATTTCAAAATTTAGTGTCCTTTCCCAAAAAAAAATTCTGATTACGTCCCTGACCTGAAACATATTCAAAGTGCTTACTAACGCCCTTATTCGAGTGCAAACGTCTAATCTAACGTTTTTGTATTTAGATAACAAAAAAAATAATCTTCATGACGCCGCGCGAGCCGGTGGTGACAGCGTCAGATTTGACCGGCTCGGGAATCGAACCCTGGATCTACCGCGCTGATGGAGATGCCTTTAGCCTCTACGCCAACCAGCGGGTCGTATCTCGTTTACATTCAATTCAATTCAAAACTGCATCAGCCCCAACCAAAATTTTCTGGACCTACTTCTGGTCGATAGATAACGACAACAACTGTCTTCCCTGCCCAAATCAATTAGCTATTTGTTTTTACCGCACTGGGCTTTCGAATTTCCCATTTCAGAGATGGCACGTATCTTGTTCTAAAACTTCAACAAATTTTATAGTTCAAGTGGCGAAAAATATGGTTTTTAAACTTAGTTAAATATGACCGAAAATTTGTGCAAGGTCAGTAAAAGTCGGTCAAATGATCGAAACAAAACTTTGAAAAAAATAATACTAAGTTGAGTGTAAGGTCAAAATCAATAGGCTAGTGTAGCAGGGTGGCAACGACAGTAATAACAGTCGTACAAGGATTGTAACTATGGTGGGGACTGTTGGAGGCTAAGCCTTTCACAAACATTATTTTAGCCCCTCCAAACCTATTTTGCGACGAAATGGTGTTTCATAATACAAACAATATAAACCCAACAAAGTTTTTTTTCAAGACAGCTGTTGCTGGTGAAGATTTGAAATACCAGCTCTCGTGAACAGATTTTTTATAGTTGCATTCAATTTGTCCGAGATCTTGGAACAAATTTAAGTGCCAACCCAGTATAAATTTGAAAAGCAGAATTCAGAAGTAAGCGTTATATCATTATCAATAAGTTGGGAGTAACTACCTCATTGTCTTTCCGAAGGCATTCCACTATCGTGAAGCTGTTTTACATAAAAATCTAAGGTATTTTAATTTTGTCAAGGTCATAATTACGCCAGCTTTATGAATTAAGGTGCGTTTACACTAAATGAGATGTGATTTTTTGTAGGACAATGACGCAGGCTGCGAAATAATTGGAGTTGATGACGTATAACTACGCAGTTTTTCGCCAGATTATAAGGAAACCATCAAAAGATGCTTTGGAAAACAATCGATAAAAATCAACATCGTCAGTGTTCAAACTCAGCGGAAAAAAATTTTGTCAACTGCCCAAGTCACAAATCGGATCAAATTCGTACGACAACAAATAGGTAAAAAACCCCATTTAGCGCAAACAGACCAAAAACCTTGGATCACGTGTCTTACCTTGAACCAGTAAGCATGAAGAACAAGGAGGACCAAGAGGAAGATGTTGAGTGCAAACCAAAACGGAGGAACAAAATCATGATACAACTTCCTGCTCCAGTACGTGGTCACGTGGATGACTTTAAGAGGGAACCAATAAAGACGAAACACAAACCTTGAGTATGAAATACGATGTCACTAATCATAGTAAACGTGTATGCAACTGCACCTCTATAATCTTGCTAGTCACTAAAGTCAAAAGACGAGCTGAGTAAATGATCAGACATAACACCTGTTGAAACATGTTAACAGCCAACGTCAACAACTAATAAGTGATCGCTTGATTCTAAACGGTACCTACGCGGGTTTCCTTTGCTCATTTACAAACCACTATATGGGGCCTAGCATTTATAACTGGTATGAAATGTTGTGTGGTTTTATGGCGCTTTATAACTACTAAGGTTCTTTAGCGCCACGACTAAATTTTGTCAAGAATTCACTGAGGTATTTTTATTCTCTGTTCATTTCATCCTCCGCGCTACACTTAATTGCTGAGCGTTTATCAAGTGTAACAGCAGATACCAGTTTCAAAGTCTTTGGTTTGACCCGACAGAGAATAGAACCAAGTCTACCAGCTTCCAAGGCGAACGCTCTAACCATTAGGCCATAAAACCATGCTTTTGTAGTTGTCTTTTTATTAGGTAAAAACACTGTTGCTGGCGTTTGCATAAAATGAAGATGTTTGGTTGATTGATTGATTGATTTTGCTTGAGACGATGAAAGCGTTTATTCGCAAATTGCTTTCAACCAGCCACGTAGCAAGCGGTGCCATGCGAGGTTACCCTACGCACTGTCGTCGTGGTGAGTTCGATTCGCGGGTGGTGAACCAATCGCGCTTGCCAGTTCCGGGTGGTAGCCGATTGAAAAAAAAGCAAATTGACTTTGCGGTCTTGCTCAATGCACTGGAGAATTTCAGCGCAACGCTGTAAAAAGACACATTCATTTACATAATAAAATATTCATTACTTTTTTCTAAACATTTGTTTTCTCTGTTTTAATCAATTTTAAGTTTTTTCTATATGCAAAAAACAGTAGACCTACAGTCTACTACACAATGATCTTATTTAACTGCAAATGTAAAGTGCATGTATGCAAAAAAATTCTAGCAACTGCCTAAGAATGTAAGTTTTTTTCGAGAAATCGTATAATACTTAAAAACAGCTTGTAGAAAAATATGTCCAAAACTTTTCCTAGCAGGAGATTGCAAACAAAGGGGAAATAATGCATTTATTTGTATTTTTTCTATTTTGTTGCATATTTATCCTCTTATCACAAGAAAACGATGAAGAGCTATGACGAGCTCGCTTAGGTGTTGCCAGCCATCTGTCTACCACGTAAAGATGGGGGAATCCCGCTAAGTGCCTTTCCCAACGGCACAACAAGTAATTAAACTTGCCGGCTTGTTCTCCACACTGTCCCTTTAATGATAAGCGTCAAGTAGGTAGGCTGTGAATATCAATTTTAAAGTCATCGGTTTGGCCTGACTCGTAATCAAACCCAAGTTTGCAGGTCATCGAAAAATGCATTGTGTAAGTTGCAGATTATCCCTCACATTCGCAAAAATAACGCATAAACGGCATTTTCAAGGTTGAAATTCAACAAAGGTTCTGATGTAGCGTAATGGAGATGGAGTTAAGTAAAAATACGTTTTTGGCAAAGAAACTAAAACTGTTTTCCCAGTATAAAGACTTTATAGCAAAAGTGAATAAGTAGAAAGTTAATAAGCAACACTGCAGATATGAGACGAAAGTAGCTTAAAGAGGAAAAATAATGTCACAATAATTTTTAAAACTGGACGTTTCAACAACATAGATTCAGCTGTCATCATCAGCAGTGTAAGCTAAGTGCAACCACCTTGCTTACATTGCTGATGATGACAGCTGAACCTATTATGTCGAAATGTCCAGTTTTAAGAAGTAATATGGCATTATTTTTCCTCTTTAGTAAAATGTATTTCCACGCAAGAAAAGCACGTATTATCAATTATTTTAAAAACACATTATCTCACCAAGAAGCTCCAAAAATGACAAAACCAACAGCGGAAATTGCGTCACACCAGGTTTCCCAACTTCCTCCTTTGGTTTTGTAATATACCGCCATCTTTGTCATTTCCAAAACGATGTCGCTAAAGTCGTGAAGAAAAAGAACAAGAAGTCCAAGATGTATATACCTGCAACAATGTACACTTATTATTTAGCGACATATATATCCTCCTATTACGTGAAAGCGATCAAAGCGCTATAACGAGCTCGCTTAGGAGTTGTCAGCCATCGGTCTACCACTCTAAGACGGGGGAATCCTGCTTAGTGCATTTACCTATTTAAGCACCACGCGTAAACCTGCCCGTTTGTTCCCCACACTGTCCCTTTAATGCTGAATGTGAAGCAGGGAAGCTGTGAATATCAATTGTGAAGTCATTGGTTTGACCCGACTCGGAATCAAACCCAAGTCTACAGCTCCACAGTCGCACATTCTCACCACCAGGCCATCTGAGTAAAGTATCATCCGAAGAAGCTAGGCTTTTTTGTATTTTTAACCCATGCAACCGCCAGCACATGCAAAAGTTTTGTACGTCCAAGCCATACAAGGAAACAAAAATGCTTCAGTTGCAAATATCAGCCAAAAAGTTGAAGATATTTGCAGAGTTTGCGACTTTAATACATTAAGTCAAACGATATATGACGATTTTTAACGAACACGAAAGAAGTAGTGTGCAAAGTTCGTGATAGTTTAAACCACAAATTAAAAAATCACGTGATTATATACTTACCTAAATACATAAGAACCGAATATAAGAAAAATAGATACAAAATGATGCAAAAGTAATGTAACTGAATCTTTCCTCCATTTATCCAAGAACAGTGTCGCGTAAATCGAATGAACGTAAAAACTTATCTGAACCAGATACACTAAATAGATATCCAACGGCACAGTGATATCAAGATTCCAATCTAAAAGCAATGAATTATAAGCATTTTGTATCACTGCGGAGCAAAACCTGGAGTTTTTGAACAGTTTAAAAACACTACAGCTGGTTAGTTCAGTTGATAAGCACATCGGTGCGAGAAGTTGGGGTTTCGATTCCCGGGCTGGTCAAGTCGAACAGTGTCGCCAACGGCTTGCCACTGCTTCCACGTTTCTTCAAAGGTGTGTTGTCCTGGCGCTAAGTCGCGGAGATGGGTCCCGCCACTCGTTACACATTTCGAGGTAACACCGTAAGTATAATGAAGGTTAGATTTTGATTTTAAGTAAAGTTCTGATAAAAACAACATTAAACATATTCCATTTAAAACAGGTTTCCAGTTTTTGTTCCATTCTTTGTTTTAAACTGGTCAATTGGCCCAAGTAAGTAATGACATTGCTAACGGTACGGGAGGTCCTGGGTTCGATTCTTGGGTCGGTCAAATGAAAACTGTCCCCAACGGTTTGTCAACGCTGCGGCGTTTCTGGGCAGCCCAGACGCCAAGTCATGGAGATGGACCGCGCAATCGTTGCACGCTGCGGCGTAATACCGCGAGTATAATGGAAATTTGATTTTGTTGTTTTTTTTTATTATCAATCTTATTCAAATAGAATTTTGTAGCATTCACGTAAGCTTACCTGAAATAGTTCGAACGGGATTAGAAAAAAGATGATATTTATACGACACTAAGTAAGCTGAAGTGAACCAGGCCCCAGTGTAGAAAGACAGTTTCCACAAACATTCTGGAACAGAACGAGCCTGCTGCTGTTTGAGGCCAGAGTGGGAAGCTATCTTCTGCAAATATAAAAAAGTTTAATCAATTAATACTAGGCTTGGGCTTTATTGACAGCTCCTTAATCAAGAAGCATTTCAAAAAATTCCTCATCACGCTCACGGTGTTACGCTGAAGCGTGAAACGAGAGGCGGGGTCCTTCTTCGCGAGTTAGCGCCTCGGCAACGCAGCTCCGAAGAAACATCCCAGCGGTGGCGAGCCGCTGGCGACCGGCCTGGGAATTGAACCTTAAATTGCCGCACCGACAGAGATTACTTCAACAATTGCGCTTCTTTTAAAAAAAGAATTAAAGTAAAGGAGCGAAAGTGTAGAAAGATAGGAACGTAATGGTATGCAAAAAAAAAAAAAACATTAAGCAGTATTTTTCAAAATGTTAATTTCCTACCTGAAAAATCAACTTGCTACAAATAAAACGTAAGATAGTCCATAAGATTGCGCAAAGAATCACCAAAGCCGCATCGATAAGTGAATACTTGGCTGTCTGAACAGTCAGCACCCATCCACTAGGCCTAATCTCTTCCCAGGTGAGCAGTTGCCAGTACTCTGTAAATGCTGAATGCACGCCGCAGGCAAAGTGCCAGTACGTCGGAACAGTAAAATTATAGTTCATAGCAAAGTATTGCCAATTTGAGTTGTAACAGACCAGAATTATGAAACCTATGAAGTTACAATTACGAAACCTAAAACTGAAAGAAAATGAGTTGCTGCCTAGTGACGGAATGCATTGAAGTTTGCTGCCAACCAATTTAACGCATTCATTTCTTTTAGACCAATGAGCAATGAGCTAATCCATGGGTTCCCAAACGGTGGGAAATTTAGGGTTTTCAGGTGGGGAATTAAACACCTCCTGCAAAATAACACCGTCCTGTCCCGGTTCAAGAAATGTCCCGAAATTTCGCTCCCAACGGTGAAGAATTTTTTTTTGCGGAACACCGGATTTTGCAGCCGAATTTCGATTTAGTTTAAAACATAGGTTTTCATACTGTGGGGCCTTTTTTTTTGCTTCACACCGGTATTTTCACTGGAATACAGGAGATCTGAAGACGCGTAGACCTTTTTTTTTTCTTTGCTCATCCAATCAGTGGGGTCCTATTCTTGGCAGTTAGAAAAGTTGCCCACCCCTGTTTTTGTGGGCCAGGAGCAAAAAAAGTTATAAAGCCCTGGTTTGAAACATCTATGTAGTGGACAATTGAGGGTCAGTCACATTAAAAGTAGGTAATGAAGGAAAAAAGGTTGGGTGCCGCTGAGCAAATCTTTTCATCAATAATAGGTGTTGCAACTTGCAACCGTGCCCACTCTAACCCTCTTTTAACTCTTTTTTTCTGCTTACATATTATCGTATACCACACTCATGAATTTACTGCCTCTTTCCTTTTCTTATAACGTTTTAATATGCTACTCATCTCATCGTTTTCTTCATCGTATTGACGGTGCGGAAATAAAAGACGCTACTCTGAAATTAATACGACATGTGTTGCTAATTGTGCCAAGTGCTTTGTAAACCATATGGTTCAATACTGCATTCAACCACAATAGTCGGTCTGTGGCTTGCTTTAATCAAACCTTGAAGCTTTTAGTAGCCTATTTTGATAACACAATATTTATACAGTATGTTGTTAGAGCTTTTCTGAATAACAAAAGCAGAACTTAGCTAAGCTTACTCTGCTGACTTCAGATTCTACATAATATGTTCTTTATATTGTTAGAAAGTTGATATTATGACCACCATTCCCCCCCAAATAGCCACAAAACAGCTTAACATGCGAACTACATTGGAACAAATAGTGTAATAATGATCCATCATGTCTACTTTTTATAAGGTTGAAAGTCATTTTATGTCAATTTGCTCGCCGCTTGGGCAAAATAAGTTTGTAACTCTTACTTCAACAATGTGAAAAACAGGAAAGCTTGATAGAGTTGGTGCGTAATTTTTTATGCAATACACGGTTAGCTTGCGCAGAGCCAAAATCTTAACGGTTATTAAAGGCTTTACTATCTTGAGCAAGTTGCGCATGGCACTTGCTAGCTTCTTAAACCTTGGTTGTGGCAACTAACTGACCACTAAAACATGTGGAGAGAGGAGACCGAATTGAAAAAATACTGTCTACAGACCTACAAATGTATTGTGAAAGAGCAACTATTTAACAAAACGTAAAGCGCCCTCGAAAATTACGAAAAACCATGGTGGCCACTGGCCAGAATTGCATGAAGCGATCGCTAGAACGTTAGGCCTATTAGTATCACCAAACCAATGTAACATATTTGCAAGCGACGTGTTTCAACTTTATGCAATCACAATTACATCACGATCTTAAATCTCCACAACGCGAATCCGCAAAAAAAATCGATTACTTTTGATTTTTAGCGATCAGGACTAGTGTGGCCAACAGTTGTAATAGCGTAACGTGATTTTAAATTTCAAATATGGCAAAAGCAAACTTTCTTCATTGTTCTGTGTTGTCTGCACTTGGTAGCAATTGAGCAACGGATACTGTGCGGGATCACAATCCATAGATATACCCAATGGGTTTCGCTAAGACTGATTCTCGGAGCATAATCAGCGATGAGCAAGCGAGCAGTGGTGTTGCGAAAAATTCGAAAAGGAGGGAACTAAACTAAAAAGCCATCAAAAAGAGTCAGGCATTTACAGTATTAGTGACTTGAATAGAAACATTTGTTCTTTTTTACTAAAAGGCCAAGTCAAAATGAGGGTAAGGCACAATGCAATGCCTTCCTTACTACGCACTGCAAGCGAAGATCTACCCAGCTGACTCCTTAACAACCCACAAACTTCTTGAAATTTTTCTTGGCGTACACCGTAACAAAGTAGAAGGCATTTCCTCCATGAAAAATGTTTTATCAAGCCAGAATTGATTTATCAACCAGCAAAAAGGGATGACGGTTGCCAAATCCTAATAAGATCCAATGTTTTTAATGCGGTGTTCTGTTTCACTATTTCAAAAAATTCGTCAAAGAAAATATAATTACCAAAAGCAAATTATTGCGTTCCGACTGTACGCCAATATCAAACAGAAAGCTGATTTTAATTGGTAAGCTGCAGAACTAAACAGCCTGCCATACGGATAATGTACCTGTCAGGAGCGGATCCAGAAAGTTTTGGTGGGGGGGGGATGTGATTTTAAATTAGGTCGAGTGTTAACTAAATACTAAGACGTTTAGATTCGAAAACGGCGGTACGTACGCCCTCTGAAAATGTTTCAAGTCAGGGGCGTATCACCAAATTTCGTCATTTTTCAAGCGTAGTTTTTTTTCCGGCAGAGTTAATTTTAAGCAACATATGTAACCAAAACGACTCTAGGGGTGACCGGGGGCATGCTTCCCCGGAAAATTTTTGAAAATGTACATACTGCAATGGCCATTTTAGCGCTTTTTGTACAATTTTCAGGCAAAGTTTGTTCATATTTTTGGCCCCTACTCAGTGGTGGGCAGTAACTAGTTACAAAAGTAATAGCTTCTGTAACTATTTTTTGTGGAATAGTAGGTGTAATACAAAATCAGTCAATAATGTTGCTTACGAATCATTTATTATTAAATCGATTTCGGTTAGTAAACCATCTTCAGTACCTTATTCAAATAGAATCTATTTGAATAAGGTACTGAAGATGGTTTATTAACCGAAATCGATTTAATAATAAATGATTCGTAAGCAACATTATTGACTGATTTTGTATTACACCTACTATTCCACAAATAATATTAGAATTTTGATGCAAAATCGTCAATTACATATCTCTGGACTGCTGGCGATTCTCCTCACCACCACAATGGTTCACACTTCTGTAACTAGTTACTTTTTTAGTGACTGTAACTGTATAAGTTACTTTTCTGCAAAAGTAACGGAATTTGTAACTAGTTACCACTTTAAAACCTCAAAAGTTACAGTTACTTATATGGGGCATCTTCTTCCGCTAGAAAAAATGGAAAAAAATTATTTAATTTTACTCGATTCGTAATAATGAGCTTGGTTCTTTGACAAGCCCACTGAAACTGAGGCTGAATTGAAAAGAAAAATGATTAATGTACTAAACAAGGCAACCGACAATGCTCTTGATCAGAGGTTCTCAAACTTTTTTGTGCCATTGCCCCTTTACGGTACTCTGCATATCATCATCGCCCCCTCGCCCTAATAAGCTTGTGTTCTAATAAACCTCGCAAGGGCGAGAGCTACTGATGAATGGGAATTACCCAATTCGCAAAGGAAAATGCGGTGAAGAGCAAAAAAAGATCTTACACGGTTCATGAGCTATCGCCCCTCTTTCGCTGCTTTCGTCCCATTTTGCTTTTTGCCCCCTGGTGCTTCTCTTTCGCCCTCAAGGGGGCGATATTGGTACCACTTCGAGAAACACTGTTCTAGATGCTTCGACAAGTAGTGACACCGACAACGACCGTGATGCAAGCTCAACTTGCTGAAGTGACAGTTTTTTGACTGTTTGTTCGCACAATCAAAGCGACGAAGATCTAGCAATGTCGATAAAGTACTGAGGAGTTCCTTTTCGCCTCGCCCTTACAAACTGATGATGCAAACGCTTTTATGCACGCAGAACTTATGGAACTTTTAATTCATTACGATACTGCTCTTCCTTCTAGTCTAGAGCGTATTTAGAGGGGGGGGGTCAAAAGGGTGATCCCCTTGCCTTTTAGTAAAAAAGAACAACATTAATGCTGCCAAGTGACTGAAGTACCGGTATGCCAGACTCTTTTTGTAGCTTATGGACAGGGGCGGATCCAGGGGGTAGAATTAGGGGTAAGTAGGCCTGTCCCCTTCACCTGGCATTTTCAAAAATATTTTTGATAAGTACAATTTTTCATAATTTTTAATCTCTTCGATAGCAATAAGGTTTTAAGCTTTACGACTCAGCCAAAGCACGCATAATCAAAAATGTGCGAACAAAATGGATCATATTTGGCGAAGCGCTCACAATCAAAATTTCTCGCCACGCCGCTGTTTCTAGTGCTGCGGTTGAACGACTTTTCAGTATCGAAAAAGACATTTTAAAGCCGAAGCGCTGTGGGTTTAGTGATAAATCATCGCATTGAAATGTTGTCGTTTTTGAAAGGCAATCAATTGTTATTACTGTAGCGTTATCATATCAGAATCGTAGCCTACTTCCGTTTGGTTTCAATATAAAGATGAATGATTTTGGTGTGAAAACACACCATGGAGCTCTAGGTCTACATGTTAAGAATTGATATTTTTTTTGGTTTTGCGGCATGCAAAAAAGTATCTGTAACTTGTAACTGTAACTAGTTACTTTTTTAAATTTGTAACTGTAACTAAGTTACTTTTTTTGCGAAGTAGCTTGTAACTGTAACTAGTTCCTTTTTAAAAGTAACTTGCCCACCACTTCCCCTACCTTTGAGTGCTTCACCAAACATGATGCATTTTGTAGGCTACGCACAGTTTCAATTATGCGTGCTTATGGCAACTAAGGCTCGGCTACCTTTGAGTGCTTCACCAAACATGATGCATTTTGTAGGCTACGCACAGTTTCAATTATGCGTGCTTATGGCAACTAAGGCTTATTGTAATGAAGGAGTTCGAAATTATGGAGAAATTTTATTTATCCAAAGCATTGTTGAAAATGGCTGGTGGGGGGGATGCATCCCCCACATCCCCCCCCTGGAACCTGTCCCCACTCCGGAAACTTCGACTTAATTGAATGTCTTTGTTGCTTCTCGTATCTTTTTATCGGTTGCAAAGATGAATCAATGCCTCAGGCGATCGAGTTTGTACGACTGTTCGCGTCTTAACATTGCGAAAGCGCTGCAACCGTGTTTGCACATCAGGCAAAAACAAACTTTAACTAAAATAGTTATTTATAGGATAAGGCCATGCCGCTATGGTTAAGAATTTATATAGACATAAGAGTCACCTTTTAGTTCTAAAATTAGTAACTTTATCGCGTCTAAAGATTCGATTATTTTAGTCGTACAGCACTAATTTTCGTTGTTGCGTCGCAATTGAGGCATATACATTACAATACATAACTTGTTCTGATACTTGTAGTTTCAATGAGTTTTTCGCCAATGTATACCACTCAGATTACTAACAGTGACGTAGCGAGAAATTTCAAAAGGCGGGGCCAAAGACTGCGAAAAGCCATCAAAAAGATCTGGTGTATTTTAGTCACTCAGCAATGTTTGATCTTTTTTCACTAAAAGGCAAAGTGAAAACGAAGCCATGGCACATGATTACTATACTTTGCTGGCATTTAGTTAACTGCTTAATTTGATTTTAGATCTTTGTACCAGTACAATAGCTTACTAATAGATTCACAGCGCTGAATCTAAAAGTCTTTTGCAGCTTCATCGTGTAACTGTAGCACGTAATGCTCAGCATCGTGCTGTAAGGCTTATTACGCAACAGAAATTTGATCACTAAACTTGCTTTCTCAACTCTAATAGAATGGCAACATGACGAAGCGTTGTTTTACATTAACAACAACAACAAAAAAAAAAAAAGATCTTGCCGCGCAAGAACTAAGTAACACAAGTTGTACTGTTTTTGCTCGGCAACTTCTATTTTCGAAATCTGCATTTATTGCCACCGTTTATCTGAGCAACTTTGGGTCCCAGTTTGCAGTTGTTGGTACGACTCTACTGAGTATCGAACCTACGCTCCCATTACAGAAAACGCTTGAGCAAGTAAGTTAAGCAGCGCTGCTGGTAAGGCAGCTAGGGTCCTCTTTTAAAATTTACTGGATGATGTATCAACGCAACGTTTGAAGCCGAAATGATCTTGGCAATTGTACAGCAGCAGTAACTTATGACTTCGTTTTACTACTTATGAGACCAACGACCATCTATAGCAGTAGTTATGAGGTTAGGAATTACTGAGCAGTTTTACGCTATAATCGTTCTCTCTCTTACACTAAAACACCAAAGTAGCTCAATCAACTAAAACCAAATGCCTCAGCTAAGCAGTTTTTTATCCAGCTATGCCGCTACCGGTATTACTTTTCTGAAAGCACACAAAAAGTTGATAGCCAGTGGCAGAGTGACGTTTTTGGCAAACTGTACAGTAGACTAGGGCTGCAGCTACAACTCGACGGAAGATTAATCATCCAAGAATGAGTAATTGAGTATTGCTCAATAATCGTGCTTATCATGACATTACGTACTATATAAGTGACCTTTTCATACACACTGTAACGTGACTACAGCTTAACCATTGTTGTCTGCCAACGTGCGCTGAGTTAACTACCGATCCTTAACACATGTGCGCCACGAGAAATTTAAGGCAATTCAAAAGACTATACAAACAATTAACATACGACGCCGTAAGCGTTTACCCTAATAAAGCAGGCTGTCTAAACTTTCGACGCAGTAAATGCTTCAAATCTTGTCAGTGTGCTGATGTTTTCAGCACAAAAATGTGTGGCTACAAATTCGCTTATTATAAACCGGCCGGTTAGCTCAGTTGTTGGGTATTCCGCTATCGGTGCGGAAGGTCTGGTGTTCGATTCCCGGGTCGGTCAACTCGGACAACAGTGTCGCCAACGGCTCGCCACCGCTACGACCAGGGGTGGATCCCAGGGGGTATGTGGGGGATGCATCACCCCCCACCAGCCATTTTCAACGATGCTTTGGATGAATAAAATTTTTCCATAATTTCGAACCTCTTCATAACAATTAACAATATGCTTTAGTCGCCTTAAGCACGCATAATCGAAACTGTGCGAACAAAATGCATCATGTTTGGTGAAGCACTCAAAGTCAGGAATCAAAAATATGAACAAACTTTGCGTAAAAATTGTTCAAAAAACACTAAAATGGCCATTACGGTATGCAAACTTTCAATTTTTTCCGGGGGAGAACGCCCCCAGACCCCCCTAGGGTCGTTCTTGTTACTTAAGTTGCTTAAGATTAATTTTACCAGAAAAACTACGCTTAAAAAAGTGACGAAATTTGGCGCCCCCCTCCATGAGAAAACATTCTAAATATCCCCCTGATACTAAACATTTTCAATGGCTTTATTTACGCCCGTTTTAGGGTTTAAACGTCTTTGTGTTTACTTAACACTCAAACTAATTCAAAATTACATTTCCCCACTTTCTGAATCCGCTCCTGGCCACGACGTATTTTTTTTTCGGAACTGGTCTGCGGTATTGCGAGTAGACTAGCGGCTATGTGGTTAGAACGAAACAACAGCCTCTGCAATGTGGTGCTGCACATCAGTGCCCAATATATAACTGCGATAAGATAAATTGCAAGATCTGCTTCTGCCTAAAGGACTGGAGACGGTTATGTTGGTTTTGGTTCAAGCACCCAAGAGAAGACTGTGGGCACTACAGGTATCGACAAAAACGTCACCATTACTTTGTTTAATATCGGTATTGCTCCGACGATAGCCTACCGGTGTGATGATTAATGAAATAAATATCTTTCACACTAACAAGAAACAAGCATTGACTGTAGCCTACTTCATAACAACTTTTTAGCCTTTTTTCTGCTTTAAATAAAAATAGTTGTTAATGACTTAATGCTAAGCATTTGCAAAGATGTGAAATTTACTATATCATAAGAACATGCTGAGCAATGCAGTCTTTTACCGGCGATACAATGCATGCCTTAAACCAGCGACGAACTTCGAGCCATTATTTCGCTAATTGTCCGTGGAATCACGCTAGCATTTCGCGCCCAGTAGAGCAGAATAATGATCAGGGCCCTTCCTAGCCAAAATCGATGTATTTTTAGTTTCAAGTTCTTAGAGCAGGGCTTGAACTCGAACTCACTGAACTCGTCTTTTTTGTCGAACTCGAACTTGAACTCGAAAAAAGCTGATCGAGTTTTGAACTTATCTTAAACTTGACAAAAAATTGCTGGAACTTAGTACAAACCCGATCAAAACTACTTGAACTCAGTGTAAACCCGATCAAAACTACTTGAACTCAGTGTAAACCCGATCAAAACTACTTGAACTCAGGGTAAACCCGATCAAAACCACTTGAACTCAGCATAAACTCGGTAAATATTACTGAAACTCGAACTCCCAAAATTGAAAATGAAGAACTCGAACTCAGCTTGCAAATGTTCAGCGAACTCGAACATGAATTCAATTGAAGAAACTGCTGCGAGTTCACAGCGCTGCCCTAAATTACCGGAAACCTGGACATTGGCAGCCTGTTACTTCATCGCATTGCACTTCGTGTATTTACAAGGAAAAAACATGTTAGAAGAAAAACATCATAAATAATAAAAAACTCGCCATATCTTGCCACGCATTGCAATTTATTTAAGTGCATTTAATGCAGCTGTACAGCGGCAGGGTATTACATGATTTAATTCATTTTGCTTACAACTGTCTTGATGTGTGTTTATATATTCTATCCAGTCGCTGAAAACCAAACGACAGTCAATGACACTTGTTTTTAGTTTTGTTTTTAACAACAAGCCTACTCTTTTAGTTAACTCAGCGTACTGAAATACGCTGCTGAAATAAAGGTTTCTAAAGTTGCTACTATAGACTAACTTTTTTACGAAAGTAGATGACGTAACCTTTCATTGAATTCACTTGTACTATTCAAGTGCAGTCAGTGGCGTCGCGAGAAAGTTTGAAAGGGGGCGAAAACCATCATAAGAGTCTAGCATATTTCAGTCACTTAGCAACAGAACCGGCGACAGAGCAGTCGACTTAGGGGGGCCTAGTGTTTATCAGGGGGGCCAAAGTTTGAAATTAACAACAAAAGCCTTTGTCTTTAAAAGAGTCAGCTTGTTGATTGGGGAGGGGGCAAGCATCTCAATTGGGGAGGCCGGCCCCCTTGGCCCCCTATTGGCGCCGGCCCTGATAAGCAAAACGTCAACAAGACGATTGCATCATGCTCCTACCTCCTAAATACGCCACTGATCACAGCATCTACATAAAACAATAATTAATAACAGCAAAAAGCGGTGGGTCTTGGGGTGGAGTGACGAGTGATAGGTCCGAGATTGCTAAAGCAGGCATCTGCTTTTGCGAATTTACCCAAATTGGTTTGCTGTAAGCTCTTAGGAACACATGCTGAGATGTAAAAATAAAAACAATCACAACAGAAACGGTGAGAAACCCTATGTCTGTCCTGACCGTTTACACAATACTGTACCAGGAATCAGCGGCAGGCTAACGGTAACGCCGAGCAAAAATGCCAAGGTCCAACTAACACGATTCTCGCTTGCAGGGCCGAAACTAGGCAATGCGGGGCTCCCCCCGAAATCATCTTTCGGGGCCCCCTAAAAATTTTTTCTTAGATGGTGATGCCAAAGAGCGAGCCCCGAAGGGGCGATGCCAAGCTAGGGGGGTCTGAGGGCATGTCCCCCCCGAAAATTTTGCGGAATTTTACCTTATTTTGGAGGCTTTTTGTGCGTTTTGAGCCTTTAAAATTCCTCAGTTTTAACAAGGTTTAGTAGTCTGTTTAACTAGGTCCCTTCCAAACCCACTAAAATAATGCTGCAAGCAAACCCTACTCTAACATTTCGCTACCTATGCGAAGAAAAAACGTTTTTATGGCTTATTTTTGCGCCTTTCACTTGAGAATGAGAGGCCCATGGCAGGAGCGGATCCAGAAAGTTTTGGTGGGGGTTCATGTGATTTTAAATTAGGTTGAATGTTAACTAAATATAAAGACGTTTAGACCCGGAAACGGGCGTAAATAAGTCCTTTCAAAATGTTGCATGTCAGGGGCGTATTCGGAATGTTTTTCAGGGAGAGGACACCAAATTTCGTCACTTTTTCAAGAGCAATTTTTTCCCGGTAGAGTTATTTCAAGCAACTTAAGTAACAAAAACGACTTTAGGAGGGTCCGGGGGCATGCTACCCCGAAAAATTTTTGAAAATTTGCATACTGTAATGGTCATTTTAGCGCTTTTCGAACAATTCTCAGGCAAAGTTTGTTCATATTTTTGACCCCTAACTTTGAGTGCTTTATCAAATATGATGCATTTTGAAGCACAGTTTCGATTATACGTGCTTAAGGCGACTAAGGTTTATTGTTATGAACAGAGGTGCAAATCTATGTTGAGCATTGGGGGAGATGATTTAGCAAAATCGATCATTTTTAGATATTGGGGGGGATGATTTAGCTGAATTGACACGTCTGCAGATGTCCAAGTTTTTGCCCACTACGAAGTGAAGACCAAAAAATAAGGTCATAACGTTCCCAGATGCCAATTTTTTTGGCCCAAAATGAAGTGAAGGCCAAAAAAAGGTCATCACCTGCGCTGACGCCCAGTTTTGGGACGTGAAAATATTGGGGGGGATACTGCCGGATTATCGGGGGGGATACATCCCTCCATGGATTTGCACCCATGGTTATGAGAGGTTCGAAATTATAGAAAACTTTATTTATCCAAAGCATTGTTAAAAATGGCTGGTGGGGGGGATGCATCCCCCACATCCCCCCCCTGGATCCGTCCCTGGCCCTTGGTATGCTACTAAACGTTTGTTTGCTAGTTTCGCGACTGCTATTTTTCGAAAAATTTGCAGGGGCCCCCAAGGCCAAAAGAATAAATATGGTATGAGGGCCCCACATCGCGCGAGTTAAGACAAAAAATATATTGAATCTTAAAATAGGCTTATTTAAGGCACCTTTATCATACGTTAATTAAATAGTACTACGTACTGACTATTTACGGGGCCCCCCTTTTTGTGCGTTCCCCCCCCGGTTGGGGGGTTCGGGGGGCGCTAGTTTTGGCACTGCTCGCTTGTGTAGTCACCTCCAAGAAGTTTTTTATTTATTATGATTTTGGTCCCCATTACTAGTGCAACTCAGTTTGATCAAGTTGCTTATGTCATCTGCCAGTCATCCAGTCTTATAAGTCTATGGCGCCAACTTGAATAGTATGACTACAGTACATGCAAGAAAAAAATTTCTGTGACCTTTACTAATGCTGTAGTCTTCTATATCCTACGTTTAGGGGGGCGCTGTGCCATGGCTCCCATTCTGACTTCGTCTTTCAGTAAAAAAAATTGTTGCCGAGTGACCGCAATAAGCCAGACTTTTTGGATGGTTTTTGTAGTTCATGCCCCCCTACCTTTAAAATTTCTCACTGCGCCACTGCCTGCATGAATTTTGATCAATAAGTTACGATTAAGCGATATTAGTCTCGCATCTGCTGCGAGCTTATCAACTCAACATAGCCAACTTCTTTGCGATCTCAGAACGAGACCAAAACTTTCAAGGAAGTTAAATGTCGTTTCCTGAAGCAGTCAGCTCTAATCCCGGTAAACTTCCACTAATTCAAAACGGTCAGTGCGTCTATATCAGTTTGCTTGCAATACTGCCAAAACTAAGTTATTTATGGCGCGCCTTGCATTGTGCGAAGGAAAAGCGGGTCTAAGCGTTAATTCAGGTCAAAATAACATTCAAATTAGGCCCAGTTTTCTCTAGTTGTGTCACGAGTTGCAAAAATCGATCACACAAAACTTCTATTTAGTGAAGTACCGGGTAGTTTAATAAAATAATCCACGTAGGTTATGATTCAAAGGTGCATACGGTAGACATAAAATTTGGAATCAACTATCTCTCATAGTCAAGGGCGTTGGAAGGTGGGGGCTGAAGCCCTATATTTTTTTTCAGTCCCCCATAGAAATTTTGAGCCCCCTCTTCAAAAATTTATAACTATAATACACCCTATTGCACTTTAACGATGGCTTATGGCGTCACTTGTTATTCGCTTATTTTCTTCATTGATATTATCAAACCAACGTACTAACTTTTGCAACTTTGTGACGAAGGTGGAAAAAATCGCAAAAACCGTTGGATTTCCAGGTAACTCTGTGTACAAAGTTCTTTGAGCTTTATTAGGATGTCACAGTTAAATTTTCTCCAATTTTTTTAACATACCCAGACGAAATCCAGCCTAAGTCAGTGTTGATGATAGAATTTGAGAGAAAGGTAAGACGGAATATAAAGGTCTCGAGTTATTCTCAAAGAACTAACCAATAAGTTTGAAGTTTGTTTTTAGTTGCACAGTTGTCCTCCTATCATGAGAAAGCGCTAAAGGCCCACCAAGCTCGCTTACTGTTGCCCGCCACCACTCAAACATGGGGGATTCCGCTAAGCGCTTTTCCTAAAGGCACAAGTAAACTTGCCGGCTTGTTCTCCACACTGCCCTTTAATGCTGAGCGTCAATCATGAAAACAGTGAATACCACCAAACTAGGTAAAATGAAGAACTCGGAACACCTTGGACCAGGCTTGTGAGCGAGATTTATGATCAGCGGTTTTCACCAAGAAAATTGAAAGGGTCAATAAAATCTTTACTGAAAATGTCGAATTAGCTAAAGGCGAACCCACCGTAGGAGGCAAAAACAGACGATTAATAAAACTTACTTCATTGAAAACAAAAAAGAAAATGAAATGTGCGACGCGAGAGACTAAGGTTAGAAAATACTGCTTTTACTGCATCTTGAATAGAAAGATATGGTTTCCCAATGTTCCACTACAAGTATTCCAGTTAGCACAAAAAACTTTATTTTCCCATCGTAAACACTAGCATAAAAGCAATGCAATTAAAATCAAGTTTAAAAAAGCGCATAAAAAAAAACGGAAAAGCGAAAATACGAAGTTAAAAAAGTCAAGAATAAAATATGAGAATGCAGTAATCTAAATTTAAAATCAAAACTGTCATCTATAGGTTATATCCAGATAGGCAACTGCAAATGGTATGAATCTAAGCTATCGTAAATAATTCAACAGAAATACCACAACAACATAATCAAAAAGCACATCAACCTGTCCACATGCCCAATTTCAGTGGGCTTTAAACCCGCAGTTTTTGGCTCTACTTTCTGCATCATAACCAATTTTTTGATGTCATAGTTGAAAAAAAGTGATTATGATGCAGAAACTAGAGCCAAGCACCGTGAGCCTAAAGCCCAGTAATATTGGACATGTTGAAGAGTGATGATGTTTTGGCATTCAAGAATGGGAAGTGAGAAAACAAAGGCAGGAAGTTGTTAGATTGGAATCGAAAGAACTCGAGAACACAAAAATATTGACAAAGATTGGGAAAAACATCGAAGCGATCACAGTCTAAACGCCATAAAGCTGTACGCAAAACAGAAATGACAACTTTGAGTGTCCTTTCAACGATGTTTTACGAGTGTCATGTAGTGTCCTTCCTGCAAGTAGCAAAAAAAATAAAATCCAAGCAAATCTTCATTATACTCGCGGTATTACGCCCAAGCGCGTAACGAGTATAGCGCCTGTTCAACACAGCTCTGAAGAAACGTCACAGCGGTGGCGAGCCGTTAGTGACGCAATACTACGTCCGATTTGACCGGCCCGGGAATCGAACCCCAGACCTCCTGCACCATGAGCAATGTCCTAACAACTGAGCAATACGGACGGTTGTTAAGCTTGGGTAAACTACTCAAATTAAAAACCACATAAACAATTTTCTACGATAATGAATTTCTCCAAAGCTTTCACATTGTTGAAATGTCGCAGAAAGTCACAGTACAAAAAAAAAAAAAAAAAAGAACAACGAGAATAGGTAACTTGAAAGGTCATGAAGAAGACCACACGATCAATGCAAATCTACGTGAAAATTGAACAAACCAGGTAAAGAAAATAGAAGCAAAAATAATACTTACAATACCTAATCGATGAAACAAACATATATTGACCAAATGATACACAAAACAACATACTAAGCAAAAGAAAAATATCATGAAAAAAAAAAGAAGCTTGATCTTGTGATGAACAAAACTTAACATCACAATGATGGTCATTCACGCGTGACGCAATGACGTTTCTTCGTTACCCGAACAAATTGCCTCGTTATTCAACCAAGGGTGACGTTGCAACATCATACGTCATACCTGCATAATATCACATTATAACTTAATTTAGTAGCAAATTATTCATTTCCATCTCGCTAGAAAGCGACCGAGAACCTATAACGAGCTCGCTTAACAGTTGCCGACCATCTGCCTCGTGTTTTCTACCATCATTTTTTCATGATGAGAGAAACTTATCATCATGAAAATGGTAAGAATCTACCACTCATCGTGAACAAATTTCGTTATAGCAAAGCTGCGGCAAACTCGCAACCATTTCCAATCCAGTTCAAGTTCGAGTTCACTAAAAATTTGCTAGTAGAGTTCGAGATCAAGTTCTTCATTTTTATTTAGCGAATTGAGTGGTTTTTACCGACCTTATGCCATGTTAAAGTAGTTTTGATCGGGTTTAGGTGAAGTTCAAGCAATTTTTGCCAAGTTCGAGTTAGTTCAAAACTCGAACAAGTTTTTTCGAGTTCGAGTGCGCAGCCTTGGTGATATTTCTTTCCCAACGACTGAAGAAGAGAACTCGCAGGCTTGTCCTTCACACTGCGCCGTTAATGCTGACGTCAAGCAGGGAAGCTGTGAATATCAATTTTAAAGTCATTGGTTTAATTCGATACGGAATCGAAATCTATTGAAGAACCAATAAACTCACTACTCACCTTTCGGAGACGTTGTGAGCAACTTGTTCATGTCCGGGGCAGATCTGGTAATATTAGAAATACTGTAAATTGCTCAGCTCAGTTGGTAAGACAATGATGCTATCAGTGCGAGAGGTCGGGGTTCGATTCCCGGGGCCGGGCAAGTCGGACGCAGTGTCGCCAATAACTCGCCACCGCTCCGACGTTTCTTCGAAACTGTATTGCCCAGGCGCTAAGCCACGGAGATGGGCCCCACCACTCGTTACACGCTTCGGCGTAATACCGTAAGTATAATAGAAATTTGAATTTTTTCTAATAGCACATTTGTAAAGCGCTCTTTCCTCACGAAAATTCATTCTCATTTTCATGGCAAGAATTCTTGCCGTAATACGTAAATAATTGGAACAAGTATAATACTGGGAATATTACTAAGACATTGAACAGAACAGTGCGTCAAGGTGAGGTGCGAAGTGCGCTCTTTGAGAAAGCAGCCAAGCAAAATATGCGCCAAGTACGATATCCGTGTATCAAACCAATACAAAAATTTGCAACCATGAGCAGCGGTACTGCTTAGCCATGATGTTGACAATAATTTCCGATCAAAAATCACAACAAAATCTTACTTTGAAGAAAAGACGTACGGTGTGGAATGAAATACTTCTGTTGCGCCATCGTCTGAGTAGTGGGATGGACTGATCAACACCTTAAATAAACAATAACAAGAAGACTAAGATTTGTACTTCACTGGAGATGGTGTAAGGCATATATTTCGACTCTTCATTGCAGTTAGCGGACTCACACAACCATCGCTTTAAAAAGTAGGAAAAACATTTTCTACTTGTAGTTCCAAACCTAGGAATACAACACTGCAGAAAACGCTCTCTGCGGAAACGATCCACTTGTGATCAGCGGTGCTTTCCTGCTTGACGCTCAGCATTAAAGGGACAGTGTGAAGAACAAGCCGGCAAGTTTACTTGTTGTGCCGTTGGGAAAAGCAATTGGTGGGATTCCCCCATCCTGGTGTGGTAGACAGATGGCTGGCAACTCCCAAGCGAGCTCGTTATAGCTTTTTGATCGCTTTCTCGTGATAGGAGGATAAACGTGCCACTAAATACAAATAGATGGCCCCCGACACTCGTTAACGCCTCGTCGTAATTCTCTAACAAAGCGATTATTACGTGATAATGCAACTTATGCGTTGGCAAACGCTACATGATTACAGAACGAGGCTGCTGATAAAAGAAACACAGCATGTGAAAAAGAGCCGCATGAAACTGGGCAAAGAGCCGCATGCGGCTCGGGAGCCGCGGGTTGGCCACCCCTGTTCTATACGATTTCCATCTTCAGAATACAACATATGTGGGACAAAAACAGTCAAGGCGCATTTTCAGCGTTGAACTGCAGCCGTGCTTGCATGGCTGTTCACAACAGCTGCATCGATGTTGTCGAAGCAACCAGCTTGAAGAATTACTTTGCACAGCTCAGATGGCCAAGTGGTAAGAGCGTCTGCCTCTGAAGCTGTACACTCGGGTTTGATTTCGAATCGAGTCAAATCAATGGTTTTAAAATTGGTATTCAGAGCTTCCCTGCTTGAAGTTCAGCATTGAAGGGACAGTGTGGAGAACAAGCCGGAAGTTAACTTGTTGCGCTGATAGGAAAGGCACTTAGCTCCCCATGTTGGTGTGGTAGACAGATGGCCGGCAACTCCTAAGCAAACAAGTTACACAACATCTAGCTTCCTCACAAAAAAAGAGGATAAATTTCCAGAGGTCTTACTCACCCTGTGCGCCTGTTTGTATGTTCGATTTTCGTGGTCTTTAGACAAGTGATTCTTGGTTCTAGGTTGTAAATCATAATCAAATTTTAATGTCATAACTGAAGTAGCTATGACGTCAAAACTGATTATGATGCAGAAACTACAACCAAGAACCGCGAGTTGACGAAAATCGTGCACGTGAACTCGACGTGGTGCTCCATGCATGTGAACTCGACGTGGTGCTCCATGCATGTGAACTCGACGTGGTGCTCCATGCATGTGAACTCGACGTGGTGCTCCATGCATGTGAACTCGACGTGGTGTTCCACGCATGTGAACTCGACGTGGTGTTCCATGCATGTGAACTCGACGTGGTGTTCCACGCATGTGAACTCGACGTGGTGCTCCATGCATGTGAACTCGACGTGGTGCTCCATGCATGTGAACTCGACGTGGTGTTCCATGCATGTGAACTTGACGTGGTGCTCCATGCAAGTGAACTCGACGTGGTGTTCCATGCATGTGAACTCGACGTGGTGCTCCATGCATATGAACTCGACGTGGTGCTCCATGCATGTGAACTCGACGTGGTGCTCCATGCATGTGAACTCGACCTGGTGTTCCACGCATGTGAACTCGACGTGGTGTTCCACGCATGTGAACTCGACGTGGTGTTCCACGCATGTGAACTCGACGTGGTGTTCCACGCATGTGAACTCGACGTGGTGCTCCATGCATGTGAACTCGACGTGGTGCTCCATGCATGTGAACTCGACGTGGTGTTCCATGCATGTGAACTCGACGTGGTGTTCCACGCATGTGAACTCGACGTGGTGCTCCATGCATGTGAACTCGACGTGGTGCTCCATGCATGTGAACTCGACGTGGTGTTCCATGCATGTGAACTCGACGTGGTGCTCCATGCATGTGAACTCGACGTGGTGCTCCATGCATGTGAACTCGACGTGGTGTTCCATGCATGTGAACTCGACGCGGTGCTCCATGCATGTGAACTCGACGTGGTGTTCCATGCATGTGAACTCGACGTGGTGTTTCATGCATGTGAACTCGACGTGGTGTTCCATGCATGTGAACTCGACGCGGTGTTCCATGCATGTGAACTCGACGTGGTGCTCCATGCATGTGAACTCGACGTGGTGCTCCATGCATGTGAACTCGACGTGGTGTTCCATGCATGTGAACTCGACGTGGTGTTCCATGCATGTGAACTCGACGTGGTGCTCCAGCATGACTTGCAAATAAAGCGAGGAGCTCACACAAGAAAAATTTAGTCCAAAACACAATTTCAAAATCCAATCAGATCAAAAACTTACCAGGATCCACGAAAAAAAAAAACCGATCTAGTCCAGGATTTTTCAACCTTTTTTTGATCGTGGCCCACCAAAATTCCTCACATGAGTGACCCATTTTCTTTTATTAAAAAGCTAAAATGAGGGTAACCCCGTCATTAAGAAAAACTGGTATTGTTCTCTAATCAAGCTCTCTTGCCCATTGAAATCAGTGCCGTGGCCCACAGGTCGACAAGCTCCGACCTGGTCCATCCACTTAGGAAACGTTAACTACCTGAGGAGAAGCGGGAGTGGTAGGAGGAACACCTGACTTGTAATCTGGAGAGCGACTACTTTTGTTAGCAGCAGCCAGCTGAACAGAAGAGGTGGATTTCATTCGAGAATCTCCAGCCAAATCTATCAATAAAATTGCGTTTTTCATCAAGACTTTGAATCGGCCAGTTAGCTCAGTTGTTAACACATCGCTATAGGTGCGGGAGGTCTGGGGTTCGATTCCCTGCCAGTCACTGCGACGCTTTTACGGTGCTGTGCTGTCCAGGTTTGCAAGCCGCGGAGTTGGGACCCGCCTCTCGTTACACGCTTCGTCGTAATACCACGAGTATGATGAAGACTCGTTTTGAATTCTTGGATCATGACAAATCAACACGGAAATGAAAGCTAGATCTCATGACGCAAAATCGCGCCAATTACCACGTTATCGCACGATTAGTTGCGATCAACAATTTTACGATGGTCTGACTCGCTTCGCTGAATGAAAACAGATTTCTTCAAACTCTGGTTACGAGAATTTAAGTTTTCAACCTTTAATCTTGCGGCTGTGTATTATTTGGGTTTGAAATTTCACCGACACTTTCAAATAACAAAATTATGCAAAGCACAAGATTCAAATAAAATACAAAATTTCAAGAACTTTTCAACATACACAACCCTAAATAAGCTATCACAGCATCATAGGAATATCTTAGTTGTGAATGCGACTTATGCATGTCCCACCTTATTTTCTTTACCTAACCCGTATTTACCAAAAGGGGTTAACAACTTTTTCATAAATGTAAAATGTAAAATTTTACATTTATTTTTCATAAATGTAATATTTTTCTTTTTCATAAATGTAAAATTTTCTTTACCTAACCCGTATTAACCAAAAGGGGTTAATACGGGTTAGGTAAAGAAAATTTTACATTTATGAAAAAGAAAAATATTACATTTATGAAAAATAAATGTAAAATTTTACATTTTACATTTATGAAAAAGTTGTTCTTGATGAAAGACCGGTATTGTGGAAGCTTTCCTCAAGAACAAGTCTTTCCTAAATATGGTTTGCATAAATTAGTTTTCGAACGATGAAAAGCACTTCTGGCTTCTCAGAATGATATATACTGTGTTTTTTTTTTTTGGCAGATGTTCTTAGCCAAATTTTCAACCATTTTAAATTGATGATGTTTAAATCTAAAGTTAGCCTAGCTTGATGATGTGAAGTAGAAACTCATTGACTTGTTACACTGGTTACTACTACTTATACCAAACTTGGGATTTGGATTGGAATGTTCTTTTACGGACTTTGCTTTGATGTGATTTGTTTTGGTTGTCATGCACCTGATGAGACCCATAAGCTCGAAACATTGCGCTTTGTCGTGCATTATTTTGTGTTGCTGTTTGCTGGTATTTTACACTGGTTGTGCTGAGTAAGTTTATGCATCAAATGTTTGGGTTTCTTACATCCTCGCCTGGGGAAGAGTGATTCTGCCCCCTTTTGGTTAATACGGGTTAGGTAAAGAAAATAAGGTGGGACATGCATAAGTCGCATTCACAACTAAGATATTCCTATGACACTGTGATAGCTTATTAGGGTTGTGTATGTTGAAAAGTTCTTGAAATTTTGTACTTTCAAATAAATCAATTAATTTTGTACTTTTTTTGTAATTAGTCGCATATTTTTTTCGTTTATCCTCCTATCACGAAAAAGCGATCAAAGCGCGGTAACGAGCTCGCCTAAAAGTTGCCGGTCGTCTGTCTACCACACCATGATGGAGAATCCCGTTAAATGTCTTTCCCCACGGCACAACAAATAAACTTGGCCGCTTGTTTTCAACACTGTTTCTTCCTTTTTGAGAGTCAAGCAGGGAAGCTGTGAATACCTATTATACAGTCATTGGTTTGACTGGGAATCAAACCCGAGTCTAAGCTCCAGAAGCGGACGCTCTCACCACTCGGCCATTTGAGCTGTCACACGATGAATTTTGAATCGGTCGGATGTTATTTAGCGAAGTATGATGAGTTCGGATGACACACTTGAAATGATTTATGTACTCACGCGACACCGAACGATCTGCTTGTGGAAGAACACGAAATATATCGCGTCCCGGAGTCTTCTCTCTTCCTTCACGTGATCGAGTTATGTCTAGCTCCATCAAGCGGGGCAAGTGCATTGGTGAATGAGTCGGTGTTCGGCTGAAAAGAAATTTTCCGGTAAATATGCGCGATTTTGGACGCAGTGACAACAAATTTTACCGTCTGTTCAGCTAAGTTGCTAACCACATCGCCATTGATGCAAGAGGTCGGGGGTTCGATTCCCAGGACGGTCAAATCGGCCGCAGTGTCGCAAACAACTTACCACAGCTTCGACGTTTCTTTGGAGCTGTGTTGACCAGGCGCTAAGCCGCGGCAATGGACCCCGCCACTCGTTACACGCTCCGGCGTAGGCCTCATGCCGCAAGTATGATGAAAATTTTTCTGATACACCGAAATAGTCAGCCATGCTCGCAAGACAACGCAAAGTTTTAAATTCAAGTGGAAAAAAAAAACAAAACCTAAAAAATATAAACAACCAATACGTTGAAAATGGAAAAAATTGCTGAAAATTCTAAACGTTTTCGGCCTTTCACTCGTGATTCTTCAAAGAATTTAAACATATTTACTGTGGCTGCATTACAGCTGATCAAAACGAAATCTCTATCGAAGCATTTTCAGATGTAGAAGAAAAAAAGAATTGAGTGTATGATTTGGCAGGTATCACTAACACGAACCTATGTTGATGACTTTACAGCTCAGTCAAAATTTGTTTCAAACTCTTCCAAGCCAGCGTGAATGTCGTACCGCAAATATTACACATGCAATAAACGAAGCTCTTGATTATTCGCAATACCTAGATGGCTTTTTTAAAACTATAGGGCAGATGACCTAGAATGCCAGACTTTTTTTGCGCAACCACTACCACTTTATGACCAAGCCCAGCTCACTGACTAATTCTTCATCCCTACTGACAGTTTTTAAAGTATGTAGAGAGCTTGATTGTTAGGCCAGGAAGAGAAGAAAAATAAATTCTATAAAATTCTGCCAGTAAGTGGACTGTTTAGTTTCTAAAAGACTTCAGAATTGAAAAAAAAAAAAAATCAAATCTTCATTATACCCGCGGTATTACGCCGAAGCGTGTAAGGAATAGCGGGGTTCATCTCCGCGGCTTAGCGCCTGAGCAACAACTCCAAAGAAACATCGCAGCAGTGACGATCCGTTGCCGACACCGGACCCGAGAATTGAACCCCAAACCTACCGTGCCGATAGTGACGTGCTTAACAACATCGCTAACTGACCATCAAAATCACAAAAAGAAATTCTACAATGAATAAATGGTTATTCCAGTGAAATTGTTCAGTAGAGGTTCCAAACTGATAAACAAACAGCTAAAAATATCAAAAAATATTGGGACAAAAGTTGGCAACAATTACAACACGGATCTACCTTTTTTCAATGCTTCGAGGTAACGACGCGTCAACTCGCCACACGTCAACTGATCTTGGGGCTCTCAAACCAGCGACGCTTATTGATTGATTGCTTAGTGGTGGCAACGTTCGCATCAACACTGCATCGAGTCTGTGTTCTCCTGGATACTTGCTCGCAGATAAAGCTGAGTAAATACAACAGAAGGTGAACAGGATGAGTGAAACGACATCATAGCCCTTTACTTTAAAACGACGTAGTTCTACTCTTGTACCTTGTCCACGCGGAAAAATGAGTGTTATGAAGGTTCTGTTGCGTAATACAAAGGTAAAAGTTCGTCGGGTATACAAATCCGGAGGGGTGATTGGCCTTAATGAGGTCGATCCGGAATATATGTCAAATCGATCGGTTTAATGTGTATATGTCAAATTCTGTCGAATTCGGCCTTTATAAGGTCAATCATATCAGAGAATGGCTGTACCTTCAACCGAGTGCGGCAGATGAGGGCTAATCGTCCGAAACAGCAATGTCCAGCTCTATGGTACCCTATTGCTGGAGAATGAGTGAAGTAGGTACTATTGAGCAAGTAAAAAATCTTGCGCCGTATTTCTTTTCTACACATGTTTATTTTTTGTGGATCAAAAATTCATGAGCTTTCAGCATCACAATAAAACTTTCACGTCATAGTTCTTCTTTTCAATTAGATTGTTAAAACAATGAAGAAAAGTGCAGGACTGCGAGGTAATCCCATTTGTCTTGGTGTAATACACAGCGTCAATGCTTCTGCTAATTTTGGTCGGAGAAACTTGTTTGTCAGTGAGATAGCCCAGCGGTACCGCGCGCAAGCTGCAGATCCTACATGACGGGTTCGATTCGCGGCTGGAGCCGATCGTATTTGACGTATATTCCGGGTGACTATTAACTCGAAGAGCGCAAGCTCGCTTCGCAGCCTCCCTCAGTTACCCTTGAAGTTCCGGTTCAATTCGAAATAAACTCAGTTATATATTTCAACTCAAAAGTTTTCACCAGTAGTTTCCACTTTTTTCCCGAGCATTCTCCGCAGCATCGCCTCGACTTGATATTTATTGTACTTCGTGCTGATCTTTCCTGTATATCTAAAGCGAAACACGAAAACACAATCATAGAAAAACATAAACAAACAATTTCGTAAACAATCTGTGATGCAACATCTTTTCGCTTCCATGGTGTGAGCGCAAAGAATAATAATTTCAATTTCTGAAATCTTTAATGAAAAAAAACAAAAAAAAAATCAAATCTTCATTATACTCGCGATATTACTCCGAAGTGTGTAACGAGTGGCGATAACCATCTCCGCGGCTTAGCGCCTGGGCAGCACAGAAGCGTCGTCGCGGAGGCGAGCCGTGGACAACACTGCGTCCAATTTGGCCAGCCCGGGGATCGAAGGCCTCCAACGCCAGTATCGACGTCTTAAGCCAGGCCGGTCAAAAACTGATTAGTAATTCTACTGAAATTTTTTCCATCTCGCTCGTAATCAACGTTTTAGATATAAGTTTTGCACTTATAACCCTTATCGCCTTATCGACGAAGAAAGTAGGATAGGACTAGAAGCATCAGCTAATCACTTCATTACGTAACCTACAAGCATCGGCGGCTTTGCTATCTTACTACCTCATACTCTGGCTATTGGTGGTTGTTAAACGGCAGTGTTTAAAGCACCGGGAGACTTTTTCTTTTGAAACTGCTCTTTACGCACACCAAACTCAAAGTTACATTAATTTTTGGTCTCTAACCCTATCCCCAGTCTACCCATCCCCAACTGTATTCTAATACCCCTAATTTTTACGTTTCAAGTTACTGTTGATGACCTCATACCAGCGTGACATCTATGTCATGTACAGAAGCAAACAAGCAGTCCGATGCAGGAGCGTTTTGATAATGGAAACCAGTCCGGTGCTGTAGACACTCGTCGTCGTCGTCGTGCGGTTGGGCATCCTCTTCCGACGGTTTAGATGTTGACGGCGTTGATTTTAAGCCAGCGTCGGGTGTCATCATTCAGGACCAACAGACCTTGTATTCCTTTTGGTGCACGATGTAGGGGGCTTGTAGAAATGATGTGGTCTGCAGTTTGCTCAGAGGCACCACACACCCAATTCGGTGAAGGAGCAACACCCCATTTGTACATGGATGAATGGAATCGCCCTACGCCAGTCCGCAGACAATTCAGTTTTACCCAAGATGTTCTGGAAAACCCATTCTAAGAGGCTTAGAACTGGCCCTGGGAATAACAGCATGAAGCCTTGATGCACTTTTCAAGTACTCCATGTTCCATACATAATCCATCCATTGCGCTGCGCGAATGTCTGATTCGGTTACACTGTCCAGTAGTTTCTGTGCAGCGGGTACAAACGGGCGTCTTGATTTGAGCCTTCCCTGGTGCACATCTTGTTTCCCGATCAGCTGCTCATGTAGAATATGATCAGGATTAAGGGTGGCGCGGTTAGCCAGGGAGAGTGTCGCTCCTCGACGGCGAAGCTCAGCTGGCTGGATGCCTGCGAGGATTGGCAAGTAGTCCGTTGGAGTGAGTCGCAGACATCCGGTGACAATGCGCAAGGCGTCATTTAAAACACTGTCCATAAGCCGAGTGTGAGCACTACGACACCAAACAGGTGCGCAGTACACAGCTGTGGAGTAAACCAAGGACAAGGCGGCTGTTCGCAATGTTTTGGCTCCTGCACCCCATCCCGAGCCTGCAAGTCGCCTCAACAGTGTGACGCGAGTGGAAAGTTTCTTGCGCAATGCCTCTAGGTGATGACGGAAAGTGAGCGACCTGTCCAGCTTTACACCAAGGTAGGTTGGAGTTGGACAGTATGGCAATAGTTCGCCGTTGTTGAAGATTTTGAGCTCACGTTTCGCCTCTCGGTTGTTTACATGAAAGGCCCTCGTCACCGTCTTAGTGTGGCTGAGCTTCAACCTCCAAGTCTGGAGATACGCTGAAAGTGTTGTCATGTCTTGGCTTAGAGTGCCCTCCAAAGTCTTCCAGTCTTTCGAGGCATGCATCAATGCCAGGTCGTCGGCATACGCATACCTCTGGGAAATTGTAAAAGGCAGATCGTATGTGTAGATGTTAAAAAGGAGGGGAGCCAAGACTGATCCCTGTGGGAGACCATTTCGCAAACGTCGTAACCTGCTTCGCTTGCTGTCACCGATGGAAAGGGTGAAACTTCTATTCCGGATAAGTTCCATAACCATTTGGACCATGCGTTTATCAGGAAGGAGTCTCAGCAGCTTACAGGTGAGGCCACGATGCCAAACAGTGTCATAAGCAGCTGTCAGATCGACAAAAACAGCACCGGCCTTCTTCTTGGTCTCAAATGAGTCTTCGATGTGTTGGGTAAGTAGAGCAGTTTGGTCTACTGTGGACCTCCCCTGTCTACCCAGCTTGCTCCCGAGGGAGAAGCGGGTCGACTATGGGCACTGCTTAGTTGAAAATCATAAAATAGAGGCAATATTTTGGCGGTTTCCTCAGCCAGCTATCTGAAGAAAACATGAAGCTGAAACGGCTTAGCAGTTATCAGTAATCAGATTTATGTTTTGTGTCACAATAATACAATTTCAACAATTAATTCACAGCCCAAGTGGCCGAGTGGTAACAGTGTCGGCTTCAGTCGCTGTAGACACGGATTTTATCCTGACAGAGGTCAAACCAATGACTTTGAAATTGCTATTCACATCCAACTGCTTGACGCTCAGCATTACAGGGACAGTGTGGAACAACCAACAAATTTACTTGTTGTGCCGCTGGGAAAAGAACTTAGCGGGATTCCTCTTCTTGGAGTGGTAGACAAATGGCTGGCCACTACTAAGCGAGCTCGTTAGTGCTTTGATCTCTTTCTCGAAATAAAATAAACATGCAACTAAATTCAAAATATACAAAATCAAATTTGAAGGAAAGCGCTAAGTTGCGCGAGTTGTGAAAGGTTTTTCATCACAGTACTCGTTGAATCAAGTTAGCTTGGTCAGCGATGAGGGTTCATGTTTGGTTGAAGTACAATGTGGAAACTCTGCTTCACTATCCGCTGGCAGCTACAGTTGCATTGTATGCATCCTCCTATCACGCGAAAGCGATCAATGCGCGAGCTCGCTTAGGAGTTGTCGGCCATCTGTCTACCACTTTAAGGTGGGGGAATCCCGCTACGTGCCTTTCCCAATGGCACAACAAGTAATTGAACTTGCCGACTTGTTCTCCACACTATCCCTTTGATGCTGAACGTCAAGCAGGGAAGTTGTGAATACCAATTTTACAGCCATTGCTTTGACCCTACTCGGAATCAAACCCAAGTCTACAGCTCCAGAAGCGGACGCTCTTACCCGTCGGCCATCGGAACTAGTGACTTATTTTCACAATCACCCTTCATTTTCATAAACTGATTGCTTTCGCGCGTAAGGTACGTTATAACAAATTTATCCACCAAAATTCAGGAATATCTTCAGCCCCATCACCTGATACTATATATAACTTGGCAATGTTTGTCCTGTAATTAAATGTTAAGTGTGGTCCATTTGCCTTTTGCTATAGAGCTAAGTTGCTGCCAAGCTTAGTCTATACCAGAGCGTCTCAACCTTTTGTAGTTAGAGGCCCCTTCTGGAGACTCTCAACCTCAGTAGCTCCCTGCTCACCAAGAAAACTTCCTATCGCGAACAGCAGCATGTCAGCGACACGGGTGAGCGGAACCGCGCCAAGGTGACAGATCCTACGTGACGGGTTCGATTCACGGCTGGAGCCGATCGAATTTGACAAACATACCGGGTGGCTGCTGACCCGAAAAGCGCAAGTTCACTTCGCAGCTCTTCTCACCTGCTGTTGAATTTTCAATTCAATACAATTTGAAAATAACCTCAGTTACCTATTCAACAGGTCAATATGTCATGTGCTTGTGGGCTCTGTGTGGGAGCCCCTGGTGCACACTGTGTCCACTCACTTGTTTAATGGGCCATTTCCAGGGAAAGAAACGAGAGGTTTGATCAAGAACACACCGGTGGCTTTTTCGAGATGCTGAAATGCGTTATGCAGAAGAATGGCCAGCCTCTTCCGTTCTGACGTCAAATCATCCATGCCCCGCGCCCACAGTTGAGCTCGACGCTGCTGAAGCGCTTCCATTTTCTCTAAAACAGTTTTAAAACTCAACATTTTCGTAACATTATATCAAATTTTGGACTGGACGTTTCGACAACATAGGTATAGCTGTCATCATCAGCAGTGCAACCAAAACTGAAAGTTTTCTTTCAGATGATGATGTTCAAAGCTTAATCTGTGCAATCGGAACGTTCAGTTTAAGAATCACTAGGGTTTTGCTCTTCTTCCTTAGGCTATTTTCGTCCAATGTTTATTGTAGAATCAAATCTTCACTCTACCAGCGGTATTGCGCCGAAACGTGGAACGAGTTGCAGGATCCATCTCTGCAGCTCAGCTCCGAAGAAACGCCGCAACGGTGGCGAGCCGTTGCGCCCGAGTTGACCGACCCGGGAATCGAACCCCAAACCTGCCGCACCAATACCGATGGCGTAGCAACTACGCTAAATCAAGTTGATTTTCGAACCGAGTATACTGAAGACTTCGGACGTAAGAAGGTTGCTGCCTCTAACATTTGTTTCTATCTCCTTCATAGTATTATGATGAACAAGCTTGCTCGCCAATTGCTGGATGCGGCTTCTCGATATTGAGCTGTAGGCTGTCATTGCAGCTGTGACAGAAGTCAATGTCTCCTGAAAATAACAAGAGAAAAGCGCAGCTGTTAAAGACAAGGCTATCAGAGCGGGAGATTCGGGTTCGATTCCCGGGCCGGTCAAATTGGACACAGTGGCGCTAACGGCTTGCCACTGCGGCGATGTCTCTTTGAAGCTGTGTTGCTCAGGCGCTAAGCCTCGGAGATGGGCCCCGCTACTCGTCACACGCCTCTACCGCGAGTATAACCAAGGTTTGAACTTAATATTTTGTGATATCGATCAGATGGCCCAGATGACAGAGCGTTTGCTCATGAAGCACCATTTTCAGATTCGATTCCGATCAGGAATATATCAGTTATTCCCAAAATTGCTCTCACAGCTTCCCTTCTTGACGCTCAGCATTAAAGGCACAGCGTGGAAAACAAGCTGGCAAGTCTACTTGTTGTAGCGTTGGGAAAGGCACTTAGCGGAATTACCCCATCTTCGAATGGCTGACAGATGGTCGGCAACTCCTAAGCGAGCTCGTTATAGCGCATTGATCACTGTCTTGCAATAGGAGGAATGGAGGATATGCAACTAATGATACAAAGAGTATAACTTCTAGTTCTAAGCAAGAGCGAGCATCGAACCTCAGCAATTTTGCCTGTCACTGCTGCTTTTTTCAGAACTCTTTCATTATGCTGCGCATCTTGGCGTGAGAACATTATCGTTGCTTCCGTGTCTTTAGTTTCTGTTTGGATGTGCATTCCGCTCGGAGTTTTGCTGAACGGAGCAGGGACGGCAGGAGAGGATGGAAAGCCAGAACCAGAAGTCTGAAAAATACGGGCATAAGGTCAATCAAGTGCGCCAACAGAACCAACATTGCTGTTTCACAGAAACAGAAGTATTGTATCTCACGGACTACAAGGACATAAGGTGCACTACATCATAAGGCGCAACAGTTTTTGAGAAGTATCAGGTTACTGCAGAAAACCCATCTAACAAAAAAAAACTCGATATTTTAATGGCAATAAAGCATAAAACAATAGGCGCACCTGATCCACACAATAGGCGCACCGGCTTATATGGCGCACGATCAATATTTGAAAAAAAAGAATTTAAGGTGCGCCTTTATGGTCCGTAAAATAGAGTTTCTCCGTGAACAACGCAAAAAAATAATACGTTTTTTTACTCTTGTCAGGCAACAGCTGAATTTTCACTTCAAAGTTTGTTTTACACTTTGTACGGCCACGCATTCGACTTACCCCTGCAGCAGCTGTGTTTCCACGCTGTGTCTCACTGAGAGTGTTTTGCATGTGCATGATCATCGCCGCGTCGTGTTGTGTCCGACGTTCGTATGCACTGCGCGTTTGCAGAAGTTCATCCTGCAACAACCAAATAAAAAAAATCAAATCTTTATTATACTCGCGGTATTCCGTCGAAGCGTATAACGAGTTGCGGGGTCCATCTCCACGGCTTAGAAAAACGTCGCAGCGGTGGCGAACCGTTGACGTCACTGTGTCAGATTTGACCGTCCTGAGAAGAATCGAACCCCAGACCTGCAGCACTGACAGCGGCGCGTTTAAAAACTAAGCTCACTTCGAAGCTTTCTAAAAATGAAGCGGAGATTGAGGCAAATCTTGACTGAGCAAGCTCAATATAGCTTCACAACAATTAATTTTAGTGAAAAACAAGTTGAGCAGTTCATCGTGTTAAATGTTAGAGAAAAAATACCAGTAAGTCAAGGCTGCCACTCGTAGGGATTTTTCCCTACAGTAGGGATTTTTAGCCTTGCGTAGGGAGTAGGGAATCCCTACGGGATTTTTGGTCAAAAGTAGGGATTTGTAGGGATTTTCACAGTCTTTTAAAATTACGATAAAGTTTGAACAAAATAGGCCAATCAAAAATATTTCAAGACTCATTAAGAGCAATCCCGGATTCCCACCGATTTCTTCAGTTCGTGTTTCTTATTCTCAACGACCTCAAGTGGCAGTGGCAAAGTGAAGTGCGACTGTGATGTCACTCATCTGATGTGTAAATTAGTTTACTTAGCACTTTAGCAGTAGTACTAATGTGGTGCAGTAAGCTGGTAAGTCGTTGGTTGTTCAATGGCGCTCACTTATCGCCGATGACAGTGTTCGAAGCGAGTTGGAGTCGAAACCGATGGAAGAGTTTTGGAAATTCATAAGTGAGATGGATGTATATAAAACCCTTGGATTGTTTGTACTGCAAATAACTGCATTGCCTCAAGGTACAGCTGAAGTTGAGAGACTTTTTTCCAAAATAAATTTGAATAAAACCAAACTTCGAAATGCACTTGCAATACAAACCCTTGAAGCTATTGTCAAAGTGTCACACAGATTCCCAGCAAATTTTGAAGTTGACCAAAGGTTGGTACGTTTGCACGGAAATGCTCGAGCAAATTACATGAGCAAATACTCATCCAATGATCGTGAAAATGTTAAAGAATTGGAGAGCTACGAGATTTAAATGTAGTGAAATTGCTCAAAAACAGATAAACTTTAATATACCTGGTAATCTGTAACTGCTCAAGTCAAACAGTACCTGATTTAGCTTACGTTGTGTTCAGCTAGAGAAAGCCTTGTATTGTGATTAATGCTCAGTTAAATTCGGTGGGCTACTGATGTTCACTATATTTTTGCAAGTTCTTAGTTAAATTGCTCACACTATCATTTATGGAAAGAGCTTAGTTGAAATGTTCATGTGTAGTCTGCTTGAGTGGTCTTTATAATTGGGCATATTATTTTTGAGAATTGTTCAGTCAAAATGTGAGTCATTGAGTAGCTATAAAGCATTACGGTATACCCAATTCTTAGCAATATTAAGCTAATATGCTGAGTACATTTGTAGTATCTAAGTGATGTAATTTGAAGCATTGCAGTGCATTTTTGTATAAACAACTCAGCCAGCTGTGAACATTTTTAGTACCCGTATAGATACTGTATCAGTAATAGCTCAGTCCTAGCTATTATGGTGTAATTCTTAAACTCAAGCCATGTTTAGACGCCAAAGTATTCACTATTCATCATAGGCGTTAACAAAGTGATATGGTATTGTAAGTGCTAAGTTCAAATGTTAGTACTGTAAAAGGTTCATGCCGTGTACAAGTTTTTAATTGCTACATTACGTAAAGTGCTCAGTTAAAATAATAACACTTAAACTTGTACTCTTTTAGTTATACAATTGTGGCAACGTGCTTACTGCTCATCTAACGTTGTATTCTGGTTTCTTTTAGATACATTTGCATAATAGAACTAGTCTATATAGGCCCACGCATTTAACCAAAGCAGTAAAGCATTTGTGGTCTTGTGTAATCAGCTATGTGCTTGGATAAACAGTGAAAGACGTTGAGGTAGGTAGACGTTGACAATGTAGCTATTTGATTATTTTACATCACATAAAAAATGTCGTTGAAAAATATGAATTTAAGATAATCTTATCGAGGCGGTCATCAGCAAATATAGCAAGGATATTATTGCCTTTTCATTCGTACCGTATTTGTAATTGAGGATCGTTACCCATAGGCGTAGGGATTTGTAGGGATTTTTTAGCCTCAGATGTAGGGATAAAGTACTACTTTTGAGTGGCAGCACTGCAGTAAGTGCAACAGACGATGTACAGCAGCTGGCAACAGGATCGAAGCGCTTTAACTGAAACGCGAAATCAGTACGGTAGTTTAAAACAAGCTGGTTATATCGTTGAAAAACGTTGAAATCGACTAAAATCACTTGAGGAAAAATAAAGCCAAATTATTTCTTAAAACTGAACATTTGAACAATATAAATACAGTTGTCATCAGTGATGTGCTCGATAAACCTTTCTGTACTAAAGCGATAACGATAATCGATAATTTCAAAAGAGCCTTGGGCGATACCGATAAATCTGAATTTCTTAAAGCGATATCGGTAATCGATAAATTATTGCCAATAAATTTTTCCGACGAATGTTGCGGTAAATTTCCAGTAAGCTTGACGAATTTTTTTTTGGTAAGTCGAATTGCACGTGTTTTTCTAGATTCTTCAAGGAAAGAGAGCAGATTTCGGATTCTGCCGTGGCATTAAACAAAACAAAGAGAGATTTTTTAAAAAATTGCAACAAGATTTAATGGACACCGTGTATTTTTTCCACAGCGCCAACTGACTAACTTTGAAATTTAAACCCTGTGTGCATAAAGAATCGTCGTTTATCGCGATAATTTATCGTCGATAACAAAATACTTAACAAAAGCGATATCGGTTGCAAGTAAATCAAAACTACTTTGAGCGATAACGATAATCGGTAATAAATTACCGCCGATAACCATCGCCGATAAACTATCTCGATAAATGTCCATCTCTGGTTGTCATCATCAGCAAAATATGCAAGGCAGTGCAAAAGTAAGTACTTCTACTGCTGATGATGACAGCTGAATCTATATTATCGAAACGTTCAGTTTTAAGAGTTACTGTGATTTTCTTTTTCCTCCTCGCATTATTTTCTTCCCACAGTCATTGGATTCCAGAGATTATAATTAATTTGGCGTGTAACATCTTATTCAAACACATATATTATTGATCAATGAGTACTTAAAACATTTGTTTCAGAATAATTTAGTAGCATTTTTCATCCTCTCATTGTGGAACAGCGACACAGGCGCCATAACAAAGTCGTTTGATTGCAACAGACCATCGGTCCACCACTTAATGATAGGGAAATCCCGATAATACCTATTCGACGATACAACAGGTGAACTTACCAATTCTGTACAATGTTCATTAGATGCACAACATAAAACAGGGAAGCTGTGATTACTAATTCGTGCGTGTTCAGGTGACCCGACTAGAAATCGAATCCAAATCCACTGGTCGAGACGTAGACGTCCTATCAACTTACTTGTAAAACATTCAGTTGTCGTTGCAAATCGGTGGCTTGCTCTGGTACATTGGTAGAAACGATTGAGTGAAAGTGATTGAGCACCACGGCGAGAACTGATTCCACGGAACTTGACATTCGAGCCAGATGAATTTGGACCTACAAATATCACTAATCAGTAACAGCTCAGCTTCTTGCCTTCTAAAATCGAAGAAGAAAGCAGTTGGCAGAGAGATACTAACAGAAATGAGTGAAGCATGTGCCAATCAGCATGTACCAAATCTTGCACCGCGTTTAACAGCTCAGATGGCTTAGTTAGTGGTAAAAGCGTCTGCCTATGAAGCTGCAGCTTTGGGTTTGATTCCAAGTCGAGTAGAACCAATGACCGTAAAATTGGTATTCACAGTTTCCCTGCTTGACGCTCAGCATCAAAAGGCAAGCGAGGAGAACAAGCCGGCAAGTTTTCTTGTTGTGCTGTTGGGAAGAACACTTAAAGCAGACAGATAGCCGGTAACTTCTAAGCGAGCTCGTTATAGCGCTTTGATCGCTTTCTCGTGATAGGAGGATAAATATGGAACTAAATACATCTCCATTTGTTTTTTTTGTTTATTTAAAATAACTAAACAGTTTTCAAGAAAAATCACAGGAATGTAATCACACCAGATGACAAACTGCTTCTTCTGCATACACTTGTGTGGAACTTACATGAGAACTCACCTGGTTTTCGGTTGTATCAAAATCAATCGTAGAAGCTTCATGTATAGCTTGAGCACGCGCTTCATGACGAGGTTCTTTAGATAAAACCTCCGCGACCTGGTGAGGAATACCACTGAATAAATTTCACACATTAGGAGCATTAATAAGGATTTTAGAACTTAACTTTATTAAAAAAATCAAAGCCAGTATATCAGTAATCATTTTGCAAACGTTTCGGTAAAAACTGCATCATCAGTGTACAACTCAGGGGTATCAAGCAAGAATGCCTCTGTGGTTTCACACTGATAATAGTTCAAGACAAACGGGGAACGAAGTGAAGACAGCAAATTTACAGATTACTCACGTTAACACTTTATTGTTAATACTCGATACACAGAGCACACAAGACAAAATGAACGTAATGAATAATACGCAACATTGTGGTTTCGGTTTTATGGCCCTCATCAGGAGTATGAGTTAACAGGACCCACGAAGAGTGAGAGAAATATCAAATTCCACTTTGACACCCCCAGCCGTCCCCTGAACCAGTCCCCCACGCACCAACAGAAACGAATTTATGAATGAGTCTAAGCATGAGCTTAGCCCTCGACAAGCCTCCCGGAACCACGATATACAACGCCAGGCCATTAACTCTAAGATTTAATTTGCATTTTACAATGGTTCTTGGGACGGCGATTCGGGGGACAGCTGGGGATGTCAAAGTGGAATTTGATGTTTCTCTCACTCTTCGTGGGTCCTGTTAACTCATACGCCTGATGAGGGCCATAAAACCGAAACCACGTAGTCGCGTATTATTAATTACGCTAATTTTGTCTTGTATGTTCTGTGCATTGAGTATTAACAATAAAGCGTTAACACGAGTAACCTGTGTATTTGCTGTCTTCACTTTGTTCCCCGTTTGTCTTGATGTATTTTTCTGTATCGTCGTTTCGTAACCAGGCCATGGATTTGGTGGTCGTTCGGTTTTACTCTTCCCTTTTCATCACTGATAATAGCATAAGTTTTTATCGAAACGTTTTACAGGCTTTAATTTTTTAAATAAAGTTGAGTTCTAAAATCCTTCTTAATGCTCCTAATATAACTCAACTTGGCTAATATCTGGGACTTTGATCGCAAAAATGCTGGAACAATCTTTTTATTAAACTACGCAAAATCGTTGTCAGTATACGGAAATGCGTGTATTACTTGAAACTGCAGTCGTAATGAATCCCGTAAATGAATATAACAAGTGACCAATGTTATTCTTTGGTGTTTTTATTCGCTGTTTCTGTGACAATCATCGCTTTTATCAGAGCGACGAACTCGCAACCATTTTTGATCGAGTTCAGCGAGTTAAGTCCTGGCTTCTACCACAAAATTTTCAATTATCCTGAAACACATCCTTTCATTTACCTCAAAAAACGAATTATGGTTCCAACACGTTTCTGCGCATAACTTACTTTTTCTTTGAAATTTATCACCGCTCGATAAGTTCGCAGATGTTCCTCGAGTAAGTTTTTATCCAGCAATCTCTGCAAAAACGTCAAAAACAATGTAATATTGCCTCCCACCAAAAAATAAGAAAATAAAATACAAAAATATTTTTTAAAACATCGTAAGGAGCAACCACACTGCGCATGTGCGAAGTCCACAAGTCGAAAATGATAGAACATAGAACTGCAAAATAAAACGATCTTGTACCTTAGCTCGCGGGGTTTCAATGCGGTTCTGTTGTTGAGTGATCGTAGCTTTGCGTTCAGCAATTTTCTGCCGGTAAGCCTGAACTAGTGACGCACCAGAAGAAGGCGGGACTTGGCTGACATCTGGGATACTGGGCTCTGCTGCATTGTTGCTGTCATTGGTCTGCAAATTATCAAATGCATTAACAAGTAGTTCTCATTGGTTTTGTTTACTTTGGGGAAAAACAGCCAATCAGCGTAGTGGAAAAAGACATCGCTATCCGTGCGGCAGGTCTGGGGTTCAATTTCCGGATTGGACACATTGTCGCCAACAGCTAGCCACCTATGTGACGTTTCTTAGGAGCTGTGTTGCCCAGGCATTGAGCCACGAAGATGGACGTCATCACTTGTTACACGCTGCGGTGAAAAAGCGCGAATATAATCAAGGTTTAAGACGGTAAAAGCCGGCAATCAACGCACTCCGCTCGGTCAAAGTCTCGAATTTTGATTTTAAAAATGCAGATCATGATATAAATAGCTCAGTTTTGGTACAGCTGTCAAAAGCAGCGTTGCCGTATGCCTGGTTTACAAATGCTGAGAATTTTACTTTCATCACACACAACTGCGCTGGATACGCAATACCATGCTGTACACTTATCACGTTCTAAAAACAACTTCAAAAATTTGCTCAAGGCGGAACAAGAAAAAAGAAAACGCTGGCACTGAGGACACAGTCATAATTCAACGAAATCGAGAATCATTATTTCGCCAAAGATTTTATTTGAAAATGATAAAAACACAAAGTGTTTGAAATTACCAAAAAACATTTTACAATAAATTTAAAAACTGGACGTTTCGACAACATAGATTCAGCCGTCATCATCAACAGCACATGACAGCTGAACCCATGATGTCGAGTACGTCCAGTTTTAAGAATTACCGAGGCTTTATGTTTGCTCCTTAAGCTATTTTGCCCATATTTATTGTATATCGATTTTACAACGCTGAGACGCAAGAAAATTTATTGACTGGCAAAAGTTCGTCTCAGCTTCAAAGAGACTTTTGATAATCAAATTTTTATTTGCGTGAAATTGTCAAAAGCACAATTTGATAATTTCGAACAAGAGACCAGCAAATCTTTCAACAAATTAATTACGTGCAAATTGACAAACCTCAGCCATCTTTTGCGTCGGCGAATCACGATGAACATCTGAAATAACAATCAGTGTTCATTAAAATAAGAGGTGGAGCAAGCAGCTAAATACATAAGAGCAAGATTTAGTAATAGTGGTATCAGTGTTTTTTATTTCGGCACCGCCAACGCGATAAAGAATACGATAAGATGAAGAAAGTATAACAACGGTACAAGAAAAGAGGCGACAAAACCATTAACGTTATGGCATGCAGATAAAAGAAGAGGAGTTGAAAAAACAAGAGTAGGCATGGTTGCAATACCCAGGTCGGAAGCAGAAGTTTGATTCTAAAAAGGAGATAAAATCGACATTCAGACAAAAAAAGAAGACAGAAGCATCACAGCTACCAACACCACTATGTCATGGTGCAATGGTAGGAAACATAACAGTGGGTAGTCTCTTATGGCTGCTCTCTTTCCAAGCAGCTCGACAAAGGAAAAAAATGATAATAATAATGGAAAAAAATAGTAGCCTTGCTATGTAGCGAGAACAGAACACGAGGTTTTCTTAACTGCACAAAAATTCACGAATCTCATATCATGAACATTGCTTGAAGCACCGGGTCTACCATTAAAACTGGACTAACTTCTACCATACGTTTGTATTCGTATTTAGTAGCATATGTATCTTTCCATCACGAGAAAGCGATCAAAGCGCCATAAACGAGCTAGCATAGGAGTAGCCCACCATCTGCCTACTACACCAAGATGGGGGAATCCCGCTACGGCGCTAAGTGCCTTTCCCAACGGCACAACAAATGAACTTGCGGGATTGTTCTCAACACTGTCCTTTTAACGCTGGACGTCAAGCAAGGAAGTTGTGAATACCAAGTTTAAAGTTATTGGCTTGACCCGATTTGGAATCAAACCTGAGTCTACAACTCCAAAGGCAAACGTTTACAAATCGCTACATCTGCGAACCACACGACGACGCTGACATCGGACATTCGAACTTGGGAAAAAAATCTGTGGTGTTTAAGATCAAATTGTAGAAGTTTAAAGAAAATCTCACAGAAAATTTAAACACAATTCCAACTTTAAAGGAGTCCAAATTTGTTTCATGCGCTGCATCCACGAGAATGGCTGCTGACGTAAATAGTAATTAATGATACGGACGATTTTGACATTTTTTGACTGGCCGCCATTTTTATCGCCTCTTCTTTTCAAAGAAAATTTGGCTCTCAACCGGGGTGGCGCAATCGAGCCATAACTTTACGTGTTTTGTTGTCTCTTCCCTTTTCTTGTGCCCTTGTAATATTTCTTTAATGTTACCGTATTCTCTATCGCGTTGATGATGCGAACTTGGTCGTGGTCGAGTGCTTGTTCTTCCGACGGCCATAACCACAACGCAAATGGCTCAACTCCCGTCCTAGTCTTGTTGGTGTGTCCTTGATAAGATGCTTCACGATGATTATCTCTGTTTGGTAGAATCTAACAAGCGGCAAATTAAAGAAGTCAAAAGTACAACTCAGCGTAAAAATCGCAAAGGCAACTCCTAAGCGAGTCTGGATTCGTCCTATGCATAGCGCCTCCGTCGCTTTCTCGTGACAGGAGGATAAAATGAAGAAATCAAATCAAAGTACGTAGAACGCGAATTTGACTTTTTTGAATCCATTCAACTTGTTAACACAAACTCATTCAATGTAATTCATATAAAGTGGTCGCTCACCAGATCCAGCTGATGTGAGATTCTCCAAAGTTTCTAAAGCATCAGATTCCGTCGCTTCCTTCAAAACAATTTAAAAACCTTGAAACTCAAGATGCAGAGGTCAGTTGGCGGAGTGGTCAATATCGCTATCGACGCAGGAGGTCTTGGGTTCGATTGCTAGGCAGATCAAATCGGATACTGCGTCGCAAACGGCCCGCCACCGTTGCGACATTTCCTCCGAGCTGTGTTGTCCAGGCGCCAACCCGGGGAGATGGGCCCCATCACTCGTTACACGTTTCGGCGTATTATCGCGAGTATAATGAAGATTAGATTTTTGATATAAAACTCACGACGGTCCTAATCATGCAGCACTAACTTGATAGATAAAATAATTTTCTTGAACGATTAAAAAATTACCATCCATATATTTTTGAAAAATACAAGTGAAAATTGGTTGTGAAAATAAAAGTAAATTAATATTTACAAAAATTCCAAAAAAATACTTTTACAGATAGGCTAACACAGAGTTTCCCAAACTAGGGTCCGTGACAATGTTGCAAAAAATAAAAAACTAGAACTTTCAAATAATTTTTGCATGACATACACAGACCCAATTAATTACTGTAGTGATTAAAAATCTTAAAGAATGTTTTTTTCTTCTACTATCTCTTGATTATTGAGTAAATATTAAAGTTAGTCATGGATTATGATACTCTTGCCTTAATTGTTTATGAATTATAATGTTGTAATAGCCTAATTGCAATGACAAGTTGAACGCACGAGCAGAGGTGATAGACTACGTCAGAGAGACCCCGATGCAAGCTTATTAAGGTATAAGTTTATAACAGGGCCGGCGCCCCAATCGACATGCTTTGCCCCCCTAACTAACAAGCTTACTCTTTTGAAGACAGCAGCTTCTGTGCTTGATTTCAAACTTTGCCCCCCCCCCCCCGATAAACGCTTGGCGCCCCTAAGGCGACTGCTCTGGCGCCGGCTCTGGTTTATAAGATACAAGATGCAAGCTTTAACGGCCTACTTTCTTTTACATCCTGTTGGTAGAGCTAAATAATAACTAAAAGCATTGTAATTGTATAAATGTAAAATCAAATCAAACCTTTATTATACTTACGGTCATACGCAGAAGCGTGTAACGAGTGGCGGGACCCATTTCCGCGACTGTGACTTTATTAGCGCCCGTGCAATACAGCTTCGACTCCCAAGAACCCTCGAAATGCTGGCAAACTGCTGTTGGCAACGCTGTGTCTGATTCGACTGACCCGGGGATCGGACCCCAGACCTTGCGCACCGATGATGATGTGTTTTAAAAGTACGCCAGGGGTCGGCAACTTGCTGCACTTAAAGAACCATCTTAACCAATATCCCAAAATATTAAACACACTGTGAGCAGCAAAAACACTACGGCAATCAAAGAGTTTAAAAACATCTTTGTTTCTCCCTCTCCCGAAAAAGGTCTTCGTTTATCCCCACAAAAAGCCTCAACCTGAAGATCAAAGAACCGCAGGTTACCGACCGCACTACGCCAATCGCTCGGTCTAAATGTACAAGTTACGGACAAATATTTGAAACCAAAGCTGTGAGAAGCAACCCCATCCGTCCCATTCATGTGGTTCATATGTGATGGTAAAAATGGAATTACAATTAAGCACAATTTACTGTATTTTCGTGTTGCATTTTATGCTTTTATGGCTGTTGGGTGAAAAATTAACGCAACTTAAAAGTGGGGTCCGCGGTAAACTTGATTCGCAAAAATGGGTCCGTGGCACAAGAAAGTTTGGGAAACCCTGGGCTAACACATTAGTTTAAATCTATTGCATCGAATGGAGTGATGTACCGATACCACATTTTAAGCCGATACCGATACTACTATCGATACCATAATTACCAGCCGAGATACTTCCGATAGCACCGATACTTTTCCATTCTCAAAATAACATCAGTAAAAACAAGAAACACCAAAAACTGCATTTATAAAAATTTAATCGCAGTTACTTTTGGTGCTCCTTTGCATCCCAAATCGTGTGGACTAAGTATTTTTTAAATATAGAGAAAAAAGTGCACACGGTAGGGCTCAGTTATGAAAATTCTGTACGATGTTTGCGCAAATTTGAAAAAAGTTAAACTAATCCAAGCGGGAACAAAAATTCATGATATCGTATTTAAAGCTTGAAAATTTAAAACAAAATTTTTGTACGGTCATGTTGTGCTTCAAAGGTATCGACTGGTATCGGCTGTATTTAACCGATGAGACTACCCAATACCATAAGAATAGGCCGATACCAGCGATATCGATACTGAAGTATCAACACATGATTAATCGAATGCTTTCTATTGAACTCAGTCAGCGACATGGCATGGCAAGTTGCACGTGAATTACAGATCCTGGGTGATGGATTCGATTCATGGCTGGGACGAAGCGCAGTTTATACCTTGGCTGTCTATTGACTAGACGAGCGGAACATCGCTTTGCAAAGCTAAACCATTATTAAAAAAATAAAAAATACGCTTGGCAATTTGATAGGATTAAAGCATATTACAAAATTTATGCACAAATATTAAATCAAATCTTCATCATATTCGCGGTACTACGCCGCAGCTAGCAACGAGTGCGGGTCCATCTTCGCGGCAACGAGTGCGGGTCCATCTTCGCGGCAATGAGTGGTGGGGTCCATCTTCGCGGCAACGAGTGCGGGTCCATCTTCGCGGCAATGAGTGGCGGGGTCCATCTTCGCGGCAATGAGTGGTGGGGTCCATCTTCGCGGCAATGAGTGGCGGGGTCCATCTTCGCGGCAATGAGTGGCGGGGTCCATCTTCGCGGCAATGAGTGGTGGGGTCCATCTTCGCGGCAATGAGTGGCGGGGTCCATCTTCGCGGCAATGAGTGGCGGGGTCCATCTTCGCGGCAATGAGTGGTGGGGTCCATCTTCGCGGCAATGAGTGGCGGGGTCCATCTTCGCGGCAATGAGTGGCGGGGTCCATCTTCGCGGCAATGAGTGGTGGGGTCCATCTTCGCGGCAATGAGTGGCGGGGTCCATCTTCGCGGCAATGAGTGGTGGGGTCCATCTTCGCGGCAATGAGTGGCGGGGTCCATCTTCGCGGCAATGAGTGGCGGGGTCCATCTTCGCGGCAATGAGTGGTGGGGTCCATCTTCGCGGCAATGAGTGGTGGGGTCCATCTTCGCGGCAATGAGTGGTGGGGTCCATCTTCGCGGCAATGAGTGGCGGGGTCCATCTTCGCGGCAATGAGTGGCGGGGTCCATCTTCGCGGCAATGAGTGGTGGGGTCCATCTTCGCGGCAATGAGTGGTGGGGTCCATCTTCGCGGCAATGAGTGGTGGGGTCCATCTTCGCGGCAATGAGTGGCGGGGTCCATCTTCGCGGCAATGAGTGGCGGGGTCCATCTTCGCGGCAATGAGTGGTGGGGTCCATCTTCGCGGCTTCGGGCCTAATCGGCACAGCTCTGAAAAAACGCCCGTTGTCGAGCCGATTTGACTAGCCCGGGAATCGATCCAAGACCTTCCGCACCACTAGCGCTGTCTTTAAATATTACGCTAAAAATCTAATTACAATCCTCTCACTTGCAGATGTTTGAGTTGATCGATTTCTGTTAGCATCTGCACCTTCTCCTCCTGGTGCTTCATCAATTCAGCGTTCATCTTCTCCAGCATCTCATCCATCGAATGAAGACGATTTTTTAACATAACAACTTCTTCACTTGATTCATTTCCCTGCAAGTCATCATCAAGCTGCAAAAAACAGCATAAAGTGGCGCAGTTTGACTGGTTGCACATTGCATTTACATTTGTACTTAGTTGCATATTCATCCTCCTATCATGAGAAAGCGATCACAGCGCTATGACCAGCTCGCTTAGGAGTTGTCGGCCATCTCTCTAACACAACAATATGGAGGAATTTCGCTAAGTGTCTTTCCAACGGCACAGCAAGTAAATTTGCCGGATTGTTCTTCACACTGTCCCTTTAATGCTGAGCGTCAAGCAGGGAAGCTGTGAATACCAATTTTAGTCGGTTCGACCAGACTCGGAATCAAACCCGAGTCTACAACTGCAGAGGCAGACGCTCTTACCACTTGGCCATTTGAGCTCAATAAAACGTCATAACAAAGCTTATAGACAACTTGTCCAGCTGTTTTTTGTAAAATGATCTTCATTGTGTTTGAATCAGCGCAACAAAACCAAACCTTCATTCTACTCGCTATATTACGCTGAAGCGTGTAGCTAGTGGCGGTGCCCACCACCGCAGCTTAGCCCCTGGGCAGCACAGGTCTGAAGAAACGTAACAGTGGTGGACACTGTGCCGATTTAATCGGCCCGGTAATCAAACGCCAGATCTCCCGCACCGTTTCCATTCCCTTTACCATCTCCGCCAAGCAGCCGGTATCGCGCAACAACCAATCACTAGACATTATTTGCACCGTTGATGACAAAAAATCCAATTTTTACCTTTCAATTAGTAAAACAAAATCTAATCGCGAAATGAAAAAATCAAATTGAAGCATCATAGCGGACAACCAGCATCAACTTTGTGACATACAGCTGATCAGCATCAGTTTCAAACCCACACAATTGACCTGATTAATTGCGATACAAACAATCATCTAAGCTGTGCCTAGAAATAGAGCGATAGCTTGGAACATTGATCGCAAGATGGTGGTTCAACTCTCACTCGAATTTCGATTTTTTAATCTTAAGGCGTGTTTACCGATACGCCGCAAGCGACAACGCCAGTACCTAATTTTTGTGTTTATTTTGTTTTGACGTTGAACTTTGATGCGGCAACGCGACAAAAACTACGCGATATCAAGAAATTGTACCTGTACTATTTTTATCACTTCATCGCCCGGTATCAAAAAATGTTCGAGATAACCTTGATGACGGTAGTGAGACAATGCTCGTTTGATTGTTACGAGATTGCTTGACGCAGGCTAGCAAATTTTGTATCGCCCGAATCGCAGGCCAGTATAATTTGTAATGGTAGTCGCATTGCCGCTTGCCGCGTATCGGTAAACGCACCTTTACGCTTCAACATTTTAACAGCTCACATGGCTGAGTGGTAAGAGTGTCTGCCGTTGGAGCTGTAAATGCGGGTCATATTCCGAGTCGGGTCAAACCAATCAAAATTGGTATTCACAGCTTCCCTGCTAGACGCTCAGCATTAAAGGCACAGTGTGGAGAACAATCCGGCAAGTTTACTTGTTGTGCCGTCGGAAAAAACACTTAGCAGGATTCCCCATCTTGGTGTGGTAGACAGATGGCCGGTAACTCCTAAACGAGCTCGTTATAGCGCATTGATCGCTTTCTCATGATAAGAGGACAAATATGCAACTAAACAATGGTGGTTATTTTTTTAGTTCATTGAGGTCCAAGTCCTCCACTATCTTAACTTTTGAAACGACCAATTTACCAAATTATACTGCTAACCGGAAAGTCCTGGCGCTCGTCAGCTGCTTCAACTTCATCACTTGGTGCTTTTATGATGGAACAAGCACTTGACGTATGGTAAGGTGAGATCGGTTTTTCTAAAACAAATGTAAAGTTAGTTCAGCTCTTAGCAACAGTGCACCGAAAACTCTTAAGAACAATTTGTCAAAGGTTGCTCCTATATTTTTAAAACATTCACTTCAAGTGTTTATTAAACAACATAAAAAATCTAATCAAATCTTTATTCTACTGGCGCTATTACGCCGGAGCGTGCAACGAGTGGGGGGGGGCATCTCCGCGACTGGGCAACACAGCTCCGAAGAAACGTCGCAACGATAGTGAGACGTTGGCGACACTGTGTCCAATTTAACCGGCCTGGGAATCAAACCCAAGACCTGCCGCACCGATATCTTCAAACGCTACGCTAACTGGCTGGTCTACTTAAAAGACAATACCATTAAAATCGCATCCTGAAGGCTGACAGGGTGAACCGGACACTTACCTTTATCAGGAGATTGCGTCAATTTTAACACGTCGTCATCATTAACTTCAATTTCCTGAAATCAAATCAAAAAATTTAATATGTGTGTGCGGGGGGGAATCAGGAATCAATAACATAATTAATAGCAAATGAAACTGCTCCAGTGGAGGACATCACGATCTTGACAGCACTCAACTGAAAATGCTTTGACGGGAAATATAACGTTGATGCGGCAGTAATTGCAGAGGCTTGAACTGAAAGCGGTCGATTTTCTCTATTTGCAATTGGAATCTCGGATTTGCATGAATTTAAAGATCTTGCATTGCTAATGGTAGTGAAAAAATTCAAAAGGCACTCTCAGGAGCAATACGGAATTCCGGTCCCCATGCGCGGCACTCTTGGATGCTGGCCATTACACCAAGCAGCCGGTCTCCGTTCGGCCATCAGTTTTTTGTTTATCACCTACAAACTTTTCTGTCGAACCATTCCAAAATATATATCTCACACTTGCACCTTTATAGGCGACTCATGCAAACAATCAGATGATATTGAGTAGGCCAGTGACTGGCAACAGCCAAATGGGTAGCAATGGCTCTTGACCCATGAAATTTTAATGATGTATGAAGCGTCGGCCTATTACGACATCAATCAAAACTTGATTGTCGAAAATATACCCTTCGTGCTTTCCGCTGGGAGCCAAGCGCCTGACGAGGAGGCGGCAAGTGTTATTTCTAAAGTCTTTAAACGGTCTGATCGGCAACAACACCCTAGTTTTCCGCTCGAAAACCAACAAGAACCGGTGCGCACTTCATTAGTGGACTTGATCAGAATGATATTTCAAATCTTCATTGTATTCACAAGTATTACGCCGAAGCATGCAGCGAGCGAGTGACGGGATCCATCTTCGCGGATTAGCGCCTGGCCAACACAACTCCAAAGAGATGCTGCAGCGGTGGTAAGCCGTTGGTGACGCTGTGTCCGATTTGACCGGCCCGGGAATCGAACCCCAGACCTCACGCACCGATAACGACGTGCTCAAAAGCTGAGCGAATCATTAATTTCAAGAATTCAACATCGATGCTCTTTATTCTAATGAACCTTCACTAGTGGACTACTGGATATATCGCTATGCTATCAAGTTACACGCTTGTTTCATAAACAATGTAGGTGGTGGTTGGATCTTGTATATGGTCACCATTAAATTAAATTTCAAAGCAATTTAAACTTCAAGTTAAATGGACCCGGGCATAAACTGAATAATTATCGTTTTGCTTTGCAACCTATATGTGTTGTTTTGACTTGCTTTGCGTATGTTTCGTGTAAACGGGTTAACACAATTTCATAGAGTGCTACTTACTTGTCTTTTGAAATATCATGAAACCCTGCTATTCCACTTTACTTGTTTCAAATTCTTTCTATTTTATATTATATCCTTGAATTTTTAGCCCGATCTTACTAACTTCACAAATGTTCGTGTTTTGAAAATTTGAAGTTAAAACAGATTGAAGCAAGCAGAGGTAGAATTGAAGTAAGATAGTTTTGCTTCAGTTTTCCTCGCCTCATTCGAGCAGGAGCGTAGAGCGAAATAACCGGTCGGTCGGCGCGATGCTGCAAGACATCGCTGTGCGGGAAGTCTGGGGTTGGTTTCCCGGGCCGGTAATATCGCACACAGTGGTTGGTCTGGGGTTGGTTTCCAACGGCTCGCCACCTCTGCGACGTTTCTTCGCAGCTGTGTTGCCCAGACATTAAACAGCGGAGATGGGCCCCGCTACTGGTTACATGCTTCGGCGTAATACCGCAAGTATAATAAAGATTCGATTCTTCTCTCCTCCCCTTTTTCAACTTGCTTCAACTTTACTATGTACCTTTTGAGAATATTTTTGATCAAACACGTCTACAATGGTATCGCATTCAGTGAAAGCATGCCTACAACTCCTGACACACTGAGCACGGCAACGTCTCATCTCCGCTCTAACAAAATTGATGTATATAAAGTTGAACTCGATGTGGACTGGGTAGATCCGCAAAAATGTACAATGAAGCAATAATCGCTACGTCATTTGCGGGAAAATCGTATCCAGGAATATTGATTCAACCAAACTACTGCAGCGTAGCAATAGCACTGTGTAGTTCAAAAACCGTGCGATTGTCTATCAGTTAAAACTCAAACTTCAAAAATTTTCACAAACTTCTACATCTTCCCTTGCCACAACTTAACAAAATCTTAATCTTTGATCACTAATTATTTTTATTGGTAACAATTAATTCTAACTATCTATTCTTATTATAAGTCATACGCTAACTTTGCTTTCATTAAAGCACGAAGTTAATGATTGGAGATGTAGATCTTCATCTCAAACAGGTTTAGCATATCCGCAGGTCAAAAGAGTTTTTGAACTTACTGCTTTTAATTGGGCTAAATCCAACGACGAAGCAGTAGAAGCCATTTGTTTGCTCAGCAATTTCAGATCTGTGACTAACCTTGTGAAGCAACAAATACTGTAAACTAAAACGCGAGCCACAATCCTAGTTATGTCAGGAGATATCAAATTACAAGGCGACTCCGTAATATTTCACAAACATGATCAAATTGCGCTCGCCAATCAAGCGGCCACAATGTACAGACCTACAAGCGAATGAACACTCATTTTTAGCACTAAGTAATTCATTTCTGCACTTGCTCCAGAGACATTAAGATACCTTCTCTATGCTTGCACGTTATGCTTAAACATGTCATGAGGTTGCAGAGTATTTCTCGATGGCCAGGAGAATACGCAATAATTTAATAAAGATGGGGGGCGGGAGGTGAAATAAAGCTTTTTAGAGGCACAACTTTTTTAAGTGAACGTCAGCAATAAGTGTATTAGCGAAAACCTAAAGATGGAGAGCATAACAACCGTGGTATTGCACGAGACTCGAACAATCAAGTCACCGGAAGTGGCAGTTACAAAGTTACACCAAAATAGTTGAAACGTCAACGTTGGCAAAGCGCATAATGTGCTGTTAAGTAGAATGCAGACCGGCGCTTGGTGTATCGGTTAAGAGCGTCCACTTGGTAGCCGGTAGACTGGGGTTTTATTCCCAGTCGGGTCATACTAAAGACTTTAAAAATAGTATTCGCAGGTTTCGCGCCAGGCGCTCGGCACAAGCGGAAGTGCGAAGGGTTTTGTGTATGTGTTGTTCGTCATGTTATGTCCCTTACAGCGTTCAATCATTCGTGATTGAAAATTGTAATGGGCCGACAATTGAAAATGGCCTAAACAATGTGTGCTTGCACCCGCTGTCCCGTACTTTTACCTTTACCTTTAAGTAGAATGCAAAGATAGCTATACTGCTGAGCTGAGATGGAAAAGTTACCTCTAGATTGCCCAATCATTTGGTTTTGAGCCAAAACTGGTTGCAGTGCAAAATCATTAATATCAGTATGTTGATTAAGGCTATTTACTACCTAGTTACACCTCCGCTAGCAATTTTCGTACTCTATCAGATGACAATCTAAATTCTAAAAACCCAAAGCAGAATTAACCTTCATTGCCCCACATTACTATTTTTGTATATAATTGCATATTTGCAGTATCTTCTTATCACGAAAAAGCGATCAAAGCGCTATAACGACCTCGCTTTGGAGTTACCAGCCATCTGTACACCATACCAAGATGGGGGAATTCCGCTAAGTGCCTTTCTCGAAGGCACAACAAGTAAACTTGCCGGATTATTCCCCACATAGTCTCTTTTTTAATGCTAAACGATTATCACACTAAATCTACGTTTATGAGCTCTAGTTCGAAAACATTTTCCGAGTCCAATGCACCACGCCATTAAACGAAACGGTGATTGAACAGGCAAATATGATCACAATATAATTGTTGCTTAGTGGACTCTGGCGCCAGCCTGCCTCTCACCTAACTGTCTGCGCCAAAAAGTGCTCCTGCACCAATGCATCGCATGATGTACCCAACAAACCGCATTCCTTGAAAGTTTTATTTCAGTTGTAAACACGTTCGAATTAAATTCAACTCAATAACTCAGTTGTTAGGCAAATCACTATCGGTGAGGGAGGTCTGGGGATCGATTCCCGGGCCTGTCAAATCAGACACAGTGTCGCCAATGGCTCGCCACCGCTGCGACGTTTCTTCAGAGCTGTGTTGCTCAGGCGCAAAGTCGCGGAGATGATCCCGCCAGTATTAACACGCTTGGGCGTAATACCGAGAGTATAATGAAGATTGGATTTTGATATTTTTGAAAGCACCTACCAGTATCTGATGAACATGACTAATACATTCCGTTCGCCACTCCAGTATTTCGTCATCATGGGCTTCACGCATTTGTTGCAACTGAACACTGAAAAGTTCCGCCAATTCTAAAGTAAAAACAATACTTACGTTTGGCTGAGACTTTCTACCGAATCAAAAAGATTACCAAAAATGCTCAATATTACAGCATGCGATTGCAGGGACTTGGGTTGCTAAAGTTGTACTCAGAACGATGTAAGCCCGGTGGCCTAGTGGGGGAGAGTTTGACACTCAATCACAAAATCCTAGGTTCGAACCGGAGTCTACCCGATGAGTGGTCAAGCCGCGAAACGAATCGCACCATTGGTTTTTAGAGCGTGTATTTAACGAGTCTTTTTAAGGCCTACCGTAATATTTCTCAAAAATTTATATGTTAAAAACCAGAAAAATCTACTGATACCATGTGGCGAACTGGCATGATTAGCTGGATGACTGCATATCATAGAAGTTTTAATTTATAGCAAAGCAGTCTAAAGCCACGATTAACCAAGCAATGTTATAATTATTCAAAGGGGTTAGGATAAGTGGGGGTAGTTTATGCTAGCGAGGAGACCGCAATATAGTTCTAGAACGAATAGCATTGCGACTGTTAAATCAAAAGGCACACTTCAATTCGCAGTTTCATGCAACGTAAGCAGTTGAATTTGCTGTTTTATGCTTTGAAAATAACTTTTTTATTAGAATAGGTGCCGGAGATCTGGGTTTCGATTCTCGAGCCGGTCAAATCGAACACAGTATCGCCAACTGCTTGCCACCGCTGAGACACTTCTGTGCTGCCCATACACTTCTGTGCTGCCCATACACTTCTGTGCTGCCCATACACTTCTGTGCTGCCCATACACTTCTGTGTTGTCCATACACTTCTGTGCTGCCCATACACTTCTGTGCTGCCCATACACTTCTGTGCTGCCCATACACTTCTGTGCTGCCCATATACTTCTGTGCTGCCCATACACTTCTGTGCTGCCCATACACTTCTGTGCTGCCCATACACTTCTGTGCTGCCCATACACTTCTGTGCTGCCCATACACTTCTGTGCTGCCCATACACTTCTGTGCTGCCCAGACGCTAGGTCGCGGAGATGGGTCCTGCCACTCGTTATACGCTTCGGCGTAATACCGCCAATATAATGAAGACTTGATTTTAGAATATAACACTGTTGCCCAGCAAAATACCGATAACTTTTGATAATAATGGTCCGCAAAAACTTTCAAAACCTGTAGCAGGTGATTATTTTGTTGCATTTATTGCTATTAGTAGTTGCATGTGGTAAAATACAAGCTTATATTTTTTACTTCACCTAAGTTTTGTAACTCTGGATCATGCAGGAGATATAAATAATAGCTAAAAAAATACTTGAAAAAAACAAAACAAATCAAACTAAATATGCACACTGAAACATGAAGCATGCAAGATGTGAAACGTACATAACCATCGCATAGCGTGCCAACCCATTATATGTGTACTGTACATGCAGGGTGACCAGAAAGTAACTCCCTGTTCTGAAATAACTATAATTTATTCAAATTTACTTTCTCAATTTTGGTGTGTTTGTTACTTAATGCACGGCAATTTAAATAATTTTCATTCATATTTGAAATAAGTTTCATCATATTTCGTAAATTAATATGTTAATTGTAATGAATAATAATAATGATTCAAAATAAATTCAACCACATTTAAATAATTAAATAAATAAATGGGTTTTGAATTTTAAATGAAAAATTTTTCTCGTGTTTATTAAACGAGTTCATTAAATCATTATTATTTTAGAATGGGGAGTTACTTACGGATCGCCTTGTATGTTATATAAGTAGTTGAAACATTGTAACAAAATCAAGTGTTCAGCAAATTCAAGAAATAGTGGTCTACTACCACATGTGCAATGTATTGCAGTGCGTTTGAAACGTAAAGTAATTACTGCACAATGACACGAAATAAACCCCAAAATAGCGTAGTGGTCAAAGGCGTCGGTCTCGCCGCGTGAGGTCGGGAGCTCGATTCCCGGACCGGTCAAATCGCACATTGCCGCCACCAGTTCGCCAAAGCTGCGACGTTTTTGTGTTGGGCAGGCGCTATGCCGCGCAGATGGATTCCGCCACTCGTTACACGCTTCGACGCAACACCGTGATTATATATAATAAGAATTTGATTTTCGTTTTTGACGAATTTCTTCAATAAAACCAGTTCCTTAACAACACAAAACTAGTTTCAAGTTTTATTTGCCACTCAAATCAACCACAAGAAAAAAACAAAAACGCAAAGGCACACCGCCAAAATCATGCACAGTGTTGTTGAAATGGTAACAGGAAGCTGCGAGGGAACCTTTTGTTCATCGAGTCGAGCAGCCACCTTAGTCATCTGTAGGGTGCTACGCGAATTAAATGCATGTCTAGACTAATTTATAGAATTTGATAAAGTGTGGGTGTATCAATTTCGTATCGATCTATAGTGAGGGATGAGTGGTTTTTATTTACATACTGTATATGTTGCCAATATTATGCAGTACCGCAATAAATTAAAAAAACATTTTCATCAGTGCGAAACTTAAATAGTTAGGAAGTAGAATTTTTTTATAAATCATTTTAAAGTGATTGAAAGAGAGTTTTCTTATTTCATTAGATAAGAGTTCTAAATTTTAACCCCTTGGAATTTGAAACTTCTTTGCAGCTTATTTGTTTTGTATCTCGGCAAATACAGGTTGTTGCTGCTATGAGGCCAACCATGTTGTTCATGTGTGTATCGAAATGACTGGAGTAAAGAAGGAGAAAAATGTAGTAGGAGCGGTTTTATGAGCATATTTGAAGATTAGTTTAGCTATTTCGTGGGTATATAGGTCATTTAACTTTAATATGTTAAGCTGAGCATAATAAGAATTAGCGTTGCCAATGCAACCGACAATTTGTTTAATGGCACAATTTTGAAGGTTGGAAAGACGCTACAAGTAAGATTTAAATGTCGTACCCCAAAGTGCGATGCCATGAAGTAAGTGAAGGTGTATCAAGGAGTAATATAACGTGCGCAATGCTTTTACAGGTAAGACGTATCTAAGTTTAGTCATTATTCCGATAGATCTAGAACTTTTTGATTCTAATTGTTTGATGTGGATTTCGAAATTTAATTTATTGTCAATCGTGATTCCCAGATATTTGACCGACTCTTTGATTGGAATGATGGATCCATTGAAAATTACGTGTATGTTAGGCGGGAGACTAGTGGCCTTGGATGGTATTACTAAAACTGAAGTTTTTTTAGGATTAACCGTTATTTTATCAGCTTTAATCCATTCGCAGACATTTACTAGATCTCGGTATACGCTATTCTCTAGTAAAGATGAGTTAGGGGCTTGCATCACCAAACACGTATCATCAGCAAATAATCTAGGTGTAGAGAACAATGCGTTAGGAATATCATTGATGTAGATAAGGAATAATAATGGGTCAAGGTTACTCCCTTGCGGAACACCAAATCTATTAACTACGTCGTTGACGCGTAAATTTTAGTGGACAACTAGTGTTCCCTCTAAGCTGTGCGCGTGTGCGTGCGCACACACCTTTCATAGGCTGCGCACACGCACAAATTTACTGCGCGCAGATGTATTATGATGTAATGTTCTCGGTCCGTAGGTTGAGGAAATTTATTCTTGAACTTGCAAAAAAGGATGCATTTCTTAGTAGGTTAAGACGGCACCCCGTACGAAGAAGATACCAGCAGTGACTTAACCAAGAAAAGTTATTCTAATTGTTTCCAATAGCTGCGCATACAGTACCTAGCTGCTGGATCATTTTTAAAAAAGAGCGCACACACCAAAATTTCAGCACGCACAGACAACAACACGATAAGCACACAGTAATAGATGTAAAAACACAATCACAGCACGTAAAGTGGTACATGCATTGTTAATTCACTGCAAATTAAATAAGTGACTTCACAAAAACTTGAAATACTTACGTCAGACTTGGAAAAACGCACACCTTGCTTCTTAGTGGACTAAAATCAATCAACACAATGCAGCTTAATCACCGCTTCATAAATCCAATGTCACACAAATAATATCATTGATAACAAACTCAAAATAGTCCATTATTGTTTAAAATAGCTGGACCACTCTATCCTGTCCACTTGTCAGTTTAAATGGGTCAAAAGCCCAAGGGCTTTCTGCAAGACAATTAAATTCTTGACGTCATAATCACTTTTTTTAATAATGACATCAAGATTTTGTTACTTAGGAGACAGGCTGAACGCTAGTGGTGGATGCGAAACTGCAGTGACATCAAGAGTTAGGATTGCACGGATGAAATTTAGAGAGTGCGGAGAATTGTTACGTGGTAGAAGGTTTTCTCTGAGAATGAAAGGGATGGTTATCACAGATGCGTAAGATCAGCCATGTTGTATGGAAGTGAGACATGGTGTTTGAGGGAGACTAAAATGGCAATTTTGAGAAGAACTGAAAGAGCCACGGTGAGGTCAATGTGTGGAGTGAAATTAGCGGATAGAAAGAAAATGGAGGATCGGATGGAGATGTTGGGTTTGAAGGAAACGTTGGATAGAATGGCAAAGGCGAATGGAGTAAGATGGTATAGGCATGTGATGAGAAGGGATGATGATAATATACTGAAGAAGGCAATGATGATGGAAGTAAATGGGAAGCGAAAGCGAGGTAGGCCAAAACTGACATAGAGGAGGCAGGTGGAAGAGAGTGTGAAGGAAGTCGGGTTGAAGATCGAGGAACCTGGAGATCGAACGAGATGGAGGGAAGTTGTGAGAGCGATCGCGGAGGGGATAAAGTGTATCCAACCGCCTTCGGGAACGAGGAGAAAACCGGACTGAAACTGGATAGAAAAAATAGAAGCATTCTGCAATCTTAAATAACAATGAACAGAGAACAGTAGCAATTTGTCACCATACGCAGTAATCCTCGTTGAAACACCATGTATGTACGGCATTGGGACAGATTGCCATGTAACAAATTCACACGTTCTCAAATGCAAGATAAGCTGTGGGCTCGAGAACACATATGTAAAATGTCAGCATCCCACATTAAGCAAAATTCTCGACCTTCGTCGAACCTTACTAACGAAAACCACTAACAATTTGCATTGTGACGTTAATTTAAAAAACTGCGCACCATTTTGCCACAAAATACTGAACCTTAGATCAACGTGAGGCTATTAGAGCTACGCGGGAATCAGTAGAGACGTGACGAAATTCACAACAATCCACTTTGGATAGCAGCAGTAAATTTACTAATAAACAAGTTTAAAGAATATTAAAGGGTAATATTTTACACCTATAAAATTTTCAACCTGCTCGTTACCTCTAAAATCGTGCTACTGCAATTTGTATGATTGACTTACTTTTACCACGCACTGTGAAATTAACAAAACTTTGGTAGTAGCAAAATGAGTATCTTAGCTTAGGCAGCAAAAAATTTTGGTAGTAAAAAAAGATGACTGAATCTTAAAAATAAAGGATTTCGTCACACTCAGTTTCAGTAACAATGGATAATTTGAAGAAAACTATGACTAAATTTCTTCTCATAACTAGACATTTTAACAGCATACATTCAGCTCTCATTATCAGGATATAACACGCAATAAAACCAAAAAATTCAAATATATAATAATTTCAATGCTTGCAATTTTCTACTGCAGGCATACAGTGCTGATGATGGCAGCTGAGTCTATATTGACGAAACGTCAACTTACAAAAATAACATCGGATTTATGTTTTCTTCTTTGTGAGCCATTTTCATTTCATATTCACCGTGTTGCAAAACTACATCAACCGTAAGGAGGGAAGGACAAAACCGCAGTAAAGGTGTGTTTACCGATACGCGGCAATGCGATCATCATTACAAATTACACTGGCCTGCGTTAACGCGATATAAAATTTGGTAGCGTGCGTCAAGCTAGCTGATTGTTCGATGATGTCCTCAAGGTTATGTCAAACATTTTTTGATACCGGGCGATGAAGCGGTAAAATTGTACAGGTACAATTCCTTGATATCGCGTGGTTTTTATTGCGTTGCTGCACCACCAGTTCAACGTCAAAATGAAATAAAGAAAAAAATTAGGTAATCGCGTTGCTGCTTGCCGCGTATCGGTAAACACGCCTCAATTCTTAAAACTAGACGTTCCGACAACAAAGATTCAGCAGTGTAAGAAAGGCAGTACAAAACTGAAAAGCAGAACAAATCGTCGAAACGTCCAGTTTTTAGAATCACCGAGGCTTTATTTTTCCCCCTTAAGTTATTTTCGTTCCATATTTATTGTAAATCAGTCGCGCGGGTAACCCCGGATATTTTCAGGCAAATATGATTAAATGCAACGTAAAATTGACACTTTCTGCGTCTTTACATTAGCAAGAAAAATCAAAAAAGCCACTCAAAGAGGATGATTAAAAAATAAAAATATCCAAATAAGCCGGATCATCTGTGGCAGATTTTCAAATCAGGGATTTCTAACAGTAAATCTGGCGTGAAAAACTAGGCAGCCAAATGAAAAAAGCAAGCCGCATGTAGTAGTGCTTTTATCAAGCATTAGTGCCAGCAGATGATATGTGAAACATTACAAAACACAGAAAGCATGTCCTCACCTTCACGGATTTCGTTGTCCTCCAACGATTCCGTAAGAATACGATCCTTCAGTGAATACAACTCTTTCTAAATAGTGCAAGCAAACTAGGTCAAAACGCTACGCAGAAATAAAATGACGTATTTAAACCAAAGACATAAACTTTGTTATGAAACATGACACTAAGAAAGCATTATATTATTTGAGAAGCCACCAAAATCAGAAGTGAAATGATAAGATCAGCGACATGGCCCAGCGGAACCGCGCGCAGGTCACAGATTCTAATTGACGAGTTCGATTAGTGGTTGGAGTCGATCGCCATATCGTCGTTGTTGTGCTATAGTCGCGAAAGTGTTTTTTTAACGATTTTTAGTAGTGCATCTAGCAAGGAAGTGTTTTTCACGCTATTCAATCCAGTGCAGTTTGCTAGTTGAAATATGAAGTACTTTTTGAGATATTGACGTTTTACCATTTTCGCGAATCTGAAACTTAATATTCTTTTTTGTGCTATAATCACGAAAGTGCACTTTTTGTGCTCTAATAAAGCACATTCTTGTGCTGTAAAGTGCCCTTTTCGTGCAATAATTACCAAAGCGCATTAAATTTTTATTTTTTGTGCTATAATCACGAAAGTGCCAAAATCACAATAGTCGCTGACCACTATAGGTTTTTGCCCAATTCAAAAAAGACCAGGTAGCACAAGTTCTTGTTACGAGTTTAAATTTTAGCATGTTTAAAATGCTTTTTGTTTTTATACCTGTTAGACAGTTCGTTAGTTGGTTCATTTGCGCTCGTTTTCGTCCTGTAAAAACTGTGTTTTTGTATTGCTGAGTGTTGTTGTTAATGTATCATGAATAATTGTGACGCACGGTAAACTTTTGCTCTAAAAACGATTTTTACGGGCGTTTTAGAAAATACCACCACCCAAAACAGATTGAATTTTCGTAAGTATGAATCACCGTGACGTATAATCTTTTCTCTAAAAATAATTGTTATGCTCCTTTTCGAGAATGAAAACCACCAAAACAGAATGAGTTTTTGTAAGCATGAATTAATGTAGGCATGACTTAATGTGGCGTACGGTAAATGTTTCCACTAGAAATAATTTTTATGCGCTTTTTAGAGAATGTTATCACCCAAAACTAAATGAAGTGTAGGTTATAAGGTTACCGTATATTGACATTTTATTGACGTTTTTAAGAACAATACCGAATAAAAACAATTCTTTATCATAATTCATCATAATGTTGCAAACATAGCAACCACAAAATCAACGCTTCCTAAAAAATCGCCATAAATACTTTGATTCATTTTCACGAAACTGCTTATTTGCAAAAAAAAATTACAAATTTCCGGAAATTTTTTGTCCTATAGTCGCGAATCTGACAAAAAATCCCCTAAAAAGAAACTTCTAGGCACCCCCCTTTCGGTCCAAACGTTGTCCCAAAATATTGTCACTACAAAAATATCACGGATTTATTATGTCACAAACGACATTTATGACATTTTGTATTTTTTGCTGAAACACAAAAATGGCTCGAACTCAGAAGTGGCAAAATGCACTTTCGTGACTATAGCACAACAACAACGATATATTACGGGTGGCTGCTGACTCGAAGAGCGCGATCTCACTTCGCACTCTCCCTCAATTACAGTTGAATTTTCTGTTCAATATAATTTCAGATCAACTTTTCCAATTATCCCACCATTGCTATGTCCTGGATTTCCTTTAATCTCACATCAATCTTCCTCTTCGGGATCAAATCATGCTTCTCCAACTCCTTCGTCATCTCCTCCATCCTTTGCATCAGCTCTTCCTTCTCACTCTTCCAATCCTTTTCCATTGCTTCGAAGTTGTTCTACAAAAATGAGATCGATGCAAACACCAAACTTTTTATACAAAAACCTTAAATATCATCAAAAACTAACTTTCTTAAGTAATATGTTGACAAGGCAATGTCGAAAACACCGACAAGCTTTTTCTTTTGAAATTGCTCTTTGCATACACCAATCCCACAGTTACGTTAACTTTAGGTCTCTAACCCTATACCCAATCTCCTCACCCCTGACTGTACTTTAATACCCCAAATTCTGACGTTTCAAGCTACCGCTGATGATGTCATACCAGCGTGACACCAACGTCATCTAAAGGCACAAGCGGTCCAGCGCAGCAGCGTTTTGTTAATGGAAGAAACCAGTCCGATGGTCTAAACATTACCATTATTAAAGTAGAAAACCGTCTACTTCATACATCGGTTCAAACAATAGTTTTAATGTGAAATGTGCTTTTCTTTATGCAGAAGAAAGATTCAGACTCTAGCATCAAAAAAATGCAGAAAAGGTCTGTGGTGGAGAGACGACTAATAGAAAAGAAGAATCAAAAAATCAAATCTTCATCACGCCGAAGTGTCCGTGGCTTAGCGCCTGGGCAACACAGATCCGAGGAAAGGTCGCAGCGGTGGCGACAGATTCCACATTGACCGGCACCGCAATCGAACCCAAGACCTTCCGCACCGAAAGCGATGTCTGTAACCACTTCGCCAATAGATCGGTTAAAAGAGAAGAATGTTCTAGCAACACTTGGTGTTAATCCACATGCACGACTTCCTAAATTTCATTGCTATCAATCTCTGCAAACTGGCAGGTTAGCTTAGTTTTTAAGCACATGGCTATCAGTGCTGCAAGTATGTTCGGGGATCGATTCCCGGGCCGGTCAAATCTGACACATTGTCACTAACAGCTCGCCACCGCTGCGATGTTTCTTCGGATATGTGTTGTCTAGGCGCTTAGCCGCGGTGATGGATCTCGCCACTCGTTACACGCTTTGGAGTAATACCGCGAGTATAGTGAAGATTTGATTCTTCGTTACCTACCTTTGCAGTACTGGCTTGACGTTTAAGCAGTTCCGCTTCACTGCGTTTCTCATCAACATTTTTGCTCAGCAACTCGATCTTATCTTCACGAGCGAGTAAATCTACGAGAAAAATCAGGAAAATGGAAAATGTTTGCATCATTTTTTTGCATTTAGTTGCATATTTATCCTCCTATCACGAGAAAGCGATCGAAACGCTATAACGAGCGCGATGAGGAAGTTGCCGGCCATCTGCCTATCACGCTAAGATGTGGGAGCTCCACTAAGTGCCTTTCTTAACGGCACAACTAGTAAACTTGCCGGCTTGTTCTCCACACTGTCACTTTAATGCTGAAAGTCAAGCAGGGAAGCTGTGAATAACAATTTTAAAGTCATTGGTTTGACCCTACTTGAAATCAAACCCAAGTCTACAGCTCCAGAGGCAGACACTCTTACCACTCGGCCATTTGAGCTGTTATATTACCGCAGCACCATCAGTTACACCACAACAAAAAAGGCAAAACTGAAGTGGGGAAGTGAGTTTTTCCAGAGGAGTACCAAAACGAGATCACAAGGTATTTAAATTAAGCGGTGTTTAGCATTCTTATCCTTTCATTGTTTCTGAGAAAACAAAATCAGTCCAAAAATGGACAAGAATCGTCATTTGCATAAGCACAGCTGACCACAACGTCAAAGTATTGCATCAACTTCAAAAATAAATACAAGGATATGATACAGATTATTCCTCCACCCAGAAAAAACAAATGAATAAATGCATTTACTGATTTGTTTTCAAAAAACGTGTGTGAGATAGGCAGATCCCTCAGGAACGCCAATGGCAATAAATAATTTTAGTGCATACGTTTAAACATACTAAACTTTGTTGTTAAATTGTAAAATTAGGCAGAAGTAATGCCTTAAAAAGAAGTGAACGATACAAGCGTGGGTTCAAACCCACTCGCAATCAGATTTTTCTGATTGCGTTTGATTTAGCCCAAGATCTTGGTGGGTTAGATTCAAGTTATATTCTTTACAAGAAGTGTAACTACCGCAAAACACAGGGAGGTTAAATACGTCCAAAACATGACCGAGTTCATTGTTATTGAATACAAGCAAGAATTTCGCAGTGAAAAATCTTTATGCCCAAAAGCAATATTATCTTACGAACCCTTTACCTTTTTGTAATTTTTGCAGTTTCTCTGTCATCTTGCTAATTTCAACTTTGTTTTGTTGTATTGTTTTTTCCATCTTTTTTCTGTGTCTACAACAAACACAAATTTCCAGCCGAGTAAACAACAGTATTCAGAGATCATGATATCCCAGATAATTGAGATGGCTATTGATGGAATTTTTTTCATGAAAATATTCACTAAAGTTTTTTTTTCTTTTAGTCAAACTAAATTGCTCTCGCAATTTATACTTGAAAAGGAAAACAACACAGGCCAGCTGGCGTAATGGTTAAGACACCGCTATGGTGCAGGAGATTTGAGGTTCGATTCTCGGGCCAGTCAAACCGGACAAAGTCGCCAACGGCTCGCCACCGCTGCGATGTTCTTCCAAACTGTGTTGCCCAGGCGATACGCTGTGGAGACGGCCCTACCACTCGTTACATGCTTCGGCGTAATGCCGTAAGCGCAAAAGATTTGATTTTGATTTTTTTCTTCTTAACCATCATTCATAAAATTGTGACCAAACTTACTTGTTTGATTTGCTTTTGCTTAAAAAATGCAAATGTTCCATGTAATCAATCACATTGCGGCTTGATCCTGACAGTTGCTGGAGCAGACTCTCCATCCCACTCATTGTGTCGCGAATGTTCACATTCAAACCATCCAAATAGTCGTCAGAGTGAGACACATCACTATCAACTTCGCTCGAATAAAGATTGAAGAACTGTAAAATAGTTCAATGTCCTCAGGAGAAAAGCAAAGCCGCAGTAATTCTTGAAACTGACGTTCCGACAACATTGATTCATCATTAGGAGTGTTAACCAGGCAGTACAATACTGAAAGCTTTGTTTTAGTTGACGAAGACTGCTCAATCTATGTTGTCAAAACATCTAATTTTATAAATTCCTGTGTGCTTATTGTTCCTCTTTAAGCCCCTTCCGTCCCATATTTGTGGTATTTCAAACTTCATATTGCTTTTGTTCAATCTTATTAAACCTTGATACAAATTTCACATTATTCAGCGATTTTTACCAACAAATCCTCAAAGGCCACAGATTCTCCATCGTTGCCTCGCATTATCGAGCTGACTTCCTGCACCTCCATGCGGTTATCCACTTGTGGCTCACTGATTTTTTCGTTTCAACGCCTTGTTTAAGTACATGCAACTTTTCACTAGGACAGACCCGCCCCGCAAGTAAGCTCACTCAAGGTCTTTTGCTCTTTCTCACCATGTTTTTTTACTCAGTAATAGCGCAGTCGTTAAGCATATCGCTGTCAGTGCGGCAGGTCCTGGGTCGGTCAAATCGGACACAGTTACCCTGTCCAAGTGTTCACATGTCCAATTTACGTGAAATAAAAGCCCACGAGCTTTCCACAAAGTAATCAAATATTCGACGTCATAATCACTTTTTTCAATCATGGTCTTAAAAATCTGATTATGATGCTAAAAGCCTCCGGGCTTTCAGCCCACATGAACTGGGCATGTGGACAAAGTAATTGTCGCCAAAGGCTCGCCAATCCTGGCGCTAAAGGATCTAGTAGTTATAGAGCGCCATAAAATCACACAACATTTCATTCATGTCAAAGGCTCGCCACCATTGCGATGTTTCTTCGGAGCTGTATTTCCAGGTGCTAAGTTGCGGAGATGGGCCTCGCCATTCGTTAGGCGCTTCGACATAATACCACGAGTATAGCAAAGATTTGAATTTTTGATTTCCTTCTTCGTGTCGGTGTTTCATTATCGGCCCACAAAAAAGTTTACCCACTTACCATCTCTAACGCTTTGCAAAAGCTGGTCTCAAATGCTCGAGTTTTCGCCACGACAGAATTTTTCAAAGAGTTCGACGGCGACAAGTTATGATCTTTAATAATTAAAATTTGGTTTTCCTTCTTGTTTTAACAACTTAGTGTTTTCTGATTGACTGACTGACAAGCTACTGTATTTTTAACACCGTAATGACATAAGCAAAAGGCTTCACACATACTTACGTCGGAAATTTGCGACAAAATCTCCATTCTTTGTGAACACAACTGCTTGTAGCCAGTAACCAGCAGAAAAAACTTTTGCTGGTATTCATTTTTGAGAATTTTGTCTTTGACAATCACATCCAGTTGTTTCTAAACATGACAAAGCACGATGCATTATGATATTAGCCAATAACGCGTCTGAGTAAAGTGATGTAGTTTTAATGTAACGCTAATGACCACATAACAAATTAATATCGCAACCTTCAAGTCCGCGTAGTGATTAGGCACCGATATCAGTGCGAGAGATCTGGGGTTCAATTCCTGGATCGGTCAAACCGGAATCACTCGCCAACGGCTAGCCGCCGTAGCAAAATTTCTTCGAAGCTGTGTTGCCAAGGCGCTAAGCCGTGGAGATGGACCAGGCCACTCGCAACACGCTTGGACGTAATACCGCGAGTACAATGAAGATTTGATTTTTTTTTGAACCTGCTAGTCCTCTCACTCATCTGAAGGCTCGCATTGTAACATTGATGTGGCTTGCTAATCTTTTCCGGGCAACTAAAGGTGTTACTTCGTAAACTTGCGATTAACGTGATGACAGACAGACACTCAATTTATTTTTGCAATCAACAATAACCAAAAAATAAACAATTAATACTGTGATAGATACAATTTTTGAAAGCGGATGTTACCGTAGTTGCAATAGGAAGACTGCGAATAGACCTTACGGTCATCGAGTCAGCAGCCACCCAAGAGAGGAGTAAAAAGAAAAAGAGAAAAAAGAAAAATTAGTCACTATGTTATGTTCTATGTTATGGGTAAGCGAGCGACATTTGACTAGTAGGGTTAGAGCAATTTAAGTTGTAGTTAGTTAATTATTTATTGTATTGAGTAAGAAGATGCAATTTAAGTTTCTTTTTAAATGCGCCGAAATGGAGGTTTTTGATTTGAGAGGGAATTATATTCCAAAACTTAACGCCCTGATATTTTAAGGTATTTTGGAGTTTGGTGGTAGGGTACAAAGGTAGATATAATGTTTGTTTGTACTTGTGGGTGGATTTGGTCATGCGGGAGGAGATGTCACCAGTTTTTGTAAAAAGATTAGCTAAGGGAACAGGAAGGGTGTTACGAAAGAAATGATAGACAAGTTTGGCACATTCGTGTTTGTATAAATCTGGTAGTTTTAGAATATTAAGCTGGTGGTAATAAGGAGTTGCGTGGTCTTTGAATTTTCCTCCGCCAATTATCTTGACCGCTTTGTTTTGATATGTACACAATTTGGATTGGTTACTAGGGAAAGTGGAACCCCACACGGGTAAACCATAAAGAAGATGTTGATGGACCAAGCTATAATAGAGTTTCAGTTTTGCACTACGAGGAAGAATGTATTTTATTTTTGACATTATTCCTACGGCTCTAGCCAATTTATGTTCGATTGATTTTATGTGAGATTTGAAGTTGAGCTTGTTGTCGATAATTATACCAAGGTATTTAGATTCGTTGAGGATAGCAATTGGTTTATTATTCAAGTGTAAGGTGGGATCGACTGTGCGAGGGTTTTCTTGTTTAGGCGGAATTATTAATGCTGAGGATTTGCATGGGTTTATTGTCAGATAATTATTGTTGCACCATAGATTCAGTTTCGTTAGTTCAGAATTCATGTTTGATAACAGAGAAAGCTTGGAAGAGTTAGCAAGTAACAGACAAGTATCGTCGGCAAACAGTCTTGGGGTGCTATTTATGGCGTTTGGTAGGTCGTTGATGTACAGTAAAAAAAGTAATGGGCCTAGTTTTGAACCTTGGGCTACACCGCACGAGATGGGTCGTAGTGATGAGTTTACTCCGTTAATGCTAACAAATTGCTGTCGGTTAAGAAGAGAGTGGATTAATTTGTTGGCAGGTCCTCGCATGCCGTAATGATCTAATTTAGAAAGGAGGGTACGATGGTTGACGGTATCAAAAGCTTTTTGAAGGTCAAGAAAGAGAAGGCCAGAATATTCATTATGGTTTATGCCATCGAATATATTAGTGGTTATGTCTATCATGGCATGCTTTGTTGAAACAGATTTTTGAAAGCCGTATTGAGTTGGTTGAATCACTCTGTGTTTATCTAAGAACTTGATAAGGCGAGAATATAAAATAGTTTCGAATATTTTGGAGAAACAGGATAGAATAGAAATAGGACGATAATTGTTAGGGTCTTTGGCGTTCCCTTTTTTGTGGAGAGGAATAACCTTTGCAATTGCGCAGTTTCGTGGAGCTATACCGTTGGAAAAGGAGAAGTCGATAAAAATTTGCAAGTAGGGAGCAATTAGAGGCGAAGAGGTTTTTAGAAACATAGGGTGTATATTGTCGTGACCGACTGCTTTAAAATTACTTAAAGAATTTATGGAATTAATAATCTCATTTATGCTTGGTGGTTCTAAAAAAATTGAAGATGAAATGCGGTTGGTTAGGTATTTTAAAAAAGAACTTTTGTTGTCAGTTTTACATGAGGATGCTAAGGATTCACCTATCGAACAAAAATAGTTATTTAGGCAATTAGTAATTGCATTCTGATCGTTGATCAAAGTTCCGTTGTGATTAATAGAGTTTAGGGTAGGTGAGGTTTTGGGTTTGACATGAAGTAGGGATTGGATTAGTTCCGAAGTTTTTCGGGGATTTTTTGTATTAGCTTTCAGTTCTTTATCAAAATACATTTGTTTTGAGTACGCTTTAATTTTGTTTAATTTGTTGGAATATTGCTTGAAAAACAATTTCTGTGATGAACTGCCTTCTAAATAATGAGATTTGAACATAGATTGTTTCTTTCGAATTGAAGTATAAAGAGCTGACTAATAGTGGGAAAGCCAACGTGCGTCTAGTCAAGCTAGTTTCAAACCAGGGCTGCGAAGGCAAATTGCTGAACTGTCTTTTTTACGAAACTCAAACTTGAGCTGGAAAAGCAAAAACCCAGAACTAGCGTTTCCTCCCGGGAAGTTGGGATAAAAAAATTTCCGGGAAATTTGGCATTTTCGAATTTCCCGCTTCCCGGAAAATTTATGTCGGAATCCCGGGAAATTTTGACATGTTTGTGCAAAGAAACTGCGTGATAAAGAGGCCAATAATGAAAAATATTTGCGTGCCTTTTTAAGCAGTTGTTGGAGGCAAAAAGGATTCTGGCTTCGACTGGATTTTAATTGATTCTATAGCAATGATTATATGCTGCTGGACAGTTAAATTTCCTTTTGATTTTAGAATCATATTTTGTTTAATCTGGAAAAGTTTATGTGGACGCTTAGGAGCAACGACAAGCTCATTGATATGTGTAATCTAAAGAAGCTTCAGTCCTACTCCATTTCACATCAACGCAAAGCAAAAACGATGAAAACTGCTGACAGCCAAGGGTGGAAACCTGGCTGCTTGGCGTTAGGGTGTCAGTTTCAGTTTCGGTGTGTTGAAACCCAGATGTCAGGTTTCAGTTTAGGTTTGGTTTCATGGCTGTTGGAAAATAGGTTTCAGTTTCGGTTTCAGTTTTGGTTGTGCACAACTTCGGTTTCTGGGTTTCAGTTTCGGTTTAAGTTTTATCCAAGAAAGCTATTTTATTTTGAATACGGATTACGTAAGGGCTCTATTTCTTGGCGTTTTTGTTTTATTACGATGATAAGTAGCAGCACAGATGACCGAGTAAGTAGAGCAATTGCTTCAGAAGTTGTCAGCTTGGTTTTAATTCCGAGTCCGGTGAAACCAAAGACTCAAAAATTAGTATTTACACCTTCTCTATTTGACCCTCAGCATTAAAGGAACTGTACTAGTAACGATGGTGATGACAATTTTTAAAACCCAAAACCTTAGAAAATTTTAAACAGGTTTTAGTTTTAGTTTCGGTTTTGACGTTTCAAGAAAAAACGGTTTTGATTTAAGTTTAGGTTTTCAAAAATTTGGCTGAGTCAGTGTCAGTTTCAGTTAGCGTTTCAAAAATTTCCTCTAAAACCGGGTTTTCAAGTTTGGGTTTAGATTTCGGTTTCCACCCCGGCTGACAGCAAAGTTTCTTCACGAGTAACAACATATTGCGCAATGCGCACCTGCATGGTATTTACACTTCATAAAACTCGCTGCGGACTAACTCTTTCTGTTCTGCAACTTCAAAGAAACTTGCAGAAATACGACAGGAAAAAGTAGTGCAATATTGTTTTTTGTTTGGCCTTTTTTCAGGATACAGCGAGTAAAGATGCACTAGTGAAAGATGATGGAATGTTGAGACACGAAGTCTTGATTGCATACATTTGGTCTACCAAGAATTCTTTAAGAAAGCAAACTCAAGGAACAAAAAAATTTGATTTCATTGTTGCAAAAACCTCAGTATGTTAGAAGTTATAAAGCTGTGATTAACTGCTATAGACTGCAGTGCGGAAGATGGAATGAGCAGTATTACCAAGAGCAATATTAACAGTTGTTGAAAAGTGCAAAAGTTGGATCGCCCAATAGACCTGGAGATTCTACGTTATTGAAAAGCCTTACGGCAACCTAAAATGGTTAAGTTTTTGAAAAGCAGTACGGCAACCTGAAGACATTTTGTCATTTCTAGTTTTCTACTCATCCACATTCGCTTATTCAGTTGCAACTCAAAAAAATTCTTCCAATGTTAGACGAAAGAAAAACTGGTAATGGGTTGCAGTAATAATTCGGAAAAAATTATAGGCCAGCAGCATTTTTACAGACAGGTTTCGAATATCAGTTCTTGCAGCTTTTTAATTTATACTATTTTAATTTCAAGATTCCTTTGTTGCATATACTTGTCATTTTGTTTGTCTTTTTCGATCTTAATTAATCTGGAAAACATCTTTACTAATCTTGGTTCAAATTGTGCTTTTACTGAGCCAAGGAAAAATAACTCACCATGCGTAACAGTACCACTATAGAATAATGACAATTCATTTAGCAGCATCTGTTCAGTGGTGGATTTGGGGGGGGGGGAGGGGGTAAAGGGCCCAAGCCTTTTTACACATTACAACATTGGCACTTCAAAGCACAAATTTTGCTGATGCCAAGTGCAACCCAACCCCCTCAAAATATTCTTGATCCTTTCTTAGGGCTTGCTAATTGATAAAGCCATCACAACATTTTTTGTTTGCAGTAAGCAGTAATTCTAGTAGCACAGAATTTACTGGTTCACCGTCAATTTAAAACTATTGCAATTATTCTAATGGAAAGCGCAAGCAGTACTACAATCGAAGATGACGAAGATGACGCATTTTCGGCCAGCACAGCGGGATCACTGTGGAAATATTTCAATGAAAAGAGTAGCCAAGAAAGTGCCCACTGCCAGCTCTGCAACGCTTCAATGAAATGTAGAGGTTCTTGCACGTCTGGCTTAATTCGTCATTTAAGGGCGAAACATATCACTTTTAACAAACAATCGCTTAATAAAGTATGTAAGTCGAAAAGCCAACAGGCGACTGTAGACAAGTTCAGAACTAAGAAGTCCTATGGGGAAGTTATCGCAAAAATGGCCGTGGTTGATAGTATACCATTTCACGTAATGGAAAACAGTGAATTTATACAAAAATCTCTTGCTGCTTCAAGGCTTTAAATTATCCGAACGTCATGGCAGTGCGAGAGAACAAACTACTGGTTTTGGGTTCAAGCCAAGTTTAAGATAAAACCCACACTTCCTGAAAAAAAAAAAAAGCAGTCAAAAATCTTGTCTGTCACTGAACGAGTACACGTCGGCATGCAATAGATGGTATCTCAACATAAATATTCATGGACAAAATGCGAGCGTCTGGAATCTTGGGTCGCTTAGAATTCACCACAGTTAACCTGCAGAAACCTTGCTTCAGTTGGTGTCTTCTCGATTATCTCAATTCGGACTGAACTTTCAGCGAGATATTTTTGCTAGTCTCACAGATGGAGCACAAGTGATGAAAAAATTTGGTCGCATATCACCAGCTTTGTTATTCCCATGCCTTGCATTTGGCCATGAGCGATGTCGTTCACGAGAATCCTTCACTAAATGTTGTACCTCTCGCGGACGTGGACTCAACTTCAATTCAAGTCTCTGCAAGATCACTAGCAGAAATATAACTTGGCTAATGGGTAATGACTACTAAACCCAGAAGGGTGTAAGCACAAAAAGTCTCGAACTTATCCAGAAGTTGACGAAAACTGCCTGAACTTTGCATAAACTGGGTAAAAACCACTGAACTCGAACTTGAACTCGCAAAATTAAAAATAAAGAACTCGAACTCAGCTAGTTGCCAATTTTCAGTGAACTCGATTGAAATGCAGGGAGTTTGCGGCCCTGTTTCGAACCAGTCAAATGGCGAAATTGAAACGCACCAGCTTTTGGCGCACTAAATGAAAGTTCGATTCCAAGTCAAGTCAAATACTAAAAAATTGGTGTTTACAGCTCTTTTGTGATGCTTATTAGTACTGAGGGGACAAAGCGGAGAACAAGACGGCAAGTTCGCTTGTTAGGCTATTCCATTGAAAAAGAAAAACAGCGGGATTTCCCCACTGAGTGTTGAAACCAGGGGCGCACCCAGAAAATTTCAAAGGGGGGAGGGGTTCTAAAAAAAACTCGATCTCGCACTCAGGAGCGGATCCAGAAAATTTTGATGGGGGGATAGAATTTTGAATTAGATTAAGTGTTAACTGAATACAAAAACGTTAGACCCCAAAAAAGCGTTAATAGCCCTTTGAAAACGTTTTTATGTCTTCGACGTACTCAAAATTTTTTTTCAAAGAAGGGGCACCAAAGTTTGCCATATTTTTCAGCGTGCTTTTTCAGGCCAAATTATTTTGAAGCATATTGGGAATAAAAAAAAAAGGCTCTAGGGGATCGGGGGCATGCTACCCCGGATAATTTTTAAAAATTTACACACTGTAATGGCCATTTTAGCACTTTTTAAACAATTTTTAGGCAAATTTTGTTTAAATTTTTTGCCCCTAAACCTGCGTGTTTCACCAAATATGATGCATCTTGTCCGTACATTTTCGATTATGTGTGCTCAGAGCGTAAGGCTTATTGTTATCAAAAAGGTTCCAAATCATGGAAAAACTGTATTCATCAAAAACATGTTTGAAAATGGCTGGTGGGGAAGATGCATCCCCCACTTCCCCCCTGGATCCGCCCCTGCCCGCACGGATAACAATGTCTTTTACCGCTACACCAACCAGCTGATTTGGTTTTATCATGATATGCGACAAATTTTGTCACGTACTGCACTTGCACAGTTTGGACACTTTACTTTAAAAACAAAAGCTCGGTTTGAAAAGGGGGGGGGGGGGAGGATTGACCCCCCCCTGGGTGCGCCACTAGTTGAAACAGATGGCTAGCAACCCCTAAACAAGTATATAGCTATAGCGCTTCCATTGTTGTATAATAATAAAAAGACAAAAACGCTTCTAACTAATAATACAAAAATAAGTAACTGCATGAAACAACCTTGGAAAATGCATTTCAGTATGTGAATCAATACCATTGTATTTATTGCGGTAATTTTCAATCAAAAAAATAAACTAAGGCTTTCTGTAACTTCAACCAAAAAAAAATAAAATACTTTTTTATCTGTTTAAGGCTGATGAACACTAGCAGTGTTGATTTTTCTTGTCAATGCCAAGACGAAAAACAAATTAAAATCTTAAACTAAACCATTGAAGAATATTTTATGCAACAAAAATTCTCACCAGATCATCCATAAACACTGAACCACTCACACCAGACAGCTGCATATCACTTGATTTTTCATAATCTTCAAGAGTCTAAGCAAAAAATAAGCATTTAATAAAAAGCGCACTCCATATTACGTGAACAGTTGGGCTCACTAGAAGTATTTGTTAAAAAAAAAACTATGCATTCATTATACAGCTCAAATGGCCGACTGCTAAAAGCATCCGCCTCTGGAGCTGTAGCCTCAAGTTTGATTACGAGTCGAGTTAAACCAATGACTTTAAAATTGGTATTCAAAGCTTTTCTGCTTGACGCTCAGCATTGAAGGGACAGTGTGGAGAACAAGCCGGCAAGTTTACTTGTTGTGGCGTTGGAAAAAGCACTTGGCGGAATTCCCCCGTGTTGGTGTGGTAGACAGATGGCCGACAGCTCCTAAAAACAAGCTGGTCATAGCGCTTTGATCGCTTTCTTGTGATAGGAGGATAAATATGCAACTAATGCAATGCCTTCTGTTGGAATAAGATACTCACGTCACGTGAATAAGATACTCATGTTCAAGGAAAACTGTTTGTAGCAACTTTGTAGCGTTTTTAAATTTTTATGCAAAATTAATAATATTCAACTAAATACAAATACACTACAAGATGTGCTCTGTGTCACAATGTCTTTAATGCACTTTCTTCATCCAAAAATTCTCTAACTTTAACATTCCATTACATTAAAGGTTAGTGAATAAAGTACTAAACTGTATAATGCCAAGTTGCAAAACTTAAATTACTTGCAGCAAAGTTCAAGTTAATCAAATCTTTAAATTTGCTTAAACAGCTCAGATGGCTGAATGGCAAGAGCGTCCGACTCTGTTTAAAGGTATTTACGAGTCAGTTCAAACCAATGACAGTAAAGTTAACATTCACAGATTCCCTGCTTTTGAGGCTCAGCATTAAAGGAACAGTGAGCAGAAGAAGCCAGCTGGCAAGTTCACAAGTTGTACTGTTGGAAAAGGCACTTGGTGGGATTCCCCCATCTTGGTGTGGAAGACAGATAGCCAGTAACCCCTAAGCGAGTTCGTTCAGCCCTTTGATCACTTTTTCATGACAGGAAGATAAATATGCAACCAAGTACTAAAACACATGTTGATTAACGCAAATTAACTCACATGTTGAATTCTTTTGGTAATTGCTGAAAGTTCATCCTGAGTTTTTGTTTGTTGCTGATAAGCTTCCGATCTTTCTAGTCGTTCAATCACCAAAACAGCAGGGTCAGAAAAATCCATCGCAAAAAGTAATTTTTCACAACCCAACAAAAACTGCAAACACTTTCACATGTTTTCTAAATATCAAGCTTTCCATCATTTTTATAAAATTAAAGAGTAATTAAATTTTCTAGACATGACTTTTGTAAAAAAACATTGATTTACACATATCTGCAAATGCCTGAATTTAATAAATATGTTAAGGCATATAATCCTGTTGACTTCTCATAGCAATGTCAACCGCTGATCTGCTGATGTGAAACAATACTAAATTCTAGAACTTCATTAAGCATAATTAAAAAATAGAATGTGTTAAAAAATGACAACTCTCACAAATTTTGGAGTCTTTGTCAGCGACATGGCCTAGCTGAACCGGTGCAGGTGACAGATACTATGTGATAGATTTGATTTGTGGCTAGAGTCGATCACATTTGACATATTGCACATGCCAGGTGGCTGGTAACTCAAAGAGCATAAGCTCACTTCGCACTCTCCCACAATTACTGTTGAATTATCAGTTCAATATAATTTCAAAATAACCTCAGTTACTTATTGTCGCTCCGCACTGCACCAGTAGTACCAGTATATTATGATACTGGTATATTCTAAAATAGTTACAGCAACTGTTCCCTCTAAAATTTTAACTTAAGCAAATTTGCCCAAATATGAGTTTTGATATAAGTTTGCCCAAACATTTCATGGGTGTATTTAAAGTCTGGAATAATTTTTTTAATAACAATCATTACAATAAATGGTATCTATCAAACCCTTAAGATAAATGCTGGAAAAAATCTCTAGCATATCTGCCAAAGGGGCACGGTAAAAAAAAAAGCAGGTAATCAAGCTACACACGAAAGTGGACAGAAATGGTGACTTGGGCAAGCAAAAGCATATCAATACCGTATTACACAACATTATAGGTAGTAGTACCATAAAACGCACAAAATAGATACAATAACAGAAATGCAAAGCACAGCGCAAGTGTGAAGTGCGCACAACAGTACCACATAATGCATAAAATAGTACCATAAAATACATAAAATAGATACAGTAACAGAAATGCAAAACATTACGCTAGTGTGATGTGTCCACAAAAGTGAGTTATCTACAACATGCTAATGCAATAGGCCTACTGCAAAAAGAAATCTACAGCAATTCAAAAATAAATCAATTGACTAGCTCTACCCAAAGGGAACATGCTCTGAAGAAATGTGGCACATTCTAAAAGTAAAATAATATGACAAAAATAAACAAATATACATCAACTAACTAGCAGTGAAATCCAGAGTCAGATTTATGAATCCATTGACTAGCTCTTTCCAAAAGGAACATTCTCTGAAGAAATGTAGTACATTCCAAAAGCAAAATAATACAACAAAATAAATAAACAAATGTACATCAACTATATAACTAGCAGTCAAATCAGGAGTCAGAATTACGAAATGATTTTCAAAGATCATGAACATCATGAAAAGCTAGGCTAAAGTAGTGGATTCTTAAGATTAATTTTAAACAGTGAGACAGTGTCACTATGTCTAACAGACAAAGGTAGTAAGTTTCACACATCAGGAGCTGCATAACAAAACATAGCTTTAGATTTCACAAAATTCAATCCTAACTTCGGTTCAAGTTTTAATAGATCATTATTGCTTCTTACATTATGTGTAACACTCGACTTACAAAAGGTCAAAGCATCGTTAAGGTAGGCAGGGGCAAGATTATGAAAACGCTTGTATGTAAGTAAAGCAATTTTGAACACAATCCGAAATTTGATCGGCAGAATATGTAGACTTTTCAAGTATGGAGATATTGGAATTCTCCTTGAGGACCCAAGCAGATCAAAAATGCATCTCACAACTGCATGTAACACCCCACTAAGCTTTTTCAACAAGTAGACAGGTAAATTATAATAAAGTGCATTGCAATAATCTAGATGGGAAAGTATCATTGAATGCACTAGTTGAAGTTTCAATTTGTTAGACAATTTTGAGCCTATTCTACCCAAGTTACGCAGATTCAGGTGACAAACGTTGATTACTTTATGCATATGCAAGCCCAAAGAGTTTCTATGATAAAAGGAAGTGGAAATTTTTATGGGCCCTTAACATTTGTCTCTTTGGTTTATTTTATTACTTTGTCATGCTCTCGTAGAACCGGGAGAGCACGAAAGGATAAAAGAAACCAAGCACTTATTTGTTCAGGCCCGTACACATAGCCACTGCCAACTTCTAACCTTGATCCTATTCCTATTAGTAAGAGTAAGGACAGCAGCAATAAAATAATGACTTGGGAAAAAATATACTGTTGATTTACTGTTTATACACAATTCTCAAACTTCTTGCTGCCTCTTGAGACATGTTAACATACAAGTTTTTACTACAGGCATAATTGGTAGACCTACTTCATTCTAGTACTTGGCACTGCAGAGGTTTAATGCTGCTGGTCTACCGATACTTACGGTATGGTATGCAGTGGCATACTGATTTATAAACTGATCACTGATTACCAATTAATTTATTTGAAATTGCCAATAATCTGATAATTATTAATGGATCAGTTTTAATGATTAAAATAAACTACCGGTGCCTGGTATAATTTCAACAACCTGCATAGATGGCTGAGTGGATAAATCATTCTGTCATGGTCATTTGCACCTGAAACAGTAAAATCAAGAGTTTGTTTGAGTCGGGTCAAACCAATGACTCAAAAATTGGTATTCACAGCTTCCCTGCTCAGTGCTTGATGCTCAGCATTAAACAGTTAAAAGGGCACAGGACAGAGTGGAGAACAAGCTGGCAAGTTTAAGGTTAATTAATTATTTGTTTTTGCTTTAAAAACAACATTTGTCAGTATTTGGATTCCCTAATATCAAATCAGTAAAGTGATATCAACACAGGAAACCTCTGTAGCTTTTTGGTGATAGCACAATAAATATATAATTTTGACGGTTAGACCAAAGTACCTAGCATTTACAACGTAAAAGGTACCAGCTTGCAGAGTAAAGTACAAAGTTCAATAATCAAAGCTGACATACCGATACCAGTATAGCAATATGTTAGCTGCTGGACAAAGCTATGTTGTTTTGAGATACTGGATAAGGAACACTATGCTTAACCCAATTCTTAGATATCAGAAAAGCATTTGATTCTGTGCCACACAATAAACTGATCAAGAAATTGGAACACTATGGTATTCGTGGTGTGGCTAATTCTCTACTGAAATCGTATTTAAATGATAGAAAACAATTTGTCTCCATAGCCAATACTAATTCCTCTGATAAAGTAATTGACTATGGCGTCCCGCAAGGATCCATCTTAGGTCCATTATTGTTTTTAATCTATATTAATGACCTTCCCTCAGTCCCTCTTGTTTGCAAACTCTTCCAAGATTCTTTGCTGATGATACCGCTCTTTCAATCACTGCAGAAACACTTACTGACTTAGAAGTTCTTGCAAATACTGAGCTTTCTAATGTCTTACAGTGGATGAGAACTAATGGCCTACTGGTTAACACAACGAAAACTGAAGCTTTACTAATTTCTCCATATTTACGTACTCCTAAACCACCCTTTACTCTTACCTTTGATAACCAAACTGTTAAATTCTCTGAATCGGCTAGATACTTGGGAGTCATAATTGATGATCAGCTTTCTTTTAGGAAACATATTGATTTCCTTGAGCGCAAAATCGCTCGCTCTATTGGCATAATTGCAAAATTAAGTTATTACCTTCCAAGGAATAACCTAATTAATCTATATTATTCACTTGTACATACTCATTTACTTTACGCTCTACCTGTATGGGCTTCAACTTATAGTTCATATTTAGGTAAACTAATTCGTTTACAAAATAAAGCTCTGAGAATAATTTCAAAGACATCAGTTAGAAAAAAAATTACACCTCAATATCACCAGTATCAAATTTTAAAGCTCGAAGATCTTTACACTTTTGAAATTGCGAAGTTAATGTATCAAATTACTCACAACAAACTTGCTAATGTATTCAACGATTATTTTAATTATTCCTCAAATGTTTCAAATTATTGTACTCGCCAAAACGTTCATGAAGACACCATATTCTTACCTCGCTTTATGACAACATGCGCCCAGCACTCCATTAAATTTACTGGTACTAAAATATGGAACAGCATTCCACATGACATCAAAAAACTATCTTTTTCCAAGTTTAAACTGTGTTTTAAAGAACTTCTTTTACACAAGTATAATCTGAATTAATTTACATTTTTTTTCTCTATTTTTTTCTCTATTACATTTTTTTTTCTCTATTTTTTCTCTATTATTTTTTTTTTCTTTATTTATAAGTTCTGCCAACATGTGTGTCCTGATTGATGGTCGCTGCTTGACTTGAAGACCAGTGGTCCCTTTGCAGCTGCCTGTTGCTTAATATAAATAATTCTGATTCTATGTTATTATGTACATATTCTGTACGTATTTTAGCAACAAATAAATTGTTCTTCTTCTTCTTCTTCTACAGATTTTAACAAGTTTGTAAAAAATATCATCTGCTCAAACAGTCAAAGGATGTGTTATCATTCGTGCGACTTTTGTATCAGTGTAGTCAATCTGCTTAGCTGAAGCATTTAATCAAAAAACGAAAATAATGCTGATCAACAAGAGCTCAAAGAAGCAATGATAAGCCTATAGGGTAGTGGTAGGCTACTGGCTGGTGCACTTAGATGCGCTGAGAAAGCGTCTGGTAACCGCGACAACCAAACGGAAGAGTTTTCACTGTAACGGATTTCGAAATACGAATAATTTTCGCTGCAGGTTAGAGATGGCTCGGGCTGACTTTTTTGAGGCCCGGACCGCCATAGTGGGCAGTACCGCGGTACTTTAGACTTTTTTAGTACCGATACCGTCGGTACTTCGGAAAAAAGTATCGGCGCCGCAGTGCCGGTACTTTTACTTCTCAATTTTTAGGCCGTACTCGGTACTTTTGCAAAATCTTTTACGATAAAAAAGGAGAAGTCTGTACAACTACATCTTCCACAGCAATCGTTTAAAAGATTTGTTTTTAAAATACGATACTGCCATCCCTTCAAGTGCGGCAATAAAAAGAATCTTTTCCACAGCAAGAGATATTTTGAAGCCGAAGAGGAGTGGTCTTTTAGAGTTAGACGACCTTTCCCAAATAGTTTGGTTTTTGAAATACAATTCAGAGTCAAAGTTTTTGAATAATTTCGTCTGTTCTTTTTTGCGTCACGGTCCGTTAATAAGGTTGTTACCAGGGTTAGAAATATCGATTAGAAATCGATATCGATATTTTCTACTTTTTGTCATCGAATGCAAAAATTCTTTACTTTTTTTTTTCTTTATCAATTGGGGCTTTTCCCTATTTTTTTGCGTGGTAAATTGATATTAATTAATCGATACTTTTTTTCTGAATAAGTTCTTTCAAAGTCTTAATTTTTTGTTATTTTTAGTAGGCTACCTTATCTGATTTTTGTGGTGTTTGCACGTAAGTATTTTATTTTACCGGTACATCCGCATTACACTGAATACGATGCATTTTACACCGAGTGTGTTTTACACAGGTAAGTATTTTACACATAATATTTTACATCCGAGTGTGTTTACACTGAATACGATGAAATTTTTCGTACTTACCGTGACGTAGGCTAGGAAACAGTTAGAGGTTATGACGTAAAGCTACGTCACTTTGGGGGGCATTCTAGAATACAATCGTTAGGTGCTTCGCAAAACAACCGGTAGGAAGCAAAACTGTTTGGGTTTGAGTTGTGCGGAAGATATTTTTGTCAACTGCTTACGACAAAATTCTAATGAAATTTCACACGACAGCAAATCGGACTAAAATTGCATTTAGTGTAAACAGACCGTAAGAATAGTTAGCGTGCGAAAAATTCCTCTCAAATCACCGAGTAGTGCGAGTACTGCATCAAATGCACTGTCATTTTTTAATCCATTCCAAAATATAACTCGAGAAAACGTTTCACTTTCATTAGCTTGTCACTTGGACCAAATTCAGATACCGGTATTGACATTTCAGTATGTTCTGATTTTTTGTTCACTAGCTTTTTTTCAAAGCAACTTGAAACCTAAGCTTAACTATGAGAACAAGAACGACTAAAAACTTCAAGTAGGCCTAGTTTTAAGACGTCTTTTTTGCAGATTTCAAAATTCATTTTTTTGGATTTGACTCGTAATTTCGCAAATAATTAAGTTACAAGCTTTTTCTAAACATTAGATTTTCTTTGATGTGATTTCTTCTTCATTTGTATCCTCCTGCCACGAGAAAGCGACAGAGGCACTATGCGTAAAGCGAATCTAGGCAAGCTTAAGAGTTGCCTTTGTTTCCGAGTGTTGTGGTTGAGTTTTGCTTCTGACTTCTTCAATTTGCTGCTTGCTAGATTCCACCAAGCAGAGATAATTGTCGTGAAGCATCTTGTCCAAGGAAGCAACAAGGAGGCTTGGGTAGGAATTGAACCACCAACCTTGTGAACATGGCCGTCGTAAAAATGACCCTCCAAACCACTCGGCCATGCTGCCGACAGACATTCCACCGACTTACCACTCTCTGCAACAATGTTTCTTGAGTGAATCTCCTTAAAAACATGGAAAATTATAAAATAATTGTGTTCTTTTTCTTGTGAATCCGATTGTATTCTAGATGTAGACATTATTTGCGAGCTAATATCAATTTCGTTTTGTAAAGGCACACGTCCTAAACATTACTGGCCTGAGGCCTACCTTAATAGCAAACTATAGGCCTATTTTGCATTATATTTGCTCGTGTCAACTCGACGAGTATTTATAATGTTTCAAAATTCAAACTAATCGTTGCTGATTATGATAGTCCATTGCAGCAGCTCTTCCCATCTTACTTTGTAGCTTATTCGCCATCTGTCAGTTCCGTTATAGGATTATTCCCAGCTCCTACTGCACATACGCATTTTTGCTCCAACCATTTTTGCTTGCTATGTCTTAATTCATAAGATACTAAACTCACAAAGCAAAACGTGTCTTCGCACTTACGCAACCCCACCTTAGAAAATGTCTTCGCACGGCGTACTCCCCTCTTAAAACTTGTTTCCTGATAAGGGGGTGATGAAAGTCTTCAACTTCCAAAAGGAAGCGGTAGAACAAAAATGTTTGAGAATTACTGCTCTGCACCCAGGGTCTCCAGTCTCGTGATCATGAGTTTTCATATTATCCTCGTCCGTGGTCGCACGAAGTATTGTCTATTATTATGATCACATGAATCTAACTTAGAGCTTTGAGTGCTTTCTGATAATCAGTGCTCGAGTTGTAAAAACACTAATGGGGGAATGGTAGGCTTACAACTTTTTACGCAGACGTTAGGAGGGATGGTCATTATAGGCCTACTTGTAAGGGAATGGTTTACGCTAAAATGTTTTATGGGGGGATGGTGTTGCTTTTCGGGGGGGCAGCATCCCCCCTCAACTCGAGTAGCCTACTGCTGCAAATCACAGACATAAAAATTAATCGCCATAAAAAAGTTGGAACGATTTATCCTACGAGAAGATCCGGAGTGCAACAAATTTTAAAAAATAGCGAAACATAGGCCTACCTTAAAATATTATTGGCCCTCGACTCTTCGAGCACTTTTACATTATCAAATCTGGTGCTTCTGAAAAAAAATTGGGGTACCCCTGCTCTACACATTTCGATGTTAAAAGTGCTGTTTTTGTTTTAATGATTTCACCAACGTCATTATGATTTCTGACGAACTCCTTCCATTGAAAGCTCCAGCGTAGGCCCCTTCTGGTTCGAACATTCCCATTCATTCAAAAACCCTAAACAATCTTTTTGTCGCATTTTGGCAAAATGCGGTCTCTAATAAAAAAAGTTTTCGTTTTATGCGTGGTGGCCCATTCCTGTGGGCGAGGAAAATTTTTTATTTTATTTTATTTAGTTGCATATTTATCCTCCTATTAAAAACGCCATACGAGCTAGAAAGCGATCAAAGCGCCATACGAGCTAGCTTAGGAGTTGCCAGCCATCCGTCTACCACACCAAGATGGGGGAATTCCGCTAAGTGCCTTTCCAACGGCACAACAAGTAAACTTGCCGGCTTGTTCTCCACACTGTCCCTTCAATGCTGAGCGTCAAGCAGGGAAACTGTGGATGCCAATTTTAAAGTTATTGGTTTGACCCGACTCGGAATCAAACCCGAGTCTACAGCTCGTGAGACAGACGCTCCATACCACTCGGCCATCTGAGCTGTTAAATAGTTGCGTTTCTTCTGATTTTTGTAGCGCTAACCACTGGCACTAACTATAGCTTGTTTTGAACCCTTTTTTGATAGTGCAGAGTCTGCAATACGTGAATTGTGCCGTACCAAGTTACCGGTAACACTACAATATTGAGTAATTTAGTATTTATTTAGCTGATACCTATAGACCTAATTATTGTGAAACTGACCACTTTCACTTAAAAATCAACAAAATATAGGGCAGTACTTTCTTTCTGGAACTTTTTTTGAAAAGTACCGACAAAAGTACCGCGGCACTACCGGCGGTACTTTTGATTTTCAGGTACCGAGTACCGGTACCGCCGGTACTTTTAACAAAGTACCGAGTACCGGTACCGCCGGTACTTTAAAAAAGTACCGTGCCCACCTCTGCGGATCGCCCACGGCCCGAAACCTCTAGCCCAGTAACCGTAACCGACCCGTAAACTCACACCAAAAATAAAGCTCAGCCCGCCCAAAAGCCCATTTTTTTTGAACCTTTAATCACATTAATCAAACTTACACGGATTTAAAAAAGTGTTAGCGGCTCGTTAGCGGCCCAGTAATAAACAAAGATAGAACCGGGCCGTTTGCGGACCAGTAAAAAGACCGGTTAACGGCTCGTTGGCGGGTCTTTCAGCGGCCCATGCTATCTCTACTGCAGATCCACACAAAGTCCGTATAACGACTTCACCCTAGGATGATATGACGAATATTCATTCGTATAAATTTCAAATCATGATGTTGTATCGTTTTGCTGTCCGCCTGTTGAATTAACTTTTTAACTTTTGTCTTCCTGGGACGAGAAAGTGCTAAGCGTGAAGGCGAATTCAAAATTTCGAGGAGCCTGTTTTACTTTTATTTTGGCCCACAATAATCGATTCCACTGGCGTAGCCAGGATTTTGCAATGGGGTATTGAGAATGACATCACATTTGACCATACGTTGTATACAGGAGTGGATCCAGAAAGTTTTGGCAGGGTGCATGTAATTTTGAATTAGGTTGAATGTTAACTAAATGCATTGACGTTTAAACTAGAAAACGGACGTAAATAAGCCTTTTAAAAATGTTTCATGTCAGGGGCTAATTCAAAAATTTTTTGAGGGAGGTAGCATCAATTTTCGTCACTTTTTCAAGCGTATTTTTTCCGGCAGAGTTAATTTTAAGCTACTTATAAGAGCCAAAAACGACTCTAGGGGGGTTTGGGGGCATGCTCCCCTGGAAAATTTTTGAAAATTTGTGTACTGCAATGGCCATTTTTGTGCTTTTTGAACAATTTTTAAGAAAAGTTTGTCATATTTTTGGCCCCAAACTTTGAGTGCTTCACCAATGATGCATTTTGTTTGCACAGTTTTAATTATGTATGACGTTATTTGAGGTTCAATGGGGGGGTTGTAACCCCAAACCCCTCCCCGTGGCTTCGCTACTGATCGATTCTAAAAGCCTAGGGTTTGATAGAAAAGCTGCAGCTGTGAAACGACGCAGGCGTGCCGCCTATGCTAATCATTGCGTATGAAGCAGTGAAAACAAAAACTAAAATAGATAATTTTTTCCGTTGAATTTTGCTTCTTGAATTTTTCGTTTAACCATGCTTGAAGACATATAGGACGAGGTTTAACAACCAAAAAATAAAACCTAAGAGGGTCTTTTGTAGAAGTAGCCTGCGGTACATGCTTGAGCAATAACCTTTTGGTAGGCTAATAGAAGAACAAAAACAAATCTGTAGGAAATGCAGTTTCGGCCGGACCTGATAATTTTTAGAAAACAAAAATGGGGTCTGGTTTGATAAAGGATGGGAATCACTATTTCAAGTAAAGGCAAAAAGTTACTAGGGTAGCCAGGCGCAAATTAAACAGTTCTTTTCGGGGGGGGCCCGGAAAACTTAATATGTTAACGCCTTTTTAGGGAGCTGAAGGAAAAAGTCTACGATTGAAGTATGCTATCTCGCCGTGGCGTACGCAGGATTTTTCAATGGAGGGAATTTCAAAGACGTCACATTGTGATGACGCAAGGACACGACAATTACGGTAGTTCAGAAGTATTAAAGTGCATCAGATTGCAATATTTCTAATTTAAATTATTACGCAATTGCAGTTGACCATGATTAAGCTATACAATGTCATAACTCAGGAAACAACCAAGATATATTTCATTCACACTTTTGCTTGATGCTTTGCGCTTCATTTAAGTGGAGAAAAGGCAGGGATGAGAAAAGGTTTCACAGAAACTTATGCTGTTAAGCCGTGGTTAAAAATTTACTGAAAAAATTTTAGTTTACCTCATTTACCATAGGAAGGTTAACCGACTAAAGTAGGCCAGCTTTCACAACGTCACAAACAGGGTGTAGCCAGGGGGATAAAACAGTTAATTGCTTCCCTCCAAAATTTTTTTTCAAGAACCAACATTGATGTAAACAACGCATGTAAACCTTGATATAAATAATTTATATGCACTCATTTTGAAAGGGGCAGTTTCTCCCATAACTATCTTGAAAATTGAAGATAGTGGAGCACGAGAAAACACTGCCCTCCCTACCGAAAGATTTTTAAGCTAAAATGAATTGCGCAAAAGAAGAATCCCTGATCATGCGATTATGGTCAAAAACAGCGTCAATATTGTTTAAGCATTTTTCACCCATATCACAGCGTCGATATCATCGAATACTTTTAAACACATAATCGGGATGTCTGAAAAACGGAGCACTCATTATTTCGGATTGTACTATGTCTGCTGCTTTCGGCTCGATTGACGACGATAATATTCAAATTTATTAGTGTCGACGTAATCCTAAATTAAAATAAAACTAAGATATAGCACATGACATCATAAGTAGAAAACAATTAACTAGGTTACAAAAAATATACAGTTGCGGCACTAACTAATTATACATGAATTCAAATTATTCTTAATTAAACACAACATAACATATTTTTACACAACTTACGGAAGTTTCCGGCAGCAGCAGAGCAGAACGTAGAGTGGATATCTGAAGCCCCAAAATAATCGCTAACTATTGCTTCAGTCAAAACAACAGGTCCTATCACGATGACGTCCAATCCGAAAAGAAATGTTACGTCAAAAAATACTAAAAGTCGGTTGCACAAGCAATCAGAAACCGGTGCTGCTCCCGGCGAGCGCGCAGTTGCAAGAAAATAAAACGTTGCCGATCACGTGACTTATTACAAAAACGTTGCGCGATTCAAAACAAATTTTCGAAACGGCGAAGCTGTGACTAACCAATACACTCCCGCCCAGTGCGGAACTAATGAGAAAATTAGTGAGCAACGATTAAATTAACTTCGGTAGGCCTACGCATATAATCATACACAATGCATTAAATAGGTTTCAACAATTTACACAAGTATTTCATCATAGCAAATATCCGTTACAATATAAAAATTAACAAATTAACTTCTCAAAGTCTTATGCATTAACATAAACTACCAACATAAACCAAACTAGACAGATTAACAGTTTGTGACATTAAGTTCTTCTGATGTTGCTATCAGGCAAAGTTTATGAATTGGTCTCATCAGATAACGCTGGCCAGAAAGTCGTAATTCGACTTTACGAACAAGATTGTTTTTGCCAGGAAAAGTCTTTGCTACAATTGCATGTTCCCATAATCCTCTGGGTGCACTTTTGCCTTTGAGGCCAGGGTCCAGGATAATCACGTAGTCTCCAACATGTAAATTACTTCTCGCACCGAAACCATTTCGATCTGAGCAGCAGCTGTGGTGGCATATTACGTATCCACGACTCCCAAAATCGCTTCACGAAGCCCTGGACAAACTTAACGGACATTCTCACATCGATGTCGCATTCGGGTTGTGGTACGTGTTGTCCATCGAACGGATAGAGTAAGGGACTTCCAGTGATCGGTTCCTCATCAAGATCTTCGACGGATTTCGGAAACAATGGTCTAGAGTTAACAAGATAGTTAGCTTCTGCTACAATAGTTTCCCACTCAGAATGAGTGTACGAGTGTCGGAGATAATCTGATGCCGCGTTAAAAGCCTTTTGACAACTTCTAATAAGTGACTCGACAGCGCCATTCATATGGCTAGCCAAAGGGGTATTAAAGCTTAGCCATTTTTCACAGGGATTTAAAAGAAATCTAGGGCCTTTGTGCCAAAGTGATAGCTTAGATGCAGGAATCGGTTTTGTTAGGGCATCAGCAAGATTCGAAGGTGAATTTACATATCGAAAGCAATCAGCATTTTCAGGTAAAGTTTCTTTGATTTCTTGAATGCGGGTTGAAACGAAAGGTTTGAAGTTCGATGCGGGAAGACTCAACCAGTGAAGAACCGTTGCACTATCTGTCCAAAGAAAAACTTTTGTAACATTTATCACGCTTTTAATTGAAGCTACAAATCTCGTTAGCACGACCCTACCCATTAGCTCTAATCTAGGAATTGGGCGTTTTTTTAAGAGGCGCAACGTAAGCTTTGGCTGCAACAAATGTTAGTGCTACGCCAATGGAAGTGTGCCATCTTAACCAAACAGCGGCGCCATACGCCTGTTCACCGCCGTCGCTGAAGCCATGAAGTTCGACGGTATCTAGAGCAAATTCAGGCTTGAGACATCGAGTTATTCGAAATTGGTTAAGGTTACAAATATCCTGCACAAAAGTAATAAACTTAACGTTAATCGCATCAGGAATAGGATCATCCCAAGATAATTTAAGTTGCCAAAGTGCCTGTAGAGGCAATCGCAATTTTAAAGTAATCGGTGCAAAAATTCCCATTGGGTCCCAAAATTTTGAAACCAATAGATAGAGCTTCACGTTTAGTTAAGGGCTTATGAGCATCAATGTCAGGGAAATTGGGCCTTAGCGTATCATGATGTTTGTCCCAATCGTGACCTAATACTGTTGTTAAAGTTTCGTTAGGAAACTCATCCACAAATGAACAATTTGAATGCCAGCCTTTTACTGCAAACTTTCCCTTAGACAAAATGACGTTAAGCTGTTCCTTTAACAACATAGCATCGTGTTGTGATTCAGTAGAAGTGACAGAGCTTCACGTTTAGTTAAGGGCTTATGAGCATCAATGTCAGGGAAATTGGGCCTTAGCGTATCATGATGTTTGTCCCAATCGTGACCTAATACTGTTGTTAAAGTTTCGTTAGGAAACTCATCCACAAATGAACAATTTGAATGCCAGCCTTTTACTGCAAACTTTCCCTTAGACAAAATGACGTTAAGCTGTTCCTTTAACAACATGGCATCGTGTTGTGATTCAGTAGAAGTGACAATGTCATCCATGTAGCAATGGTTCTTGATAACACGGGAAGCATCAGGGAAGGTGTCAGAGTGTTTATCAGCCAGAAAACGTAAGGCACTGATAGATAAGTCAGGTGCAGGCTTATCTCCAAATGGTAGCCTTTTCCACTGAAAGTCTTTCGGATGTTCGAGAGGGTTGCCATATCTCCACAAGAAACATGGATAAACTCTATCAGCAGGGGCAATCTGAATTTGATTGAACATCTTTCGAATGTCTCCAAACAATACGACTTCATTGAGACGCCAGGCAAGCAGGACGAGAAATAAATTATTCAACAAGTCTGGTCCTTTGAAAAATCCATCATTTAATGATAGTCCGTTGTAGACTGCGGCTGAATTCCTAACAATTCTGCAGGCTGTAGTTTTTCCAGGACGTAATACAGGAAAATGGTCCAAATACCATCCTCGCTTTTCGTGGATATCCATTAACGGAACGGCTTCAGCATATTGGTCTAGGATGGTTTTCATTTCATGGTTATAGCATTCCATCATGTTAGAATTGTTTAATCGGCGTTCTAGGGATTTCAACTTAGCGAAAGCTCGTGATCTATTAAATTCGAGGCAAGTAGGAAAGCCTTTTTTCCAAGGTAGGGAAACTTCAATTCTTCCTTCATCGGTTTGCTCTATAGTATTTTTCACGTGCTTTAAAAATTGTGATTCGACAATTTCTTTGTCCGAGCAAGCACATAATCTGGTTGGTTTGACGCCACAAAGGTCAAAGAGATTAAAACATTTTCTTGAAATTTAACACGATGCACGTTAACAACTTCATCACAAGTAGCAATTGAAGAGTTACTAGGGCCATACATATACCAGCCTAAACGGGTCTCAACAGCTGTAGGGTATTTCTCGGGGTCTGTAGGATGGTGTAAGTAACCGGTAGGTGCCATCAAGTCAGCATAGTCGCATCCTATTAAGAGATCAACATCTGTTGATTCTTTGGGAAGCCATTTCTGCACAGTTTTTAAGTAAGGGTACTTTTCAAAAAAGTCGTTTTCAACGCTGGATATTTGATGTGCCGGTTTTTCCAACTCCACAGCCAGATTTTTTATCACACCGACGTATCCACAGTGATACGTTGGCAGAATCTTCAGTTCGATAACCGCCCCCGGCAATGTTAAATTTAAACACACAAGGCTTACGATCAAGTTTTAGCTTTTTAACAAGGTCACTTTTGATCAGTGTCACGTCACTGCCCGAATCGAATAATGCCACAGCTCTATGCCACGACCCATCCTTAGATAGCAATTCCACATGAGTAGAGGGAGAATACTTCAAAGTAGATGTGGGTTGGTTAGTCAAACGTACAGCGGGTTGATAGTCAGCAGCATTACGATTAAGAGATGGTACGGGATTGACAGTATTTTGAGATTGAGAAGAAGGTGTAGAAATAGATACACAAGCAAGCAGGGTATGATGTGATTTATTGCAGGTCATACACCGTCGTCTATAGCGCCAATCTCTTGGGTCACGATGCTTTGGTGCGAGACAGGTGTAGCACCGCCCCAAATGTTTCATTGCCTCAAATCGTTGTTGTGGAGAGTAATCAATAAAAACTTGACAATCAACAAATCTATGTTTAGATTTATCACACAGAGCACAGCGATCATTAGAACTGGAGCGAACTTGGTTAACCGTCGAGTGCTTGCTTTTATTTGTTGAAACGTTCGCAGAATTTGATTTGGTTGCTAAATGCTCTTCCAACTCGGTTTCGGTTTGTAGAAACGTGATTAACAGGTCAACTGTTGCATTCTCGTCACGATGTTCGCGATGCAACCATTTTCGAAAACTACGCACTAGATTGTCGGTCAACTTTTGTTCAACAAGGTCAATAGTAGCGTTACATTTCAAATCGTTTTCACACTTTGATTCTTTAGCATGACGTGAATAGTCTTTTAATTTTTCTAGAACCCGTCTCATTTCCCGAGCTGAGCCACCAGACATTGGTTTAGTTTCCTTTAAGGCTTGCAAAATTGCTTTAGGAATCCGACTAGGTGGAAATTTTAGAATCAATCTATCCCAAACTCCATTTTGGTCGTTAACTGTTACACAGTCTTGCAAAGTTGATTGTACTTGCGCGGGCATTACATTTTCATAGAGTAAAATCACTAATTGCTCTCGATCCTTTTCAAGTCCGGTTAATTTAAAATATTCTTCCATGCGCAATCGCCAAGCATTGAAGTTTATTAGATCACCATCCCAACGCGGTATGGTCAAGTCTTTAGGTTTAAACTTTGGTTTAGTAACCTTAGGGGTGGCCTCCACAATAGGTTTTTGGTTTTTTGATCGCGCTAATAAAGAGTCAAATTCGCATTTTAAATTGGCTGCCGCCTCTTCTTTCTCCTCCAAATCAATCTCATTTTGTTCAAGGTCATTAACAGCTTTTTCATATTCAGTGTCAGATATTTCAAGAATCTCTTTTTGCACTGATTCTGAATTATCTCGGAGGTTTTTTAAAGTTTGGCGCAAAACCGCTCTCTTTTCTTCAAACACAGTTTCGTTAAGATGTTCTTGTTTTAGATATTCGGTAAGGTTGTTAATTTGGCGAGTGAATGCAGCTTTAAGACCAGTTCTTCGCAACACTAGACGTTTGTATCGCTCCATTTCCAAGTTTTACAGTTAAATAAATGGAACAAACTCACCGGGTTAGAGAATCCAAACTTTCGATTACTATTTCGGATTGTACTATGTCTGCTGCTTTCGGCTCGATTGACGACGATAATATTCAAATTTATTAGTGTCGACGTAATCCTAAATTAAAATAAAACTAAGATATAGCACATGACATCATAAGTAGAAAACAATTAACTAGGTTACAAAAAATATACAGTTTCGGCACTAACTAATTATACATGAATTCAAATTATTCTTAATTAAACACAACATAACATATTGTTACACAACTTACGGAAGTTTCCGGCAGCAGCAGAGCAGAACGTAGAGTGGATATCTGAAGCCCCAAAATAATCGCTAACTATTGCTTCAGTCAAAACAACAGGTCCTATCACGATGACGTCCAATCCGAAAAGAAATGTTACGTCAAAAAATACTAAAAGTCGGTTGCACAAACAATCAGAAACCGGTGCTGCTCCCGGCGAGCGCGCAGTTGCAAGAAAATAAAACGTTGCCGATCACGTGACTTATTACAAAAACGTTGCGCGATTCAAAACAAATTTTCGAAACGGCGAAGCTGTGACTAACCAATACACTCATGCTCCTAAAACAGTTACAGTGCGTAAAAACAATTTTGCTTGCCCCCTCCCCTCGTTCCGCCCCTGGGCCTTTTCAAATCGTTTTGTAGGTCTGGTCTTCCTTGGCAGTATTTTTATCTTATTTTTAGCCTTTACGGTAGGGTCAGTTTAGTTTTTTACAATTTAATAATTTTATTTCAACAAACCGGCCGGTTATAGCGTAGTGTTAAAGATGTCGCTATCGATGCGGAAGATTTGAGGTTCAATTCTTAGACCGGTCGAATCGGACGCACTATAGCCAACGGCTCGCCACCGCTGCAACGTTTCTTTGTAGCTGCGTTGCCAAGGCGATGTAAGCCGCGAGGTCGGGCCCCGCCACTCGTTGTCGCGCTTCGGTACTACAGGGAGTGTGATGAAACGAGTAGCCTATAATGAAGATTTGATTCAATTTTATAAAAAAACGTTTGTGTGCAGCCATCACAGTAGCATCAATGACAAAAATGCAGTTCAAGCAATACATATCAGAAAAGTTGAACTTTCGGTATTGTTGCATCGCAGCGTAGTGAAAGTTTCTCGAGAAGAAATTACAAGTTGAACAAAACAGAAATACATGATAGCAACTGCGACAAGCTCCGCACGAAGAAAAGTCAGTTCCTTTTAAAAAAGGTTTCTTTTTTCTGCAATCGTCAAGGGGGTGTTGAGTGCTGACTGTTGGCAGCAAGTGTAGTGCATGTTAACAGTTCAATTTCATTTCGTATTACAAGAACGCTACTGAGCTGAACTACAGTTCCTAGATTTCCAAAGCACAATGGCATATCAGTAGGCTGCTTCAATACCTTACACAGAGCCGGCGGTAGAGCAGTCGACTTGAGGGGGGCAAGCGTTTATTAGGGGGAGCCAAAGTTTGAAATTAAGCACAGCAGCCACTGTCTTCAAAAGAGTAAGCTTGTTAATTGAGGGGGCCAAGCATGTCGATTGGGGGTGCTAGGCTCCCTTGGCGCCGGCCTGGTCCTTACAACTAAAATAAGCGAATTCCTTACCTGTATTATGCTTTTTCGCAACACTGATTCACCAAATGGGCAGTTCAAGCAACCTTTTCATCATAATTTTGTTTCTAACTTTCATATGGATTATGATGTATGCCTAACAAGCAACACTAGCAGCCTAGCTGTTAATAAGAAAGGACTTTGATCACAGAAAACGGTGCTACTCAAACAAGCTGCCTGAATCTTAGTTTAAAGCATTTCAGATTTTCATGCTAATTATGACATTTGCGAACAAGTAAAAAGTTATAAAAATTTTGGAAATTTCGTGGGGGCCCGGGCCCCCCCCCCCATAAATCTGCGCATGAGGGTAGCCTACGGAATTATTTTCCGTAATCATACCTCCCCAAAATACCTTATTGAAATTTTATACCTCGCAACAATATCGAACGTAACAATAGGGCACGGAATTTTTTCCGTAGCCTACCGTAATACGTATTTGTCCGTAACACATTTTGCAGCCCGTTTGACGTCAAGGAAAATTCAGCAGGAAAACGAAATGCTTATTCCAGTTCCCGCGTCAAAGTTCAGACGTCCTTCCTTAACGGATGATCACCACATCTTAGCTTATAGGCCAAAAAACATTACACTGGTCAACAAAATTTTGGTTTTTAATTAAGTTACTGAAGAAACTTTAACACCTTAATCTTATAAAATTGATCACGCTAATTTAGAATCTGCAAGCTATATTCGTCCAGCACGTGAGATTTTTTAGATTTTTTTATTTTTATTTAAAACCAAATACCTTTGTTCAGTTTTGTTTGTTATGACATAGGCAAACGTCATAGACGTTTATTGTGGCATATTTTGCAAACAATCAAAATTATGACTTCAGTTTTTGCAGCAAATAATTTCCTTGGAAACAATGCAGTCAAAACTCCCACATAATTTCATACTACTACAGATAGCATTTATTTTGTCATAAACGAGATTTTTATCAATCAAACCCTTCCATTCGGTAACAGTTCTGAAAAAAGTGAGGTGTAAAATTGAGGTCTTAAAAGCTAGAGTCTGTGATTTAAGCTTTATTACAATCAAAATATTGCTAAGCATAGCGCTGTCAAGACTAATCATGACAATAGATGATCTGAGGCTCGGAAAAATTCAAGTTGATTGGTAATACTTGATACAAACACTGCATGATGGGGAACGTTTTGTTGGGGATTTGTTTACCGGGCATAGTAGGCTAGGCTAACTATTCATGAACTTGTTCTTCCGGTGCTCAAAGACGGAGGCTAATACGAGAACTCCGTTTCAGTTCTTTTTTTTTTTTTTATTGACTTTTTTTTACTTTACTTTTTTTATATTATTTTTTTATTGTGTTCTTTTTTTTATTGACGTTTCGCTTTTTTTTTGTTTGACATTTCAGTTCAGTTCAAAAATTGCTACTACAGGGTGACCCAAAAAAACGGGCCCCGTGTATTTAGAATAATTAGAATTGGGGCCCGTTTTTTTGGGTCACCCTGTATTTTGCTGTTCTCTGCCAGGGTTGGATTTTCCACCCTGGCACCTGTTATTCTGAAGAAGCTCGGCCATAAGCGCGGGAAGTGGGGTGCCAGGGGGGGCTCAAGCCCCCCCTGAACTTTTTTTAGCCCCCCCTGAACCATTTGAGCCCCCCCTGACAATTAAAACAATTATGCACTGAGTGCGACGTGATTAATGCTCGCAACGTACATACGTAATGAAGCAAATATTTTTTAAAGTGCTTTTAACCAACGAAGAATCACTATTCTTTTAAAAATCAGTCAGTTATTATTCACTTGGTCAACGTAAAATTTGGTAAAATTTTCAATGCTTGAAGTTCATTTTTAACCGTGTTTTATATCAGCGTTTGCAAACCTTTACAGCAGTCATGGACGATGGCCCAGTAAAAGTATAATGGCTGTCAATTCTTGTAGCTGCCAAACACTTTACGCCAAACTACTCTGAATGCTCGAATGAAAGTCGCTACTGATCATGGGAATTACGTAAATCGTAAACGAAAATGCGGTGAAGTGCAAAAAAACGGTCCTCAATCCTTCAGATGTTCCGAATTCCACCAAAATTTTTGTGAAAAGCTAAAAAAAAGGTCTTCACGGCCCGGACGCGTTACATGAACTGGAAATGTTGGTGGCCAACCTGATTTGTGTACATGCCAAATTGACCCGCGATCGACAGCCAAGCATCCAAAGATCGACCGGTACATCGCGATCGACTGGTTGGGCACCCCTAATTAAGCTTATATGAGCTGGTGCAAGTTCTCTTCTGGTTGAGTTTTTTAATGGTTTTGAATTTTTTCTACCAACCCAATGAAGCGGCTAAATCACTACTAAACTGGCACCGATGATCAGTAGGCTACTCGATTTGAGGGGGATGCCATCCCCCCTGAAAACAACACCATCCCCCCCATAAAACATTTTAGCGTAAACCATTCCCTTACAACTATAATGACCATCTCTTTTTAGGTCTGCATGAAAAGTTGTAGCCTACCACCCCCCATAAGTGTTTTCACAACTCGAGCACTGCCGATGATTGTTACTAAAATTGAGCTAGTACGCCTACCTAAATACCTATATCTACACATCTCATTATGTTAAAAAATGGTTCAGTGCTTTATTTTGATTGTGTGTTTTTTGTTATTTTTAAACCTCAATGGGGCATTGTTTGTTGCATGTAACTCTGATCAGCAAAGCAAAAGTTAGATCAGGCAAATTTTGTTTGCCTACTTTTTGGTTTTGTGATTGAGGTATTTGCATTTTACAAATACATGAGTAGTAATTCGAGCATGGTTAGAAAAGCCTAATGGTAGTAAGCAATCTTGTTTTCCATGATAAAAGATTATCCTGAAAAAATTCCGGTTACTTGAGCGGCATGCAATTGATGTCTATCAAAATAGGTCTGCTGAGTGTCCTGCTCTTAAAAACGTGCGTTCGAAAAAAGGGGGGTCTGGGGGGCTTCGCCCCCCAGACGTTGACACGATCTTACTATTTTGAGCCCCCCCTGTCTAAAAAACGTTCCCGCGCCACTGAGCTCGGCGTAAATTGCTGAGCGAAACGTCAATAAAAAAAAAAAAAGAGTTGGAGTTCTTGTATTAGCCTCCGTCTTTGAGTACACGAAGAACAAGTTCATGAATAGTTAGCCTAGAATACTTGGTACAGTAAATCTGCATGCTATTGAAAATTCCGCATTAAGGGAATTTATGGCGTTTGGCTACTCACAAACGAAAAACTGTGATGTCACAGCCATAATGCTTTGTTTTGCGACAAAGGAAAATTGTGGTGTGACAATTACGTTTTGAAAAGTTACCACGATAAAAAAACTTAAAAATCCTTTAAACCTGACGTGATGGACAAAAACTAGCTGCAGATTTGAAATCAGTGGAAAAAATTCTATTAAAACAGTTGATTGGCATTTTCGTTCGAATTTTGCTGTCGACCACTGTTATTGATCAGCCGACAAACCTTACGAAATCAGAAATTGATAAATTATGATAGCTCAAAGATTGAACGAGCTGGTGTCGTGACATTGTAACTTATAAGCAAAAGTGGAAATCGCTAAACACTTGCGTTATTGGAGAACGAAAAGTGTAGCCTAGTTGGTAAAGTACGGAAAATAAATTACAATACCTTTCTGTACCGTACTTTTCCTAAATATTCCGTACCGACGGTAGGCCTACCGTATACTTTTTATCAAAATCCCACCGTAGTACCTACTGTACCGCAATAACCTCTCGATCATGGGCGGCAGAACCGGGGGGAATGCGTCCTCCCCAGGAGGGATGCGTCTCCCCCACAAGATTTTCAAGGGGGACGCTTTTTAGGTGAAAAAACGCTATACTTTAATCCGTATTGTAAAATGTATTGCTCGTGGCGGCCCTAATTCAAAATGTTTAAATTTAACTGCCGTCTTGTGTAATCATCAAAGCGCACAATCCTTTTTTATGTTATCATAAACGATTACTTTTTACTCCCATGCTGTGTTTCTGTTCTCTGCTTGATTCTAGTGAACCGTCGAAAGAGAAGCAGAGTGTTAAGCTGAAGGATAGCTAACCTAACCGCCAAAAGCTGATTAATGGTTTAACTAATCGAAATAAATCAATGAATTTAGGGGACAAATTTGTTTAGCAGGTCACTAATTTACGTCGAATAATGGACGATTGTACATAAACAGTTGACTCTTCATCTTAATAACATGTTTATGATGATACAATCGTCTATTTCGCCGTCTTGTCGTTAAAACATGACCATTTCAAGCTTAAAAGTACGATAGATCGGCATCATAGAGTAGTCACTACTAGTCAATTTAAGTTATAGATGAGAAGTCAAAAATCTTTTTAGTCAATACGCCGTTTTCATTAAGAAAGCAGTTCCTGCTGAGCTGGTTAGCAATGGGGTGTAGATTAGAAAATTTTCGATAAGCCTCGTCGCATTGTTTTCCTAGAATTTTTTAATGTTACGACTTTGCGACTGAGGTTTCTTTTTCGCAGACATTATGGATAGATTTGTTATTAGAAGAGGAAAAGTGATGGAGTAGTGGTTGCAACCGGTAAAAACTGCGAAGATGTAGAACCTGAAGAGTCAAGATCAGTGTCTGCTTCTCCGACTGAGAAATCTGATTGTGTTGAAGATCAAGTAAGGGTGTGTGGAGGTGATGCTAGAGATGATCGAGCGGGTTTTAGCTCCTCATCAGAAATTGTAAAGTCTAATTGTACAAGAGGATTAAATATCGAAAAAGAGAAACCGTATCACCCTAACGCGTCTAGTCTACCGAAACAATATTTACCGGGAAGAACGCTAGCTTTTCAAGACAGCTGGTTTAGTGCTTTTCCTTGGTTGCATTGGGACGCGGAAAAAGATAAATTGCTTTGATTCTACTGCAGTATCTTTTATGACGAAAAAACATCGCATCTTGGGGAAAAAATGGAAACTTCTTTCATCAAAAACGGTTTTAGCAATTGGAAAAAAGGCGTCCAAAAGTTCAAAATCCATCAAAGTTCCAACTTGCATGCAAATGCGGTGGATGCGTTTTTGAAGGGGCAAGATGAAAACACTTGGATAATATCACACCTTAATAAGAACGTTGAGAAAAATCAAACTGCTGCCAGAGAATGCTTGTAAATAATTATCTCAACGATCAAGTATCTTGTTCGTCAAGGTGTTGCTCTTCGCGGCAAGGATGAGAAGAGTGGAAATTTTATTGAACTTTTGCGCTTACGAGCTGAGAGCAACGATAATTTAAAATTGTGGTTAGCAAAATTTGATGGAGAAAAAACACGAAAGCGACCATATTTAAGTCATGATTAGGGCAACTTTTTGTTGCACCAAAAAAATTAAAAAGTTGCATTTATTTTTAAAAAATTGCAAAAGTTGCGTTTATTTTAAAGAAAGTTGCATAAAACGAATAAAAAGAATAGCGAAATCAATATCGAGAAGGTTTGCGTTTACTCTGCGCTTGTGTTATTAATAGGGCCCGCTAAAGTCAATAAAGTTAAAATTTTTTTAGGACCTTATTACATGATCAAACATGTACTAACGTTCGTTTCAGGCCTTCAGGAGTCTGTTTTGGTAGATTTTATAAGTCAAAATAAAGTCAAAATTTCATATAAAGTTAAAACTGGTCAAAATTCTCTTCATCAAAAATTTCCTAACCCTAATCCTAACAAAAATGAAAAAAACGTAGATTTTTTTGTATTTTTGAGCTGAAATTCTATGCGCAGTTTTATTTGATTATTCTAAAATAGTAAGTTGCAATGATAAAAGTGCGTGCGGTAATTAAGAAAGAAATAGCACTTTTTATGCATGAAATGTTTGTAAATTGCGGATTATAAACCATTTTTAATCAAAAAAGTGCAACAAGACATGAGTAATTAGGCAAAAGCGGTTAGGTCAAAATAAAGTCAAAAATATGTTTTTTTAGGTCAAAAAAAAAAAATGGCCCTAGTTATTAAGATACAAACCAAATACTTCCACGCATTGTCTTGGGTAAACTGGCGATCTTTAGCCAAAAGCTTGCCAAGCATGCTGAAGCTCCTCTCTCCAACATCTCCATCTTGATTTAGATAATTGTGAAGATTTGTGGGTTCAATTGTCACAGTGTAAAATAATATTCGGTGTAATATATCGACACCCTAAATCTGATTACAACTTATTCAATGATTCTTTGCAGCAAAATTTTGCATTGCTACAAAAAAATACCTTTTGCATTGTTGGTGATATAAACATAGATATATCTTCCAATAGTGAACTAAGCAATTCATCACGTAACTACCTAAATATGCTTTCGTCTCATGCAATATTCCCAATCATTACAAAACAGACTAGAGTTACAGATACTTCTGCTACCACGATTGATCATATATTAACTAACGACTGCAACCATTCAGTTTTTCCTGGCATAATTACAACCGACCTCTCAGATCATTTTCCCGTTTTTTGCAAAATATTTGATATTTTAAGTTTTGAGAAGCCAAAATTGCTTAAAATTAACCATGAAATTCAAAGACGCGATTTTAAAAAATTTGATGCTGATGCTTTTCGTGACGATTTATATGTAACATTAAGCAATTTTTTTTATGCTCTTCCTGATATTACTTCTGAAAATTTCAATAAAATTTTTGATGACTTTGCTACCACTATCTTAGCAAAGATTGACTCTCATGCCCAAGTAACAAAACTTTCGCGAAAAAAGCGAAAACTGTTCCATAAACCATGGATTACTAGGGGTATTTTTGTTTCAATTAGACACAAGCAAAAAATGTATAAATCTATCTTCGTTAATGGAAATGAATTTCAAAAAAAAATATATAAACAATATTCTAATAAACTAACTAAAGTGAAGTTTCTTTCTAAACAGATGTATTATCGCGAAAAGCTATCTTACTTTAATCATGATCAACAAAAAATTTGGAATTTAATCAAATCCCTTCTCCCGTCCAAATCTAAAACAAAATCAACAGTCACCAAAATCAAGATTTCAAATTCAGTGGTTGATGATCCTTCAAGCATTGTACGTGAATTCAATGACTATTTTTGTGATATAGGGAAAGCATTAGCCAGACAACTTCCAGATCATCAATGTAACTCTTTCATGAAATACATGAAACGTCCTACAGCTTCTTCTATGTTTTTAGATTCTCCACAACCACCTGAAATACTCAACATCATACGTTTGCTATCTTCATCTAAATCTTGTGGTTTTGAAAATATACCCACCTTCTTCCTAAATTTAGCTGCTGATATCCTAGCGCATCCTCTTGCTCTTCTTTTTAAACCTTGTTTTGCGCTTGGTATATTTCCTGATGAATTAATAATTGCAAAGATCATTCCCGTTTTGAAAAAAGGTGACCGTCAAGAAATTTCAAATTATCGCCCTATATCAATATTATCTTGTCTTTCTAAAATTTTGGAAAAACTTATTTATGTTAGAACTGTCTCTTTTTTACACAAAAACTCAATACTAATTCCTACGCAGTATGGTTTTCGCAATTCTCACTCAACTACCCATGTACTATTAGATGTTGTCAATAATGCATACAATAACATTAACGAAAATAATTTTACTGCTCTTACTTTTATAGATCTGAAAAAAGCATTTGATACGGTTAACCATTCGATTCTTATTCGGAAATTATCGCATTAGAGGTATTGCTAATGATTTATTTTCTTCATACCTTCATGACAGAAAACAATTTGTAAAAATTGAAAATGTTAAATCTGGTATGAAAGTCACTGAGTATGGTGTACCGCAAGGTTCAGTTCTAGGACCACTTCTATTTTTGCTTTATGTCAATGATCTTTCTTAATGCTCATCTAATAGTCCTAGGCTGTTTGCTGATGACACCTGTCTAATTGTTAATGACTCTAGCCATGCAAAACTCATCGAAAAAGTTAATGAAGAAATTCGCTCTGTCAGCAAATGGTCGAATGCTAACAAACTCACTATAAACATGACCAAATCAAATATTTTGGTTATTTCTCCCAAATTAAACAAATTCTGTTTTTATAATTCTTCAAATTATCCAACCACTTCTATTCCTATAATCAACACAGCAAGATATCTTGGTACAATTCTTGATGATAAGCTTTCATTTCAACCTCACATTAAATTATTAGAAGGCAAATTATCCCGATCTTTAGGAATACTGAGAAAAGTCAAACCTTTTTTATCAACCTCCTGCATGCTTCAATTATATTATTCTTTTTTCCACTCTCACTTACAATATGGCATTCTTCTCTGGGGATCTACTTCTAAAACCTATCTTAGCAAAATTAAAGTGCTACAAAACAAAGCAATTAAAGTAATAGGAGGGGGAAAGTGGAGAGATCGTGCGACACCATTTTACAAAAAACTCAAAATTCTAAAAATCGTAGCTATATATAAACTTGAAACTGCAATTTTCATGTACAAATATAGAACTAATAAATTACCAGCTGTTATGAATAATTTATTTCAAGAAACCAGTCAAGTTCATACAAAATGTACACGTACTGCAAACCAAAACAATTACTTCATTCCGTTTTACAGAACAAATCGCCTACAAAACTCAATTCAATATCAGGGTGCTAAATTATGGAACAGCATTGATTCAAAAATTAGAAATTTAAAGTCACTAAACCTATTCAAAACAAAATACAAATTTCTATTATTGAATGATTACTAAATTTTATCTAAACACTGCAGCATTATTAAAGTAAAAACATTAGTTAAATAATATCCAAACTAAAACTTGCTTTTATATTTGTTGTTTTTTTTTTTATCTTTTTTTTTGAGGGGGGCTTTGCTTTTTTCTTCGACAGTTTTTATTTTACACGCTTTCTGTGACAATATAAATTACAGATTTTCTATTTATTCTGCTTTAAAGGTGGCTGCTTGACTCGAAGACCACTTTGGTCCCTTCGCAGCCTTTCCTTTGTCGCAGGCCAATTGTTGTTCTATCAGCATTGTGTTTTTGCGTCAAAAATAAAACTGATTCTGATACACTGCATGAAGTAGCTTGGCACTGCAATAGCTTAGCATAGAGTGCTGGGCTAACATTTGTGTTGACATATTTACAATAGCTTTCAAATCACTGTTCAGTTCAAATCACGGTTCAAATACAACTGAACTCCAACGGGATCGCTTCCAAAATCTAACTTGTATCCCTTTTCATAAGCTTGAGAGCAGAGCTGGATGTCTCGAGACGTGTCTCGGTCTCGAGACACGTTTTTGAGTGTCTCGGTCTCGCCATGCCAATGTCTCGTCTCGGTCTCGAACCTTGAAAGTCTCGAAAAATGATCATGTCTCGATCGAGGCAAAAAAAAATTTTGGATTTGAAACAGCATTCAGGTCTTTGATACGGAAGCAACAATGGTACTTACCCGATGTATTCAAAGTAAAACATTGTGCGTGATTTCGCACTTTGCAAAAACATTTGAGCACATTTTGTTTAGGCCATTTTGCTTTGTTGTTCAGGCCTGCAGAATTGCAGACTTTTGCTTTCTTTTTGCGAGCAGCATATATGAAAACTGATCTATTTTAACCACTAAGCACATGCATTCGATGGTAATTTACTCTAGACCAGGGATGTCTAATCTTTTAATTTATTAGGGACCCATTGCAAAATTATATATTTAACTGGGCCGCAAAGCGACCAGAATTCCAATATTTCATATTATAGTTCTGAGAAAAAAAATTAACCATTGATAGGTAGGCCTTGTACTGAGCCGCATTTTGCTGAAAATGCATCTTTTTTAACAAAGAAAATTTAAAAATCCATTTATATAATTAATTAATGTAATAATTAATCCAATAATGTTAATTTAGTTTTAACTTTTAACAATATGGCCTTCACTCAAAGACATAAGGACCGCTAGCCACGTCTAAAAAATTAATATATTTTTTATGGGCAAACGGTGTGTCAAATCAAAAAATTTTCAAGAGAGCAACGTCTCATATGACATAAAATTAAGATTTCTACAAATTTGTTCCCTATGAAAGATGCTATTCTCGTCTGGTTTACAACAGCTATCAAAAGATTATTCAAAGTAGTCCAGGCCCAAAAAAGGCTTCAAATCGAAAAAAGTGCAGGGATTACAGTTGCAGGAAATTTGGTTACCGACTTGGGAAGTGCTTCCAGATTTGAGCTAGCTCTTTTTATGAGAAAGTTATGAACCACATAGATTTTCAAAAATGCATTGTGTCACAATGACTTTAAAATGTTTATATTAATTAATTTATTTTATTTGTATATACTTCTTTATTGTGTATTCGTTATTGTGTATATGTCTGATCAAATTGCGTTGAATTATGTTGTGTGCGTTTATTTTGCTTCTTCAGGTGCTAGTCATTTGCTTAAAGTATTTTGATTAAATTTCATGAACACTCTCGTGCTCAATACTTAATAAACTTGCTAAAAAACTGTTTGAATAGAGGATAGTGGGTTGCAATGCCGACATCCCTGGTCTAGACCAACATAGCCTACCAATGACTTTTTGTTAAAAGTTTTCTTGACATCTTTTTCGTTAGATTAAAAAAGAATATTGGGCCGTGTAATCGTCTGCGAGAGGTATTGCTTGGCTTGCAAGCTACAAGGACTTAAATCTTCTGTGATAATAAGCTGTTTCGTTGTTATTATGGTGAACTCGTTAAATCATTAATTGTAATCGTTAAAAGGGTACGACCAGTAGCACATTTATAATAGGCTACATCAGTTCATAACAGCGACGGCTTCATTGCTTCATTTGTTTTTGCTGGTGTCATTTTGCTATAAAGTTATTTCAATAACTTGACTTAGTAGAGCCCATACTCCAGAGTATTACTATCGTTTTTATATTTTCTAATTTTTGGCACATGAAGTCTCGTGTCTCGTAACTTTAAAGTCTCGTCTCGGTCTCGAAGCTCTGATGTCTCGTCTCGGTCTCGAAGCTCTGATGTCTCGTCTCGGTCTCGGTAGGTTCGGTCCTCGTTCTAGCTCTGCTTGAGAAACTGTATATTTTGCACTTTCAGCTCATTTTATTTCCTCCATTAACTTCATGTAGCATTGATAAATTTCCTTGAGGTTGCTTGGAAGAGTTTCAGCCGCCACTGCTTCTTTTGCTTTCATTACCAGGTGCCCTGTGCCTTCGAATGCATTCATAATATGACAAGCTTTGGGGAAATTTTCAGCATAGCCCACCGGGTGACAATAGGTTGAGGAGGACTGCCGATTTCCGAAAATTTTCCTCTTCGGTCTTTATTTTTAACTACCGAAGCCTTCACGGTAGCAATGAGCTTGTTAACATCTTCATAATGATTGCGAATTCGCTCGGCTGCGTTATGCAAGGCATGAGCTGTGCAAGTGATGTGGAGCAGCTTTGAGTGTATTCCTTTAACAAAGCGGCCTGCTGCTGTCATATACCTGGCAGCATCTGTAAGCAAGAGAACAAAATTATTTCGGTTTGCTAGGAGGGTACGTCCTCTCCTATGGATTGCCACCTTAACGTGGTGGGGAGGTTTGAGTTTTCAATGATCCTTAGAGCAACGCCGTCGGTAGTGTTTAATCACTTCCATCAGGGTCACCCATGGCGGTAAGGTCGAAGGAGAGAAACAGACCAAGTAGCAATCCAATGCTGTAGCTAAATGGAAAGTTGTAATAACAATATTCATGCTGCATCGGACGGCGCGCAGGATAAAAAGGTCCGCGTTCGAGTTTTAGGCAGAGGGACTCGTTCGAAAAATAAGCTACAGTCTCCCCCACAAGCTGACCGTCACCGGAAACCCACCAACGCAGTCGCTAAGCGTTTGGGGAGGCAAATGGGGGCAGCGCACAGAAAACGTACTCGAGTTGGACCAAACTGCCGGGATCTAGCTATCGGGAACTGGAACGTTTCGTCACTGACAGGAAAAGAGCAGGAGCTTGTTTGCGAAGCCCAACAGTATCGCCTTGATGTTGTGGGAATTTCATCAACAAAGCGCCGGGGTTCTGGAACTGTCGAGTTGAACGATGGGTGGAAAATTTTCTACTCAGGTGTTGATGCAGCAATGTCTGCTCAAGCTGGTGTTGGCTTACTTGTGAGCCCCAACATAGCTGAATGTGTCGTTGACTGGGTACCACTAGGAGGAAGGGTTTGCCTTCTAAAGCTAAGGCTGCAGGAGCGATCTCTGTGTATATTGCAGGTGTACGCACCTAACATAGAATCACAGTACGAAGCCTTTCTGGAGGAAGTTGAGGTTGCATTGGGAAAAGCAAGTTCATCAGAATCCCTTGTCCTTTTGGGCGATTTCAATGCACATGTGGGCATCGACAATGCAACCTGGAAAGGTGTTATTGGGCAACATGGTGACCCTGACATTAACAAGAACGGAAGGTGTTTATTGCAGTTCTGTGCCACCAATGGGCTGTGCATAATGAACACATTTTTTCAGCACAAAAGAATTCATAAGTACACCTGGTACAGAGACTCTCTGGGACAACGCTCCCTGATTGATTTTTGTATCGTTTCGGCGGACTTGTTTTCTACCGTGTCTGATGTCCGTGTTAAAAGAGGGGCTGAGTTGTCAACTGATCACCACCTAGTTGTCTGCACTTTGAAAGCTTTGAAACCCTTGAAAAAACGAAAGACTTTTCGACCACGAGAAACTTATCGAATCAAATGGGAATCATTGGCTGACAAAGAGGTACGAACTGCATTTGCAGACAACATTGCATCTAAGTTCAAAGAACTTCCGACCTCTACTGAAGACATTGAAACTGAATGGTGTTTGTTTCGAACAGCAGTCATTACGTCCGCTACTAACTGTTGTGGACGTAAGCGTGTTGGAGGGACGAAGAGTAGCGAGAAAAGAACTCCTTGGTGGAACCAAGAAGTTAAAGAAGCTATTCGTGCGAAAAAAGTGGCCTATAAGGCCTGGCTTGCAAATAAGTCATCACTTGAACTTCGTTCGCAGTACTCTGAAGCACGTAAGACGGCAGCCGCAAAAGTTAAACTGTCTAAGGAAAGGGCCTGGAAGGAATTTGGAGAAAGGTTAGACGATGATTTCAAAACGGCAAACAAAGTGTTCTGGCAGACCATTCGCCGTTTGCGTGGAAAAAGATCTCGAGCCGCTCTCTTTATCGAAGATTCAAATGGTGTGACTCTGAAAGATCAAGATGCTATTTTGAATCGGTGGAGAGAGTACTTTAGTGATCTTTTAAACCCAGTTGATGCTACACCGATACAAATTCACGAAGAACAGGTTGGGGAAGATATTCAGATAACCGAAGCAGATGTGAATGCAGTAATCAAATCATTGAAAACTGGAAAAGCACCTGGTGAGGATGATATCAGACCTGAAATGTTAAAAGCAATGAACATACATGGTGTTCGTTGGCTGACTCGTGTTTGTAAGGTGGCGTGTAGTACTGGGCAAGCACCAAAGCAATGGCAAACTAGTGTGATAATACCTATCCACAAGAAAGGAGACAAGAGAAAATGCACCAATTATAGGGGCATATCTCTCATCAGTGTCCCGGGTAAGGTCTATGCCAAATGCCTTGAAAAGAAATGCCGTGAAATAGTCGAACCTAAGCTAACAGATGCTCAGTGTGGCTTTCGTCCTGGCCGAAGCACAATGGATCAGATCTTTGCCTTGCAGCAAATCTTTGAGAAGTCGTGGGAATATGCAAAAGAGGTCAATGCATGTTTTGTTGATCTTGAAAAAGCATATGATCGCATTCCTAGAGACAAGCTTTGGGCGGTGCTGTTGCAGTATGGCATTGATGGCCAGTTACTAACTGCCATTAAGTCGCTGTACATGCATTCCGAGATCTGTGTTCGTGTTAACAGTGCAACGACGAAACCTTTCAGAGTAAGTGTGGGACTACGGCAAGGCTGCTCTCTTTCACCTATTCTGTTCCTTATTTATATGGATAGAATAGTTAAGAACAGTGAGTCTTGTGGCGGAGTAAAGATCGGTGAATGCACTGTACAACGTCTGTTATTTGCAGATGATCTCGTGCTACTCGACTCTACCCAAAATGGTCTCCAGCAAGCTCTTGACAGGTTTTCGGATGCATGCTCTGTAGCCGGAATGAAAATCAGTACAACAAAAACAGAAACCATGTGCCTGTCTAGACAACCAAAGCAGTGCTCTCTCCAAATTGATGGAGTACCACTAAAACAGTCAGAGAAATTCAAGTACCTCGGCGTCTCATTCACAAGTGACGGCAGACAAAATAGCGAATTGGATATCCGCATCGGAAAAGCAAGTGCAGTAATGCGCCAGCTCCACCGATCTGTGGTACTGAAACGGGAGCTTTGCACCAAGGCAAAGCTATCCATTTTCAGATCGGTCTATGTTCCTATTTTGACTTATGGCCATGAGTGTTGGATCATGAATGAGAAAGTGAGGTCTCGAGTTCAAGCAGCCGAAATGGGATTCTTGCGAAGAATTAGCGGTTTGACCTTGTTGGACAAGGTTAAAAGTGCAGATATTCGTGAATCTCTAAACATCGAATCGCTGCTTCTCCGACTAGAAAGATCGCAACTGCGTTGGTATGGACATGTGACACGAATGCCCCAGGAAAGAACAGCCAAAAAACTGCTCTGTTCAACACCGATTGGTCGAAGGCCTAGAGGCCGTCCCAGAACTCGATGGCGAGATTACGTAGAAGATCTTAGTTGGTCTCGCCTTGGCATCCCAGCAGAGCATCTATCCTTTGTTGCAGAGGATCGAGATGCTTGGAGGCTCCAACTTGAGCTGCTGCCCCCGCGACCCCCCAAGGATAAGCGGGTCCAGAAAATTGATTGATTGATTGGAGGGTACGTATTGCATCATCAACAGCAATAGTTTGCTGATTTGAAGACGTACAAAGAATCTTGCAATGCAATAAATAAGTTGTTTCTGGAACTTCGATATCACCTACTAAGGTATTCAAATACTTGCAGCCAGATATTTCGGATTCATCAATCACCATGAAAATGATCTTATCCAAAAGAATTTCACAAACTCGATCTACTTCGCATTTTCCCATGTCGTCAACTCACTTTCTACATGCCCACTCGGATGGAGCTTTACGACCTAGAACTTGAAATAGCGACTGCATTTCTAGATTGCGTAGCTTGTAGAGTGGGATATCGGCTGAGAGAAATGCTGAGGCAACTTTTCCAAAATAATCGCCCCAACCTACGTTGGTAGAGTCTATAGGCTGCTGCCGCTGCTGCACTGTTGATAACAAGGCTTTTTGATGCTTTGCACTTAGGCGATGTTTGTCCACAGAAGATTTTCTGTCGTGCGCCACACTTGTAGCGCACAGTGTGCAGTACAGTTCTCCACGAGCGGAAGTCATATAAACTCTTTTGGGTGGCGTGAAACAAAGTCTCAAACTTTGGAAAGGAATGATTTCGCTTCTTTCGGCATTTTTACAAATTTATTATTTTACGCTCTCAATTTTTCTGCTTATGCCTGACTCTAAAAGGAAGGTACGAATTTATAAAAATTATTAACCATGAGATTAAACAACTAGTTCACGATAGAAATAATGCAAAAATATTTACTTATCCTTCACAACAACAACAACAACCAGTTTGTTTTCATCATAGACTATACTTTTCCTAACACCTTCATGTTAGAGGTAGCCTTCGGTTAGGCCTATCTCATTCTCAAACATTCTGGAGTTGGACGTCCGCAGTAAAATGTTTACTATAGTTTGGCTGGCTCCACAAGTTATGCGAAGTTGTACTAATCAGAATTCATTTTACTTTTAACCGCAGTTTTCCGGCTTGTTGACCAAACCTACTACTATTGCGCAACAAAGATTGACAATTTAACCTGAACCAAAACTGTTTTATACGCACTCGCTATGTTATGTACCACCAGAGCTGGGCACTCGGTACTTTAAAAGTAACGACGATATCGGTACCGATACTTTGCTGAAAAGTACCGTCGGTACCGATAACGGTACATTTTTATAAAAGTAACGACAATATTGTTACTCGGTGCTGATTTTCGGTACTTTTAAAACGAAATTTTTTTTCTTAAAATTTAGTTTTTGGTTTGGTTTACGTTTTGGATAGCAGCGAAATTAAAGCCTTATCAAGCTTTTTGTCGCATCTGGAGCTAGCGTGAGGTCTGAGTTGTAGTCTCGCGCGAATCTTAATACTGCAAGCGAACACGTCGGCTATATCAACAAGGTGACAGCGGCACGCTTACTAAAACAAGCATTATCATGTATGGCAGCATAATAATCTGTTAGTCTTCTTAATTCATTATAAAGCTAGGTATAAGGAGTATCATCATCAGAAACTCGCCCTGGAGAGCAGACACTTTTGTCACACCCCTGCTTATCTAGCTACGTTACTACATTTGAACAATGCTAAGGACCTAAAAGAGCTTATGGCTTATATACGAAAAATATGTTGCAAAGGTTCTTGCTGTGTGAATTTCATCATCGTGTTGAAGGAGAATGTTTTCATTTTCAATGCCACTTTCAGTAGAGGTTGGTGTATCAGTAGCAGCATACTCAGTACTTTTAGATGAATCAAAATCTACATTTTTTTCAGGATTTGCAGGTTTATAGTTTTACTTTGATTCAATGACACTGAAATAATTTTTTCCACATAGTCTAGACCAGTGGTATTCAACCATTTTTACACCATCCTTCTTTTTGGAAAGTGTGGGTCCAAATTGCCATCACAAAGCATTGATGAGTAAAAATATAAAAGTCTACACGTCCGCAGGTTTACTATTTTTTCCTCTGAAAATCGGTGAAGTGCAAAAAAATTATCTGCATGCGGCCCCCAGTTTGCCCAACTCTGGCGTTGAGGAATTTTTTATGATTTTTATAAAACTTCGTTATTTGCAACACATTTGTATCGGTTTTTGAAAGATCATCAAATAGATATGTAGCTAATAAATCTGAATTTATTTCTACAAATTCACCACAGTTTAGAAACATCTATTTAAAACTCAACAGTCTGCTTCACCTTATCTTATTAAAATGCAATAGATTCTATTTGAATAAAATACACCTGATGATCCCTCTTGGGTGAAACAGACTGTCAGGTTTCAAATAGATGTTATTTAACTGTGGTGAGTGAATTTGTATATTTGCTCTAACTGAACTCAGTTATTCAGCACTGTTTGAAACACTGATTCGCATTGTTATTGAAGTTATTTCTATTCAGAAATCAATTATTAACAATATTGGTTGTAGAATTCGTCTATAACGGCACCTCCAGGGGATTTAAAAAAACTGCCGTTACGGGCGAACGCACGGGTAGGCTACGGTGCCATGCCCCTCCCCCTTTGGCCCAGTAATAAGGTGCTAAAACCTAACTTTTTGTCCATAATTTTCAAACTAATAATGGTTGCAGCCTCCTTTCATTTATTTTAGCCAAGCTTCTGCTTTTAGACATAAGCTGCGAAAACATTTTTGCATTGTCCATGGTGACTGCACGCACTGCATGCCCTTTTTCGATAAATAAGTTTGCTAAAATGAGTGTTTTTTATGTAAAAACCGCAAAAATTCGTTGGCGATTCAAGTTGCGTCCAACGTTATATAAATGTGTCAAATTCACAGCAATTATTCTGAAAACGCATACGAACCGGTAACAAACTTCGCACGGGACCGCAGCCCGGTGATTGCCGACCACTGATCTACAACAACGTGGTTTCGCGGTACTTTTCAAAGATGCTTTTCGCGGAAAAACCCGGAAAGTTTTTCGCTTTTGCTCTCTTACATCTACTCAAAAAAAGTTACCGAAATATCGAGTGAAACGGTGTAAAAAGTAACGACGGTACCAAAAACGGCATATTTTTAAAAAATTATCGACAGTACCGATTACGGTACTAAAAAGTACCGCGTTACAGTACCTCGGTACTTTTGTAGTTTTGTACCGCGGTACTGCCCAACTCTGTGTACCACATACGTTACAACAAAGAAGTAAAGCAGGCTTGCCTAATGCCTACACTTATGATTTCAATTATTAACAAAAATTACACTTGGGTTGTTCATAATTTTTCTATTTTTTTTCAATATTGACGAAAAGTTGCGCTTAAAAACCGAAAAAGTTGCCAAAAATTGCAAAATAAAATTTGGACAAAAATATCCTTACACGCTATATTGAAGTTTTGTGCCACTCAGGAAGCTGTCCGAAGCTGTAAAAAAGTTGCAAAATTTGCAAAAAGTTGCCCTATAGTCATGATATCCAAAATGAAATAATTTCCGACATACCGCGGGAAATTTCTCTGCAACTGAAATTTAAAATATCAACGCAAGTATTTTTGTCTTATTTGCGGCGGTACACAAGATGTGGCAGGGCTGGAGCAAGAGTCAGTCCGGTATGTTGACGAAGATTTGGTGCCTCATGAATCATTTGTAGGGCTATACAGCACCACGGAAACCACCGGCCAGAGTATAGCAAATATGTTAAAAGACGTTTGCATTAGGTTCGGATTATCCGTGGAATATTTGCGAGGGCAGGCTTATGACGGTGCTAGTAATATGAGTGGCGCCTACAACGGAGCACAAGCAATATTATTGAAGGAACAATCGTTAGCTCACTATACCCATTGCATTTCGCACAGTACGAACTCAGTAGCTGGGTCCATCAGCTCTTTGCCTAGTGTTCGAGATGTTCTATCATACGTGAATGAATTAGGCAAATTGGCAAGCAACACCATTAAATTGCGCAATATACTAAATGGTTCCAATGAGATGTCTAATCTGAAGAAGCTTTGTCCCTTATGCCCTACAAGATGGACTATTCGCTGTAGTGCTAAAGGAAATCTTCTCGGTAACTACTCCGCTATTCTCGCTGCACTGCGACAGTTTGTTTCAAAATCTACGATATCTACGGAACAAAGATCTAAAGCGTCGGGAATTTTGTGTATTTTTCTAAGGGGAAAGTTATTTGCTACTAAAAGTTGCTTACAAAGTGTTCTTCATGCTGGAAAAGTTAGCGCTGGTCTCGCAAGGCCGAAGTGCTAACTATGATGGTGTGCGAGAGTGTGTCCAAAGTACCGCCGAAGGAATAAAGTAAGCACGCGCAACAACTTTCCTCAACTTTATAAAGAAGTAGATGAATTTATTGATTCGTGTGAAGACCTTAGTGAAATCGCAATGCCGTGGCTGCAGAAAAAAGGGAATCGGAGTTTTGGACAAACTGAACACAATTTAGGAAAGTCTACTTATGAATATTTTTCGCGTCAATGTTATCAAATTTTTGATACAGCTGCTGTTAAATTGCAGAGTCGTTTCGATGCTTCTAAACCTGGTTTAAAAGCATACTGTGGCTTATTTAATAGCCTTTTTGGCTCTGTCGATGATGAAATCAAACAATATCCGGAAATCAATTCCGACGAGCTAAAAATGGAATTGATGGTTTTTACCAAGAGGTGGAAACCGTCTAATTTTAACGAATACTTGGAGATATTACGGAAATCACCTGAAGAGGTGAAAGCTTTTTTCCCCAATATTTTGGGGGTTGTTAAACTTTTGTTGCTGAAGCCAGTGTCGTCGGCTGAATGCAAACGAAGTTTCAGCTGCTTACGGCGCCTGAAAACGTGGCTGCGATCCGCAGTGACTCAGAAGCGACTGAATGGAGTGGTTCTCGCCCATGTGCATCAAGCTTTGATTGAAAAGATTGATTTATCTAAGGTCGCTGACAATTTTGTACAAAAAAACGATTCACATGTTGCAATCTTTGAAAAGCCGAGCAGCAGCTAGATTGAAATCTCTTAACCATATGCAAGATTTTTTTGTGCTTAGTTATGTTTTTGTTCTGTTTTTTTTCTTTCAGGTGTCATGGTCATGCGTACACTATCTTTTTCTCTCTTGTTTTTTTCTTCTTTTCGCATGTTTGAACGGTTCTTTCCGTTGTGACGCGTCTTACTTTTCCTGAAATTTCTATCCTTGCGACGCCGTCATTTCGTTCTATATTCGCTTTTTCAAGAATATAAACATTAATTGATTGATTAACAAAACTTTACACTGAAAAATCGAGTTAGTGTTTGTGAATAGGAGCGTTGCAACACACAGGTTACTGCCAGAGTACTTGCACCTATTATTTATCGCTTTATTGCAGGTTGCTGAAATTTTGTAGAAAAAATTTTCGATAGTGTATTCTCATTTTTGTACCATTTGTCAGTAAATTAACATCATATTCATTCCGCTTTTTCAAAATTTTTGATGAGGATCTCGACAGACCCTTTCACAAGAGCCCAGGCGTTACAGTAGTCTACTTTGCTGCTGCATATACACAAATTTTGAAAATTCCTGGATCTGCCTTAAATGCTGTCCCCCCCGGTAAAATTTCGTTCCGCCGCCCCTGCTTTCGATTAAAGACCGTCTGTTTACAAAAGATTCGATTTTCATCCGATTTGTTGTCGCAAAATTTTGTTTTTTGACGTAAGCATCTGACGATTCAAATATCTTGCACAGAGTTCGAATCCAAACGACTTTGCTTCTTATCGTCATTTGCGAAGCATCTAACGAATTAACTTTTCCGTAGCCTGCGTCACTTTACCTACGAAAAATCGTATAGTATTCTGTGTAACCAGCGATGGGATTCAAAATTTTAAGAACAGGTTCTCCTTTCTATCGTACTTACTAACAACAGGTTCCCTCATAAAGGTCTGATGTCTGTAAAAAAAAGCAAGAACGGGTTCGCTGATTATCCTGACATTCCAAGAACGGGTTTGCGCGAACCCGTGCGAACCCCCTGAATCCCATCACTGTGTGTAACCACACACCTTAACTCTTCTAACGGACGTGTTCATTAACCAATCAGTATAAAACCAACTGGCTTGTTTATAAAGCTGCTAATCACAGCCGAATCTCTGTGGGCGAAAGTTCCAATTTTAAAATTTACTTTGGCTTTATTTTTTCTTTTTACGCTATTTTCGTCCCATGATTGTATTCGTTATTGTTTATTATTATTCAAATGTTTTGGGTCGTGCTGCTAGCGCTGTGTAAGGCTTCAAAGTCGTGCCTTTTCCCCCAACCGGAAACAAAATCCTTAACTCAATCTCGCAAGAAGTTAATTGAGTCTTCAGCTTATGAGTTAGACTATGGCCGTAACTCTGTAAAAACGGAATAATATTTTTACCCATGGTGACCTTTCGTCCATAGGGTCGGGACATTTCTCACAGCAGCAAATGTGACCTGAAGTAAGAAAAAACGTCTCATAAAGATCGTTGCTACAATTAGATAACGAACGTGTATTAACACGAAACAACTACGCATAATAAGCGATAATTACGGCAACATAATCTACACACATTAGTTAACGAGATCGGCTTTGAACGAAAAATTTCGCTCAGTCGCTTCGTTGTTGCAACTGAGACGGATTGTGGCAAGATTATTACAATATTATTCAATGCCTTTCGGACAGCGTCTGAATAATTGAACATGTCCGATAGGTCCCGTCCAAAAAATACCCCGGTAGCCATTTTGAACTTCCTTCCCAAAATATTCTGGTTTAGAAATGTCACTTGGATGCATACTCACAACCTTCAGTAAGCACAAGTCTCATTTGGCTACCAGTGCATACGAGATCTTAACACTGTGTGCAAGCTTTCTAAAACCTCAAAATCAAACTGCCTAATTTTTTTAACAGTTTTTTTGTTGCAGCCACCACGCTTCTTGCTTACACAAACATGTGATTTTACCACTAGTAATACTCCACTTTGACACCGCAAATTGATTACGTGATCACGGAAATATGCTATTGTTCTATAGGCCCAGTCGTCCGATAAGTTCCACATTTTACCTACGTAGTAGGCTACTATTTACTCATCGTATAATAAAGGTGCCTTAAATAGGCCTATTCTAAGATTTAATATATTTTTTGTCTCAACTCGCGCGATGTGGGGCTCCCATACCATATTTATGCTTTTGGCCATGGGGAGCCCCTACAAATTTTTCGAAAAATAGCAGTCGCAAAACTAGCAAACAAACGTTTAGTAGCATAGCAAGGGCCCCTCATCCTCAAGTGAAAGGCGCAAAAATAAGCCTTAAAAACGTTTTTTCTTCGCATAGGTAGCGAAATGTTAGAGTACCGGTAGGGCTTGCTTGCAGCATTATTTTAGTGGGTTTGGAAGGGACCCAGTAAAACAGACTATTAATTAAACCTTATTAAAACTGAGGAATTTTAAATGCTCAACACGCACAAAAAGCCTCCAAAATAAGGTCAAATTTCGCAAAAATTTCTGGGGAGGCATGCCCTTAGACCCCCCTAGCTTGGCATCGCCCCTTTGAAGCTCGCTCTTTTGTATCACCACCAAGAAAAAAATTATTAGGGTGTCTCGAAAGATGATTTCGGAGGGGGGGGCGCATTGTCTAGTTTCCGCCCTGGTTGAGAAAACCTAAGTTGGCACTACTTGCTCCGGCAAAAAAAAAAACTCACGAAGAGCAGAAGTGGTTGTTGATAACGTAACAGACTACTCAGGAATAAATATGTAATATTTGTTTACTAACAGCAATAATGTTTACAAAAAACAATTTTCAATCAAGCCAAGCAATTCATAATCGAATGAAAAATAGCACAGTAAGAAAAAATGGCAATCATGAGCACGACTAGAAATACTGCGACAAGCGGATTGCTACATGAGCAGCAACAGAGCAGTGTTTTTAATGATTATTGCAACCTGGGATAACATGCATGGGAATCGAACACGGCCAGTGGAAACATAATCTAGCGACACTGTAAAGAGCAATAATCAAAACAGACTCACGCGTGGCATTTTAAACACGTTAAAATCAGTATATTTACAATATCATCGCTAAACATTGCACTAAAGGTCACAGGAATTTGAGCGAGAAAAGTAGCTCAATCGATCAATTTCCCAACTTCTTAATTCCTAAAATCAATAATCGTTGAGTTAAAACAAGGCACAAAAAATGAAGCAAGAAATCTTCGATAACTACAGCATGCTGAAATTGCGGTATGCATAAGTAAAAATCTTTATTATACTAGCGCTATTACGCTGAAGGATGTAACGCGGCTAGTTCTTAACCTGGGGTTCACAAAAAAATTTCTGGGAGGTAGCCTACTTGGATGCAGGACTTGCAGATGCGTAGTTAACGAAAAATTTTGGGGGGGCCGAGGGGCGGATTTTGACGATGGGAGGTATCGTTTTGACGTTTTCATTGATCTTTAGTGATCAATTTCTAAAGATAGTCCCATACGTCAAATAAAAAGGGGCCAAAGCCTCAGTCCCTCTCTGGCTCCGCCACTGCTGGGATGGAAGTCAAGTTTTCATGTGCTGCCACTTGAAAATAGTGCGTGAATTTTGCCCGTATTTGAGTTAATGTGATGCAACAATGCGAAATCTACGGCTTATTTTAAGTGTTACTCCATATTCTTATCCCTGAATAATGAAGCCTTAAATCAAACAATGGACCATTAATTTGGAGCCAGGTCATTGAGAGCTCGGATGGATCGTTTCACCACATAAGGTTTACTTGACGAGGAATAGGTGAAGAACCTGTGTAGTAAGGAGTAACGGGCTCCACAAAAACGTCGCAGCGTTTGGCTACACTGACTCCCGATATGAGCGGCCCGGGAATCGAATTCAAAACCTCGAACACCGACAGTGATGTCTTTACCGACCACGCTAAGCGGCCGGTTATACACAAGTATACCACTATTCATCTTTTCACTTGGGTTCGTAGAGATCACCATTTACGATGGCATTAAAAGTTACTACAAAAGTTACTATGTGATTAGAAGAGAAGATGATAATATACTGAAGAAGGCAATGATGATGGAAGTGAATGGTCAGCGAAAGCGAGGACGGCCAAAAATGACATGGAAGAGGCAGGTGAAAGAGAGTGTGAAGAAAGTCGGGTTGAAGATTGAAGAAGCTGCAGATCAAACGAGATGGAGGGAAGGAGTGAGAGCGATCGCGGAGGGGATGAAGTGTATTCGGCCACCTTCGGTGACGAGGAAAAAACTGAATTAAAACTGGATTGAAGATGATGACGATTAAAAGTTACTACAAATCTACAACTCCAACTGCCCAACAGACCTGTGAAAGGGGGAGGCAGGGAGCAAATAACTAGAGAGACATCAACAAGGTGACACATTTCGCTTGCTTTAGCTCAGCGTCGAAGTAGAATCTATCCCTTAACACATGGACTAGTTGGACCACCTTGACAGGTTCGGACAATACGGGCGCTTGAAGAGGATTGGAAAAATGGATTTGAGTAACCAAATGTAAGTCGATATGTTAAATTGAGAAAAAATTTCTGAACCTCGTCTCCTGCTCGATGAGCGCACTGTTCCTTTGGGCATGTTTTAATGTAATTAGGCTACATTACTGGTTTAGCATTATTTAAAAACATGCTGCGTAGAGCGAGTTTATACTAAATTTGCATTGTCCTTTGCTTTTTAAACTCGGTCAGCGCTTCGTGCATAGTCACGATTATTGCCTTTGACAAGCAATAATATTAACAAAATAATATTATTGGTAAGATAACATTAACTAGCAATTAGTTCGCAAATGACTGTATATTACTCGGTCAGTTGGGTTAATTGCTAGCTACATCGCTATCGATGCGGGAAGTCAGGGGTTCGATTCCCAGGACGGTTAAATCAAACACAATGTCGCCAACTGCTCGCCGCCGCTGCGACGTTTCTTCAGAGCTGTGTTGCCCAGGCACTAAGCCGCGGAGATGGGCTCCGCCCTGGTTACACCCTTTAGCGTAATACCGCGACTATAATGAAGAATTGGTGTTTGCCATTACAACTGCATTTTCTTGAGGCTTAGCAGCCGAGATAAACATCGCTAACTTGTGATCAGCGTCCCACGCCTCATATTTTACTGTAGCACAATGAATGCAAAATAATGATACAACAAAAAGTTGGTCATTCGCGGAACATTTTCACAGCTTGAATGTTTTATACTTACTTTTACTGTATCAAATACGATAACTCTAAGACACTTAATTAAAGATTTTCCGCAAAACCTTTTTTTGTTGCATATTTAATCCTCTTATCACGAGAAAGCAATCAAAGCGTAATAACAAGCTCGCTTAAAAGTTGCCGGCCTTTTATCTACCACTCTAAGATGAGGAAATACCGCCAAGTGCCCTTTCCAACGGCACAACAAGTAAACTCGCCGGTTTGTTCTCCACAGTCCACACTGTCCCTTTAATGCTGAACGTCAAGCAGGGAAGTTGTGAATATTAATTGTAAAGTCGATTGATTGACCCGACTCAGAATCAAACCCAAGTGTGCAGCTCCAGAGGCGGACGCTTCTGAGCTGTTATAATGCGTGATCTGTACCTAATTTGCAATTAATGTTTGTTAATTCTTTGGAAACTTCGTAAAAACGTGCTCAACTGCATATTAATTGTCCGCCTAGACTGCACAGTGCATGCATTGTCCGCCTACATAAGCTCCCTAGACGCCAGTGTTAAGGCGAGATATAAATATGTCATTATTATTATTTAAGCAAGACTTCACAGATCTCTATTTCTGGTCTTTTAACACAACTGATAGTATCCCTATCCCTTAAAACGCATAGGTGATCAGCAAAATTGTTTCCTTTTCCCACTAGCTCCTTTTTTCTCTCTGTTGAGTTGCTTAGAAATGAAGCCATAGCAGACCACCCACTGTTATGTTTCCTACCATTGCACCATAACAGAGCGGTATTGGTAGCTGTGACGCTTCTGTTGTCTTTATTGTCTGACCGTCGTTTTATCGCCTTTTTTGTGCTGAAATTTCTGCTCCTGACCTGGGTATAGCAACCATGCCTACTCTTTGTTTTTTTTAAATCTCTTCTACTACCTGCTTACCATAACGTTAATCGTTTTGTTGCCTATTCCCTTTTTCTTGCATTGTTGTTGTATTTCCTTCATCTTGTCGTGCTCTTGATCGTGTTGACGGTGCGGAAATAACATACACTACCACTGCTATTAATATCATTGCTTCCCATTATAATAATTGTATTTCTAACGGATAAAGTTTTACAACAGCAAGCAGGTATAGAAGCAGGTAGGTTGTTGGTATTTCCCAACAAACTTTCGAAGGTGACTTATTTTAACACGAGATCAAAATCACTAAACTACTAAAAGTTAGAGTTGGTTTTGCTATCGCTTTGCTTTTGTGATGCTTGAAAATGGTCTTTGCCTGCAGAAACCAGGAAGTTCGTCTTGGAGTGCAGACTGTGTCGTGCACGGCATAAAGCTGAATAAGTTGGCCTGACGCAGAAAATTCATATCATTCCTCAAACCTTATATCTGACACTCTTCAGGAATATCGTCAGAATGAAGAATATGTGAGCGGAACTGATTCACAAAGCAACAGGCAGAGTTCTGATTGGTTAAAGGGAAAGGGTTGTGTTTGGTTAGAAAATATTCGAATGCTGATTAACTATTTATTTTATCTGCAAAACGATTTTAAAATGTTGGTGGTCATGATGACAACGTCATTGCTACAACTCGCACTAAAGATTCGTTGCTATATCACCAGGGTTGCCACAAAATTTCGCAAAATTTATTTCCAGGACTTTTTAAAGTCATTTTTCAGGACTTTTTGAAGGGAAGTCCCTTCTTTCGCCTGTTGCAAGTCACTGGGTAAGTGGTTTCACTATTCTGTCCCGGCAAAGCACGGGTGAAACTTTCTAATACTGTCCAGGACTTAAAACAAAATTCAAGGACTTTCCAGAACAGCAAAAAAAAATCCAGGACTTTTCCAGGATGTGGCAACCCTGTATCACTGGATGATATGTATTACGATGATTTATCTCAAAGGCGAATTGTCCACAAGCGAAAATCCAAAAAAAGCAGCCAAAAAAACAAACGAAAGCAACTTCTAAAGAAATTGTTGAATTCATCCCATGCACAGCAAATCGGCCGCTTTCAGGTAAACAACAAACATTAAAATCATCCCTCTGCATAACCTAAGTATAAGCTCACTTCTTTTTTGAAACGGATATACTTTTTTCATCATATTCCCGTACATCATCCACTTCAGCCATTTGATTGGTTAGAATCCTGTAAGCCATCAAGACAATGAACTGAAAACAAACATTAAAATGATATAATTTGGAGGGAAATCAAATTGCTCGCAATGCAACAGCTTTTACAAAAATTGATAAGATGAAAAGAACGAGTCAAAAACAAAAGAACGGGTGAAGGTAGGCTGAAATTTGAAGAATGTCCACCACTGAAAAAAATAAGAGGCGAACCTTATTGTTAACTTAACCGGTTGCATAGCGTAATGGCATCGCTTTCAGTTCGATTATCGGGCCGGCCAAATTGGACACAGGGTCGCTAACCGCTCGCCAGAGCTGCGACGTTTGCGTGTTGTCCAGGCTCTAAATCTAAAGCCCAGGAAATGGATCCCGCCACTCGTTCCACGCAAAGCTCGTTACACGCTTTGGTATTATGCCGCGAATATAATGAAGATTTGATTTAGATTTGAAGTTCATTTTTAGGTTGATTCGTCCACCTACGTTCAACGTAAGACATAGCCGAAAAATGGATTCATCATCCAATTATTAAATTTTAAAATAACTGTGAAAAGTGACAGAGTCTCGTGACAGTAGGATAAAAACAAAGAAATCGAAAGGAGCCGCTTGCGGAACTTGAGTAAATTTTAACGTCAAGACCAGATACGCAGTTGACCGGTTCTTTAAACTACAACAACTCTGAACTGAAGTCATGCTTGTGGACCTGAGCATCAAAAATAGAAGTTGTAGTTTTGATCTTTGGCCTGTGCAGGAATTTGTGCGTTTAAAGTAGGAGTCATAAAAGAAACCAGGGCACTAAAGATCGACCGGGGCCCCGGCTGGGAATGTCACTTTTTGCCTCGGTCAGGCACCCCGGCCGGGGGGGTTAAAAAAATTGGCCGGGGTTGAATTTCAACTTTATTTACCGCATATTACAGCGTATAAGACGACCTTTAAAGTGCAAACCCCCCCCCCCCCTTAAAAATTGGGGTGGTCTCATACAACGAATACAAAAGTCATATCTTAATTTTTACATTAAGATCTTTTTTATTTTATATGAAAAATGCGTTGGTGCGTAAATTAAAGAACGTGCACGCTTAAAGCGTTTTTGAGGTTTGTCATGCTCTAAAGAAAGCGTGTACTTTTACGAAAGCATTACGAAAACAATTACGAAAGCATTACGTAACATCACTGACGGCATTTACACGAGTAGTGAGGACGCAAGTAGCCTACTTAGCTGTATTCTAGACACAATTTAAAGCATTGTGTAAACCCCGGTCATGGCCCCGGCCGACGCAGTTTCCCGGCCCCAGCCAAAATTGTTGCTCCGGTTGTTCCCTAAAGGACACTTCTAATAAATGTGAAGCATCAGCAACTCACGAAAAATAAAGGGCAGGCTACATCAACCTTTAGAAGATATGAATTTGATAAAAACTGTAGAATAAAAAAGAATAACACAATAAAATGCCTTCTAGCTTGATTCAAACGTTAGCGGCTTATGCGATGCAGCCCTTGACAACAAAAGTCACTAGTTTGATGATTTAGCTTCAAAGTGCAACCAGATCTTCCAAGTTTGTTTAACCAAGTCAATAATTTCGAAAGAAACTTTGCAATTAACAAAATGCTGATCTTGCCTGACCAAGTGATATTTGTCACGCCGGATACAAATGATGAATTAAAAGCAGTATATTGTGCTTGCATTAGCATTATGACGTTATTTTTTGTTTTAACAACATTCATTGTTTTACTTTAGTATTATGACTTTTTTGCATGACTAAGCCGCAGTGCAGGGACGCGATTTGTTTTAGATAACACAACTCTATCCGAGTAAATGGCAATTCAATTGTCAGTGAATACGTCATCAATTGCTTCTACCAAAATTGCTCATCTGTCGTAGCCCTGAAATCCTTGCGGCGTACTATCAACAGATGCTCTAACACAATGCTCAACAACAAAGAAATTCAGATTGAAGTTGTACAAATGTGTTAAGTAGATGTTTCAACTAATCTCAACTGACGAAAGAGCTAGTAAAAATTGGCTTGCAAATTAATTATTTCAATCAAACCATCACTAAAAGACAAAGATACGTTGAATACTCAGCCATTACGAATGGCTGCAGGAGAGACCGAATTTTTTCTGCATTTTTCTTTACATCAAGGCGGCTACAAACTACCACTCCACAAAAAGCATTGAGATTCGAAGATTAGATTTAGAAAACGAGAAGCTGTGCCGGTCGGTTAGCGCAATAGTATAAAAACATCGCTATCGGTTCGGGGTTCCATTCCTGGGCCGGGGAAGTCGGACACAGTGTCGCCACCCCTGCGCCTTTGTAGTTGTCTTGGCGAATTACTGCGGAGATACACTCACTCACTCGTCACACGCTTCGACGTAATTCCGCGAGTATAATGAAGATTTGATGTTTTTGAAGAGTAGCTGTTGGGATTGCTGGCTTTCGCAATAGAACAGCGCCATCCTCGACTCCTACGTGTTTGTGAATTCGGAAACAACGCATGAATTTCAATAGAAATTTCGCAATCAGGACATCCTTTATGCACATAATGCGTAGTTTATTCACAAAACAATTGAATTTTTATCAATGTAAGAAAGATTTTAGCGAAATAAAACCAGAGGTTACGGGCATCCCATTTAGTCAGATATCCTAATTAAACATATCGGTTGGGGGACGCCCCTACCTCCCTCGAAACTACACCTAGCCTTCAGGTAAAGAAAAAGATGCTAAGACAAAGCCAGTCACTCATTTTCTCATTGTAAGTGATAAAGCTACAGTGAAACACATAGTAAGGTATGGAACTCGATAACCACGATTATAATTTGCTGCCGCTACTCTGCCACTTCAAAATTGGAAATCATTTGTCCACATTGTATAACTATGAGCAGCACAATTTTTACAGACTTCAACCCAACGATAACTCGCAATCCTTCATAACATTTGATACGGCGACTAATCAAAATAAGGTTTTACTGTACCTTCCTAACGTTAAGTTACTCACGCCGGCATGAAGTACCGGACGATAAGCGCATTTTTTAAGCTCATTGCTGTCGGTGCGGAAGGTCTGAGGTTCAATTTTCGGGCCGGTCAAATTGGACCAGATGTCGCCAACGGCTCGCCACCGCTGCGACGTTTCTTCAGAGCTTTGTTGTCCCAGCGCAAAGCTGCGGAGATGGATCCCGCCACTCCTCTCTTCGGCGTAATACCGCGATTATAACGAAGACTTGATTTTTTTGACGCCGGGATGAGACAGATAGACACCCCACGTGTGACATTTTATTTACATCCTTTCCACCACTGATATGCTTTCCACCTACCGCTACTGCTGTTACAACTGTGTGTTGTCTTGTCTCCTATCACAGGTTTCCTGGATATACTACTAGTACGCAAAATCAGTCAATAATTTAAAACTTTATTCTAAAATCGATTTCGAGCCAGGTAGGTCATCCTCAGTTAGTCTTATTCAAATAGAATGTTGGTGAAAGCAATGATTGTCAGCAAATGGTAGGCCTATGTTCTAAGGGAGTGCATTGTTGCATCAAATACGAAACCGACGATAAAGCTATTTGTCAGGACTATTTAGATTTTAGCTATATCATCGCAGCAACAAAATTGAAACCTGAAATCCCGGTTATAAAAGTTATTTTTGAAGCCGAAACTGAAACCTGTTCAGTCAAATTTTTCAAAGCCTTAACTTGAGCCAAGACCGTCTTTTCTTGCTACGCCAAAACTGAAAATGAAACTAAAACCTGTTCAAAACTTTCCAAAGTTTCAGGTTTCAAAATCTGTCATCACCATCATTGACAACAAAATGCTGTCCCAATAACGCTAGGCTACAAACAGAGAAGCTCTGCATATATACCAATTTTGAGTCTTTGGTTTGACCAGACCTTAAATTACACCCGAGTCTACAGCTCCTGAAGCAGCCTGCGCAACTCACTCGGATATCTGAGCTGTACGTATCATTGTAATAAAGCAAAAATCCAAGAAGCAAAGTACTTAAACAATCTGCATTCACGGCAAAATAGCTTTCTTGGCAGATACTTGACCCAAAAAACTCAAAAATCGAAGTCTTGCATAGGCAAAACTGAAAACGAGACTGGAACCGATTTTTCATTAGCCATGAAACCAAAATAAACTAAAACCTGATATCTGCTTTTCATCACACAGTTTACAGTGGGTGCATATTTATTGTCCTATCACGAGAAAGCGATCAATGCGCTATGCGAGTTCGCTTAGGAGTTGCCATCCATCTGTCTACCACCCAAGATGGGGGAATCCCGCTAAGTGCCTTTCCCAACGGCACAATTAAACTTGGCGGGTTGTTCTTCACAGTGTCCGTTTAATGCTAAGTGCCAAGCAGGGAAGCTGTAAATACCAATTTTGTCATTAGTTTGACCAGACTCGAAATCAAACCCAAGTCTGCAGCTTCAGAGGCGGACTCTCTTACCGCTCGGCCATCTGAGCCACTCGGCCACCGAAACTGAACCTGACACCCTAACGCCGGGGCGCCCAGCCCGCGGGCCACTTGATGGTTAGTTAATTTCTGCTCACGCGCTGATACCGTATTTCAAGTTAGGGCTGATGTACACTCAGCGTAAATTCTCAGCGTAGCGTAGAAATTCTTAGTTTACTTATTAAGCCCATTTTTACGCTGAGCGTACTTTTTTGTTGCGCTCAGCGTAAAAATTTGTCTTGAGGTCTGCTGGGTCCCCAGTCAAGTTTTAGTCTAGGTTAGTTAAAAAACAGCGTTTTGGGACTCCTGCGTTGTTTGCTGGGACACGATTCCATGTTTGTGGAAAATACTAGGTCTAGACTTGATGTTAGAACCTTAGCTATTTCAAGTTTTAAGCATATTACGCTTAGAAAAGGCAGATAAATATAACCTAGGCTTGTTGGCAAGCAGTGTTATGGAGCCCTTTTGTCTTTTTTTGCATGAACAGGTCAGAGGTTTTCATATTTTTTCTACATTTTTGGAAATGGCATAACAAATAAGAAGCAGAGGTAGACCTAGGTTTATAATCATGTAAGTGCCATGTCACATGTAACCCTATCCAGATTAATCTAGAGTGCCATACATAACCAGAAAACTTATTTTAATTCTTTTTAGGGCTGATGTTCGATTGATTGGTAGATGCAGAAGCTCACCCTCCAAATTTTAATTGTGTTGATAGTTGATATATATACCGGTACATAGTCTAGTAAGCTACCGGCAGATACTGTAGGCTACTGGATGCCGGTTAAAAATTCGCGGTATATGTAGCCCTGTCCAGTAGATTGCAGGGCCAATTGTGCTGTATGCGACCAGATAGTTCTTTGAAAGATTAGTTTCTGATTGAAATACGATATGTATTAATAGTGAATCAGTACCAGTAGCTTAAAGCCGATTTGTTTTTATTTTGCAGTTTGGTATCAACACAGGTTTTTTAAGCAGTTAATCTACAGATGAAAATACACAAGTCAAAAAATTTTGACAGAAACTGTACCCTTGGAATGGGACTTGAAGCTTATTTCAGCAGTTTAACAATACCCAATTCTATGGAGTTTATCCAATGCCAGTAACCAGTTGCCTAGAGAATAGTAAATATCAACCAATTTGCTTTCAGTAGCCTAATTCTAAGCTCTTCCTCATGTTGTCTCATAGTTAAGCTTTCAAGTTTGTCTCTTTGTATATGAGTTACATAGCAAATTGGTAAGCTAGCATTGGGTTTTAGGCAAGTTCATACGTAAATGATGTACTGCCATAGTAAATTTTGGCACAGTTCTCGCAGTATTGTGCCAGCAGCTCTGAAACATTACTGCTTGATGAGTTCATTCATGTTGTACTGGGTATATTGCGATTTTGCAAGCTAAGTTTTATGAGTTTCAATAATGAAACTGATGTGTCATGTCTGATGTAATAATGAAACTGATGTGTCCCAACACTTGAAAAATAACCCAGACCATACGATGAACTTTCATTCCCCCGAAATACTAGCTCACAGCAATAACATCCGAAAACTCCGCATTTAGAAACTTTACTCATCCAAAATCTTCAACCACAATTAAATATTGATGATTCTTCCAACCCCATCTACCTATTTAACATTTAGCTCACTTCGCGCAATATTCGTGTAGGCCTAAATCGCAATCAGTAACGTGTTTAATTTCCATTTATATTCAACGTCGTTTTTAGTTATGATTTAATTAATCCTACAGTGTTTGTACTTAATAATCCTACTACTAATCTAGTCCCTCCAGTTGCACGTAATTGTTTAATTTGCCCCTTTAGTTATATTTTACGTAAATCCCAACTACCGGTACTTTGTTTATGACGTAATAGTTATGCTGTATTTAAAATAATTTCTTTCTTATGCTGGTTATTCTAGCCCAGTGCCTATGTAGTTTCACACTGATGATGGTATAAGTTTTTACCGAAACGTTTGTGAGTATGATTGCAAATATACTGGCTATTATCTTTTTATTGAAGTTGAGTTCGAAAACCCATCTTAATGCTCCTAGTTTTAGATGAGATAGTCAGCGACATGGCCTAGCGGTACCGGGCGCAGGTGACAGATCCTACGTGACGGGTTCGATTCGCGGCTGGAGTCGATCGCATTTGACACATATAACGGGTGGCTGTTGACTCGAAGAGCGCAAGCTCACTTCGCAGTTTCCCTCAATTACCGTTGAATTTTCTGAGATTATGCAAGATGCTGTGGAAAAACTTTTAAGCAAAAGAGGCTCTGGAAACAAGAGTACAAATTCATTTTGCAAAACTGGCAGATGACATTCAATAGCATGCTGCCATGCGATCAAACAACTGATTTGTTGTTTAACTGGCAATATACACTTTTGTTAATATAAATATGCAGAGTAGTGCTACTGTTGTATTCCAAAGACTAGTACGGTAGTAGAATGAGCACAATGTTTTAACAGTGTGAGCACAAATTTTTGAAAAAGGTTGACCAGCACCAACGTTCGTATATGGACTTTGCCCAGCTCTGGTCTAGTCTACCGTTTAAAACTTCGTTATACAGAAGCATTGGCTTTCAAAACTACAACATAGAAGCAAGTGTTTTTTTGCTGGCCCAAGTATTGCATTTCTTCGATTATTTAGTTTTTATGATTCCGTAAATAAGATTTTTACTGCCAAGTTTGTATGGAATGATGATCTCTTTGACTTTACAAGGTCACTCCTGGTCATTCATTGCGGTAGCAGCAGCGCATAAAGGACTCAGTGATGTCATAATAATGAGAGGTCAGAAAACAAAAATTAGCGTGAAAACGACGTAGCCAGCGCCAAGTACTTTTAGCAAGTATAGACAGATCTTACGCTGACCGCTCAGCGTAGAAATATTTTTTACGTCAAGTGTAGACCAGGTTTTACAGATTCGAGTCCTTTAATGTATGTGCTAAGGTGTCCCACCAATGATACAGAGAATATAGCGCGAGCATGTACGAGCCAGGTTTTCCATCCTTGGTTGAGACCACGGATACAATGAGGCGCAACCTCATTTTTTGACGATACACGTGCACTGCATGCCTAACAATATGCGCGAATACTATTTTTTCGTGGTATCACACAACAGAACAACTGAGCGCTGCTTCGACCTGGGACTCTTGACAATATCCTAGAAACAACTGAGGAAAAGAAATATCATAACTTTAGGCATCGGCAGGAGATACTTTCATGATTGCACAAAGTAATGTAGATCATCAGCTTACCTTAAACCAATAAATGTTCATCATTAATAATATCCACAGAAGAATATTAAAAAACGGATAAAAGACAAGATCTTTAGTGACTTCTTGGCTTATGTAGCCAGCAGCATATATTGCTTTTAACGGGAACCAGTAAAGTCGGAAAATAAACCTGCAAACAGGGATTCAAAATTTACATATGACAAGAAAACGATGTCTGGTTAGCTCAGCTGTTAACCACACGCTATCGGTGTGAGAGGTCTGGGGTTTGATTACTGGGTCGGTCAAATTGGCACAAATCGCAAACGGCTTACCACCGCTTCGACGTTTCTTCGGAGCTGTTGCCCAGGCGCTAAGCCGTCAAGAAATGGGCCTCGCCACTCGTGACACGCTTAGGAGCAATACCGCGAGTATGATAACGATTTGATTTTTTGAATGTAAGAATCTCACTACCGCATACCAAGTTCTACTTACCAAGTTACACCAAACATAATAAACCCAACTGTTGACAATGCATCGCATATTTTGTACCAACATCCTCCTTTGGTTTTGTAATACACAAACAGCTTTGTTCCCTCAAGTATAACATCAGTGATATCATGAAGAAATAAAATTAAAATTCCCACTTTCGTGTACCTAAAAAAATAATCAGAAGTAACAACAATTACCCTAATAGTTCGGCCAGTGTTTAACAACGTTTTTGCAAAGACAACTTGTTTTTGAAAATTTTGCATCTTATGCTAAATGAAAGATTTATTGTGTCTTCATTGCATTTTAGTAACCAAACGACATTGACAAACTACGATTCACTCGAAGTAGATCATACGAGCCACAGGTAGCGTTGTTTTGTACTGTTACAAAGGCTACAAGTCAGGGCTAGATCAATTTGGGCAGATTAAGCATAAGGTTACAAATTAGGGAAACTTTTTATGGCTCTTGCTACATTACGCCAGTTTTTCACATCGATGCCCGGCAGGAAGTTTTAGCTTTCTTCTCAGGTAGATAAACTGAATGAAATTTTGTAGTCCTGATGATTAAGTTCAATAAAAAAATTGCTGCAACTGCCAGTAATTTATATAAGCTCCACATTCTATAAGCAAATCTATTATTAGAACGAGCCACGACGGTTGGCATGCTGCTTGGCTCCACAGGAAATTTATTCTCCGTTTTCGCGAGAGAGCTGCCAGATGTTGCGTAACGATCTCGCACACAAGTTTCCGGCTGTTTCTCCCACCATGTACTTCCTTTGAAAATCTACTTCTGCATTTTGGTAAATAGCCTTTTGACGAGTTGTGCAACGTTGAACGATTCACAAAAACGATAATCTAATCTGACAGCACTGGGCAAGCCTAGTAACATAAGGACACCACGTACGGTACACACCAATTAAGTTTTAGAATAGCGAGCCCTGTGAGTGTGCAAAGTGATTTTTGACAAAGTTTGTTTTCGATCATGTTTTCAGTCTGTTACTGGTTCTTTAGGATTGATACAATAAATATGAGACGAAATCAGCTGATTAAGAAAAATTCTTAAAATAAATTCTTAAAACTTGACGTTTCACAAGAATTCTTAAAACTTAAAATGAGTTTAGTACTGCCTTGCTTACACTGCTAAAGATGACAGCTGAATCTATGTTGTCGAAACGTCCAGTTTTAGGAATAAGTGTGACTATATTTTTCCTTCATAAGGATTGCTTGCGCACAGAGTTAGCAGCATTCTCTCTATACACACAAATGACTTGTTTGTTACAATTTAACGCAATTTTGTCTCTCATTTAAAGAGTCTTAACTACTTAAGCACCAGATTTATGCATTTTTGTAGAACACTTTCAAAATCATACCTGAAAATATACGAGAATGAAATCAAAAACATAGTAACGAAGTGATGCAGTAACATCACTATAGAGTCTTTTCTCCAAACGTCAATAAATAATGTCGCATAAACAGAATGAACATAAAAACTGATTTGCACCATGTACGCAATGTAAATGCTGAATGGAACAACAGCATCTATTTTCCAACCTGTGATAACAAATAATAACATAATTTGTATTGTACCGGTATTTAGTTGCGTATTTATCCTCCTATTACGAGGAAGCAATCAAAACACCATAACGGGCTCGCATAGGAGTTGCTGGCCATCTGCCCACCACTCCAAGAGGAGAGGATCTTGCTGAGTGCCGTTCCCAACGATGCAGCAAACACATTTGCCGCTATCAGTGTGGGAGATCGTAGGTTCAACTCCTGGGACAGTCAAAACGGGCACAGTGTTAACAGCGCCTCGCCACTGTTGCGATGTTTTGTAGCTGTGTTGCCCCGGCGCTAAGTTGTGGAGATGGGCTCTACCACCTTTTACACACTTCAGCGTAATACCGTGAGTATAAAGATTTGATTTTACATCACATCTTACCATATAATGTTAGTCTACATTTACTGACATTAATACTTCGGAGATTATTTAGGCACTGATAAACATAAAACAGACAAAAAACAACCTTAACATATAATAAAAAACGAAGCTAATCAAGTGAAGGTACATTTTATCATAGAGTAGAAATTAAGTAGGTAAACAAAAGAAGTGGCATTCAATTACCAGTGAAAGTTGATGCCACGTCATGAAAATAGTTGTTTTCGGTGAAAAACAAGATATAAATTGAATATGACCAAGTGCAAGAATAAACCAAGCATTTCCAAGCACTCTCGGGAGCTTTTAAAGCCTCCAGACCACTCAATCCACTGAGAGATATCAATGGCTAAAAAAAAAATAAATAGCTTTAGCTGAAGGTCCACGATTTTCCTTTAAAAATTTTTTTTTTTTGAATCAGTATTATAAAGTTAGAACTACCAGTAAGCTATTATGACAAGCAAAATAAATCAACTTTTAATTAATGTTGTGCATAAAATAATTAGGCATGGGGTTTCAAATTTTGCAAAAAATCTTGTAACCAAAACACAGTGTCTATTTTACTGACTGGCAAAATACAGATAGGTACAAAATATAGGTGTGTACACGCATGGCTGTTGATTGCCTTGCGTCTATACACACGTCCAGTTTTCAGAAAATCAGCCAATCAGTATTTTGTTGTTAACGGTAAAACAGACACTTCCTAACCAAAATCAATGTTTTATAAAACACAAATTGTTTTTTACAGCTTTAAACTGCTATGGTTGCATTAGAAACCTTGACAATGTTATCCTACATGTCACAAGTTAGCAACCATCTATGCTGACGACCAACCCTCCAATTTCCCTGGTATACTACAATAACCAACTTTGTACCAATTTGGTACTAGTATTACTGTATTCAGAGATGGGTGCGATACTCAATTTTTGAGTTAATTGATATCAATACACGATACTTGAAAATAAAGTTAATGGATACTGATACGTGATACTTTGAAGGGGTGTTAAATCGATACTGATATCGATACTCGTATCGCCGATACAAGTATCTTGATACAATGTCAGGAAAAAATATCAATTGAAAAATCTGGTTTTACAAATGAATTAAAAAAACTGCCACAAGCTTGCAATCGGCGGGTAATTGCAAAACGTAAAAATATCACATTATTTTTTTATTTTGTTACATATTTATCCTCCTATCACGAGAAAGTGATCAATGCGCCATATGAGCTCGCTTAGGAGTTGCCAGTCATCTGTCTACCACACCAAGATGGGGGAATCCCGCTATGTGCCTTTCCCCATGGCACAACAAGTGAACTTGCCGGTTTGTTCTCCACATTGTCCCTTTCATGCTGAGCGTCAAGCAGGGAAGCTGTGAATAGCAACTTTAAAGTCATTGGTTTGACCCAACTCGGAATGAAAACTCAATCTACAGCTCTCGAGGAGGACACTTTTATCACTCGGCCATCTGAGTTGTTAATTGGAACATGTTATAATTTCACAATTAACGTTATTCAATGGCGTTACAAAACAATTGCAAATAGGCTAGTGATAAGAGAAATTTGCAAACAGTACATCGCTTCGAATAAATGAGGGAATTTAGCTTCATTTTACATTCCTCAGAAACCGTAAATGAACACACAGTCAACATCTGGTAAGATTAATCGTGCTCAAAAACAGTATCGAGATACTTGTATCGGCAATGCACAAAAACATGCTGAATCGATACCGATACGCGACACTAGTGAAACACTTAATCGATACCAATATCGATACATAAGTATCGCGTGATACGTATCGCCGATACAAGTATCTCGATACTGCCCATTTCCGACTTTATTATAGTAGTACCATGAGTGGCCATGAAGATGAGTATAAGTACGGTAACAACAATACAATGTATAGAATAGTCTTCAAACGCACTGACAAAATAAACACAATTTACCATACCAGTATAACAACTTACCCTAAATATGAAGTTGCTTGCAAGATAACGACACAATGTCCAAATAATGGCAAGAACGACTACGAGAGCAATATCAGTATAAGTGACGCTACCATATTGACTAATCATCTTTAACCAAGCGGCAGGAAATTTGTGACTAGATTCCATATTTTGCCAACATTTCACAGCAGCACCAGCAACATCATGCAAAAATAGAGCATATGTTGGTTGAGTAAAATTACGCATATCATTGGACATTGTTAAATGTTTGAATTTCCTACAATATCATATATTAATACTACTTAATCACTGCAGTGCCATAAAGAAAGAAATAGAGTGAGCACTGCTGCACCAATCAGTTACCTGTAACAACTTCACTATACATTTATAGTGTGTTCTTTAGCTTCCTCCCATTCACTGGCTGTAATTACGGTAATTTTTTTGCACAACAATGGCAGCTGGGCTCCAGGTAGTATAGTAAGTGAACTTAAAAAAAATCCAGGCATACTGGTTCTTCACGAGGGTTGGGAAAAATCTATTGTAATTGATATTCAATTGCGATATTCTTTACTTTTTGTTCATCGAATGCATTGGAACCTTAATTTTTTTGAATGAGTATTGAATATGGCCTTGTGTTAATTTTTCTTTGGCGCAATTCAATATTCCATGTTCGATTCCTTTTGTCCAGGTTACTTTATCTCACTTTAGTAAAATTAGAATAATTGTCGGTATGTCATTACCTTGCTTTTGCTGATAAATTTTTTTTGTGCCAAAAAAAAAAAAAAAAATATTTTTAATAGCTACCGTAAGTTGCTTCGCATATACTATGTCCGTCATTTGTCTGTAAGTTACCGCATTAATGTGAGGACATCACATAAAATGCTCGGCGCATACTTCTAAATGCTCAGTGTAATATCCAATACAATATTCTTTATTCTTTACTTTTTTAAACTACCATCAAAATCGATTATTTCTTTACTTTTTGGTGAACTATCAAATATCGACTATTTTTTTACTTTTTTGGGCATCGCTTCCCAACCCTGAACAATGTACTTAACACAGCAACTCCACAATGTTGCTGAACTGCAAACAGAACCAATAAACAGATATTCTTGAATACGGTACATCGTAAATATTTTTTATTGATCACACACATATATATACTGGCATTGGTCTATCACTCACTCAGCACTCTTCAGCTCCATACATGTTTCATCTTAATCACTACCACTAATCCATGATTATCAATATCAAAATCTGTATGGGCCTATTAAAATTGTTGGCTTTCACAGTGTTGGAATCTCAACTGTCCACCATTTTTAAAAGTTTAAGTCAATAATCTCGAGTTCAAGTCCAAATAAACAAAAATTTGCAGTTACAAGTCTGTGTCCCACTTAACTCAAATTCATGTTCATTAATCATTACTAACTCAATAAAAAAAAAGAACAATTCAAAAAACACTTGAGAGTTTCGAAAATTAAATTACTGGTGTTATTATCATCTTGTATAGCCTACTGTACCGGTATATAATTTATGTTTTTTTTTTGGTCATTTAAATTATCTACCACTCCACCTGAATCTTTTGTATAATTCACACCCCCAGCCCCAGATTGCAACCAGAATCTCATGTCCGCACAGGGACAGCCACACTGCACATGTTCACCAGTTCACAACTGGCACACTGCAAAGCACCAGAGAATAACAAACCCTGGATCAATAAAAATGTGCAAATAGTGCCTTTTTAAGGAAGACAAGGTAAACAGCTCAGATGGCCGAGTGGTATGGAGCGTCTATCTCTTGAGCTGTAGACTCGGGTTTGATTCCGAGTCGGGTCAAACCAATGACTTTAACATTGGTATTCACAGCTTCCCTGCTTGACGTTCAGCGTTGAAGGGACAGTGTGGAGAACAAACCGGCAAGTATACTTGTTGTGCCGCTGGGAAAGGCACTTAGCGGGATTCCCCCATCTTGGTGTGGTAGACAGATGGCCGGCAACTCCTAAGCGAGCTCGTATAGCGCATTGATCGCTTTCTCGTGATAGGAGGATAAATATGCAACTAAATAAAAAATAAATAAATAAATTGCCTAGTTTCTCGTTCAAACCTAAACAGTAAAGTAGGATCAGTTATATACCCGGTTAGTGGTTACCCTTAGACTAATCGATTACAGGTCAAAGCCGTTATATCTACCGAACTATCTTATCACCTACCGGTAGTAAAAAATATAAACTTACAGATGTGTAATTATTAGGGGAAAGTGGGGTTATTTCGTACATGGGGCTAGTTCGGATCAACCAGTTCCGGTTTCATTTTTGCAGCATCATATGACCTGTAGTAGTCACCGCACGGTCACAGTCAGGGGCGGCTCGCCTAAGGGGACTGTGGGACTACAGCCCCCCCAATATTCCAGCTGTAACTTATTTTTGTACAAGAACAATAATTATTATTGATCACAAAAGTTTTGAACTGAAACTTCGAAGGAATTGGGCAACACTGCAAACGCAGCGAGAGCAAAGTCCCTAAACTTAACATTTCGAGCGGGACTGCCAGTTCGCAGTCTTCAACCCAAGCAGTCTATGTTCACACGATACAATAATATTTTTATGACATCACACGTGGAAATAGAAAAAAGGTAGTTTTTCGCTTCACTTACTTTGGTTTCTTTTTTCAAGAGCAAAACGTCATCTAGGCCGAAATTTCTGCATTCCCCCGCGCGAAACTCAGTTACATCTTACATGTGCGAGGTGTTACATGAAGAAGCCAGTCGCTTTGCGCTAATCTGTGAGTAGACTTATTGTAGCATGTCCATTTCCTATTCTGTAAAGCGTCTTCAGGATATAAAACTCAGTATCGGTACTCTAACTTCACAAAAAAGATTATACATCAAGCTAGCGGGAGGGTCTACTACAAATTTGAAAATTACCCAAACTGCTGAAAGTCTAGGTAAGACGTATACCAGGCAGTTTAACGCTAATAGTTATCAACGGTGTAAGTGGATATGTGAATGCGAATACACAAATGGGGTGTTTTGTTTTCCGTGCCTCTTATTTGGATTTGATAATGGCGACACTGCCTAGACCAAAATAGGGCATACTGACTAAAAAAAACTTCCAGAAAAAAGTTAGAAAGCACGAGGAATCTTTTTGGCACATTAACTGTGCCATCAATTTATCTCATCTTGGGCAGGCCGTTTTATCGAAAATTATCACTTGTTTAAAATTTTCTGGTAACTCTGAACTGCCGTTAAGGGGACATGACGAGCGTAAAGATTCACTTAACCCCTGGGTTTTTCGAGGATAGCTAGGCTTCACGTCAAATTTGGATGCAAGCTTAAAATCGCATTTGGTATCAACGGCAGTTTTTAAAGGTTCGTCCACAATGGTACGGAACGAACTTTTGCAATCAATTTTGGAAATTGGTAAACAAGAAATTACAAATGAAATAAGTAAATCTGAATACCTTGCAATTTCGTGTGATGAAACAACTGATGTTTTTGACAAAAGCCAAATGGTAGTTGTATTTAGGTAGGCCTACGAAAAAAGTGGTGAGCCGGTTGAAAGGTTTTTGGGCTTTTTTCAGCCCACTCGTCTGACAGCACCATCACTGGCCAGTATCTTATTGGAGGAACTTTCGGGTTTGGTTGGGCATGATCCAGATAAGCTTATTGCACAGATGTATGATAGCACTGCCGCATTGAACGGTATTCGAAATGGTGTATGAACAGGCGTTAAGCCAAGCTTTGTATCCAAAAGATCATTTTATTCACTGCGATACTCGACAATTAAATTAAATTCTCCAAAAAGCTACATCTGCAAATTCCAAAGTGAGAATATTTTTCTATAGTTTGGTCGGTATTTCTCCATTTTTTTCTAAATCTCTGCCAAGAATGGCTGCTTTGGAGCAAATTGCAAGACGTGGCATACCGTCATCGCCCAGCATACTTGGTGGAATTTTCAAAATCGTACTGTAAAATTGCGTAATACATTTTTCTTTATAAGCATTCATTTCATTCCTGTAACTCTTACCATAACTCGATTTGGCTGCAAAAAAGATGGTCGTTTTTTCAGTTTAAATATTAATACATTTAAGCTAATACCATGCCACTTCTGATACCTTCAATCCATAATAAATCGCAAAAGTGTTGCAACTATAGGTTGTCCCGAAAAATAATAGTATACAGGAAAATTGCAACTCCCCAATTAAAAATGTGCACGAGCCGCCACTGGTCACAGTGTACTTATAGTTATTACAATGGCCCCACTCAACAAAAAACATTGTTACGTATGTCCACAAAAATGCTGTGAAGTAATAATTGCTTTCTGAAGAAGTTCATCTGTATTGTTGCCGTTTCCAAAATTTGCTGTTTTTATTTTCTGTTTTCAAAATTTTCAAGGAGACTTTGCAGATTGCTTAACTACGTAAAAAAAACGAAAAAAGTGCAGAGTGACAAGCAGTTCATACGTTCATAGTCTAGTAAATACAATGAAACTGCTTGCCATTATTTTTTTCATTTCTTGGTATAGTAGGCTATTGGGCAACACGATTTGAATAGATGAACTCTTAACTCTGATTTTCGTTTCGGACACTGAGCACAGAGAGTGGTTCCACTGTTAGTAATAATGAATACACTGTGGCACGATAGTCCTTTTTTTAGGATCTTTATTCGGACGCAACCGCAAAATTCTTAGCGTCCTAAAAATAGGACTACTAGGAGGGGTAGTCCTTTTTTTAGGATCCTGCAAACGGTTTGCTTTTTCGAACATTTTTTTAGCATTGTCAGCTACATTATGATGAGTTATAGCCAATAAACACCGGAAATGATAAATTTTCTAACCGCAAGGTAACGAAAATCAATTCTAAACATGCTAAACGAAGCGCGTCCTAAAATAGGACTTCGATTTCGATGGTAGGTCTATTACGTTTCAAATACATTCATGCAGAGGTATTATTGTAAACGCGTAAATTAGGGACCCCCTAACCTCCCCTGATAAAGTAGAGAGGCCAGGACCCCCCGCTTCCGCCACCTATGTACGTAACTAACCATAGACCAGGAACTTTTAGAATGTCGACAACTTGATACTTGAACGATAAATACTAAATTTACGAATTGGTACCGGTAACAAAGAAACCGAAACGATAGATAGAAATAAAAGAAAGCGCTGATTAACGATATTTCATTGTGGAAATAGATTTCGATTCAGCTAAAGAGAAGCAAAATTGAGTTAACGACAGATTAAACCGAATATTGTTTTGAAAGCGATAAAAAACAAGCACTCAAAGCAAATTAACCCACTTCAAGCTGATCGCATGTACCGCCAAATATCTGCATTTCTGTTATTTTAAACTCAACGAAAATTTGCAAATTCGTAGATAATAGAATTTAGACTCTACATACGAAATTTCAGCTTTCTATCTTTATGACTATCAACGAAGCAATAAAAAATGAAACATACCCCTATAGAAAATTCAAAATTTCAAAGTTTTTTACTTGTTGGTTATTGTTCAGCACCGAACCTTTTTTTTTTCTGTTTCCGACGTAAAGTTTCAAACCCGGTGTTTAATATATTGCTGCTTACTGTAAACTTTTTCTTGCTCTCAACGTTTGTTCACCCAGTGGCGTATGCACGGGGGGGGGGGGGGGTTTGGGGGTCAAACCCCCCCATTGACAGTTGGAAAAAATTATATACCGCTCTTTTTGGACCGATTAGCGTTTTTTCATACAGAGATTGTGTTTTTCTGTGCTGTGTCAAATTGCCTATATAATCTCGAGAAACTGTCATTGTGATGCAATAATACTGGTAGTCAAACTTTTCTGGGGTGTAGCGCTTGAACCAATGGCAGGCTCAAAACGCAAGCCTGGCCAGTGGACAAGATCAATGGGCACTAAAGCTGGAGTCGTGTTGTGATGTCATAAAAACACTGTTCTCAACGGCTATGGCTGGACAAGACAACGTTTCAGCGCAGAAGGCATTCTTGGAAGAGAACGGTTGCAACGCATGTAGTGACCCTGGTCATAAACCAGTGGCCACTACACCTTGCAGACATAGTATTAATTAATATTGGCAACACTAAAAATTCTTCTTGTTTTGCAATGCAAGAAAGTAGGTGGCAGATTGATAGCTGCGTTGATATCTGTAGAAATCTGAGAGAAGAAGAGGAAAACAAGAAAGAAATTACTGTGAGTACCTAATAGGATACATCAGGTACCCGCACGCATGCAGATATTCCGCTTGCGATGTCATAATTTTGAGCCAAACCGGCCAATTGGTGTAGTGGTTAAACACATCGCTATCGGCGCGGAAGGTTTTGGGTTCGATTTTTGGGCCGGTACCGGCCGTTAGCTCAGTTGTTAAGCGCACTGGTTATCGGTGCGGAAGGTCTGGGGTTCGATTCCCGGGATGGTCAAATAGACACAGTGTCGCCAACGGCTCGCCACCGCTGCGACGTTTCTGTGTTACCCAAGCGCTTAGAGATGGGCCCCAGTGACGTTCGCAGGGGTCGGTAGTCAGCACTCCCCTTCCCCTTTGACAATTGCAGAAAAAATGAAACCTTTTTTAAAACGAACCGACTTTGCTTCATGCGTAGCTTGCCGAAATTGCTATCATGTTTTCATCCCAAACAACGCCATCCCCACAAAACATTTTAGCGTAAACCATTTCCTTACTAGTACAATGATCATCCCTCCTTACGTCCGCGTGAAAAGTTGTATCATTCCCCCATAAGTGTTTTTACAACTCGAGCACTGATTACGATGCAATGCTACAATACCGGTACCCGGTAGTCCAACTTTTCTGTTGTGTTTTGCTGGAAGTGCATTTTTGTCATTGATGTTGCTGTGAAACAATTAAGAAGTAGGAGTTTCCTTAAATGCGGTGTATCTGCAGTAACTATGGCTGCACACAAATTTTAGCCTACATGCGTTGTTTATACTAATGTTGGTTCTTGAAAAAAGTTTTTTGGAGAGAAGGAATTGCTTGTTTTACCCCCTCGGTGCAACCTGTTTGTGGCGTTGCGACAGCTAGCCAGCCTATACTTCAGTCAATTAACCTTCCTATCGCCCAAAGTGATTTCAACTAAAATTTTTTCAGAAAATTTTTAACCACGGCCTGACAGCTTGAGTTTCTGTGAAACCTTTTCTCTCCTTAAATGAAACGCAAAGCATTAAGCAAAAGTGTGAATGAAATATCTTTGTTGTTTTCTTAGTTATGGCATTATACAACTTAATCACGGTTAACTGCAATTAAGGCTGGAAACATTACAATACGATGCACTTTAATACGTCTAAACTACTTTAATTGTAATGTAGTATCTTTACGTCATCACGATGTGACGTCACTGAAACCCCCTTTGAAAAATCCTGCGTACGCCACTGTGTTCACCCTTCAAGTCGTTAACTCAATTTTGCTTCTCTTTAGCTGAATCGAAATCTATTTCCGCAATGAAATATCATTAATCAGCGCTTTCTTTTATTTCTACCTACCGTTTCGGTTTCTTTGTTACCGGTACCAATTCGTGAATTTAGTATTTATCGTTCAAGTATTAAGCAGTCGACATTCTAAAAGCTCCAGGTCTATGGTTAGTTACGTACATAGGTGGCAGAAGCGTGGGTCCTGGCCTCTCTACTTTTTTCAGGAGAGGTTTGGGGGGGCCCTAATTTACGCATTTAGTTCTACAATAATACCTCTGCATGAATGTGTTTGGAACGTAATAGGCCTACCATCGAAATTGAAACCCAGGAAAGAGCTTACATCCAGAAATGTTTTCTTTAGAATTTTGTTCGTGGAGAGGTGGAAACAGAAAAAGTGTAATCTTTTTTTAGAAAAAAACAATAACTTGCGGCTTGTAAATGTCAAATTGAGCATCTTAACATATAAAAGGCAAACCAGCGATTGGTAGCATCTAAGCCAGTGGTTCTCAACTTTTCAACCGTGGCCCTTGGTCCCCTCAAAGGTGCCACAGAGCACAGAGTGCTCTTTAGCAGACCGGGACTTTTAAACTAACGCGCTATGGGGTTTAGGGTCGTTAGGTACGGTCAAGGGGCCACGACTCAGAAAATATTGAGAATCACTGATCCAAGCTTTCAACATGGAAAAAGCACTTTACAGTACGTTTTGAGACGAGGCGAGGTACAGCAGTTGTCGCAAGTGCCGTTGATAGTAAACAATAGCAACTAAGCCCCAAACTAGGCCCCTCCACCAATGCATTGCATACCCTACTATCTGCACTGACTTTGCAGACAGTCACGCAAAAGAAATGTAGCCTACTGTATTTGCAATGTAATTTTTCATAATGCGAGGGGCGGGGCTAATTCTTGGGAAGGTGGGAGCTTTGCTTTTTTCAAACTTAATTTTGTCGTTAACAACTAACCTTCAAAATCGATAAAATAAGCAGCTGTCATAAAATTAAAGCGGCGGACTTTTCAAAATTTTTTTGAATGTATTTAACTTTTTTCATTCACTTTTTTTTGCTGTGCAGTGCTAATTCTAGCAGTTCCTTTGCCAACAAAATTGCTTTTTCTACTCAGAGAAAGCAATTAAAACGTTTCGATTCTGGTTTTACGTGTGGCGATGCGATTTATGAAGTTCTACTATTACTCTCTACTCATCACCTTAACAGTGTAGGAAAGAACGTTAATTGGAGCTGAGTTGTTGATTATCCCAGCTTTGTCTTTTCGTATGTTCCAAAAAGCTTACTGTTCTCGTTGTTTCCGTGACCATATTTGTAACGTACCGTAAAACCTTTATTTGAGCGCCACACGACCACAGAGCTCTATTTTTCAACTCTTCTCCTATTGTGGCGTTCTATTAATGGTGGTGTTCCGTTAGAGCAGAGGTGGGCAAACTTTTCACACGAAGGGCCTTATTTGAAAAAAATTTGATGCCGAGGGCCGCACTGATTGGAAGAGCAAAGAAAAAGGCCTACTCGTCCTCAGATGTCCTGTTTTCTACTAAAAATCAGTGAAGAGCAAAAGAAAAAAAAATTCACGATAGGAGTTTATATTTCTATAAGTGCCCGCGGGCCCCATAAAAATGGTCTCGCGGGCCGCATGCAACACGCGGGCCGTAGTTTGCCTAGCCCTTGGTTAAAAGATGGTGCTATATTTTTAACTAGCTGGTCAGAATTTTGGGAAGATAAATTTAATTAATGACAAGAAAAAACTTATAACAGAGTTAACAATTAACCTTTAACGAAAAAAAAACATCTACCGTAACACAGTTACTGATAAGCAATCAAAAATTCAATGCGGAAAATCAGGTGACACGTCCCTGTGTAGCCTCCTCGTCATTTTCATCTCCTTCCCCGGTAGTGGCATTACCGGTGGTGTTCAATTAGTGGGTGGCGCTCTATTTTTCAATCCTTCCCTATAGTGGCTTTACGGACGGTTTTGGTATTTACAGTAGCTGTTGGCGTCGCTAAAACAATAAACTTTAGCAACACAATTACCCTGTCCACATATCCAATTTCTGTGGGCTTTAAACCCACGATTCTTAATTCCAGTTTCTGCATCACAATTAAATTTTTGATGTCATAGTTTAAAAAAGTGATTATGACAGCAAAAATTTAATTGTGATGCAGGAACTAAAAGCAAGAAACGTGGGTCTGAAGCCCACAGAAATTGGACATGGCACATGTGGACAGGCTGGATATAATTTTGTAGGCGAAGGAAATCTGGTCATTGTTTTTGACCCCCCCCCCCCCACTTTAAAAATGCTTACGCCATTGCTGGTTACGTATCAAAAACATATTGCAGTTCAATGACATTGTTGTTATACAGTATCGCAGTTATGAAGTTAACTAGTAAGCTTAGTTATATGTAAGCCTAATAATTGCAGGGCGGACCCAGCCAGTGCTTTTATACGGAAAGGCAATAGAAAAGCATTTCAGCTTTTCATCTCCCAGCCAGCGTATCAGCATTCCTTTTAATGTCTTGGCTCTGATTTTCTAATAGAAGATAAAAGTATTTTTTTACTCTGGAAGACTTTGTAAGCAAATTTTACGGCCAAACATGCACAAATGTGGGTTAGGCCCGAAACCGTTTATTTTGCACCAAACCTTAGGATGAGAAGAGACTCGTGCCTTGTCGGGATGCTTTGCTGCAGCATGCTTATCCTTCAAACTATCAGGCTGTGATTGATCGCAGAACGCTCATTGCACGTATTGGCGCTCCTTCTCCAAACAACCACGGTTGGAGAGTGACATTGGACGCATTCATATAAAGTGAATGTCTCAAGAACAAGCTCCACCGGAATTACTGAAGTGCTTGTCATCCAAGTGCAAAAAAACGCATTGTAGTTACCAACCAATGTTCGTGCCGTTCCAATGATATGTCAAAACGTAGAACAAACACTTGCAAAATACGAACTCGACAATGATTGCAGCGATGACGATGGTGAAAACGAAGTTGTTTAAGCATGAACGCCAAATTTATTATGTGCAAGTGGCCATTTCGGTATGACTTTACTGCGGTAATTTATGCTGTTATATTACTGTATTGTTGATGACGTTATTTCATTAAAAACGCGTACCACAACTTTCTTGTCACAAATTTTTATCAGCAAATAGATTATATACCAACTCACAAAAATTTGAAGATACCGATAAAAGGGCGGTAAAACTCAACCATACTCTGAAGATTTGCAAATGTCTCGATAACCATTGTAAGAGTCTAAATACCGAATATCAGTGCTTATAAAAACTAATATTAGCAAAATTACACAAAAAGAACATTTTCTTTAAAAAATTGATTTACGAGTTATGACGTCATCAATCGATAACGTTAATAGTAGATATTTGAAAGAAAAATATAGCACGCTATTAGTGTGATATCATCGTCAGCTCTTACACCAATGAAATCGAAACTTAGGTTACGAGCGATTATATTGAGAAAATAAAGCTTTACGAATGACTATGCATACAAAAGCTGTTTATTTGCACCACCAAATATCTACACTTGTGTTATTTCAAACTCAACGAAAATTTGCAAAATATTAGTACGGTATTTAAACTGTACATACAAAATTTCAGCTTTCTATGTTGACTGTCAATGAAGCAATAAAAAACGAAACATACCCCTAGTGAAATTTCAAAATTTTTTACTTGTCGGTTATGACGTCATCAACCGATGACGTCGATATTTTCCAGAGAGATGATCTTTGAGTATATTATGACTTTAAAACTTATGGTAAGCATTTAAATCAGCTGTATCAAAATTTATGGGCTATTATACTGGCAAAATACTGCTTTCTACATGACTACGCAAAAATGAGTTGTTCGTTTGTACCACCAAATACCTTCACTTGCGTTATTTCAAACTCAAGAAAAATTTGTAGATTTGCAAATACTTTTACTTAAACTCTACATCCGAAATTTCAGCTTTCTGTGCTGACTATCAGTGAAGTAATAAAAAACAAAACACACCCCAAGTAATTTTTTTTTCAAGATTTCAAAATTTTTTTTACTTGTGGGTTATGACGTCATCAACCGATGACGTCAATATTTAACAGAGCGAAGGCCTGTTATATGGAGATCATTTTAAGACCGGTTTGAAGCATTTGCATAACCATAGCAGAAACTACAACGCATTACGTGCGCTGTGTTTCTGCAAAAAATTTTCGATGTTTCTTTCTTGATGACGTCATAACCCCTTGATGTGCCCTGTTAGGAAAGCGAGGAACAAAAAATTTGGATTTAGCGTTTAAAAATCTACAATCCTACCAATTTTCACGTAGTTCCAAGATGGGTATCACGAAACGACACATTTTTGACCAGTGTAATTATTTCATCCGAAGATCAAACTTTAATTCAATAATACAAATATGAACATCAAAGAAACAAAAGTAATGTCGAAAAATAGATAACAGCCACAAAACGATGTAGGTTTATCTTGAAACATACAATAACTAAAAAAAGGAAACATTGCTTAGTGAAAAATAAAAAAAGTTCGTGGTCACTGCACTTTTAAATTAGACCACTTTACTAAGAGTGCGTTTGTTTCAAACAGAAAGAAATGGCATAATTATATACGGTACTTGACGCCCAAAAAATCACTTGGGCCTTACCTATACTTACACAAAAAATGCTAATAACAGCAGCCAACATTAACTTTACATGCACTTCATTCATGCTTCATTTAACCAACTCTACTAGATAGAAGGGCTAACCAAAGAGCAGGATATTGTGTGTGAAGTTCAAGGGTGATCTGCCAGTGCCCAGTAGTAACAGTTAAGAGATAACTCTCTTACGTCTCAAAGAACAAATCCGCGTCGCGGGATGTAAATTTATGTCAATATCCAAGACCAGATCATTACGCAAAAACCAAGACCAGAAATATGACGTCAACATAGGCGCAACTAGGGGGGGCTAAGGGGGCTGAACCCCCCCCCCTTAGCCTTATGAACGACAGCGGATAAAACAGCTGTAAAAAATTATAAGTACCAGTACTCGTCGTAATTTATCAATATTCAACAGGCAATAGGGGTGGATCCAGGGGTGTTTGGGGAATGCACCTCCTTAAAATCCGATTTTAAAACTGTTTTAGAAAAAATACAATTTTTTTCATAATTTCGAAACTTTTCGATAACAATAATTCTTACGCCTTAAGCACGCGTAATCGAAAATGTGCGAACACGTGCATCATACTTGGTGAGGCACGCACATATAGGGGCAAAAATTTAAATAAAATGTACCTGAAAAATGTTCAAAAAACACTAAAATGGCCATTGCATTGTGTACATTTGCAAAAAGTTTCCGGGGGAGCATGCCCCCGGACCCCCTAGATTCGTTCCTCAATTTGCATCAAATTCTGCCAGAAAAAATACGCTTGATTAAAATGTCGAAATTTAATACTCTTGTCCTTGAAAAAATTTCTGAATACGCTTTTGACATGAAACATTTTCAAAGGGCTTATGTTATTTAGGCCCGTTTTTGGGTCTAAACGTCTAACGAATTTGTACGTAGTAAGCATTCAACCTAATTGAAAACTGCATCCCCCCGCCAAAATTTTATTGATCCGCTCCTGACAGATAATATAAATTTAAGTTTTACTGAGGCATTTTTAACAATTAATGAATTTCTATGTCCGAGAATATTGTTAACTGCAGTTACGAGCAAGGTTAAAACAACAAAAATGTAATCTTTTAAGCTGATACCGGTATCTGTAAATTAAAATCATTTGTGAATTAAAATCGTTGACCGGTCAGAACAACGCTTAACCGGTCTCGCTTTGCAACCGATTCACCGAGAACGATCAGTTGATAAAGAAAGTGTTTTAAATAAATATGCCGCAAGTGCCAGTGAAAGATCTCATTTTATTGTTTAAATTTTTAAATTTGCTTCGATGACGTTGACAACAAGCACCGAGTCCAAGATTGCTGCAGTATCAAGACCTCTCTCTTCCTAATTGAAACTTTGCAAGTTGAACATTGTCGCGCAAGTTTTTTCAAGTAATTTGCATAATTTTTCTTCGTTGAAATAGATAGCGAGATAAGCATACCTTGGTTGAAAAAATGTTAAAAGACTCTTCATATGGCGCTATGGGATAGATTATAAACTAAATTTTACAAAAACTTCGCTTGACTAATGCCTAGTGAAACTAGTATCGTACATAACGCTTAGCTCTCTTCTGTTTTAATGCACAGATATTGATTTGAGCAAAAAAACTAGCCGTGGCTTTTCCTTGTTGAAATAGACCTGCGTCATCTCGCGAGACAGTCAGACATGATACTAGCAAATTATGAGCAATAAGGAACTAATTACAAACACAAAAATGTATCAGCCCCCCCCTTAATCACAATCACAAAAATCACAAAAATATATCAGCAAAAAATGTATCACATAAAATGTATCAGCCCCCCCCTTACGAAAATCCTGGTTGCGCCACTGGACGGCAATCAATTTTAATTAAGTGCTCTTTTATAACTTAGTTATTGAAAAGACAAGCAACTTTCATCTGTAAAATCGTTTAAATGGTTTTAATCCTATTATGCTAAATAGTGTAACTCTATAAATATGATGAATTGATGTAAATTAGGAAAAATATTTTCATCAATTGATAAGAAAAATACATGTAGGTACGATAACTGGTGTGAAAGGTTAGAAAACCAAGAATTTTGAACTCTTCTATATGTGGTGATCGCAAAAGTTGAAATCTGTAATATAACAACAAAAAATAACAGCAGACATCTGAATATGCTAAGCCGTTCGATGTCACAATAAAACCTTTTTTTTACATTAGGTCTACATGAAATAAAGAATTAATGAGCCGAATGGTAGGCATAGGCCTACCTGCTTTTCATTTTTTTTTCAGAGTTGCGCGATTTATGTCCGTATGGTTATTGGAATGGAAGTCCACGTTAGCGGACCACGCGGTGGCCAACGTATGTCTTTGTTGCAGAAAAATTACAATTTACAAAACAATTTAATTGCAAACCGGACTCGAAACCGGTGAGACAATTTAAATGTCGGTCTCCAATCGTGTTGTAAATCCATCGAAGCCGAAGTCTTGTCTGGAGAACAACAGTAATGTTTTTTATGCAAAATGTTAAAGTTGCGCTAAGACATCAAAATCTCACCGCACCTCACCTATCGTCAAAAGAATAAAATTGTGGAAACTGGAAAGATGGTAGTGTTTAATTTCTGTGCGACCAACGTGCATCTTGCAGCAATTTTCCTAAAATAAGGCATTTTCCGTCGCTGCAATTCCTGCTTTAACAAGTCGATCCAGGCCAATTTTCCTTTGTATTTGGGCTATCAGCAATTCTCGTTTTTCTAGTGCTTAAAGTTTCAATGTCAAGAGTAATTTTTGATGTCTTACTAGCGTATTTTGAATTTAAATTAGATTTTCTTGTTTACCGCACCGGCTCGCGTACTTGTAATTTACGATCAAATCTTAAATTTGCAAGTAGGCCTAACGCAGCGGTCGCACTGCGGCGCCTTGGAGCAGGGCCGACGGAACCGCCCCCCCGAGTCTCCGGCGGGGGGGGGCACAGGCCTGGTCAGGGGCCCCGCCTTAAATACCGCGGCGTTTTTTTGTGTTACGACGCAACATTACTTTGTGTGTGTGCGTGTTTGTAGAAAGGTGCTGACGGGAGGGGAGGGGGAGTTGAAGAATGTTGGACTCCAATTGCGCCGCTCTTGTTTGAAATGTACGTTACTGTAGGCAAAATCGCTTGTATGTAAACGAGGTTTTTGATCTGTTGAATGAACAAAAGTATGATTTTCTCCTGTCAAAAATAACTTACACATTTTATGAAATATAAATTGTAGCAACGATGTGGACTTCCTATTTCACGCGCCTTGCTTCGAATGAGGTCGTAGTCGTACATGGAAGGTGTTTAGAAGATTGTAGGTAGAATTGGGCAGTACCGCAGTACAAAAGCATCGCGGTACTTTAACGCGGTACATTCTTAGTACCGTTATCGGTACCGTCAATACTTTTTAAAAATGTACCGTTTTTGGTACCGACGTTACTTTTTAGACCGTTTTACTCGATATTTCGGTGACTTTTTTTTTCAACAAACAAGAGAGCAAAAGCGAAAAATTGTCCCGGATTTTCCGCGAAAAACATCTTCGAAAAGTACCGCAAAACTACGTTGTTGTAGACAAACTACTTTGTTACCGGTCCGTATGCGTTTTCAGAATAAATGCTTTGAATTCGAAACAATTTTATGACGTTAGGCGCAATTTTCGGACGTTTTTGATTAAATACTTGATAGTTTAATTCTGGTTTATTGAAGGTTGCGCACTTGAAAGTTTGGGTTGCGAAGTGTTCCTCCTTGTACTTCGGGGCCGAGGGTCTATCCTTTTACCACCCCGAGTACGCTGTATGCTGCTGCCTCTGATCGTAGCCATTCGCTTCACGATGTACAATGAATTTCCAGAGCTCACCACGAGGAGGTGGCAACAAGAACCCTGCTTAATTGATTCTGGTGACTCAGTATGGCATATTCATTCAAAAACAACGAACATTTGAATTATGCTGTCACTTCATCGTAAATCTTGCGCATATCAAACTGGGCTAGGCTAATTCAGTGCATAAGACGCCTAATGGCGTTGTGGCATTTGAAACTTCTAATTACATTCTTTTCGCTCTATCTTGCGACTTAATTTGTCAGATAATACGCATGGCGCTGAGACACAGCAATTACTCGTTTGTTGACAAAACGACTTTCCGGTACTTTGAGGCAATCATAAAATGAGACAGATATAACTCTTTATCATCGCTGATGTCTTTGAAGTAGCGATTCAGATCGAAGAACTTGCAACGTAACCCTGACTCCAATGAGGTTTACGATAAGATTCAGACAAATTCAGCGTACTGATGTTCTGTTCGCAGACAGTTTGAAAAAAACACAAAAAAGATCAAATCTTCATTATACTCGCCGTAATACGTCGAAGCGTGTAACGAGTTTGTGGGGGCCATCTCCCCGGGTTTGTGCCTGGGCAACACAGAAGAAACGTCGCAGCGGTGGCGAAGCTGTTGGCAACTCTGTGTCCGATTTGATCGGCCTAGGAATCGAACCCTAGACCTCCCGCACCGATAGCGATGTCGTTATTACAACGCCAACCGACCGATCGCCTCACTGGATTACAAGGTAATTCAACTAAAAAAGCATTTTTAAGGCTACTTGGGGCAATTGGGCTATAATGTCAATTCGCGTGTAACGGCAGTTTTTTTAAATTCCGTAGAAGTACCGTTATAGACGAATTCTACCCCCAACATTGTTAACAATTGATTTTTGAATAGAAATAAGTTCGATAACAATGGGAATCAATGTTTCAAAAAGTGCTAGATAGCTGCGTTCAGTCAAAGCAAATATACAAACTCACTCACCAACAGTTTATTGACATCTATTTAAAACCCGACAGTCTGTTTCATCCAAGAAGGATCATCAGAGGTATCTTATTCAAATAGAATAGAATTTATTCTATTTGAATAAGAGAATCTATTCTATTTGAATAAAGATGAGGTGAAACAAGCTGTCGGCTTTTAAATAGATGTTTCTAAACTGTGGTGAATTTTTAGAAATATAGATTCAGTATTATTAGCAACATATTTAATGATCTTTCAAAAACTTTTACAAATGTGTTGCAAATAACAAAATTTTATAAAATTATAAAAAAATTTCCCAACGCCAGAGCTGCGCAAACTGCGGGCTGCATGCAGATCTTTTTTTTTTCGCTCTTCACCGATTTTCAGTGAAAAAATAGTAGATCTGCGGACGTGTAGACCTTATTTATTTTTGCTCATCAATGCTTTGTGGGAACATTTTAGACCCACACTTTCCAAAAAGGGGCGATTGTGTAAAAAAGATTGAAAACCGTTGGTTTAGAGTTTAGACTATACGAAAATTTCATTTCTGTGTCATTGAATCAAAATAAAACTATAGACCTGCAAATTCTGAGAAAAATGTAGATTTTGATTCATCTAAAAGTTCTGAGTGGGCTACTACTGATACACCAACCTCTACTGAAAGTGGCATTAAAAATGAAAACATTCTCCTTCAATATAATGATGAAGTTTGCACAGCAAGGCACCTTTGCAGCATTTTTTCGCATATAGGCCATTAGCTCTTTCACGTCCTTAGTATTGTTCGGATATAGCAACGCAGCCAGATAAACAAGGGTGTGATAAACTTTTCTGCTCTCCAGGCGAGTTTCTGATAATGATAGGCCTTATGTACCTAGCCTCATAACTTATGTACCTAGCTTATGTACATAACTTATGTACCTAGCTTACTCCTTATGTACCTAGCCTCATAACTAACGCAGGAGATCAACAGATTATAGGCCTACATGTTGCTACACATGAGAGTGAGCGTGCCGCATCGCCTACTTGATATAACCAAAGTGTTCGCTTGCAGTATCAAGATTTGCGCGCGACTGAAACTCAAGATCTTAAACTAGCACTAATAGGCGTTGCCAGGATTTTTAATTGGGGGGGGGGGGCTAAAGTTTAAAAAATCTTACGCAACAGCTGGAACGGATCCAGAAGATTTAGGTGGGAGAGTGCAGATCTGAATTAGGTTGCGTGTTAATTAGACACAAAGACGTCAGACGTTTAGACCCGGAATAGGGCGTCAATGTTTCATGTCAGAGGCGTACACCAAGTTTTTTTAGGGAGGGCACCAAATTGTGACATCTTTTAGCCTATAAGCGTATGTTTTTCCGGCAGAGTAAATTTGAAGCAAATTGAGGAAAATCGACTCTAGGGGGTTCGGGGGCATGCTCTACCGGAAAATTTTTGAAATTTTACATGGTGTAATGACCTTTTTAGTCCTTTTTGAACAAATTTTGATCAAACTTTTTGCCTCTCACTTGGAGTCCTTCACCAAATATGATGCATTTTGTTCGCATATTTTTGATTTATGCGTGCTTACTTCAGGCCAGAAATGGATCCACGAAATTTTGGAGGGAGGATGCAATTTTGAATTAGGTTGAATGTTTACTACTGTAAATGCAAAAACGATAGTACACGCGGAAAAGAGCGAAATTAAGTCCTTGGAAAATATTTTATGTCTGACGCGTAATCAGAAATTTTCTTCAGGAAGGAACACCACATTTCAACATTTTTTCAAACGCAGTTTTTCCCGGAAGAATTAATTTGAAGCAAGTTGAGGAACAAAAAAAAAAGGCTCCAGAGGGTCGGGGACATGCTCCCCCGGAAAATTTTTGAAAGTTTACGTAGGCCTACAGCAATGGCCATTTTAGTGCATTTTGAACAGATTTCAGGCAAACTTTATTGAAGTTCAACAAATCAGGTGGCCGAGTGGTAAGAGCGTCTGCCTCGGTAGCTGTAGACGTGGGTTTGATTCCGAGTCGGGTCAAAATAATGACTTTAAAATTGGTATTCATAGCTTCCCTGCTTGACGCTCAGCATTAGAGGGACAGTGCGGAGAACAAGCCGGTAAGTTTAATTACTTGTAGTGCCATTGGCAAAGGCACTTAGCGTCAGACGGTCAGCTAGTTTAGAAGTTAGACGGTCAGCTAATTTATACGTCAGACGGTCAGCTAATTTTAAATGCCAACTTAAATAAGTTTTGGTGACTTATGTCGCTGCCGCTAGGCTGCAACTTGGCATCATACTTGCCTATAGCATATGAAGTTGAACAGCAATGACAAAGGCAGCTTAGGTCTTAAACTCAAAAAAAGCTCGGTCTTAATAGGGTAAAGAAAGTCAAAGAGATACTAAGGTCAAATTGCGCACGAAAATGTATGAAAATACGTGCGTAGATTTCAGACTAGGGTACGTAGCCCAGATGCAAAATTGGACGCAATCGCATTTTGTGTAAAGACACATCCGTCAGGTTCGTTCATGAAAAATCGCACAAATATGCATGAAATGCAAAATCGGATAAAAATTGCATTCTGTGTAAAACCATCTTTACCTTCCATTTCGCTTGCGGATAAAAAGGCCCACGTGAAGTTTTCGGGGGGGGGGGGGGGGGGGGGGGGCTCAGTTGGCTTAGCGCCGGCACTGCCTTGGAGCCGGCACGGGGAAACAAGAAAATCTAGTAAAAATTCAGAATGTGCAAGTGAGACATCAAAAATTACTCCCAACATTGAAACTTTAAAATAACTCACTGCGCCGCTGCCATATTTTTCTTTTTTTATCATTGCGTGATTGGCTAGTTTTTAACTTACTTCGTTACTAACATAGGCTTATTCTTTTAATCCTCGTGTGATTAGTTACTTTTATATATGATGGCATTGCTTTTTTTCACGTTTCCGAAAACTATAAACAGCAGGTAGCTGGTTGCAAGTTAAGCACCAGAGACTTTAAAACTGGTATCTGCTGTTACACTTGCTAAACCCTCCGCAATTAAGTGTAGCGCGGAGGATGAAATAAACAGAGAATAAAAATACGTCAGTGAATTCTTGACAAAATTTAGTTTTGGCGCTAAAGGACTTTAGTAGTTATAAAGCGCCATAAAACCACACAACATTTCATTTCAACACACCATGTCCTGGTGCAGGGGTGTGCAAACTGCGGCCCGCGGGCCAAATGCGGCCCGCGTCCAGAAATCATGCGGCCCGTGAAGGGTTTCGGTTCTTGAATGGAATGCGGCCCGCGGCCCGTGAATGTTTCGCATGTTTTCTAGATGAGCTTGATATAATCAATGTCACAAATAATGTAGAGCGTTTTATTCGAACAAAATAAATGTGTAAAAAAAATAACTTAAAAAGGAAAATTAAAGCGAATGTATCGACTATAACAAAAGTCTCGTCAGCCTTGCTAAGCACAGCCAATCCAGAATTTTTGAAACCCAAACTGAAACTGACACTTACTCAGTCAAAATTTTGAAAACCTAAACTTGAACCGAAACCATTTTTCTTGAAACGTCAAAACCGAAACTGAAACTAAAACCTGTTCAAAATTTTGTGAGGTTTTGGGTTTTAAAATTGTCATCACCATCATTACCAGAATAGTTCCTTTAATGCTGAGCGTCAAATAGAGAAGCTGTGAATACTAATTTTTGAGTGTTTGGTTTCACCGGCTCGTAATTATACCCAAGTCGACAACTTCTGAAGCAATTGCTCTTCTCACTCGGTCATCTGAGCGGCTACTTATCATCGCAATACAACAAAAACGCTAAAAAGTAGAGCACTTAAATGATCCGTATTCAAAATGAAATAGCTTTTTTGGATAAAACTTAACCGAAACTGAAACCCAGAAACCGAAGTAGTGCGTAAGCAAAACTAAAACCGAAACTGGAACCTATTTTTCAACAGCCGCGAAACCAAACCAAAACTGAAACCTGACATCTGGGTTTCAACACACCGAAACTGAAACTGACACCCTAACGCCAAGTAGCCAGGTTTCCACCCTAGGCTATTATCATCTCTTTAGAATATTGTACTGCCTAAAATACACTGCTGAGGATTACAGCTGAATCTATGTCGTCGAAACGTCAGGTCATTATGAAAAAAATTTTTACTTTTTCCTCCTAAACCTAAAGCGTTTGGGTTTGGATTAGAATGAATAAATAACTACTTTTATAGATTAATGTAAATTAGGTCTATTAATACAGCGATCTTGATTTTCAATGCATTATAAACTAGTATGATATTTTTACGTTATTGCAATGAATATAGTGCTCATGATTTGACGAGTAAAAGTTAGTTAGTTAGTTGCTTGCATATTTATCCTCCTATCACGAGAAAGCGATTAAAGCGCTATACGAGCTCGCTTAGGAGTTGCCAGCCATCTGTCTACCACACCAAGATGGGGGAATTCCGCTAAGTGCCTTTCCCAACGGCACAACAAGTAGACTTGCCGGCTTGTTCTCCACACTGTCCCTTCAATGCTGAGCGTCAAGCAGGGAAGCTGTGGATGCCAATTTTAAAGTCATTGGTTTGACCCGACTCGGAATCAAACCCGAGTCTACAGCCCAAGAGACAGACGCTCCATACCACTCAGCCATCTGAGCTGTCAAGTTAAATGCTTTGCAAGAATGGATGCTTCTCTCTGCGTTGTAACGATAATAAACAAGTTTTTGAGCCATATATTGTGCGCTTGTGACGTTGTGAACATGCAATTGCGTGTGTTTTACTGGAACATTTCTTGTATCAAAGTTAGCGCAGGAGCAATGAAATTCAAATTTTATATGAAATTTGGAAGTTCACAACTTTTGAGTGTTTAAAAGGGTCGTTGCGGAATAACAACCTAGCATCAAATTGTCATTATTGAAGCCGATTAGCTCAGTTGCTAAGCGCACGCTATCGGTGCGGGAGGTATGGGGTTCGATTCCCAGGCCGGTTAAATTGGCACAGTGTCGCCAACGACTCGTCACCGTTGCGACGTTTCTTCGGAGCTGTGTTGCCCAGGCGCTAAGCCGCGACGATGGACCCCACAACTCGTTACACGCTTCGGCTTAATACCGCGATATTTTTTTTGATGAAGCGAGTATTATGAAGATTTGATTTTTTTGATGAAGTTAGGATTGCATCAATTGAAGATCATGTCAGCGTTGAATGAATATTTATGCTGGGACAATCCACTCTCGTGGCTTCACAGTGGATATCTCTAGAAAAGAAAATCAGTCAGTCTAACTTGGTTCGGTACACTTGGTTAAAGTTTGATACATTTTTTTAAAAGCGACGACTAATTACCCTGAAAAAATACGGGACAATTTAGGCAAATTATGTGTTTTTCAGTTAGGCTAATTTTTGGGTTTCTGATCTACCTCACTGGATATAAGAGTGGCGTGATAGGCGGAAAAAACGTACTAAACATACAATTAAACCACCACTGCAGCCTGGTTTAGCAAAGATGTACTTTATTCATTCTTTGTCCTCTCTGTTACGCACATTTTTTATCTTCGTGAATTTTCCTTTCAGCATATTTGTTGATTTTGTCTAATTCGATCAATCTCCATGCAAGAGTTTAGCAAATTTAAACCTTAGTCTCAATTAATTCATCGCTCCACAATGGCAGATTTCGCAAATTCCAAAGAGACAAGAAATAAAAAGGTAGAGGAAGAGAAGCGAAAATTTAATGAAAAATGGACTTTTGAATATTTTTTATCGACAATGCAGACCCGTGTGTTTGATTTGCAATCAAACTGTAATGTTAACAGAATACAACATTAAACGACATTATGACCCGAAACATGCAGACGGTGTTTATGGAAAATAAAAGGACGTAACCAAGAGCTGAAAGTTGACCTATTTAAACGTGCGGCCCGCCCAATGTTGTGCTTATTGCTATTTGGCCCGCTATTAAAAAAGTTTGCACACCCCTGGCCTAGTGGTTTAGAGCGGTTCGCCTTGGAAGCTGGTAGGCCGGGTTTTATTCTCAGTCGGGTCAAACCAAAGACTACAAAACTGGTATCTATTGCTACACTTGCTAAACGCTCAGCAATTAAATGTAGCGCGGAGGATGAAATAAACAGAGAATAAAAATACGTCAGTGAATTCTTGACAATATTTAGTTTTGGCGCCAAAGAACTTTAGTAGTTAAAAGAGCGCCATAAAACCACACAACATTTCATTCCAGGTTCTAGTTCTCGTATTAGAAAACTGTAATTGCACAATTTAGTTTGCGTCTTTGCGACGGGCGAGTATGTGGGCCGACTTTTGTCTTTTTTATTAAAATGTTAAGTGAAAAGTTGTTGCTGAAACTACATTTGTAAATTGAAGAAGAAAGGGAAATCGATGCTTTTCAGCACCTACCGGTGTTTGATCTGTATATCCATTTGATTTATCATTGAATGAGTTTGGCTACCGTTAGGCTACCTTTAGTCTACCAAAGGGTTACTGGTTTCTATCCATCGATGCGATCGAGTCTTCCATTCGTTGCCATCGAGAGTATCAACGAACGGCTACGGCCGAAAATGACCTCTCGCAAGTGGGGTACATATAAAAAGTTGGCTAGACCTTACTGGCTAGCCTGTGCCACAGACTAGTTCCCACAACCTCCTAAAAATGTTTTCTAAAAATGTGTAGGCCCTATAGCCTAAATCTTTTGTGTTTGTCGTTCAAAGTGTTAAAAGCGAATTAATTGGGGCCTAAGTGGCCATGAACGTAGGCTATACTGAAAATTACAACTTTTAGATCGGGATCTTAATCAAACTTGAGCGTATTCGTAAAAACGTCGGACCTCTATTTGTTTTTTGTGCTAAACTGACGATGACTAGACTAATGTCTCTGAAACTATTATGTGAGACAAAGAACAAAAAAAAAAAAAAATGGATTAAGTCACACACATCGCCACTTTAACAGCTCAGATGACCGAATGGTACGGTAAGAGCGTACGCCTCTGCACCTGTTGACGTGGGTTTGATTCAGAGTTGAGTCAAACCAATGACTTTAAAATTGATATTCACAGCTTCCCAGCTTGACGCTCAGCAGTGTGGAGAACAAGTCGGCAAGTTTACTTGTTGTGCCGTAGGAAAATAGGGTGGAGTAAAAGAAAGTTTTTTTTTCAAATCAAAAAGTCAAGTGCGCCAAAATTGGCAGTTGACCCCAAAAACACATTCTAACACAATTTTTTGTCGGTGCCACTTAGGGGGTGCAGGCACACCCCCCTTAAAGTTTCGTAAAGGGACTATTTTAGAAAAACATCAATATCTCAGCAACCACAATTGCTAGAAAGTGGATCAATGACTCAAAATGACCGGAAGGTACAAGCTTATAGTACCTCCAGAAGAAGATTTTTGGGTATAGGCACTAGAAAATGACTATTTTTGCAAAAATGTTGCTTTTACAAAAATTTAGTGCTCATATTTGACATTTCTCTTACATTTTGCTAAGTTTTCTGCATTAAATTAAAAGTTACGCTTAAAAAGCTCTAGAGTACTTAGTTACGGTATGTGCATGCTTTCAAATGCTATTAACTCCTATTTTATGACCTGCGCCCGTTAAACTTTTATTTATTTTCTTGATTTATAGACACCAAACACCTGCAAACTTTTGTGCTTCTGCCACTCAGCAATAAACAGTCGGTTTGTAATTTCCAGCGAAGGAAACAGCAGTTCAACTAAACCTTAAATCCGGTTGATACTATTTTAAGACTGCCGAAGATGAAATTTTACATTTTATAAACATTTTTGCTTAGATGTTTTTGGAATAGGTTTTTACATCTAGGCTAATGCAACATCTAATGTAATTATGCTGACCAGAAAATCTGCCATTAAGCGTGTGCGGCAGTGTGTTAATTACTATGAATTTACAAGTCGAAGTGAATTTAAGCCAGGAATCCTTCCTACTAAACAAGATGTACTGGAGAGACTTATTTACGAAGACAGATGAAGGCAGAAAGAGGTAGCAAATACTGCTGCTGAAGAATTGTTTACGATTTGGATTTATTGCAATGTGTATTGCATAAGTGGTAGTGCTATAAGTTGAAGAATTTCTAAACTTGTAGATGAATTCCGCAAAATTGATTCGATTCCAAAAAAAAGATCGGAAAGTACTTTTGAGCAGAAAGCAAAGCTGTTCCTAGAAACTAAGGAGAAACTGTTTGATGTATATTGCAACGACAAAAGTCAAAGACGCAAGCTCGAAGAGAAGTTTTAGTTACGAATGGACAAAAATGATTATGCTTTTTACCAAGACCAAAAGGGGCCTCGACAAGGAAAATGTACAAATGCTGTAGAAACATTGGCCGAATCTGACTTAAACTTCATCAAAAAGGTTACATCCAAAGAAAAAGATGTACCTTCAACAAGTTCAATCAATTTCGATTCAACATTTGACATGACAGAGATTGGCAGTGATACTAGCGAAAGTGAGGAAAGTTCTTCTGCCTCTTCGATTAACGTATTGTTTTCGAATCAACAAATCGAGCAAAACAGGTCATTTTTAAGAGAAGTTGCTGTAACTTGTGAAAGATTTGGTATTTCTGATAGAGCAGGAGCTGCTATTGCTACTGCCACTCTCAAAGCATTTGGCATTGCAACCGATGCAAACAAAACGAATGTCATTGATCGCAGTAAACTAAGAAGAGAGAGACAAAAATATAGAGAGGAAATTCAAAAAGATGAAGAATTGCAATTTGGAGCGGTTGATGGGATTTATATTGATGGAAGAAAGGATGCTACCATCATAAGTGTGAAACAAGGCTATAGCTATCATCGAAAAACGATCATTGAAGAACACTACGTACTGGTAGGTGAACCTTATGAATTTTACAGCACCCATGTTACTCCAACAAATGGAACTGGTAAACAAATTGCTCAAGCGATATATAACGCTCTTGAAAAAATATCTATGAACGATAGGCTATAAGTTATTGCAACAGATGGAACCGCAACTATGACGGGAAAAAAGTCCGGTTGTATTGCTTCCCTAGAAACCAAGCTTGGGCGTCCATTACAATGGATTGTGTGGTTGCTGCATCTCAATGAACTTATACTCCGGCATATATTTCAACAACTAGACGGTTCAACAAAAGGTTCAACAAAATAGTCATTTTCTAGATTCGTTTTCTGAAATGATCGGCAAACAACTGAATGGAAGAGTGTCATCTTGAACTGTTGATAATTTTCAACCTATTCTAAATGTTCAATTTCCTGTTCTTCCTGACGAAGCAATAGAAAATCTCAGCAGTGATCAATATCATGCTTTGCTAATGTGCCAAGGAGTTATAAAGGGGATTGTTGATACAGATTTGAAATACCTTGAAGTTGGTGGGCTTTGTCATTCACGTTGGTTGACTTTGGGGTGCCGCATTCTCCGATACTACGTTTCCAAAAGCAAATCATCAAGAAACTTGCAAATTTCGGCTGAATACCTTGTTCGGATCTATTTTCGATGGTGGTTTCGCATTAAGCTCCCCAACAGAATTACCGAAGGTTCCAAGCATTTCTTCTACATGCTCAGACTTATTTCCAATTTTTCAAATGCTGTTGTCAATGATGTTGGTGTGAAGGTGTTGCAAAACAATGCTTTCTTTGCCCATCATGAACTATAAAATGCTATAAAATGTCACACTTGCACCTTCCCAACATGCATGAACCACCAGCTACCACGTGTATGTCAGATAACGCTTTGCAACAACTAGCCACAAGCAAACTTAAGCTAAGCAATCCGTGCCATAACCAAGCAGTGGAACGCCACATTCAGTTGGTTACAGAAGCTGCTACTGCCGTTGAAGGTTTTGATCGAAGAGACGGCATGATACGACAGAAAATTAAGTCCAGAAGACTAATGCCATGCTATGATACAAAAAAACAATTTAATGTGTAACATTTTGCTGACTTTAAATGACAAACTGTTTGAACTTTTTTTATGTGTGTGTGAAATGATTTGCTTATTTTTGTGAAGTGGGGAGCGTATTTCACCAGTGTATTAATATTAAATTTGAGATCATTTTGGAAATAAATTCCAATCCATTTCAAGAAATCATTTCCTGACTGTCACGTAATATTAGGTTGCTTTTGTTTATTGCTGTTGTTTGTCAGTTTTAATGCAAGCAAAATATTGAAAGTAAACATTTGTACTATCCTACGAATAGTCAGTATACAATGAATGAAATTTGAGAAAAAAATTTTTGTGCAAAAGTTATCCACATTCAGAGAAATGTTGAATTTGAGCACTAAATTTTTGTAAAAATAACATTTTCGCAAAAATAGTCATTTTCTAGTGTCTATACACAAAAATGTTCTCTTAGAAGTAATATACACTAGTACCTTCCGGTCATTTTGAGCCATTGATCCACTTTCTAGCATTAGTGGTTGCTGAGATATCGACATTTTGATAAAATGGCCGATGTAGGAAACTTTAAGGGGGGTGTGCCTGCACCCCCTAAGTGGCACCGACAAAAAATTGTGTTAAAATGTGTTTTGGAGGTCAACAGCCAATTTTGGCACACTTGACGTTTTGATTTGAAAAAAAAAAGCTTTTTTTTACTCCACCCTATTGGAAAAGGCATTTAGGCCTATAGCAGGATTCCCCATCTTGGTGTGGTAGACAGATGGCTGACAACTCTTGAGCGAGCTCGTTATAGCGCTTTGATCACTCTCTCTTAATAGGATAAATATGCACCTAAATACAAAAAAAATACTTCTTGTTATGTTAACGAATTACTTCGTCGCTGCGAGTCGCTCCAGAGCCAACACATTCGTTACGTTGTAAACTCACTGCTTATTGTTCATGAAATTGGGTGTTTCCTTCCAGTACCAAGTGTCACAACTTTCGTACCTAGCAAATTCTGCCTCCATGGCATGTAATTCACTGTAAAACCTAACCGGAAATATATGAAAAGTGTTTTTATGATCCAACTGACCATTACCAACAAAATTACTATTTTTTACTGAAAAAGTTACGGAGAGGTTTGTTACGTCATAAATCTTTCCCATAACTTTTTCAGTATAAAAATTAAAAAAATTTTCCGTTTTAGTTAGTAATGGTCAGCTAGATATAAAAAAATTTTCATCATCTTCTCGATTTATAAAGATAATCCCCTCATCTTTGTTTATTTTGAATAAAACTGTAAGTACCGATACCGATATTTAACCTTATTGTCAGGGAGTCGAACCGAACCGGAGTTTTATAAATAATAAATGAACAACTGGGATTGTTTTCAAATTATATTGAACTGAAAATTCAACTGTAATTTAGGGAGACTGCGAAGTGAGCTTGCGCTCTTCGAGTCAGCAGCCACCCGTTCTATACGTCAAATGCAATCGGCTCCAGCCGCGAATCGAACCCGTCACATAGGATCTGTCACCTACGAGCGGTACTGCTAGGCCATGTCGCTGAAAACGTACGCCTCTGCACCTGTTGACCGTTATAAACCGGTTTTACGCTATTTTTGTCGAACCTCAGCCGAAACCGAACCGTATTTTTCAAAATCGCCAAGAGCTAACCGAAACTAAACCGAATAATGTGAATACTTGCGAACCTTAACCGAACCCGAACCGATAGAAAAAGCAGCTTGCTCCATAGAGTCACTCGCGTCACTTTGAAGCTGGTTCGAATTCAAAATAATGGTCACTTATGAAAGTATCTATGTGCGGTAATGAAGTCTTTTACGTTTGATATACCCGGACCCGTAGATTGAATATGTGGATTCCAGGGCAGCAAACTCGATCGATTTTTAACCGAGTTCGAGTTCAAGAGACATTTGCAAGTCCGAGTTCAAGTTCGAGTGCTAAGAATTTTATTTTTCGAGTTCGGCAAAAATGACCGAGTTCAGCGAGTTCGAGTTCGCAGCTCTGGTGGATTCCCCGCATAAAATCGGGGGAAAATATGTGGATTGAATATGCCGCCGGAGTCAGAGCATAGTAACAGTTTAATTATATCGAAATTGGCTTTACTACAACTATTTTTTGCATTATATTGGTTTTTCAATGCGAAGAAAAATTGCTTTGTACGTTTCATTTTTTAAATTGTGTTACTAGAATTTTACCATTTTTACGGCGTATCTGAACCGGAACTTTATAAACCAGTTTTGGAATATTTTTTTCCGGAGCGAACCCAAACCGAAGCGTTTCAATTTATCTGAATTGAACCAAATTTGAAACAGTTGTTGAACCTGAACCGGAAAAAATTGATAGGGGGCGACTCCCTGCTTATCGTTGTCTGTTTTGTTTTATAGCTCGCACCTAAAGATTGCCATACGTGGCAAGAATCACCGTGGTGGTTGGCTAAGAATAAATTTTAATCACTGTCGAGCGATTTTGGACAATGAGCTCTTTGTTGAGGTACAGGCAGCACATGGAGTTGGCGGAGTGGTTGGTGCGTTGGGCTCCGTAACTGGTTTCGCGGGTTCGACGATCAGTTTAGTCATCTTCTATGATGCGTATATGTCACTAATATAAAAGCTTATGCTGCAATTATGTGGTGTGAAAAAAAAGACATCATCACTTCAATTTGTATCCTCAAATATTTAGGCCTACAGATAATTTTGTATCCTCAATGGTTTCTCGAACTCACAGCAAGAGCTAATTCTAACCCCAATTGGGTAACAATTGTCTAGAATGGAATACCATAAATATGGAACGAAAACCGCTGATGGAGGGAAAGTAAAGCCACAGTAAATCTTGTTCGGCTGATGAGGGCTAATAGTCCGAAGAAACGCTGTCCCGCTCTATGTTGCCAAATTTCTTCGTAAACATTGATTACATTTTGTAGGAGAGACGATTTGTATTGATGCACGTAGCAACCCACGCAAGTATGACGCAACAACTTGGAACGATAGATTAAGATAACGTCATTGTTTGAACAAAATATTCACGTACTTGCACTCGCTCAAAAATTTATCAAGATATTTTTTATTGTTTCAATTGGGAACAAGAGTGCATTTAGGAAGAGAGCATATTGTGTCATGCCCCCCTTCCCCCTATTTGACTTTACCTTTCAATAAACACAAATAAAAAAGCCACAACAAATTGATACATATTTAAATGAGACGTTTCGGTTAATTTTCAATGACCATTTTCAATCTTATTCAAATAGATTGATACTCTAGCTTATTTGAATAACATTGATAATGCTCCGGTATTGAAATTTAACCGAAACGTCTCATTTAAATATGTATCAATTTGATCTGGCTTTATTATTTGTGTTTAAAGTGCATAAAATTTTGATCAACCATGCTCTTTCAGTAAAACAAAACATATGTTGGTGAATGACTGAAATATACCGGACTTTTTTTGATGACTTTTGTGGTTTATGGGCGCTTTTTTTTTAATTTCTCGCTGCGCCACTTATTTGGCAACTATTCGATCGCTTTCCTCACGCGAAGAGTAAACCAAAAAGAATTCAACTTAATCTAATACGGCCGAAAAAACTTACAAAAAAATCCTCACCATATACCACAAGCAACAATTTTATTGAAAGATTTTCGCAAAGCATTGAATCTTGCAGAAATATTGAAACTCCATAAATCCGGCCATTCAAGCCAAAGTTTTTCAAACAAAATTAAACCCAGTATGCAAAATTTTGAAATTACGGTACTATCAATGTTGGCAAGGACCACTGTGGTACTGAAACAGCACAGTCAAGATAAAACAAGCACCAGATTTGTGTCATGGCATGCGTCCCAAATACAGATAAGCGTAGAATTAAAGATTTGCAACGTTTTTATGTAACAAGCAAGGCTGTAAACTCGCTGCATTTTTGATCGAGTTCGCTAAAAACTTGCAAGCCTAGTTCGAGTTCTTCATTATTAATTTTGCGAGTTCGCGTTTGAGTTCAGAGATTTTTGTATATGGAGGAGTTCAAGTTCGAGTTCGAATAAAAAGACCGAGTTCAGCGAGTTCGGGTTCGAGTTCGCAGCCTTGGTAACAAGGTCAAACCTCCTCAGTTCAGTGTGTTCGAAATATAAAAAATGATTTGAATTATAAAAAAAGTGCTGAATTATTTGCGTAGTGTTGAGTGAAGAGCAACTGGCGAATTAGTTTGTTGATCAATTTTACTTCTCGCTTTCATCTGATGACGAATCATCACTTTCTTCTGCTTTATTGTCGGCCACTTTGGGTTCTTTAATAGGAGCTGGTTCCGGTTGATAGTCGTTCACTTTTCCCGCTGGAACTGCTTTCCCGTTTCCGGCCGTTTTTCCTCCAGCTGCACCGTTAAGTCCAGCTTGATGACGCATTGCGGTTAATCTTGGATATAAGCGTTGCTGAGGAGGGTACCCCGGATGAGAAGCGTCGATTCCGCCTTGTAACGACATTTTTTGTGGGTTGTGGGGATCGATTGGAACAACTGTGTAATAATTTCGCGCATCTGAATTTCTAACTGGGACTCCTCGATACGCAGCGCTTGATTTTCCACGTGTTCTAAATACTTCTTCATCCTCCGAATCACTTTCTTCGGACATGATTGGCTGAGCTTTAGCCTTGCTTGAATTTCCGCGGCAACAACAATAAAACACAAAGACAAGGAGGAATAAACCGAGGATGGGTATCAGTATATACACCCATCCATAATCGTTAAGGTCCAGGAAGTTTTCTGGAGACGACTCCACAGGAGTGCAGCCTTGATGAAACTCTCCTGTCACCAACCAGTACTTCCAGCAGTAGAACACTGGAGGAGCATCATGCTGAATATGAACATCCGGGGGTGCGTCAGCTTCAACCATGCTTACAATTAAATGGAATTTGTAAGAAAAAATCTAAACGAAATCATGTAAAATTTCAGTGCTGAAGTTCAAGGCCATTTAATCTTTTCGATTTTGTTTTAGTTTTGATCTGTTCTGCAACTTCAGTCATGTTATTGAAATACTTACTGCTTTCCGAAATCGTTAAATTCAACGTTCAAAAAGAGTTTTTTACGAGGTCTCGATTCATTATCGCTTAGGCTACAACACGGATATCAATCTCCAAATTTAAAAATGTTTCTTTCAATTACTGCAATTCTCACTCTTAATCGCACTTGAATATGAAAAACCATAGAAATTTTCAATATATTTCTGCATAGAGTACAAAGCTGCAGATTCCTGACAATGTTTTAGCCTAGAACTTTCTTTGTCTGACTATTGTAAACTGAATCAACCTGTCTGACTTGCCTGTCGATAAACCAGGCCCGCCCAACTGTGCCAATATTTAATCCAAACATTCACTTGATGGCCATAAAAGTTGAAGCGATGCAAAAGATATGAGAAAACTGTTGCTTTAGAGCTAAGCGTCGCAAAACAGTTTGCTCTTTAACTAATTATTAACTTTTAAGCTATTACGAATCCTAGCGCTTTCAAGCAAAGCGAGTCGAGTACCATCACTGAACATGAGACTACAAAACAAACAAAAACTCAAACTCGAGTAGTCAGCGGATATGATCGATTCTGCTGATTGAAAATTTTATTACAGGAAGGTTTCTTTCAGTAGGTTTGACTGAATTTTATCTTCCTGACACCAGAAAGCGGTTGAAAGGTACAAAAAAACGAATCCAAAATTACTTTGAAGGATATATTTACCCTGCCCAATTTAGGCTCACTATTCTTGTTTCCAGTTTCGGCATCATAATCAATTTTTTGGTGTCATAATCGCTGTTTTAATTATGATATGAAAAAATTATGATGCAGAAACCAGAACCAATAAATGCAGACCTCAACCTACGAAAATTGGATATGCCAGTGGGTGATTGTTTCCAAGTTATCGCTTGAAATTTGCGGCTTCTTCTCAACTTTCTTAGTAAGGAATCAAAATTACTTTCATGCCATGCAACTAGGTAGTTAGAAATAATTTTTTGATATTTCGTCGAGTTGTTTCAAAGTATTTTTATTGCCTTATTTAAAAAAATTGTAAAAAACGCTGTACTTTAGTTATGACGTATTTTTTCGAGCACGTAGTAAGGATGCTTTGTGATACTGCAAAACTGGATAACTTTGAACAGATTTTGACTTCATTTCATTGCCAGGTTTTGTGTTCTTACTCAATCCGTACCAAATTAATACATTTCAGGGGCTCCATATAGACGTTCAGAAATGAGCAAAAAAAATTGAAAAAAATTGGAAAACTTTGAACAGTCATTTATTATTGATGGTTTTTCAAACTTTTTGGCTTTATTGCGTAACTTTGAATAGAAAATTAAATATTAAAAAGAAACGAAAAGAAATTGTGGTACTTTTCAAGCAAATCGCAGTTATTTGTATAGGTGGCAGAGGCAAACTACGGGGATGGTGAGACAGCTTCTCGTATCTAAACCATCGTATCACAAAAAAGGTGCGCATCAGCACAGAAAACATATTCGAGTAGGCTAACGTACGATACAGAACACACAAAACTGCAACGAATCTATTAAATACTGGTACACAAGTTTATTTGCCCCATTCTTCTTCCAAATCAGGAATTTTAAAGGTGCCCCGGCTATTTAAAGGAATTGCTTCAATGTTGCATTTTAGGACGTCCTCCCAATCGTAATCGATCTCGTCCTTAAAAGTTGGCCACGTCCAACCAACATGTTTGCATTTTCGCAGCGTGGAAACTAGGGCACCCTCGTCATCTAGAGAAACGATCTTTCCCGGGAATTTTTGTCCTTCATACATAACAATGACAAACTGTCCAATAGCAGCTATATTTCTCGCCTCGTTGTTTTCATCACAACAATTACTTGAAAGACAGCTAGGTCCTGCTTTCATATCAACAACCATGGAGTCAAGCATACTTTCGTCATCTTCTGAGCTTGACAGATTTTCGTCTTCATCACTGGAACTAACATTTACTTCATCGTCAAAATCACGATCGTCTTCATCATCCTCACTTTCTTCTTCTGTGATTTTGGTTATCTTTCGGGACCCAGCAATGTCCTTCTTTGTTTTGCCCCTACTGGCACGTGAATCTTCCAGATCAATGCTTTTGTTACTTCTACCAGGAGCCAAATTATTTTTTTTCTTCTTTTGGTTAGTTCTTCGTTTACACACCTCTTAAGCCTTTCAAAATATCAATCACGGCATTGGATACCCTAATGCTAATGTCTTCTGTGCTTGAAGTAGGCCTACCGGTACTGTCGTTGAGACATTGTAGATCACAATCGGGTAAACGTTCCGGAGCAGCTTTGGGATTGAACGGAGAGATTCCGCATTTTTTGAAACCACTTACTAAATTGTCGCTGTGATTTCCTCCCTCACCGAACAAATCACAGTGCAATTTTTTCAGAAGACGTGGAAAAACATCTTTTGTCAATGTTGAAGCATGTTTTCCGCGGGACTGCTTCCATTCGTTTAAAATTAAAATTTTTTTTTAACTGCGCTTTAATGTACCAAAAAACGCCACGTCGAGTGGTTGTAAAAAGTGAGTCGAGTTCGGTGGTAAACACACAAACTCGATGTCATGTTCTTGAGCTAACGTTAGTACTCTTGGATGAAAATGACTACTCAAATTATCACCGATAAGCATCTTCTTTCCAGAAAGAGTTTTGACTTCTGGTAAGAAATGGAGTTCAAACCAATCAACGAAGCAGCAGGTGTCGAACCAATCAGAGCGACTCCTGTTGTATCTCACTCCCGATGGTCCGCCTTCGCACCATGTAGACCAGAGGTGCTCTGATTTGTAAACACCATAAGGTGGAATAATTAAGCCGGCTGCTGAACCACAATACATAATTGAAACAGAAATTTTAGAGCTGTCTCTAATCCGCTCAGGATACTTTACTCCCCGCGTGAAAATACATTTTTTGGATCCAGGGTCGTCGCACAAATTACTCTCGTCGTAATTAAAAATGTGTGTCGAGGGAATGCCATCACCGTTTTGTATAAAAATAATTGAGGGTTATTTTCAAATTATATTGAACTGAAAATTCAACAGTAATTGAGGGAGACTGCGAAGTGAGCTTGCGCTCTTCGAGTCTGCAGCCACCCGTTAGGCTATATATGTCAAATGCGACCGGCTCCAGCCGCGAATCGAACCCGTCACGTAGGATCTGTCACCTGCGCGCGGTACCGCTAGGCCATGTCGTCAGAGATGGGCATTTATCGCGATAATTTATCGGCGATAACTTTTTATCGATTATCGTTATCGCTCAAAATAGTTTGGATTTATCGATTACCGTTATCGCTTTTGTTATATATTTTGTTATCGCCGATAAATTATCGCAATAAACGATTTTTTATGCACGCAGTGTTAAAACTTCAAAGTTAGTGAGTTGGCGCTATGGAAAAAACACGGTGTCCATTGAGACTTGCTGTAATTTTTAAAAATTATTTCTTTGTTTGGCTTAAGTTCACGGCAGAGTCCGTGAACTGCTCTCTTTTCTTGAAAAATCTAGAAAAACATTTTTGCAATTCGACTTACAAACAAAAAACTTTGTCAAACACATCGAAAATTTACCGCAACATTTATCGGAAAAATTTATCGGCGATAATTTATCAATTATCGATATCGCTTTAAGAAATTGAGATTTATCGATTATCGATATCGCCCAGGGTTTTTTTGAAGTTATCGATTATCGTTATCGCTTTAGTACAGAATGGTTTATCGTGCCCATCACTGCATGTCGTATAGATTTCAAATTTTCAAAATATTCTGCGACCTGCTTTGAAGTGACTTTTGCTCATGACCGTTTTATGTTTTGGGCCGTTTGTTTCGTCAAAGCTTTCTTGTTTCTCTTTAAAAATGATTCTGCCCAATCATTTGAAGGGAGATTACTGGTAAACTGTTTCACTTTTCGGCCCTCTGAATCAAGATAGTTTTTTGCTAACATTCTAAGCTCAAACTTGTCGAAGGGTAACCCCAATTACCAACGGTCTCGATGTGTTTACAAAAAACTGCTTCTTTAGTGATGCTGAAAGCCGTTGGTCTACCAGGGCGTTTACCATGTTTTTTTCGAAATTTGTGCGACAGAGTACCTAAAGGAATATTGAAAACTTTGCTTGCTTTTGGAAGATTCATGTTCTTTAATGCTATTTCCTTCAAAGCTTTATCCATAGTATTTTTACTATAGTTCTTGTATGTTCGAGTTTCAATAATTTTTCCACGAGTTCCACCCATAGTGGACTACAGCCGGAACAAAAAGAGCGAAGTATTAACAACTGGTAGTCTTATAGTGCGGAAAAGATAACCTGCATACAAAATGTGCGCAATAAAACTTTTGCTAACAGCATAGATTGGCAAAAAACAGCTAGGCCAAATATTGCTGAACGATGTCGCCTGATGTTTTTTTGCCTAGCCAGACTATTGCAAAATAGGCTCAAAATCGCCAAAAAGAAACAAAACCCTACTAAAAATGGCAATAACTGACATGAATGTCTTTTAAATGACTGTGAAAGAAAAAAAATCATAACACCACCAACTAGAGATTGTTAAAATCTCTTCTTAAGAAGTTAGCAGTAACTTTGAACACCGTTAAAGTTAACGTGCTGTAAATTGTGAGATTGCCACCCATGTAAAACTGGTATTTATAGGAAAAACCCTCAAAGCAATAAAAAAGTGCGCTTGCCTTCAAGATACTGCCTAAATTTCGAACAACTGTAGCAAAAATGAAGACCTAGTATCTTAAACTTTGTCAGAACCACACAGAAGTTGCACGAGGTACACACACCACCACGTTTTTGCAGAAAAGACAGCAAATCATTATGCCCATTGAGCCGTGACCCTTAAAGAGTTTACAGCTAAAAATTTGCGGATTCAAAGATTGACTGGAAAAAGACTCCTGCAAAGTTTGGGCGAAAAAATTTCTTCCACAAAAAAATGAGCATTAAAATAATTATGCATGAAACGATTTTTGAATTTGGTTCAAAGTTACCCCGCTGTTCAAAGTTAGGCAGTTTTACGGTACGTCACGAGCATGGTTACAAGCACTGGTTGCGCATCAGACTTGCCAAATTAAAACTGTAATTTGAATGGTGTCAAAATCAAAAGTGTTGACAGATTGTGTAGCACGCTGCTTTAGGCTAGCAGCGTAGTGCGTGCGCATCAGCGACCAGGAAAAGTTTGTGGTACAGGAGAAATTAAGAAAACAAAACCGTATCAACTTTAAAAATAGATCTTTCCAGAGACCCGCTCATCTTTCTCAAGTTTTCAGCACAAAATGGAAAGATCACATTTTATATACAGTACAATTGGTTTACATACAACTTTCCGGTGATAGGATAAATAAAATATGCTGCTAAAAATGCAAATACAATCTGTAAACAGGTCGCTAGCTTTTGCCTGCATAAAGTACGGTAGGCCTATGCTTAATTCGTTTTGGGTGACATAGGCTATCGAGTAGGCCTACAAAAAGAGTCACAAACCTAATCGATATCTACCTCGTCTAATCAAACCACTTCATTCCAGCAAAAAATGCCAGATAAATCGACCACTGTATTCGATAGAAATTTATTTTATTAGAAGACAGTGCAATCATAAACACTAAGTGAGCAAATTATAACTGATACAAGCCTGTAGATAAGTTGCTACAAACATGCAAAGCGATTTTCTCACGCCGCTAGATGGCGTCAGCTTCAACATGATCGCTTTTACAAAAATTCAGCGCTTTCTGCGTCATATCGACGTCATTAGCGTAAAAAATTATGCGTAGTGGTGTACCGTGACTGATGCAGAAATGTCCTAAAATTTCGTTCACAAAAATGGATAAAAGTGAGGAATCAAAGCTTAAACACTTTAGTTGAATAAAACACGCTGCAATATACAGGGAAGTGCGGAGATTATTTACAAAGCACAGTTGTTGTCCAGTAGTTGAACGGGAGTAAATAGACAGTGGGACGGTCGCATACTTGCAATAATACTACTTAATTACTAAGCATTTTCATCTCATTGGGCAGTTTGAACAGAGCGTGAAAGCTACAGGTGCTAATGGGGCATCACTGGGCTCCTGCACTGGCTGAAAGCTGCAAACCCGAATCTAAACAAGACAATAGATCATATATCGTGGCAGATGATGGCATGGTGGTAAAAGGCACCGCCATCCGAGAGGGTTTCGGTTCGATTCCCGGGCCGGTCAAATCGGAAACTGCCGCTAACGGATCTCCACACCTGCGACGTTTCTGTGCTGTTGAGGCTCTACTTCGCGGAGATGGGTCCCACCGTTCGTAAGTCGTCACATGTTTCGGCGTAATAGCGTAAGTATAATGACGATTAGATCTTTTTGTTGATAAAACGCCTGTATTCGTATGTCATACTCACGATCAGGAAGCACGTTGGCAGGGAGACGCTGGCCGCCGGATAAGGGGCGTCGGGGGACAGGAACGCTGCGGGCACCGTGCCGAGCCGAACTAGGACGGGGAGAAACGTCTTGTCGTTTCCGTTCCTGCAATAAAATAGAAAATGTAGGAGATAGCACGGTACTCGCCGGTTATCGTGGTGGTTAAATCATCGCTATCGGTGCAGGAGGTTTGGGGTTCGATTCCCGACTCGGGCAGCGTCGCCAACGGCTCGGCACCGCTGCGACGTTTCTTCGGAACTGTGTGTAGTCCAGGCTCTACGCCGCGGAGATGGACCTCGGAACTGGCTATATGCTTTGGCGTAATCCTGCGAGTATAATGAAGATTTGATTATTTTTTGAAGTAGCAACGGCAAAGATCGATGAGCAAGAGGAAACTCACCGGTGATGCGAGTGATATGGTTGGAAGTCGACCCTTATAGATATGTCCATCATGACCTTGCAACTCTACTTCTTCTTTCGCAACCTCCACCAACGCTTCCTCCTCTTCTTGTTGCCACAAATCACTGAAAAAAAAAATCATCCAGTTGTGTGACAAAGGCAAAAGTACAAGAAAAAATATATACTGTAACTGCAAATTCTACACATATTCCCACCAGAGCTTTTGTAATTGTGTACAAAATGAGACCTTAGCGCAGGTATAGTATGCAATATTACACTATGTTCTTGGGGCTGTATGCAGAGTTTGAGTATATTACCGGTAGGAGATTTAGGGATTATTCTGTGAGCTAGAGTATTTAGGTGAGTTTGAGTATATTGGGAGATTGGGTGGGTTAGGTGAGTTTGAGCGTACACGGGTGGGTTGGGTGATCTTGAGTATATTCGGCTTCGCCGAATGGCCGTTTCGTCTTCGACGAAATTAAACCTTCATGCGCCTTCGGTGCTTACTGAATTGAAACCGCAAATTCTGCACATATTTCCACCAGAGCTTTTGTAATTGTGTACAAAATGAGACCTTAGCGCAGGTATAGTATGCAATATTACACTACGTTCTTGGGGCTGTATGCAGAGACACACTTACCCTGTCCACATGTCCAATTTATGTGGGCTTTAAGCCAACAATGACATGGGTTTGTTGCTGTGGGATTTCTGCATCACAATTGAATTTTGGATGTCACAATTTAAAAAAGTGATTGTTACATCAAGCCCACATCAACGTGGGATTAAAGTTCACATAAATTGGACATGTGAATAGGGTGTCTGGACTGTCTGCCATGTCTCTTGCTTTTTTACGGGAAAACGGACTAGGCAAAATGATTTTTTGCGGATGTCTATATGCTAATATTCTTACGCACCAGAAATTAAAAAATCCTACTGGAAAATAAACGTCGGCGACACCAACTGCACCGTTGAAACCAGAAAACCTAAAATTTTGCATCATTTTCTTTTTGTATTTACTTACTTATTTATCCTGCTATCACGAGAAAGCGATCAATGCGCTATATCGAGCTCGCTTAGGAGTTGCCAATCTCCTCTCTACCACACCAAGATGGGGGAACCCCGTCAACTGCCTTTTCCAACTGCATACGTAAACTTGCCGGCTTGTTCTCCACACTGTCCCTTTGATGTTGAGCGTCAAGCAGGGAAGCTGTGAATACCAATTTTACAGCCATTGGTTAGACCTGACTCTGAATCGAACCCTCGTCTAGAGCTCCAGAGGCGGACGCCCGGGACGCTCTTACCACTCGGCCATCTGAGCTGCAAGTGGGTCGAAACATGCAGTTATGCATTCATCTACTTTGATAAGCTCACCAGAATGTAAAAACATACCTGAGATGTGTGAGACGAGTATATCTGCGGTGGGGAAATGTGAGAGTGTAGCTCCCACCACATGGACGGCCAGATGGCGCCAGAGAGTCCATATCAGACATGTCTCTAAATGATAACACAATTATCGTGCCTCGAAACACAAATAAAATAAAGTTTAAGTGAAGAAATTAAACCAGATAGTTGTTTCAACCAATGAAAGAAAGAACATTGAAGAATAAAACGCTGACTGCAATTTCGACCACAGAGGAGCGAAAATCAAACTAGAAATTTGCCCAGGGTAACGAAAGCGCAAAGTTGAAACTGCAAATCACTCCTAGAATATTTGAGCAGTTAGTTGTGTGAAGCAGAAATCGCCAATTGCACTCTGAAGATGATAAAACAAAACTTCCGATCACAACATAACACACTTGCACCTAATAACAGGTTAACGCAGTTAAGATTAATTTAATTCGTCACTACACTCGCGGTACTACGCCGAGGCGTGCAACTGGTGGTGCAGCGCATCTCCGCCACTCAGCGCCTGAGCAACACAGCTCCGAAGAAACGTAGCAGCGATTGGAAACACTATGTCCAATTTGACCGGACCGGGAATCGAACCACAGACTTCCCGAACCGATAACGATGTTTCAGGCAACTGAGCTAACGGTCAGGGCAGTTAAAATTAACTAAGCCAGGGGTGGGCTAAGTGCGGCCCGCGAAACCATTTTATTCGGCCCGCGGGCACTCATAGAAACATAAACTCCTATCGTGAATCAAGCCAAAGACCTTTTTTTCTAGCTCCGCGTTGAATGACAGTGAAAGAAAAGACATGTGCGGCCGTGTAGACCATTTTTTGCTTCTATGGCCGCTCAGAAGAGCTCAGATGGCTGAGTGGTAAGAGCGTCCGCCTCTGAAGCTGTAGACTTGAATTTGATTCCGAGTCGGGTCAAACCAATGACTTTAAAATTGGTATTCACAGCTTCCCTGCTTGATGTTCAAGCATTAAAGGGACAGTGTGAAGAACAAGCCGGCAAGTTTACTTGTTGCGCTGCGCCGTCGGGAAAGGTACTTAGCGGAATTCCCACATTTGGTGTGGTAGACAGATGGCCGGCAACTCCAAAGCGAGCTCGTATAGCGCATTGATCGCTTTCTCGTGATAGGAGGATAAATATGCAACTAAATACTAAAATACTAAACCTTCACCGATTTTCAGTAGTAGGCCTAGACACAAAACATCTGCGGACGCATAGACCTTTTTCGCTCTCCACCGATTTTCAGTGGTAAAAACAGGACACCTGCAGACGCGTAGATCTTTTTTTGCTCTTCCAATCAATGCGGCCCGCGTCTTCAAAATTTTTCCAAATGCGGCCGTTCATGCAAACATAATTGCCCACCCCTGAACTAAGCAATAGATACGCGAAAATGCTGACTGGCAACCATAACAGTGAAAGTGTTCAGCGCAAAGCAGGAATTGCTGACTATTAACATGTCATATTATAAAATCGTCCGCAGAGCGTGGTAATTCAAGGCACCGGCATCGGTGCGGCAGGTCGAGGTTTCATTACCGGGCTGGTAAAATCAGACGCAGTGTCTCCGATGGCTCACCACCGCTGACATGTCTTCGGAGCTATGTTACAGGCGCTAAATCGCGGAGATGAACCCGCGCCACTCATTTCACGTTTTACTGAAGATTTGACTTTTTTGATAATTCCTGTTATTTATATTCCCTCGACAAGACTGAGCAAGATGTTTCTTTACATTGCAATTTATTTTGAATCAAACAGACTCACGAATACTTACCCTCTGGCATGCTGACGTAATTGGTCGAGTTCATACGAAGTGTACGGCCGAACACTTCTGCTTGAAGGAAGAGCCGAGTTGGCAGGAATGGAAGCAACTGGTCTGAAAAATTTGAGACGTTTTTAATAAAAAGATTATGACTAGTATATTTGAATCATTTTACAATCGTTACGGTAGAAATCTATATTATTATCAGCGTAAAACTACAGAGGCACACTAATCATGGTGTAAGCGTTTAGCGATAAGTTTGTAACATAATATGGATTATACACTGGCTATAATCTTTTTATTAAAATTGAGTTCCAAAACCCATCTCAATGCCCCTGGTTTGACGATATTTACCCTGCCAAATGCCCAACTTTAGGCTCACGGTTCTTCGTTCTAAGTTCTGCATCACCATCAATTCTTGACGTCATAATTAAAAATTTAATTATGACATCAAGAAATTGATAATGACGCAGAAACTAGAACCAAGAACCGTGGGCTTGAAACCCACTAAAACTGGCCAAGTGGACACTGGACAGGGTAAATATGTTGGTTCGTATTCGCCCTGCTATGCGCTGGATCTGCTTTTATTTCACATCTCAACGTTAAGAAAATGATGAAAATTTCAAAGAAATGAAAGTAACTTAAAAAGTACGCAAGTGAAAAATAAATTTTTTCCATTTGATTTTGAGTATGTACATCACATCATTTTTACGTCGATTGACTATTTGATCGATTTCTTCATTTTCATCTTCCTGTCACGAGAACGCGACGGAAGCGCACGACAAATCCAGAGTCGTTCAGGATTAGCCTTTGTTTCCCGAGTTTACGGCTGAGCTTTGCTTCTGACTTTTTGAATTTGCTGTTTGTTACATTCCACCAAGCAGAGATAATGATCGTAACTCATCATATCCAAAGACGCAACAAAGAGGCTTGGGTGGAAGTTAAACCATTTCCCCAGCAATGAAGGCCGTTGCAAAAACGACCCTCCGAACAACCCCGCCACGCTGCCGGCATTGCCTGAAATACTTCTTCTCTAAGAGAAGCCGTTCAGTGGATATTATTAAAATTAGAATGACAGAAGCATAAACCCACCCAGAAGGAGTGAGATCAACGACTCGATCGCATGAAATGCAGTGATAATTCTGAACCAGTTGTTTTCGAAAGCCAGCGGCGTCGTCATCGGAAGGCAACTGCTGGTTTTGTGATTTCTGATCCAGCAATTTCTTCATAGCTTTTAACCTGAAAACATGGAAAATAAAAACAGCAGTGGATGAAAATAGACGAACAACTTTTTGATGAAAATCGAATCTTTGTGATACTCGCGGTATTACACCGAAGTGGCGGGATCATCTCTGCGACTTATCGCCTGGACAACACAGTTTTGAAGAAACGTCGCAACGGTGGCGAGCCGTTGACAAAACTGTGTCCAATTTAACCGGCGTGGGAATCGAAGCCAAGATCTTCCGCGCCGACAGCGACGCCAGTATCCACTGCGCCAAGCGAGCTGATTCTTCAATGATGTAACAATCTAACAAGCTTCGTCTCATTCCCATCGTCGTTGAAGTCACCTCAAACATTTTTGCCATACCGGGCGATGAAGAGGTGAAAATTAAGCGGTAACAATTTGTTGATATCGAGTGGTTTTAGTCGCATTGTCGCCTGTCGCGTATCAGTAAACGCACCTTAAAAGATGAAAACACAAATGATTTCAGACGAAAACATTCGTGTTTTCATGTTTTATGCAACAAGTATAACGAGATACTCTTGCACCGTTTTGTGTCTTCAACTAATATAATTATTCAGGGTCAAGAGGAAAAAAGAGATAATGAAGCAGATATATTAACAACTCGACAAGTTAGATAATTTCAGGTTTTTGCATAAGATTTGGAACGTTGCAACCGTTTTAGGGCGAATATTCTAAAGGAACAGCTCAGATTGCCGAGTACTTGGTAAGAGCGTCTGCCTCTGGAGCTGTAGACTCGGGTTCGATCCGAGTCGGGTCAAACCAATGACTTTAAAATTGGTATTCACAGCTTCCCTGCTTGACGCTCAGCATTACACGGAGAAAGTGGAAAACAAGACGGAAAGTTTACTTGTTGTTCCGTTGGGAAAGGCACTTAACGGGATTCCGCCATCTTGGAGTGGTAGACAGATGGCCGGCAACACCAAAACAGTGATGCAGGTCTCGAGACCGATTTTTTGTGGTCTCGGTCTCGAACTTAGGCTTATGGTCTTGGTCTCGACATGGTGCGATATCGGTCTCGTGCTTTCAAAGTTGGTCTCAAGACCAAACATTTTTAGGTCTTTGTTACACAATGTAATCATTGTTTTTGCAGTGTCTGCGAAGTGCACAGTTTTATTGCACCCTCACAGGCCACAGCGGCATGCTAATAAAACAACATCGCAAGTCTTGAAGCAAGATCAGCAAACGAAATTCTATCCGCCTCTGTCTCTTGGCGCTGCATGAGTTAGGATATTGCACGTCAACGCATCAATACCTTTAAATCTAAGCGATATCAAAGGTGTAAATGGAAAATCGCTGTCGAAGGAGCAATATCAACTTATGGCGCGCCGTTTGGAAAAAAATTATATATTTTGTAACACATGTTTGTGCAGTCAATTTAGAGCAAAAAATGTCCAACTTATATGTCGGAAATTTCCGACTTATACATCAGACAAATTGTACACTAAGTTGTGCCAAAATACACGCGCAAAATAAGTTGGAAATTTCCCACATAAGTCGGAAATTTCCCACTTGTTATACAAGAAAAAATCGTCTTTTAGTCGCGCAAAACTGACCTATAAATTAAGTCGGAAATTTCCAACTTATGCATTAGAAATTTCCGACTTGTCATATCAGACAAATTGTTTTCTAATTCGGACCAAAATACACGCGCAAAATAAGTCGGAAATTTCCAACTTAGAGATTGGAAATTTCTAATATATAAGTTGGAAATATAATGTGGGAAATTTTCAATATATAAGTTGGAAATTTCCGACTTGTTTTCAGGTCAATTTTGTCCCACTAAAAGAGACGAATTAGTTTGATATATCAAGTCGGAACGGATTTCCAACTTATATATTGGAAATTTCCGACTTATTTTGCGCGTGTATGTTGGTCCGAATTAGAGTACAATTTGTCTGATATGACAAGTCGGAAATTTCCAATATATAAGTTGGAAATTTCTGACTTGTTTTTCAGGTCAATTTTGTCCCACTAAAAGAGACGAATTTGTCTGATATAACAAGTGGGAAATTTCCGATCTATGAGTTGGAAATTTCGACTTATTTTGCGCGTGTATTTTGGTCCGAATTAGAAAACAATTTGTCTGATATGACAAGTCGGAAATTTCCAATATATAAGTTGGAAATTTCCAACTTAATTTATAGGTCAGTTTTGCGCGACTAAAAGACGATTTTTTCTTATACAACAAGTGGGAAATTTCCAATCGACAAATCTAAGTTGGAAATTTCCGACATATAAGTTGGACATTTTTGCTCTAAATTGACTGAAAAAACATGTGTTACAAAATATATAATTTTTTCCAAACGGCGCGCCATATCAACTAATCAAATGGGTGTGGAAATTCTTTCGCCAAAATCAAACAACAATTCTTTTCGAGAAAATTCTTATCTGGCAGCGTCATGCTGGTTTTGGCGAAAGAACTGTCACACCTATTTAATATTGCTCCAGTTTTGTTTCACTTTGACGGCGATTTTCTATTAACACCTTTGATATCGCTTGGATATTAATAAAAGGTACTGATACGTTGACGTGCAATATCCAAATTCATACAGCGTGAAGAGACGGGGGGGACAGACAAAAATTCGGCAGAGCTATCACTCACAATCTTTTTTTGTTGCTTGTTTCGCATGATTTAGGTTCTTACACTATAGAGCGAAGTTAACGAAATTCAATTTTCAAAAATTCCTCTTACAGTAGCCTGCGTGTAAAACACGAAATTGACGAAGGCGTCGTTGAGGTCGAGCAGCGTTACAACAGCTATTTTCTTAGACATAAGCAATTGCATTATTTATTTGAAGTTTTTGGAGACTCTGCAGATTTTAGAAATTTGTCAATTATAAAAAGCGAATTCTTCTTGAAATATTACAGTTTTATTAGTTGAGAATACAGCCGACGGTTTGAAATTACAGCAGAGAATACAGCCGACAGTTTGAAAGTTTCGGAGTTCCAAGAAATTTTGCCAAGTATGCCAGCAAAAGACAACTATAGGAAACCAAGAAACGTCAAAGGCAACCCTAAGAGCGCAGCTCATGAAATGTCTGAGTGAAGCGGCAACAATAACCTTGCTTTCAAATGTTCTTAAATTTTTGAAACAGAGAAGTGGTGAATTCAGAGCCGGTGACAGACCAGTCGACTTAGGGGGCCAATGTTTGAAATTAAGCACAGAAACCGCTGTCTTGAAAAGAATAAGCTTGTTGAATGGAGGGGGCAAGCATGTCGATTGGGGGAGCCAGGCCCCCCTTGGCACCGGCCATGAGTGAATTTCCGGCTCTTTTTAAACTCTCCAAGTACGCACTACGTATACCAGCCTCTTCGGCTCCGGTAGAAAGAATTTTTAGCGCAAGTGGGTGGATAATGAGACCACAGGGAGAAAGGCTCTCTTCGGAAATGTTAAAAATCCTTGTTTACTTGAAATGTGATTTTTTGGAAAAATAAATTGATTAAACTTGGTAATATAGATATATTTTTAGAGGAAAATTATTGCCGGTGTTAGTCTCGATTATTCCTGGTCACGGTCTCGAACCAAAGGTCTCGAAAGACGAGCGGTCTTGGTCTCGAGAAAATTTTGCGTTCTTGATCTCGAAGCAAGTGGTCTCGACTACAACACTGCACCTGAACGAGCTCGTTGTAACGCTTTGATCGCTTCCTCGTGATAGGAGGATAAATATTAAATATACAACTAACTGCAAAAGCATCACAGCACCTGTTTTCAAGATATTGTTTTAACGATTCCAGCTCCATCCTGTCCAGCTTCAAACTCACATCTGCTGATATTTCCTTCGCAGTAGTTTGCCACTCCTCACCCTGATACACAAAAACAACGTGATTAATACGCGCAATTTCGAAAGTCGCTTGATCGCATATCAGCATTACACTACTTTGTATGTTACAGGAGTTGTATTTCCTACCAGTTGGTGTCATTTACATTCTACAACATGATGCAATGTTACACGAAATTAAAATCAAATATTTCGTACGCTCGCGATATTATACCAAAATGCGTAACGAATGGTAAGGCTCACTTCTGCGTCTTAGCGCTAGCACAACACAGCTTCGAACGTCGCAGCGGTGGCGACACTGTGTCAGACATAACCGGCCGGAAATGAAACCACAGACCTCCCACACCGACAGCAATGTCTTGGCAACTGCGCTGATAGGCCGGATACCACGAGGTAATGAATCGATTTTTTAACAGTGGATAACTATTACACAACTAAATCGAGCTTTTGTATTGTACTTATTTATTGTATTCAGTTGCATATCCTCCTATCACGAGAAAGCGATCAATGCGCAATGCGAGCTCGCTTAGGAGTTACCAGCCATCTGTCTACCACACCAAGATGGGAGAATCCCGCTAAGTGCCGTTCCCAACGGTGCAACAAGTAAACTTGCCGGCTTGTTCTCCACACTCTCCATGTAATGCTGAGCGTCAAGCAAGGAAGCTGTGAATACCAATTTTAAAGTTATTGATTTGACCTGACTCTGAATCGAACCCTCGTTTAGAGCTCCCGAGGCGGACGCTCTTACCACTCGGTCAACTGAGCTGCAAATTACCACGCCACTGTGGCCGATATCAGTGCAACTTTTCTATTTCTACTCATTTCGATTGAGCCCTATCTTTTTCTGTAGAACCATTTCGAAATTTGCAGCCGGGACACTGAGAGTCATTCCAGGTTGGGTTGCACTACAGGCTTTAAAAATAGGATTCGGAACTTCCCCGCCAGTCGCTCGGCACAAGCGGAAAGTGCGAAGAGTTAAGTGTTTGCGGGTAGTTTGTCTGTAAGTTCAATAACAACGTTTCATCATTTATGATTGACGTTTGTAAAAGGTCGTCATTCAAGAATGAGTAACATACTGTGTGCTTGAAGTATCCGTTGTTCCGTATTTTTACCTTCATCCAACTACGCCACTTGCATTTTAAACCATAGTCGATTTTGTATGATTCACTTGCATCACACAATATTTATTATTATTAGTGTCTTTGTGCAAAATTTGAGATTGCTAACAATCGGGCCCAAATTGCAACTAGCCTGGCACTGTATGAGCAAGATGTTCACTTATACAATCTAACTCAAATCTTCATCATCCTCGCGATATAACGCTGAAACGTGCGGCGAATGGCGGGGCTGCACCTGGGCAACACCGAAACGTCGCAGCGGTGGAGAGCTGTTAGCAAGTGTGCGATTTGACCACCCGGGGATCGAAACCAAGACCTCCCGCACTGATAGCGATGTCCTCAACCATTCTTTAATCAACCGATTACTTATAAAATCCTTCTTCAAAATTTTGTCCGGGAAAAGCGAACACTAAGCAACCAATGCGGGTAGAAATAAACGAAGAAATGATTAACAGAAAACTATCTTAGCATTTTCTAACGCTGCTACTGACTCATTAACAGCTTAGTGCTTACACGACCTGGTATCGAACCCGGTATTACGATCGCTGAGGTCACAACCATTAAGCCAGATCAAGTGGCCAGAATCAGGCCTAACAACCAACCTACCTGGGTAATTATCTTTTTGAGCAGTTCATCAACATTTTTGCTCAGTTCATTAGTGGTCGTGTCGAAGTCAGAGCGATTGACTTTATTAGCCACTGATCGCTTATCTGCTTTCTAAAAATCACAATCCTTTGTGAGGTTAAGCAATGAAGGCTTAAACCAAAGTCTATCCAGTCTAGCTATTAGGCCAAGAGAAAAATTTAAGTTTATAAATCAATATGAATAATTTTAATTAATGAATTGAACTCCAATTTTTCTGACTATGTTTGATTGAGTCTAAAATCTTTGAGGGTTAGGGCCAAGTTGATCAAAATCTTCATTATACTCACGATATTACGTCGAAGCATGCAACGAGTGGTGGGGTTCATCTCCGCAGCACGGCGCCTGAGCAACACAGCTCCGAAGAAATGTCGTGACGGTGACGAGCCGTTGACGACATTGTGTCCGATTTGACCAGCCGGGGAATCGAACCCCAGACCTCCAGCACCTCTGGCGATGTTTTAACCACTACGCCAACTGGCGCGTGAATTTGTTTGCATTATGACGTAAGTATGATTTATCAGGTTTGACTTGGCGACTTAGTTGAAGATAGAAAAAGTGCTATCCGTGGAATTGAGTTGTTACTTTTATGCCTGCATATCACAGTTCGTCAACACTGTGGTAATGTGGTATAAACACTTAAAAAAGCCAAAGAGTTTCGAACCAGATTAACCAGATGCGAAATACTGAACATTTTTGACGCAAAAGACACGACATCATACAAAGGGGCAAGTTTTAAACTGATTTAGAGTCTTAAAAAAAGTCAAATTAAAAATCAAACCTTCATCATATTCGCGATATTACGCCGAAGCAAGTAACCAGTGGCGGGGTCCATCTCCGCGGCTAAGCGCCTCGGCAACACAGCTCCGAAGAAACATCGCAGCGGTGGCGAACCGTTTGTGTCGGATTTGACCAGCCCGGGAATCGAACCCAGATTTCCGCACCGATAGCGAAACAACTGAGCTATGTCGGCCGACAAAAGTCAAAATGCCAAAAAGCCAAGTCTGGCATCAGCCCTGAACAGTTAACTTGCGATCATCACCATAATTCACCACCATTATTCACGCGTCAATATGGAGTTACCAAACTCACCACGTCCACCTCCATTTTGACGAGTTCTTTATCAGCTTTTACTTCTTCCAGTTTCTCCACATATCCATACAGCGACTGTCAAATAAATACAAAAATCATATCTTTATTACACTAGCGGCATTTCACCGAAGCGTGAAACGAGTGGCGGGGGGTCCATCTCAGTGGCTTAGCGTCTGCGCTACACACAAACATCGCAGCGGTGGCGAGCGGTTGGCGATGATGTCCGATCTAACCGGTCCAGGAATCGAACTTAAGACCTTCTGCGCGATACAGATGTCTTTAATTCAAATAAATAAATAATAAACAGATGTTGGACAAAAATACAAGCATAAGGTTCTTGTTTAAGATAACATTAGAAATGACAAGACGATCGATAAACATTGTAAACTACTTAATAAGTGGCTTCACAAAGTTTGCTTCGGGGGCAACGCCGGTCGCTTTTAGCCCGGCCGACGGGGGGAATTTTTGGTTTTAAGCGTTTTTGCACACCTAATTTTGACATTAGCACCAGTTTAAGACTTTTTAAAAGTGACACACCCCTAACTGAGGGGGGCAATAGTCCCCTCTCTTGATTTAGCCCTGATTTTAACCATTCGATGGATGGTGCCATTACTTTAATCAAGCTGTTCCTCAATTTTAAGTTCGAATCGAATTTGTAACAGTGTATTTCGTTGCCTGAAGCTCACTAAGATCTTCGCATCAGCAATCACAGATTTATATTGGATGAGAAGCAGGAGTCGAGTTCCCACTCATGACTCCTCCCCATATCAAGGCCGCGTATTGAATAAAGTTCACCAAAATTTGCTGGTAGAGTTCGAGTTCTTCATTCATAATTTTGCGAGTTCGAGTTCAGTAATTTCTACCGAGTTCAAGTAGTTTTGATCGGGTTTACACTGAGTTCAAGCAATTTTCGTCAAGTTCATTACTAGTTCAAAACCCAACCAACTACTTTCGAGATCGAGTTTATCAGGCTTTGTTTTTTCTATTTCAAGTTCAAGTTCGGCAAAATAGAGCGAGTTGAGCAAGTACGAGTTCGCTGCCCACCATACCTGGCGCAGCAGAGCATCGGCATCCCAAGGCAAAACTTGATGCAAAGTTGAAAGTACAAAGTTGAATCGTTGCCACAAAAGCACAATGAAAAGAGGGCAAGCAACAGTGACGGTAGATAGGAGGCAGATGAACAACTTCGTTTCTACTGAACTTACATCGATGTGTTTTTGCTTGTTAGCATGTTCATCCATCGCAGCTTGAATAAGAGCTTGCAACCTTTCCAACTCAGCTTGAAGATTAAGCATAGCATTCTGTAACGCTGATATGACTCCTTCCTCCTGAATATTAAGACTTGTATAAACAAAAAATAAAATATTTTTCCAAATAGCGATATATAGCCTACTGTACATTTTTTAAAAATCAAATCAAATCTTCATTACACTCGCGATATTACGCCGAAGCGTGTAACGAGTGGCGGGATCCATCTACGCGACTTAACGCTTGGGCAACACAGCTTCGAAGAAACGTCGCAGCGATGACGAGCTGTTGGCGACACTGTGTTCAATTTGATTCGGACCCCAGATCTCCCACACCGATAGCAATGTCTCAACTGAGAAAACTGGCCCGTTATACTTTCTTATAATCAGCTGCATATTCATTCTCTTTTCACGAGAAAGCGGTCAATGCGCTATAACGAGCTCGCGTAGGAGTTGCCGGCCATCTGTCCACCACGCTAAGATGGGGGAATCCCGCTAAGTGCCTTTCCCAACGGAACAACAAGAAAACTTGTCGGTTTGTTCTCCACACTGTCCCTTTAATGCTAAGCGTCAAGCAGGGAAACTGTAAATGCCAATTTTAAAAGTCATTGATTTGGTCTCACTCGATTTCAAACTCGAGTCTACAGCTCCAGAGACAGACGCTCTTACCAGTTGGCCATCTGAGCTGTTAAATATATAATTCGATGACTTGCCCAAAAATTGAAGCTTCAAGTATTACAGGAGTAAATAGTGTAAGAAACATGACCAAACGTAGGTCAGAGGAGCTTTGGTAACGGGTTCGATTCACGGCTGAAGCCGACCACATCGGACACTTACTTCAAATGATTGCTGACCCAAAGAACACAAACTTATCGCGAAATCGGCAGCGCGGCCCAGCGGTTAGGAGCGCCGTTTTTACGGTGGCCATGACCGCAAGGCACATCGTCTAACTCCCACCCAAACCTCGTAGTTGCATCCTTGGATAAAACGCTTCACGATAATTGTCGCTGCTAAGTGGAATCTAGCACGCAGCAAATTGAAGAAGTCAGAAACAAAACTCTACCGGAAAACTCGGAAACAAAGGCAATTCCTAAGCGAGTCTGGATTTTCCGAGCCGCTGTCGCTTTCTCGCAACAGACGCATAAAAATGAAGAAATTATCATTATCAATCAATGCTTCACGATCTGCAGTTTTAAGTGGTTACTTCAGTTACGGTTAACGAAAGGCGCGTCAGCGGTTAATTAAATGTCTAGAACAGCTGAGTTGTTCACGATTGAAATTAAAGACAGTTCAAGGGCAAGTGATTCAGATGAGCTTTAGGCTAGTCTGACCAAAACAGATTCCTAAACCAACTGTTTGGTTAGCTGAGTCCTTAGTAGCCAGCAATTCGGTGCCGAGATAGAACTTCGTGGAAAAACACAGGGGATTACGCATGCTGAGTATATGTACAGGCATGACAAATCTAAAATGTTTTTATAGGTATCGATTGAACCGTTCAAGGTATCGAACCAAGACCTCTTGCACCGTCTTTAACCACTGCGCCAACTGACCGGGTTATTATTTCTGACATAAATCAAGTCTTCGACTAACCTGCTCCCTGTCCTTTTGAAGGGCATCAAGAGCTTCGCGTAATCGAGTAAGTTGATCAAGCAAATCATCGGGCAGAGCAGTATTCTTGTCTGTAAAACACATTCAATTCATGATAGCAAATATTGCATGAAACCAGTTAAATCTTCATCATACTCGCGGTATTACGCCGAAGCATGCAATGAGTAACGAGGCTCATCCTCGCGGCTTAGTAACGAGTGGCAAGGCACATCGAAATGGAACTAGATGGCAGTGAAGTGTTGCAACCATTCAATTTTTATCGGTGCAGTTGTTGTGGCCACGGATTTATTTTTCGAAATGGGTTTTTAAATGCTGGCCGTAAATTGCACTAAGATAGATTTGCAGTGGTGGCAATGCAAGGTTCAATACAACAGGAACGATCATATGAGATACACAGCATATAACATCATACATTGGACTAAAAGCAACACATATGTAAATTGCAACTAATGCAGTCAAGGCAACCCTAAATTGCAGTACGTTGCAATTAAGCAAATAGTGTTGACAGCGTACGCCTCTAAAGATGCAGATTCGCGTTTAATTCCGAGTCGGGTCAAACCAATGACTTTAAGATTGCTGTCACAGGTTCCCTGCTTGATGCTCAGCATTAAAGGGACAGTATGGAGAACAAGCCTGCAACTTTGCTTGTTGTGCTGCTGGGAAAGGCTCTTAGCGAGATTGTCTCATCTTAGAAAGGTAGACGGATGGCCGGCAACTCCTAAACGAGCTAGTTATAGCGCTTCACATGTCCAATGGGCCTAAAACCAACAGATTTTCTGCATCACAATTATATTTTTGACGTCACAATCACGTTTTTCAATTGTGACATCAAACATTCAATTATGATACAGAGCTACCGTGGTTCAGGCCAACTTAACTAGACATGTGAGCACATTGCATTGCCTCCGGTGCAATTTTCTCGGCTAATTTATGACAAAACTAGAATACTCTACGCTTTTCGTCCAAAGAAAACAATCAAATGCAGAACGTATAGAGAGAACATGAACAATAGAAAGATATGGAAAATAATATGATGAAAGCGATATAGGTAGAAACAAACAATAACAAATGAGGAACAGCATAGCAACAATATTGAAACTTTAAAAGTGAAATTTAAAAAATATATATGTTTTTGATCAAACACATTCTTACTAGAATACACTCAGCAAGTTACATTACCACAAGCTGAAATATCTATGTGCATCCAATGACCTAAATATGCGCAATTTTATTTTCTTTGAGTAGCCTCTTAAGAAATAAAATTGGGCATATTTAGGTCTTTAGATACACATAGTTATTTCAGCTTGTGGTATTGTACCTTGCTGGGTGTGTTCCGATAGAAATGTTTCTGGTCAAGTAATTTTTTTGTTGAAAAACAAGACGGTTTTACTGCAATTGAGTTGGCTTGGTGAGGCAGTACAGACGTTGCCCACATATCCAGTTTTCCGGGCCAAAAGCACACGGACTTTCTGTATCATAAGCAAAGTTTTGACTTCATAATTGAAAAAAATTATTATGTCAAAAGTTCACTTGTGATGCAGAAAATCCGTGAGCTTTTGGCCAAAGAAAACTGGAATGTGAGCAGGTCAACTGAGCGTAGAAAACATAAGTTTTACAAAATATGAAAGAGGGCTGACGTGAGAGAATAAGAGGGGAATCAGGCTACTCTTTTTTTCAAAAAAATGTAGGAGCTCGTCACAAAATAAACTGGAATAATGAATTGATGATGTGACATAGCAATACCAGGTTTTCGTGTCATAACTTGTTATGGTGCCAATTTCTAACATCATAATAATCACAACTGTTTGAAATCTTCAAATACTGAAAGATACAAGCAATTACACGAGCATTTACGATAACGTGTATGTTTGATAGTCAGGCTTAGCGTGAGTCACAGATCTTTCACGATGGGTTACATTCCCAACATTTGACAAATTCCGGTGGTTGCTGACTCGAAAAGTGCAGGCTCACTTCGCTGTCTACAGCGATGGTTCTTTACCTGTGGGTCAAAGGGGTAATTTGGCATAACAAAAAGGGTAATATATATTTTCAAAAAAAAAAAGAAAAGAAATAACTTCTTCGGCAAACGGTTTGTGGGGTAGCTGGTGCTAACTCAAACACTCATTGCACATCACTATCATAATGCTTTCTGTGATTTCATAGTATAATACTATTAAATCAGATCTACATTGTCTTGTTGGGTAAGCAATTCACAAAGTCTATCTAGTCTCCAGTTCGCATTTTGTTTCTTGGCTGCAGTATAAGGCTAATTTAGAGCCACAAAATTGTTAAGATGCTTTCAAACAAGCTTTTCTAATCTTCAGTTTTACAAGCGTTATTGAAAATTCTATGGAAATCTGAGCATTTAAAAAATCGCCGCCTTGATTCTGGGAGAATGTGGGTAAAACAAAACAAATCTGAATATAATAAATATGGGACGAAAATAGCGGAGGAAAAATAAAAGCTACAGTAATTTTCAAACTGGACGTTTCCAATCATCGGCAACGTAAGTCTGATGATGACAGCTGGATCCATGCGGTCGAAACGTCCAGTTTGAGAATTACTGCGGCTTTCTTTTTCCTCCGCTATTTTCGTCCCATATTTAATGTATTCTGATTCGTTTTATTATTCCAGTTCTTTTAGTTTTGTACTTGCTTCAGTGATGCAAACGGCTGGAGTGAAAATCGGTGAGGATTTCAAAAAGCGCATATTTGAAAAAGGGCTTGCCCAATGCGTAAGATTAGACGTAAGACGGAAAATATTTGGTGGAATACAGAGTTAGCATGCCTCCGCAGGGAGGCTCGTAAAGCCCAACGTAAAGCCATTAAACATAAACTGGAAAAGGACTGGGAAACTTTTAAGCAGGCCCAATTGTGTTTTAAAAATGCCGTTAGAAAAGCCAAGAGAGATTTATGGCGTCTCTTTGCGGAATCGATGAATAGTCACTGTGCATCTGCTCGGCTGGTTAAATTAATGCGTCGAAACGGAATGGTGCGAGTAAGGTTTTAAGACCTAACGGTGAATACACCTAGTCAACTGCTGAAACTATAAATTGCTTCTTGGACACTCTAGCACCAGGAAGTCGAGAGGTAAGACGTAATCACGCAGCAGAAGAAACAAATGAAAACATTGAGTTAACAATGGATGACGAAATTGTTAATTTCATCTGTTCACCTGAAAAGATGGAAAGAGCAATAAACGAATTTCTGCCTTTTAAGACGCCGGGACCAGACAGTATTTACCCGGTGCTTTTGCAAAAAGGTTGGAATAGTATTCGAAACATAATTATACCAAAACTTTTTCCAGACGTGCTTGAAGTACAGTTATGTGCCAAAAGCATGGAAGGAAGAGACTGGTATCTTTATCCCTAAACCCGGTAAAGAAAACTATCATGAAGTTAAGTCTTTCCGAATGATCACTTTAACTTCTTTTCAACTTGAATGGTTGGAGAGGTTATCACTTTATCATTTTAATGATGATTCTAATTTGCAGGCAAGGTTTTCTGCATTCCAATATGGATTCAGAGCAGGAGTTTTGACTGAAACTGCACTGCATGAATTTGTACGACGCATCGAACTTAGCCTAGCAAAGAAAAGAACAGCACTAGGAATATTTCTAGATATTGTTGGTGCTTTTGATAATATCACACATGAAGGCATTGCCGATGCACTGCAAGAATTGGAGATGTCGCCTTTTCTCGTTCGCTGGATTGAGAACTTATTGAGACACCGCACAGTGCAAGTAGAGCTAAATGGTGAAAAGATTAAAAGAGAAGTAGTAAAAGGGAATCCCCAAGGTGGTATTTTGTCCCCTTTTCTATGGAACTGTGTATCAAACTCCTTGTTGGTAGACCTACGCAACAAGGGTTTTCTTATTGCAAGTAATTGGGCTCTCAAATAAGAGTTTCAATTCAGCAGCAAGAAGACTGAAATAATTCTGTTTACTAACAAAAGGAAGCCGGATTTTGAAACCTTGCGTTTAAACAGACGTCAGCTCGAAATTTCCATAGAAGCAACATTACTAGGTGTAACCCTAGATAGCAAACTTACTTGGAAACCTCACATAACACGAATTGCTCGCAAGGCGACTGTTGCGTTATTACAATGCAGACAAATAGTGGGCAGAGCGTGGGGGTTAAATCCAACTAGCATGCGATGGATATACACTGCAATGATACGACCTGTCATCACGTATGCGTGTACAACCTGGGTTGGTGGAGTAAATAAACAATATCTTGCAAAAAAACTTTCAAAAGTACAAAGACTAGCGCGTCCTATGATTTCTTCAGCATTTCCCAGCACCCCCACAGGAGCTTCAGAGATGCTGCTGAATATCATGCCAATGAATGAATTTATTGTGTCAGAGGCAGTCAAGGGTTCACACCGGATATCCGGGGTGAAATTTTGACCTGTCAAGACAATTGGTTCAATAAGAAAGACCAAAAGTCATGTAGACGTATGCAATGAAACAAAGGAAAACTTGCCTTTGCTGAGTATGCCAGCTGACTTAATAACTAAAACAAAAGTGTTTGGAAAACAGTACAAATGCCTTGTTATGGAACGCAAGGACGCAGTGCAGTATAAGAATGCGTTAGAACCAAGCATAATCAAATGCTACACTGACGGATCCAAGATAAATGGAAGAGCCGGTGCGAATTTTTGCATTGAATACGCATCAGGTTCTCAAACAGATCAAAATTTTTTCCATCTTGGAAAATATACCACGGTCTTCCAGGCAGAAGGCTTTGCTATAGCTGAAGTAGCAAAGAAACTGATCATGGAAAAAATTCTAAATGAAAAAATAATAATTTTAGTAGATAGCCAAGCAGCAATTCTGGCAATCCAAAAAAATATTGTGAAATCTCACACAGTATTAACGTGCATCAAAAACCTAAACATATTGGGTAAGGACAATGATGTCATTATTGCCTGGACGCCGGGTCATACCGGCATCCAAGGTAATGAGAAGGCGGTAATCTTGGCTAAAGCAGGATCAGCATTAAACTGCTTGGAGCCTGAACCTTTTATTCCAATCCTATATGCTAGTTGTCGTGCAGCAATAAAGGATTGGAGCGTCTAAAGATGAGAACATCTTGGATAGAACGAAAGGATTGCTTGAGAACAAAAGAAAATGAAGAGTGAGCTTCGCCCCAGTTAGCTCAACGACTTTTGAGGCTCAAAAGACCTAGATTAAATGAAACGTTGCAGGTTCTTACAGGTCACTGCAACTTACAGAAACACAGGAGCACCATGGGACATGACGTATCATCGACATGTCCTAAATGTAACGTGAAGAAACTCCACATCACCATATTGGAAAATGCACGTATTACCAAGCCCTAGGAATGACGGTTTTGGGTAAAGAAAAAAACACCACAAAGTCAGTGGTCGGGAAATTAAATATAAATCTACTGGCTAAGTATCCGCAGCAGGTCGGAAGACTTGCTGAATACGACCAGTAATAAATTAAATAAACGTGAAAGCGGGAAAAGTTGTAATGGACCTAAATTATGGCCAACACAATGTGCCTGAGAGGGTTGAACTTAGTTTCTCTGGCACCACCGCTCCTTAATAATAATAATACTGCTACTACTTTATGTCCAAGAGTTAGAAAATAATTTCAGTTTTTGTAGTATGAAAAAATTTGGGGCAGGAATTTTACATCATGTGTTTGGATCATGCAAACGCCATGCCAACGATTTCTGTGGCAAAGCAATGTGTGCGCTAGATCTAATGAGTCAGACAAACCATTTCCCTCTTCGATATCGAGAACACTATGCCATCACACTCCGATTATGGCATTAAATCACAGCAGTGAAAGCCATTACAAATTATCGATTAGTTTCATGTAAACAACCTGAATATGCATTGTGCACTCTCAACCCCCTACATTGTCTCAACGGGTTTAGGCTATTCACGAAAATGACTTTTGTGGCAATAAAATCGGCGAAATTCGCCGAAAAGCGGAAGATTTGCATCACTGTTGCTTACTCTGCTGATGGAAACAAATCAGTATTGCAGGCGCCATATCGCATTGTTCAGGCAAAAAAGAAAAAAAGCTACACACGATTGGCAAGGAATTAGTGAAGTCCTGTCTCATTGAAGCATGTGGTACGGAAAGAGGGAGAAGCTGATAGTAACTGCGTTTGCAATAAAAATTTGTTTTGTTTCTTTATATTTGATTGCAAGCTATTATAAAGGCTGTTTTCGACAAAGGGGTAATTGATACACATCAAATATTCTCAGGGATAACAACATAAAAAAGGTTAAGAATCACTGGTCTGCAGCAAATTGAGGTGAAATCAGACTGACTGAGACCTTTTGACCAAATTCCTAGCATTTTACAATCATTGCTACGTACTCGCATTCAAAAGTTCATCCAAATCAAGTTTATCTTGTTTTGTCGGCATTGTCTCCTGCAAAAATTATAATTAGTTAACTGTGACATGAACGTCCGGTGCTGTCACATGAACGGCCGGCCGGTTGGATAGTGATTGAAGACCTTGCTACCGGTGCGGGAGGTTTAAGGTTCAAATTGCAGGCCGGTTAAACCGGACCGCTGCGATGTTTCTTCGGAGCTGTGTTGCCCAGGCGCTAAGCCGCAAAGATGGACCCCGCCATTCGTTACACGTTTCAGTGTAGCACCGCAAGTAGCCTATGCTTGAGACTTGATTGTTTTGATTTTGAACTGTAAGTATTCTTTCGTACGGCTAAACTATAATATTTTCTACAAACCGTTTGAATCTGCGATCTCTTCAGCAACTTTTACAACATAATAACTTAACAGCGTTTGACCTTTTTCAACTAACCAACTTTTTGAACTAGTTTAGTTGCATTTATCCTCCTATATCACAAAAAAGCGATCAATGCGCAATAACGAGCTCGCTTAGAAGTTGCCGGCCATCTGTCTACCACACCAACATGGGGGAATCCGCTAAATGCCTTTCCCAACAACACAACAAGTAAACTTGCCGGCTTGTTCTCCACGCTGTTCCTTTGATGCTGAGCGTCAAGCAGGGAAGCTGTAAATTTTACACTCACTGATTTGACCAGAGTTCGAATCAAACCAGAGTCTACAGCTCCAGTAGCAGATCCTCTTACCATCTGAACTGTTGATCTAAACCAAGCAGCGCAGTAACTGTGTTCTTTAGTTTTTCTCATCATTTCTCTATTTCATAAAAAAACCTTCCACAGTTATCAAAAAAACAAACCACGAGCTTCAAGAAGTACAAAAAGAAATTTAAAAAAATAAACCTTCATATCGGTGGAGGTCTGGGTTCGATTCCCGGACCGGTCAAATATGAGACAGGGCCGCCAACGGCTCGCTGCCGCTGCGACATTTTTTCGGAGTTGCGTTGACCAGGCGCTAAGCCGCGGAGATGGACCCCGCCACTCGCTACACGCTTGCGCGTAATACCGCGAGTATAAGGATGATTTAATTTTTGATTTGAAATAAAGTAATAATGATTTAACGAGTAATTTCCAATCAGGCTCTCACCTCCAGCACACCAACACGACCATCCAGCACCGTATGTCGGTCGTTTAGTGCGCCAATCTGTTCCAACATTTCGGTCGCCTAAAAACAACATGGGTAACCAAGGCAATAAAATGAGAGGTAGTGACGTAATACCTGTGGAAATCGTTCTTTTGCTGAACTGAGTCTGGAACTGGTAGGTCGGGATGATACGGGTGTGATGTGGGGGGATGCGTCCACCAAATTTTCTTCAATTTCCTGGAATAAAATAAATTGACATTCCTTTCAGCACACCAGGAAGGACACCGTGGTTTTACTATTGGATCTTGAGCAGACGAGAAGTTTGACTGAAGTGTGACGTAGGTTCTGTTACGAACCACAGAAGGTACATTTTCTTGGATATATAAACCCAGAGGGGTGATTATTTTACATAAACTCAATCTTTTTAAAGGATAAATGCACCTTAACGTGAGTGCGGAATGCGGAAGACGAGAGCTATCAGCCCAAAACATCGTTGTCCGGCTATATGGTAGTAAATAAGATACTCCGCCATGATGCAAATACACGTTTCAAATTTCTGTATTGATCTATGCATTGCTAAGTTTGGTTTTAAAATTAAGAAATGATTTATTTTAAAACATTAATCGATGCACTTCGAGTTAACATTGAAAATGTCGCCTATTTCTTCTAGTTATTGGTGTCTATTCCAAATTGACTTGAAGGTAGGATCATAATATGCCCCCTCCAGGTTACTCAGTCTGTTAAGAGGCTCACAACTTAAGTTACTCAGGTTGATGTGATTTGGGCAAACGACTTGGAGAAAAGCCTATAATAATCTGGTTAGAAAATTAATTTGCCTAGGCTAAGGTCAAAAATACTCCACTTAAGCAACCCCCACCTCTAGTACCCACTAAGCCATCTATCCATTGTACCCAATTGCAGCCGCAGACGCGTTTCAACCTTTTTAGGTCTTATCAGTGCAGCATAGCAACAACCCCCTCAAAAAACTCGTAATAAAACTAAATTCCTGCTTTCATTCTCCTCCAAATTTCTTGCTATCATTCCTCTGCTAATTGATTTCTTGCTGCCATTCCTCTGCAAATTTCAGTGGAATGATAGCAAGGAATTAGTTTTATTGAGAGTTTTTTTGTTTGGGGGGGGGGGGGGGGGGAGATGATAACAGGAAATTAGTCTAAAATTGGGGGGGTGGCAAGGATTTAGTATGGATCTTAGCAATTAGGATCTCAGGGAATTAGCAGAGTAATGATAGCAAGAAATTTGGAGGAGAATGAAAGCAGGAATTTAGTTTTATTACGACTTTTTTGAGGGGGGTTGTTGCTATGCTGCAATGTTGAGACCCAAAAAGGTCGAAACGCGTCTGCAGCTGCAATGGGGTAGATGGCCTAGTGGGTACTAGAGGTGGGGGTTGCTTAAGTGGAGTATTTTTGACCTTAGCCTAGGAAAATTAATATTCTAACCAGTTTATTTGTGGCTTTTCTCCAAGTCGTTTGCCCAAATCGCGTCAACCTGAGTAACTTTCGTAGAGAGCCTCTTAATAGACTGAGTAACCTGGAAGTTGGCTCATATATGATCCTATCTTTACGGCAATTTGGAGTAAATACCAATAACTAAAGGAATTAGGCAACCTTTTCAATGTTATTTCAAGTATTTGACATCCTTTGAGTGATCGATCCTATTGATCTTCAATGAGGCGGTGTCATTATTTAATTTATCTAATTGCACTTTGAGTTCATTTGAAAGACATGATATCTCTCAAAAACTTACGCCATTCGTACAAGATCAGAAAAATGTGATCGCGAGTACGATTTGAGCCAACACTTGCTTGTACTGAAAACGCGTTACTGGCACATTGAACGCAGCAAGCCTTTACGCGGAGCAATGAGTAAGCATAATCAGAAAAGCGATTAATCTCATGCATCCAGCTGCAAGTTAATATGACCTGGTAACAGCTAGCAGTTGCGTTTTTGTATCTATGTGCAGCGAGCACAATCCCGCTCCAATATATTAGATAAAAATGCAGCAAAAACTTTTACAGCAGCAGTTCTAAAGCCATTGTTGGTCTGTCGGTGTTTTCCAAAACAACACCAAGCGGTTATGGTTACGATGCTTATTTACAAATAGCAAAAAAAAAACTTTGATGGGCAATGTTGTGGTCTTACTTTCTGCCTCTGCAGCTCTTCCATCTTGGCCATGTGCTGAGTGAGAGCTTCTTCGAGAACAGGCCACGTGATATAAGATTCGAATTCACTTGCATCCGGGTACTTCGATAATTTTGATGCTAAATCATCCTAAGAAAACAAGTTGATTTTCTTTGACGACTGAACGTGAATAACTGAATAGAATAAGAACAGCCCAAAGACCAAAATCTACAAGCACAGCCTAAAATTTCCATTTTTTATCATCAAAAAAAATTTGAAGGAGCGCTCAACCTCTGGTTTGATGAGTGGCAATCTACAACATCAATTCTATGACGGTGCTACTTGTGCAACATAGCAATAAACGTTAGTTTCATTTTAAGGTTACGACGCACAATTATCAAGGATGTAATGCATGAAATTTCACCTTAATTAAGAGGTTGCTTTAGCTCACAGCTTCTATTCATCTTAAATAAAAGTAATCTATGTAAAAAACTTTTCGCTGCAACCTTACCCGGTCATAATCAGGTCGCTGGAAGAATAATCGTGGAAAAAATTTAACGAAAAAACAAAAAATTAATGGAGAAACCTGATATGCAAATTCCACTATCTACGTCCAACTGCATATCGACAAAAAATCCAAAAATCTCTCCACATATTTTTTAAAAAATGGAGGAGCTTCCTATAACGATGGAGGCAACAAAGGTTTAATTTTTAACGTTTAATTTGAAACGAACAGAAAGAATTAATGAGAGCAATGCGGGGTGCTAAAAATATAACAGACGATTGAAATGTTAAGACCGAAATAAGGAGGCGAAAGAGAATGAAGTTGTCGGGACAAGTTCTAGGAGCAATTAAATCAAAAAAATCAAATTTTAACTATATTCTCGGTGTTACGCCGAAACGTGTAACAAGTGGCGGAGTCCATATCCTCGGCTTAGCGCCTAAAGAACACAGCTCTGAAAAAACGACGCAGTAGTGGCGAGTCGTTGGCGATACTGAGTTCAATTTGACTAGCCCGAGAATAGAACCAAACCTTATTCCCAGATATCGGGCAAATAGACTCACCATCGCCAAGAAGAGTTTAATCATACTTTACGATGTGCATTATGACGTCAAGTCCAGCAAGATATGATAAAATTTTCTGATCATCCTGATATTGTTAGTTACGATGAAACGGCAAAGCACAGAAGAAATTAAACTCTAATTTACATACTCTGCTTTATCTAATGTACAACACGCCTATTGCCTGTTCCCCTCATTGTATTAAAAAAATCTTAAGACCGATAAGCATCAGGTTGAGTAGACGACTGATTGCAACTTGTAATTTAGAATAGATCATCAAAAGTTGATTTGTACAGGTGGTAAGGTGATTTTAGTGCAGCCTAACGCGACCGCTCAAAGAAAACTGACATAGCAAGTTACTGTATCTTCAAAAAATCCGTTGCTAGCTAACTGCTTTGCATACTGATTATACTGCTTCTGCGAGCTAAAAAATATCAGGTGGCACTTACTTTGTGACTGCATTGCTGCTATTTCGTCTGTAGCCTTGCATTGACCAAAAAAAATTTCTTATCCAGGCCACATCATGGCTTGCTGCACTGCGAAACTCCACTGAAACTTCAAATACAGACAGAGTTTATCGTCTCATTTTTGCTTGTAGTTTGATGTAAGTACCTGCTCTAAACCACTAAGCTGTAGGCAATAATACACTTAAACTTTGCTAGCTCATAAACTCTACATCCTTATTTTAAACTTGAAACACTTGCGTAATTATGATTTTTAATCAGAATTTAAAAACAGTAACATAATGAAATGAATGAAAGGAAGTTTGGCGAAAAAATAGAAAAAATTCGATAGCATACTAGCAATTTATTATTATTTTCATGTTAGCAACATTACTCACAACGACGAAAAAACAAGTAAGAACGCTTAGAAGCACTGCTTTGTATAGTATTAGTTTAAAACGTGTTCACCCTGTTAAGAGCGGCTTCTTGGAAGCCGTGAAACTGGGGTTTTATTCCCAGTCGGTTCACACACCCCAAAGACTTTAAAAATAGTATTCGCAGCTTTCCAGCCAGACGCTTGGCACAAGTGGAAAATGCGAAGAGTTTTGTGGAAGTGTGTTGTTTGTCTTGTATGTCTCCTAACAGCATTCGATCATTCATGATTGATATTTGTATTAGACCGTCACTTGAAAATGGCTAGTGAAATGTGCGCTTATAGCACCCACTATTCAGTATCTTTACAGTTTAGTCACCCTGCAAACGCGCTCGTTTCTATTCGCTAAAATAACGCAATTTTCCAACAGACCGGTTGGCGCAATTGTTACGCACGCTGCTATCGGTGCGGAAGGTTTGGGGTTCAATTCCCGAGCCAATCCAGTGGATCACAGTGTCACCAACATCTCGCCACCACTGCGATGTTTCTTCAGAGCTGTGCTGCCCAGGTGCTAAGCCACGGACATGGACGACGCCACGATTTGATTTATTTTTGAACTCATTTTCAACTATGATGTTGAATATTTGAAAATGATTTAAAAACGCCTCAGGGTTCCAAGCACTAAACACCGATATCAGAGGTGACCCTGCTGTACAGCCCTACCTCATTTACATCATCGTTCTACTGGTCAGGGCTCATGAACTGGATGATGATGATCATAGGGATGAAAAGGTGAATTGGGAAAATTATTTTACAACCTTTCTTTCACGAAAAAAATTGTCCCCATTCAAAACAATTAAATTCCAAACCAAGTGTATCATTGAAACCTGGACTGTGGACTCGTAAACGTTTCCAACGAGTTCAAGTTCGAGTTCACCAGCAATTTGCGAGCTGAGTTCGAGTTCAATAATTCTTATCGAGTTTTTGCTGAGTTCGAATAGTTTTTTCGGGTTTACACTGGGTTCAAGCAATTATTGTTAAGCTTATGATAAGTTCAAAATTCAATAAACTTTTTTCGAGTTCTAGTTCAGGGGTTTTGTTTTCCGACTTCAAGTTCGAGTTCGACAAAAAAGAGTGAGTTCAGCGAGTTCAAGTTCGCATCCCTGACGTGTTTCATTTTGTAAAACGACTATTTACTAAATCCAAATCACAGCAACAATTACAACTAATAAAACCGAAGAATGTAAAAGCAATTCAAAACGCCACAGAGCTTTCATGCTGTTTTCAAAAATCAAATCACATCTTCATTATACTTGAGAAATTACGCCGGAGCGTGCGACGAACGGCGGGGCCCATTTCTGCGGTTCAGCGCTTGGGCAACACAGCTCCGAAGAATAGTCGCAGCGGTGGCAAGCTGTTCGCGACACTTAACCTGTTTCCATGTCCACATTTTGTAGGCTTTCGGCCCATGGGCTTTGCTCGAGCCAGGTAAAACTTTGCTTTGTGTGGGCTAATTTTTGAAAAGTCGTGGACTTTTCAGGCCTCACCTAAAGAGCTGGTCTGCAAAAGTAGGCATTCAGAAAGTTGTCCTTAGTCCGACCCACTTTGAGAAAGCCCACGTTTTTTCTGGACATAGAAACAGGCTGTGTTTGATTTGACCGGCCTGGGAATTGAACCCCATACCTCCCGCACCGAAAGCGATGTTTCTAATAACTGCGCAAACTGCCCAGTTTTAGAGCAGTTTTTCTTCCTCAATTAAAAATTCCATAAAACTTTCAACTAACCACATCAGTTCGAAGTAACGTGATGTCATCTTTGTAAGCTTCAACAGCTGATAGTCGATTCAATACTGAACTGAGGTCGGAAGCCTGGAACAATACAAACATGAAATCAGACACCAAAGGCGGTCAAGCGAAAGCTGATGCCGCATTATCAAAGTTCTTCCAATGTAAACTGCTTGAATAAGCAACTGCGACAGCTGGTTCGTTGGGTAGAAACTTGACTCAGACGTTGTCTCAGCGATTTCTGTACTTAAATTGTATTTAGTGACATATTTATCGTCCTATCACGAGGAAGCGATCAAAGCGTTATAACAAGCTCGCTCAAGAGTTGCTGGGCACCTTTTCACCACACCAAGATGGGGAATCCCGTTAAACGCCTTTCCCAACGCCAAGTAAACTTGCTGGCTTGTTCTTCACACTAACCCTTTAACGCTGAGCGTCAAACAGGGAAGCTGTGTGTACCAATTTTACAGTAATTGGTTTGACCCACTCGGAATCAAACCCGAACTTCAAGGTAGAAGCTCTTACCACTCGACCAAACTAAGCTGTGTAACTTGGCCGAGCGGTATCGCAAAAGAGTAACGATCCTGCGATTAAGGGATGGAGCCGATCACATTCAACATAATAAATCGGCTCGTCGCTGACAAGAAGAACGCAAGCCCATTTCGCAGTCTCGATGAATAAACTGCTGAGTTTTAAGTTCAATCTTTTTATATAAACTCATTTATTTAATTTAAAAAAATAACAAAGAAGTATTTACTGACACAGTTCATTGTGATTTGAATCTATTTCGATATAAACCCGAGTTTTTATGATTTATTATAAATACAAGAATTATATACTTTTTATCAAACTGTACGCGTGCCACGTTAGAGCATATGGTGTGCCATATTGGGCACGCATGCCCTGTGTTGCGCATCCCTGCTAAATCACTCGATCAATCGGCTATTTATTGAGTTCAATTATCGTACAGCACTGCACCTGTTCAATTTGTTGCGAAATACGTTTCATCTCCGCCTTCATCTTCTGCTGTTCCTCCATGACACGATGGAGCTCCCGCATTAAATCATCAATTAGTGAAAGCGCCTACAAAGTTGATCAAAGTCATTAATTACTGAATATAAGCATAACTAGAGCTGTTTAAATTTCTTCATTCAATCATACGCAGAAAAAATATAAAAATATATAGGCCTAGGCTATCCAAACACTATCTGTCTTTCGCTTACGGAGTGCTACAGACCATAAAGCGCATCGCATCATACGATGCAACAGTTTTTTGAGAAGTATCAGGTTCCAGTATCAGCTTATTAAACAAAAAACTCTTTAACGCAAAAAAACACAACCTGATCCATAAAATAGGTGCACCGGGTTATAAGTCGTACGATCAATTTTCGAAAAAAAAAAAAAAAAAAAAAAATTTAAGTGTTCCTGATGATTCGCAAAATACGGTAATCATCGGCTTTCGTAAAGTTGTGACGATTTTCTCACTTTTTATTTTTCTGTCACGGAGAAAGCGAAGATAGCGCAACGCATAAAACGAATCTAGACTAGCTTGAAACTGTAGTTGCTTTCTTTTTTGGTCAAGTTTTGCCACTTGCTTAGAATTCGCCGAGCACATGCACTCATAATAAAAGCATTTTATCCAAGAATGAAACAACAAAACTTGGGTAGGAGTTGATCAAATGACATTGCGATCATGGCCGTCGTAAAAACGACGCTTCCAACCACGTTGGCACGCTATGCGTCACCTACTAGAACTATGTTCTTATCTCTGTAACAACTGACTCACAATTTGGTATTGATAATCGTCTTAATATTACCAGTGATATTCATAAGACGCGGAAGCTTGCAGTGTAACGTTTTAATATTTGAACCTCTGCTAAGCACTTAACTGGACCTAACTTTGTCACCCATCCTCGCAGCATACATCAGCCATCTACTGTGCCTTCCCAACCAACTATATTCCAACAAACTATATCCTCCTACCCTTGTCACTCCGTCTTCATTCGCTTCCACTTTCTTCTGCAACTGCATTTGTTGCCAGACCTCCGTCGCAGGCGAAGACTGAGAATCTGACCTTCGGAGTAATAGTAGGGTAAGTAAGTTTATTAACTTTGGTTAAAACATTGATTTTTTGCACCAAAAAGTAGAGAAGTACGACTACCAAACAATCTGTTACATTACTGTCATATTTATTTGCACTATGTGCGCTTTTGGCACTTTAGTTTTCAGGCAAAGTTAACTCTTATTACTTTGGAAATACCACATGAGGACCAGTGCAGTGCCGAATAACTGCTTTTAGAATTAAAAATGAATTCAAATCTTATGCATCACATCTTTGGTTGGTTTACCTTGCAATTTCAAAGCATATCACTTCTGAAAAAATATGCTAATTATTGAAGAAAACTAGCAGTGTGCGCACGGCAATACAAAACTGCGTATTAAAATGGATGGTTGATGATGACTGCTAAATCCATGTTGTCGCAACGTTTACGTAAATAAAGTTACCTTGACTTTTGAATAAGTGATTGATTACTAGGCAAAGCATTGATCGCTTCAAACTGTTTTTCCAAAATTTCCACCCTCTCGTTCATATTTTTCCCGTCATAAACTTCTTTTTTCGGACTCAGTGACGAATACGCATCCAGTTTTGTTTCGACGACTGATAATTTGTTTGCCAGTGAATCAATACGCTTCGTCGTCTCCGAAGAAAACTGGTCACCAGCACGTTGTGGTTCAAAAGTTGTTTGCTCTGACAATATTTTTCAAGTTTAAGTACCGCGCGATGCTTTCTGAATAGTGGTATTCTATCTATGTGGTGTACGGCCGAAGTAGTATGCTAAGTATACCAGTTGAAAACACCTGTATTTGCGTCTGAACCTAAGGTCATAAGGATATAGCCTTTTTTAAGAAAATTTGCTGCTGAGAAATTTTAACAGGCAAACAAAAAAAAATAAGAGAAAAGCTAAAAGAAAAAAAATATTATTTTAATTTTTTTTTCTGGACCATGCCGTTTTAACTATGTTGGAGAACGTTTGTTGCGTCTTATACAAATAAATAAACAAATATATAGATCAATAAGCGTTTGCGTTAGTCCGTTTTGTCACTAAGCGGGGCAGCGCTTTTTAGACTGTTCAATGCATTTTATTCATGATGGAAAGGTATGAAAAAACTTTTAAATAAATTAGTTACGCAGTGCTTCATTCGGTGTGTTTCAAAACCAGCAGGAACCAACCTGCAGGCAGCTGGGCAACCACATCTTGTAAGTTGAGTTGTTGTATGACTGTGCTGAGGAATGTGTGAAGGAGGTTAAAGTTGACTGCACCAACCTAAAAATATCAAACTTCATATGCTAAGACTGTCACACCACTGCCAAGCGGGCAGTCGAACCAGAGTGACGCATGCTTGTATACTCTTTTTACTGCAACAACACTGACAGTATAAAACCGTAAAACAAGCAGCTCTCAATCAGCTGCCGCAACAAGCAGCCTACATTGCTTACCTGTGGTGTTCTCAGTGCTAAGTTTAAGAGATCATTAAGAGTTCTTTCGCCAGAAGTGTTGGCCGACAGAGCCGTGTCTGACATTGCAACAGACATCTAAAAGATAAGATATTAATTTGTAATTAAATCTTTGTCCTAATAACAGTCACAGCAAAAATAACGTAATTTTTTTTTTTGTATTTTGTGGCATACTTATCCTCCTATCACAAGAAAGCGATCAATGCGCTATACGAGCTCGCTTAAGAGTTGCCGGCTATCTGTCTGCCACATCAAGATGGGGGAATCCCGCTAAGTGCCTTTCCCAACGGCACAACAAGTAAACTTGCCGGCTTGTCCTTCACACTACCCCTGCAATGCAGAGCGTCAAGCAGGGAAGCTGTAAATACCAATTTTAAAGTCATTGGTTTGACCCAACTTGAATCAAACCCAAGTCTACAGCTTCAAACCCAAGTCAACAGGGCGGACGCTCTTACCACTCGGCCATCTGAGCTGTTTAAAAATACCTGGAGAATTATAAAACAAGCTAAAAATAATTTTTCAAAAATCTCATACATTAACAGCTCGGATGGCCGAGTGGTATGGAGCGTCTGTCTCTTGAGCTGTAGACTCGGGTTTGATTCCGAGTCGGGTCAAACCAATGACTTTAAAATTGGTATTCACAGCTTCCCTGCTTGACGTTCAGCATTGAAGGGACAGTGTGGAGAACAAGCCGGCAAGTTTACTTGTTGTGCCGTTGGGAAAGGCACTTAGCGGGATTCCCCCATCTTGGTGTGGCAGAGAGATGGCCGGCAACTCTTAAGCGAGCTCGTATAGCGCATTGATCGCTTTCTCGTGATAGGAGGATAAATATGCAACTAAATAAAAAAAATAAAAAAAAAATAAATAACCACTACTCTTCGAACAAAAAAACTGTAATAGCCCCAGAACCTCGGAGATTCAATTGAATACAATTTTGCAACACATAATCTCTTCTTCCATGACGTTAGAGATTGTTTTTTCACAAACAAGTTCAATTATATCACTGCAGTTTTAAATACATTGATTACACTGTTAAGATACCAATGTTTTTTTTTTGCTATTTAGTTGCATGTTTATCCTCCAAAACTAGCTTGCTTAGGAGTTGCCCGACCTCCTGTTTACCACTCCAAGATGAGGGAAATAAGTAAACTTGCCCGCTTGTTCTTCACACTGTCCCTTTAATGCTGAGCATCAAGCAGGGAAGCTGTAAATAGCAATTTTAAGGTCATTGGTTTGACATGACTTAGAATCAAATCAGAGTCCACAGAACCAGAGACAGATGCTCTAACCACTCGGCCATCTAAGCTGCTCAATACTGAGCATTAATCACTAATACCAGTATAATGCCAAGTTGCTTTTTCATGCACAATATTAACAGCCACTGCAAGAAAATTTAATTTTTCAATTTGCCACGAAGTATAGCTAAATAAAATCTAGCACTTGTAACAACACTTAATGCACTCTTCCATACGCTACTCCAAACGCAATTTATTTTTTTAAATGCAACTTACCAGAATGTATGTCACTGCCACAGATACTACTGAAAATAATCAAATGCTATCTAGCCTGCAGCCTAAAAGACCAAATTTTACTTCGCCCAGTGAATCTAAATATTAAAATGTAGCAACAGTGTTAATTTTCATACATGTTCTGTTTTTTATTGCTAAATGCTTGTTTTGTCGCTGTTTCCTCATATGCTGTGTGTAGCCTTGCTATTTTTCTGTTGTTTGCAATTTTGGGCTAGAGATCATTGAGCAAGAATTCTATTAAATTTCAAAGATATTACTGGTAAGTGTTTCCTTTGACTGTGGCAGGAATGTCAACAGAGTTTTTTGAAACTTTAAAATTTGTTTTTTAAATTAAAAAAAACTTTGCTAAACAAGAGTTTGCATAATTGGCAAGCAGTACCAGTATTACATTTTAATATCTTTTCAAATGATAATTCCTATCTCGGATAACCAGGTGAGGTAACTCAACAAGCAGAAGTAATGCGCAAAAAGCATAATTTCAACACTATGAAGATGTTTTAGAGACCATTATAATTGCCAACTTTAAATTGGGTTCAGATAATAAAATCACTGCAGAAAATATGATCAGACAGGTCTAGTTTACTTTTGGATTTCACTTTAATAACTCGCAGAATCAGCACAACATGGCCAGTGATTTTATGGTTTTTAGACAAGGCCTAACAGTATTTTAAAAGCAGAGGCTACAGATCCCATTGCCATGGGCTCAATTCATGGCTGGAGCTGATCCCATATGGCATACATAGAGGATGGCTGCTGACTTGAAGTGAGCAAGCTCTCTTTGCAGTCTCCCTTAATTACCGGTACTCTGCACTGTTAAATTTTCACTTCAATAGAATTTGAAAATATTTATCTATTCCAAAAATTAATTTATTATTCGACTTGGAGCCACAAAATCTCATACATTTTATTTGGCTGCAAACAAGTTCACAATTTGTACAACTGCGTTATTGTTTCCATACAATTTAGGCCTACCAGTACTAGAGTTAGATTGGACCGGTACTGAAGTTTGAAATGCTGTACAAACAGCATAGGGCGTAGCATCACTTTTTTTAAGATGTTGATATTATTATCATTAGGTGAATTGCGTAATTGTTATATCAGCAAATGTGTGATGAGTCATGTGATTCTTTCATCGTAGTATTCAGATTCAACAAACTTTAACATTGTTACTAGCAAGTAGGATACCGGTATTTAGTGGTCAAAATTAAATTCATGATTGAGTTAGCCATATCATAATAAAACCACTGGCGGTGGTGGCGTTGCAGCACTGGAATACATCCTTTGATCTATGACTGGGGTCAAACTTAGATTTTCAATCAAAAAGACCTGGTCTCACCTAGAATAAGCCCCCACGCATTTTCCTGTTTCTGGCGGCCAACCTTAACATAACTTATGACCTTAAACTAACCTATAACTTGACCCTAACCAAACCAAGTCTAACCGAACCTAACCCCAACTAAATTTAACCCCAACCGAACTTAATCCTAACTAAACCTAATCCTAATCAAACCTAGGGGCTGATACTAGATCTAACCCAGAGGACCAAGATTCAAAATGCCATAAAATCACACTGGTAAACAGTAATAACGATTCTGACCTGTAAATGAAAAAATTACTGTGAAAAACTAAAAAGTACGGGTATAAACCAGTACCAATAAAGAGTAAACTAACGATACTCCACCTTCCAGACACATGGGCAGTGGGCAATTGGTACCAGTACCGATATCCTACTTCATGCTCAGTGGCGTAGCAAGGGGGGGGGGGCGGTATTTTAGATAAGCTTAATGTAATTTTCTTTTCTAATTATTTTGAACAACTATTATTTTGCTATATCGCTTACTTGCTGATCGTAAATTGTGTTACTCAATGCCCAGGCACAAAGTTGCAAAAAAGGGCCCGCCATCTCGTTTACGCTTCAATGTATTCCAGTGAGTATCATAAAGATTTGATTTTATGTTTAGACTATTAAGCCCTATGTTACAATCGCAAACTGTTTTCTTCTTCGTCTTTGCATTATTTGAATCGCCATGCCCCCCTTGGCAATGTAATAAGGTGCTAAAACCTAACTTTAGTCTACAATTTCTTGAACTAATAATGGTTGCAGCCTCCTTACACTTATTTTAGCCAACTTATTTCAGTATTAATAGATTACACTTATGATGCAAATGATATGTCGTTGCAATCAAAGCGTGTTCAGGAATGTTTTTTTTTTTTAGTTCGCCTTAATACTTCCATTTCCCTTCCTCAGTGATTAAAATTATTTTTTTGTGAGTGAGAATGATTTTTGTTTTTTAAGTGTATAATGTGTTATCTAATTTCTCAGCCATTTTGTTTTTGTTTTAGAAATTGTAACTTGGAGCGTTTGCTTATACTGCTTTTTATTACACTCTTTGTGTATTTCTATTCATTTTTCATAGTTACTCCTTTTGCTGTTGTAGTTCTTTATACTTTGTTACATCTATATAGCGTTTTTAAGGGTTGTTTAATAGTTATGAATAGTTTCAAACTTACATTTTTTTTTTGATGTTGATATTCTTTCTTCAATATGTGTCAATTTCTAGACTTTTATTTTTGCATGCAAAAATTCGGTTTAAAAATGCATAATACTCTTGATATTAATTAACTCTTCAAACTCTATAAGTATATAGAGCTTTTTGACAATATTTGCGATATTGTCTATTTTTGATGTGGTGGATGTTATCTGTGCTCGTGTTAGGCACATTTTTCTTGGACATATATATATATATATATATATATATATAGCCATATAGCCAAGCCACTGCTTTTAGACACAAGCTGCGAAAATTTTTTTTGCATTGTCCTTAGTGACTGCATCACTGCATGCCCTTTTTCGATAAAATATTGTGCTAAAATGAGGGTTTTTTATGTGAAAACCGTAAAAATTTGTTGGCTGCTGGGGACTATGCTCCCAGACCCCCTTAGCCTTCGATGGCTGGGGGTTTCACCCCCAGACCCCCATTACGGACCCCCTTTTCCAAATCTTGGGTGCTGCACAGACATTCCATATCATTTTTGCGAATTATTGTTGTGTTGTGGGTACAGAAATGAAAGACACTAACCAAATAACCTAGTTAAAACACACTAGCTTCGTAATCATTGCTGTACTGTGTAGTTTGCAGGTCAGCATGCTTTTAATTGACACATATTTTGTGATGCAGCATAGATCACCGCATATGAAGCTGATTAATGCTTAAAAAATTATTGCTCATTTGGGGATGGTAATTTTTTGAACCGCCCCAGGCGGCAAAACCTCTAGCTATGCCACTGTTTACAGGTTCATGCTGCACGGCACAGGTATGGGTAGCCTGGTGTATATAATTCCATGTATTTTCTAAACATACACTGAACTCAACCAAAGAATTTCACAGTTGAGATATGTTCTTAAAACAGGAAACACCTTCTTGAATAATGTCTGCGATTGTATAAAAAGACCTACACATGCTATCACAGAATGCACTGCTGCTTAGCTGCTCGACTTCACCAGTTTCGTTTGAGCCATTTAGCCTCACCAGTAACATAGCAACTGGATTAAGCAAAATAATTATCTTTTATAAAGGGTTTCGCCATCTCGTTACACTGGTCAGTGGTCAACAGTCTCAATTATCAAAATTACCAGGATCGCTTTTTTCATTACTCAGTTTAGTAAGAACTACATTTTGTCCTACGTGGACATCACCAATCTAATAACAAAATAAATAAATAAATGTAGTAAAAAGTAAAATCGCGACCGTAAATCACAGCTAAAATTGCAAATCACTAAGTACCAAAACTGCTTCAACAAACAACGTCAGTTAAAAAACAAATAAATGAGTAAATGGTATGGCATAAAATAAATTAGTATAATAAAAGTCAAATGAAAATATAAATTTAAACAAAGTATCTATTAAACGTTATACAATGAATTAATATGTCATAATTTAAACCAAATGCAATAAATTAAACAATAAATGCAATGTAATTATTAAATAAAAATAAATATAAAATGATAAATATAATGTATAAAATAAATATTATACAAATAATATAATATATACAAAATGATTTCGCAGTAATGTTCGAAAATGCAATTGCTTTAAGTCCAGCTGCCTTATCAACTGCAGTTATTTATTTTATTTAATCAAAAAGTAACGGAGAAATATTCAAAGCGCAATGTAGTAAATGCCATCAAAATTAAAACATAATATACTGTGGTGAGATCATACAATCAGCAAAAAAGATTTACTCCTTGTTTACTGTGAAAGTTATGAATTGTCAGTAGTGTTTTCTCCCGAGAAGTCGGGACGGTTTAAAATATCCTGTTTCCCGGGAAATTTATGTCGGGATACTGGGATATATTTTTTACATTAGTAAAGGTTTCAGACAACTAAAAAGCAGCGTCCTTCCTGGCCTACCGGACGGGAAGTCATGACGACTTCCTCTTGTTGGGTCAGAGGCTATAACAGCACTCCATCACCAACAGTGCAAAGCACTGTCGGAATGGTGATGTAGCCACACGAGTGGATATGCGTACCACAAAGGTTAAATTCTTTAAGAAATATTTATCCGAAGGGATGAGTGATCCTGGCAAGATCATTCGTCCTGGAAGATGAATGTTTCTTACCTGAGGGCGGCTGATGAAGGCTAATAGCCAGAAACAGCGCTGTCTCGCTCTACGGTACGATTTACTGGAGTGCTTTGCACTGTTGGTGATGGAGTGCTGTTATAGCCTCTGACCCAACAAGAGGAAGTCGTCATGACTTCCCGTCCGGTAGGCCAGGAAGGACGCTGCTTTTTAGTTGTTTGCTCTTCACCCTGGCCACGTAAAGAGTTTGACTGGAATGGTGACGTAGCCACACGAGTGGATATGCGTACCACAAAGGTTAAATTCCTTAAGAAATATTTATCCGAAGGGATGAGTGATCCTGGCAAGATCATTCGTCCTGGAAGATGAATGTTTCTTACCTGAGGGCGGCTGATGAAGGCTAATAGCCAGAAACAGCGCTGTCTCGCTCTACGGTAAAGGTTTCAGAGGTACCGATATCTATCATTACGACATGAAAAATGCGTTACTGCAAATTCAGTTGTTTTTTGCTTACTAAAACCTATTTTTCAAAATTCGTAGAAGTTTTAAAGACGAAATGCTTTTGTGAGTTAAAAATTTTTTCATCAATTTGTTGAAAAAACTGAAAAACTCAAACTTAGTTTGTCAAAACAACTTAACAAAATGCAGGGCCGAAACTAGGCAATGCAGGGCACCCCCGACATCATCTTTCGGGGCCCCCTAATAATTTTTCTTATGTGGTGATGCAAAACACCGAGCCCTGAAGGGGCAATACCAAGCTAGAGGGGTCTGGGAGCATGGCCCCCCAGAAAATTTTGCGGAATTTGACCTTATTTTGGAGGCTTTTTGAGCGTTTTGAGCCTTTAAAATTCCTCAGTTTTAGTTAGTTAGTTAGTTGCATATTTATCCTCCTATCACGAGAAAGCGATCAATGCGCTATACGAGCTCGCTTAGAAGTTGCCGGCTATCTGTCTACCACACCAAGATGGGGGAATCCCGCTAAGTGCCTTTCCCAACGGCACAACAAGTAAACTTGCCGGCCTGTTCTCCACACTGTCCCTTCAATGCTGAACGTCAAGCAGGGAAGCTGTGAATACCAATGTTAAAGTCATTGGTTTGATCCGCCTCGGAATCAAACCCGAGTCTACGGCTCAAGAGACAGACGCTCCATACCACTCGGCCATCTGAGCTGTTATAAGGTTTAATAGTCTGTTTTACTAGGTCCCTTCCAAACCCACTAAAATAATGCTGCAAGCAAACCCTATACTCTAACATTTCGCTACCAATGCGAAGAAAAAACGTTTTTAAGGCTTATTTTTGCGCCTCTTACTTGAGGATGAGGGGCCCTTGGTATGTCACTAAACGTTTGTTTGCTAGTTTTGCGACTGCTATTTTTCGTTCGAAAAATTTGCACCCATGGCCAAAAGCATTAATATGGTATGGGGGCCCCACATCCCGCGAGTTAAGACAAAAAATATAGCCTATTGAATCTTGGAACAAGCCTATTGAAGAAACCTTAATCATTCGTTGAGTTACTAGTACTACGTACTGACTATTTACGGAGCAGGGATATCTAGAACAAGGGGATTGCTAACTCTAGTGATTTCACGCTTGAGTGGTGACGATAGTAGGGTCATTTATTCACGCTCTCATTTAAGATCAGGTTTTAGACTGGAATTGGATAGTGAAAAGAGGTGAGGAGCTTAGGGCTGAGCTATTTCGCGGTAATTGTGTTGACAGGAATGACAGCAGTGTGTAGAAAATACTCTAAAACTTCTTGGCCAGGTTAGTGTTATCTGTAAATAAGAATGTGGACTTAGGTTTATCCAGCAGGCCAGTGCAGAACTGGGAATAAATGCTGAATGAGTGATTGTGTAGGCCTGTTGCTACCAAAGTGTTTTACTGCTAAACCTGACTTGTACACACTAGCCTAAACCTTAACAATCTTGTATCCTAAAAATGAATCCCATGGGGTTACTTGCCCTCTGGACTTGTGAAGGGTGCAGCAGGATACTGGTGTCAGGGTGTGGGAACCAAGTAATGAACCATATAATCACCGTACTGGTACCGGTACCAAACGGCCAATCGGTCTACCAGTAGCTTACTTACTGTTATAGGCCTCCGCTTTCATGTCTTATATAGGCCATCAGGGTAGGGTCAGTATTTCGTCGCTGAATTTGGTTACTAGCAGATTACTGGCTTAACAAGTTTTTCTGGATAGGCATTGGAGATGTCGCCGTTTAAAATTGGATAGATGAATAATTAACTAGATGTACCCTCGACTGCTTTAAATTATATTGTTCAAATTGTTTATGTTAGACTTGGATCAATTGGCTGATCTATAGTTAGTTCTGGTTGAATCACGCCTTCATTTTGAAAAGAGTTGTTTAAATTTATTTTTTGGGCAGTGACCATTTTGCCGTTAACGGCAAAATCCTTTAACGGCAAAATCCTGATTGATCCTGATTTGCCGTTTGCAAAATCCTGATTTGTCGTTAACGGCAAAATCCTGATTGACTCGCATCTACAGATCTATACGCATAAACTGTTGATTGGCTTGTGTCCACTGTTCCCTTTAAGATTTTAACTGGTGCGATTTTGCCAAAATATGTAAGTCACTAAAAATTTGCCCAAACATTCAAAAGGTGTAATTCAAAATCTGGAATAATTTTTGTTAAAATTAAGAGTTTCTATGGTAAAAAACGTATAGTTGACACAAAAAAACATCAGCACTTTTAACTACTGGTAATTTACTTTTAAATCATTTGTTTAGCAGTATGCAAAAATTGAAAAATTTTGTCAAAATTTCCCATTTTTCTCAAATTTCGCGCCATAGAGGGAACACTGCTTGCCCAGTAAACACACCACGAGTTTTCCACGTGGCCGTTTGGTGGAATTTAGGTGAAAAAAAAACGTGGAAAAAGTCACGTTTTAAACATGTGGAAGTTACGTGATACAAATCAAATAAAAAGAGTTAACAACCAGGTTTCGATTTAAAAAAAGCTGCTTATGTACAGAGCGATAAATTTGCACTGCTAAACTAATAAAATTCGGGAAAAAAATATTGCCTTTATTATTTGCAACTTTTGTTACGTGGTAAAATGGTGGAAACCATGTGGTAAAAGTCACCACTCAAATCTGGATAAAAATAGTAATTTTTAAAAAATTTTAAAACAGTTTCAAACCTAAATATCTATTCTAGAACAATTATTAAAAAATATGAACATTCTGCAAAAATTAGGTAACGTGGATGTCACATGGATTTCACGAAAAAAATTTGGTGGAATTTACGTTGCTGCGAAACTTAGCAAGGTAATGTTGTAGCCACGTGTTTTCAACGATATTTTTTAAAAACATCGTAAAGTGACAAAATATACCAATTGCATTATATTTTTGCTTCACTGTGCAGTATCATAGCTAAAGGGCTGCTTACAATCCGTAGCAGAATAATGGTGGAAATTTGGTGGTGAGTGCAACGTGGCATGGTATGGTTTTGTCCACGTTAATTCCATGTTATAATGTTGGTAAAATTGAAACGTGGCAGAGTAATGTTACAACCACGTGTAATCCACATTATGATTTCTGTACCCTAAAAAAGATGAAAAACAATTCAATTGCAATATTTATATTTACCTACTAAACGTACTATGCAGCATGGTAACAATTTTTCTTTTAACCATGCGGTTTTAAATTTTTGTGGATATTTGGTGGTGAGTGAAATGTGGTGTGGTAACGTTTTCTCCACGTCGATTCCACATTGTAATTTTGGTGGAATTAAAGTGGCAGTGAAACGTGGTGAAATGATATTGTAACCACGTGTAATCCACATTATGATTTTGGTATTTTTAAAAAGATACAAAAACTTGAATCACGATATTTTTAGATATATCTATTGACTGTACTCAGCAGCATGTCAAAAATTTTTACTTCTAATAATTTTTTTTTTCAATTTTGGTGGTAGTGATAAGTGCAATACGATGCTATATAACTTCATATCATAGCTGCGAGGGTAATACACGTTACTGATATAGGAAAAGAAAGGTTTTGGATCAAAATCAAAAATGTGAAGCTTTCTCGAAATCGGAAGTTCAGGTCTATTTTATGGTTTTAGTTTGAATCGAAATCTCTTATTTTCTGTTAAAGTTAAATTTTAAATTTCTGATTTTCGGTTTGGAGACAGAGTGGGTTCAATTGAGCTTGAGATTTAATAGTTTATAGTTTTGGAATATAATAATATATTTTGAAAGCTGAAAGGCGATAATGATCATAATAAAGTTTTTTTTCAACACTCCAGGACTAAGTACGTACAATATTCACGACAGCTTCGAATATTTTTAAACATAATTAAGCTTCGAAAATTTATGCTGATAGTGTTTTAAAGTGCAAAGTTTTCACTTCATTTATTTTACAGCAGCAAAAGCAAAAACGTAAAAAAAACGACGTAAAATTGGTTTTCAAAAAAGGGGCAAAATTTGAAGGGTATTTTGTACTCAATTTGGTAATAAAAGTAATATGCAGTATGGTAAACAGCGTTCGTAGTCTTCTGAAGTCTATTTTATTTGCACTTTGCGAAGAGACGGGTGGTCACAAACAGAGAAGAGTGACCTAACGAACGTATATTATATTATTTTTCTCAATATCGATATGCTTAATTCAACCGGTTCTTTTATTTAATGGTTTAAATGTTGCGCTACTACGCAGCTACAACAGTGATAACTGATTCTAGTAATTTGCTGACTGCATTACAGTTGTTGAGCAGAGGTCTCGATCTTTGGTTATAAGTATTTACCGCAAGGTGGCGTAGGATGACTGAACAGTTGGTAGAACTTTCAACGCATAGCGCATATTTACAGAACTATCGCAACACTGCATTGCAATTGATTTTGTCATAATCACAAACTAACTTAACGTGTTTTCGTGTAAAACTCTGAAAAAAAAACGGAAGATCTTTTATATGCTACCTTAGAAGTTTCAAGTGGCCATGTATGCATAAAACGTGATATACTTAACCTTATACCAATCAACTTAATCTCATAAATGTATTTTCTAGAATAAAACAATCAGTCACCAATACTTAAAATATCATAAAAAAACCAACGAGCTTTTTCGCCACTTAAGTTCTTCAGGGGCAGTTAAAATTCAAATTTCTTCGCGATAGTTGCAATAAATCACGCTTGGTTGCAATTATGTACAATTGACGATATCACAAAAAAGACGGACAAGATACGAATTACACAGTAACCTACAACAAAATTTGGGTTTTAAAAAGTTAAAGTAACTTTAACAGCTTTACCCATAGACGCCTGAAATAGAAGGACTGCTAACTGCCAATCTGCCATGCTCGGTATTTCAAACTTGGATCTCAAATTTTTAACAAGATTTTGTAAAAAAGTATGTTTAAGAGCCGATAGAGACATCAAACTTGGCATTAGCAATACTGGGGTGCATGTGAATGTTCCAAAACGCATGTGAATGTACCTTGGGATGATGACGTCACAATGACGGTGATGACTTCCCTTTAAATGCAATGTTAGTGTAGTTTACTCAGGCTATTTGTATTTTTATTCTTTACTTTTTAATGTACTGTATTTTTGGAACTTAAAATTTTGTCAATAGCAAGTTCTTTCGCTGTAATGAACAGACCAGCAGAAAGCATAAAAATTTAGTGCTAATTATGTGCTACCCAGTATTCCCCCAAAGAAAATTTTGCAATGAGCAAATATTTTTTAGTGAGCATGAATATTTTGGAGCTGAGTTAGCGAAATCTTAAATGAACGACAAACTGCGTAAATTAATAGGATAAATGTGAAGGGTTAGGGTTAGGGAATGTTATATTAGCGTAACCCTAACCCTGCTTGTTTAATTTCGGTATAAATTTCTTAAAAACCAATGCTTCCTGAATTTTTGTGTCATAAGTTACTCATTTTTACAGTTACGAAGAATATTAAGCGAAGCCAAACTATGCGATGAATTTAAACGTTTGGCGCGGTCCAAAATGTCTTTCATTGCGCTCTTTCTTGATTGGTTTACAAATTCAAATGTTCCTTGGCTCTGGTGTCCAGGTGTCTGGAAGACATTCCCATGTCTGTCAAACCCGCATCACACGGGCATCTATAACAACACAAGACATTGGAGCGCAAATTCAAGGGAGTCTTTGACTTTAAGTGAAAATATTTACAAACTTGAAAGGTTTTGTAAATGGACACTAATTTTAAACTTGATGCCTTTGAAATTAATTCTGACATAGCCATGATAGCCTATTTCGGAAAAATTTTCGCGCACTTTTTCCTACATACAGTATTTCAAAATAAATTTTTTTTTGGTTATCATTTTCACTCATTTGACTTTCATTTTCATCCTGATTGGAGTTATGGAAGCAATCGATTCCATGAAAAAAACAAGAAGAATAACCACTGTGAAAAGCATTGCTTTTAGCTTTTCAATTTCGAAAGGGAAGAGCGATTCAGATGAGCATATTCAAGAGGCAGAGAATTAGTCCAGTTTTGTATTTCAGGGGACAAATTGCATTATGATTTAAAAGAACTCCAGTGCGTGTTGGTTTTCTCCAGACTGATGATTGTAAACTGCCTTCTTTTATTGCGATTTCTGTGTCCGAAAATGCAAGCGAATTTGTGGATTTTTCAACAGTAAAAACAAGATTGTAGTGTTGGTTTTCAAAAGATTTAGAAGTTCAAAACAATCTTGTTCATTTTCAAAAATTGCTAAAATATTTCCACCTATCTCAAATAAAAAGCTGGAGAAGATTTTGGTTTGTTGTTCAAGCGGATGGTTTCTAAGTGTGCGAGGATTTTGTTAGCCGTCGTAATTTTGATCATACATTTTTCATTGCTTTTGTGAAGCGTTAGAAGATAGTATAATCCCCGCTGCTTTGCTTTTCGCTGGTATTAATTTGCCCTGCGTAGGCTTTTCGTTTCCGAATCACGCTCTGAAGAAGGACAGGACAGTCGACGTGTCCGAAAACGTTCAGCATATTATTTTTCGTGAAACCAGTGTGATAATACCTATCCACAAGAAAGGAGACAAGAGAAAATGCACCAATTATAGGGGCATCTCTCTCATCAGTGTCCCGGGTAAGGTCTATGCCAAATGCCTTGAAAAGAAATGCCGTGAAATAGTCGAGCCTAAACTAATGGATGCGCAGTGTGGCTTTCGTCCTGGCCGAAGCACAATGGAGCAGATCTTTGCCTTGCAGCAAATCTTTGAGAAGTCGTGGGAATATGCAAAAGAGGTCCATGCATGTTTTGTTGATCTTGAAAAAGCATATGATCGCATTCCTAGAGACAAGCTTTGGGCGGTGTTGTTACAGTATGGCATTGATGGCCAGTTACTAAGTACCATACGAATATACGAATATTGCTGTAGCAACCATACGAATATTGAAAATTTCCTCTCTACCAAAGTTATATAATCGATAATTCGTCATCAATTCTGCAATTTCAACTATAGTTACAGTAGAAACAACTGTTAAAGCAGTGGTCCCAACGTAAGGCATAACAAAAATTTGGTGGGGCGTGGTAGTTTTAAAACACCATGAACCAACTTTGCTGGGAATACAAAATAAAAATGCACTTGTTCACAATCAAAGTTATTAGTGTATATATTAATTTGGTTTACTTGTTTACAGTGTTGGATACGACTTGAGTCCAGATTTTGAAGACTCGGACTCGTAAGTTTTACCTGGGACTTGGACTTGAGTCCTTTTTTTCGGCGACTACTCAACTAGCAAAAAAAATGCGAGTTATGGTGAGGTTTTTGGTTTTTCTGTCTATGGCAAATTCAATATTACTGTAGTATAGCATAGAAACATCCTTTTTTGTGCTTTTAACGTAAGTGCTATAAGTTTTCTTATCTACTAAATTTTATATTCCGTCATTTTCAGCGTTTCTCGCTTGTTGTTTCCAGCAGGCGAGCAGGAGCTGCGAAGGTGTTACTATTTAAGAAAGTCGCAATCAATCCACATTCTCGTCTGCCATTATACGTTAAATCAGAATAAAGGCATGACGCAATGCACAGGAGGTCTCATCACGCGTCGACATCGATCTCGCGTGAATGGAAAGCTCCTTTCCCATTTAGTAGTTTTGAAATCCAATTATTCTTTTGTGTAAATAAGGGTAAAACGAATAAATTACCGGTAGCTAAAACTAAACGCTTTTTTTGTAACTTTTTACCTTCATTTTTTTTTCTTGGTTGTTTTAGGCCTAGTCAAGGGCGTGGTCAGGGGGAGAGGAACGGGGGCCGTGCCCCCACAAATCCATCCGGGAGAAAAACAAGGATCTTAGCAGTTACGACAAATATTTGCTATTGCGTGATTGTTTTCTTTCTGGACTTCCAATAAATGAGCTTACAATGGAGAAATACAATTCTAATTACAATTGATCTGCGCTTTATTTCACACTGCTATGTGAGACATTGCCTTATTTCGCTGATATGTTTCTAAAGGTAGATCTTTGTCTGAAACGGTACTAACCAATCATGTACGCCTGTAATTCATTAATAAGTCGCCGGTCGCGGTCCTTTGAAATTGCACTTTCACTCACATTTATTGCAAATATAGGCTACTAGATCAGTGCAGTCGGTCACGTCTATTACTAGATTCATGTGCACCTCCAAAAATCAAAATAAATGGTAATAAAAATAATAACTCGATGAAGAAAGAGAGTTGTGGGTAAGTCGATCTTCGATAAAGTAAAATGTCATGAAAATATATCAGGTTAGATTCAAAAGAAGAAAATTATAGATTATTTATTCTAGGTTCACACAATGGCGGGCACGAATCCATGCCCCCCCCCCCCCCCGCCATGGCGTTGTCCGGAGACTAAGGGGCCCGGAGACTAAGGGGCTCTGGGGGCTCCGCCCCCAGCCGCCAACGGATTTTTACGAAAATATCACTCATTTTAGTACACTTTATATCGAAAAAAGGAGATAGGCTACCGGTACTTTGCAGGGAGTGCAGTCACTTGGACAATACAAAAATATTTAAGTAGGCAATGTCTAAAAGCAGAAGCTTGGCTGAAATAAATGAAAGGAGACTGCAATCAATATTAGCTTAAACAATTGTAGACTGAAAATGGGCCATTTGATTGGATCACGTGTAGGTGTGCCCTGTAATCTACAACAACGCCAGGGCCAGGGGGCATGGCACCGTACCCCCCTGCGTGCGCTAGTTCCTATGCATTGGCCTATGGTTTAGGCCCTAAACACTGCGGCAAACTCATCATTAGAATACCATCATCAATGCTGGTGTTATCTGCTCTATCCACAAGTTTAAAGCATTATTATAGCACCTCTATGGTAGCACCATGCTATCTATTTGCGCATACCTAAATTTTCGGAATTATTTCGAATTTAGCAAGATTGAAACCACGCAGCTTAATTTTAACGTCACATTGGGGCAATATTCTGTCATAGTCCAATTATCTTGAAAAGTGTTTTTTTATTCAGCTAAGATCAAGAAACTAACTTACTTTTGAGTCGAAGCGATTGATGAAGCAAAAATTACAAAACAAAAAATGGAGTTCGTAGTATAAGAAGGGGAGGGGGGGCAGGCAGTTAGTTTGATAGATGAAAATAAAATAAAATGGCACTGATTGAATTTTTATTTTTTGAATTATAAAAAATTGCAAATCGCATGGCACGATGCCGCTGCTTACATCTCGAAGTCTGGTCTCGGTGACTGGGTCTCGAACAAATTTTCCACATCTCTGTCTCAAATGTTTTTCAAGTTTCAGTTTCTGTCTCGAAAATTTTTTCAAATCTCGGTCTTATTGGTATCGACCATCAGGACTTGATTACATCACAAAGGAATGGGATATGAGAGCGGAACTGTAGTCAGATTTAGTTGTAGCTCTACATCCAAACTAGGTTTTCCAAAGCATTAAGCAAATTAGACAATAAATTCTTCCCTGTGCAAGTATTTTGCAATGAAATATACGCCAACCAACCCGCGAAAGATGTAGGAAGAAACCAAGTAGAGCATCATAGATTACAGAATACACCTCTAGTTGAAACTATTCATATTTCCGTTGTTAAGTTTATGTAGATGAGTAAGCAAACGTGAAATTAGCGTGATGAGTGAGCAAAAAAGTTTGTTAAACTATTGAACCGCACCTTGTGGCTCCAAAAGCTATTCTGGTCATTCTAGCGCAGTGAAAGAGACTCGGAGTCAACAATTGTAAAGAAATGACGAACAAAGTAAGTGTGTGTGAACACCAAAACTTTACGCAATGGGACGTTAGCACAGCAATAGTTGTAGTGAATAATTTTTTTTTGTTGGTGCGTAACTTTGCTGGTGCGCCTTTAAAGTGTTGGTCTTTTGAGTGAGATTTTTTTTAAATGTTAGACCCCTCGATTGAAAATAGTGTTTAAAGACAATGTTCGTTTTGAATTTTGTTTCCTCGAGTTTATGTAGATTCGCAATTAGAGCCTGATAGAAAATTCTAAAGCCTTAATAGAGAACTAGATTGAGCTTTTGTGGTTGTGATCGTAAAAATGAAAAATTCTTGCTATGCTTTGCAGGTTAGGACAGCGCGATTTCGCTGTTAGAACTCATGAGCTACAGAATTCGGTTTATTACACATTGTCAATGATGAATGACCTGTGAGTTTTTCAACCACCACAGCCAACATATGTCCAAAGAAGAACATTAATTGCCTCACTTGCTGTTTGTGTAAACCGTAATAGCCTTCGATTGATGCAAGGGTCCAGGAAAGCTCCCAGCGCTTTATTAATAGAGTAAAATATCTTTAGAAAATGTAGTTTTTGTGGGGTCTGAGATTTTTTAGAAGATAAAAGTGGGGCCTCCTGCAAAAAGGTCGGAAAGCGCTGTTTTAGAGCTGCCTAGTGGATAAATACGACTGTTTGCAGCATCTATTTCGTTATAAACAATGCATTTGTCAAGTAAACCTTTCATGTGGCAACATTTTAAAAACAAGAAGACGTGAAAGGCAAAGGTAGAAAACAAGTGTTTGTGGATCAAGTTTTAATATTAACGATATCTTGCAATGCACTGAGCAATCGCAGTTAATCATAAAAGTAGACGATTTGAGCTCACAAAAAATCACGTTAACTGCCAATGCTTGATGCAAATCTTCTGCCCGGATTATGACGTTGAAAGCTACTCACAAACAAAACATTGTGATCTGTCTGATGGGTAAATATCTTTCCAGATTTAGAATTAGCATAGTTGATTTGATAAAATTTAGGAGTTAAAATTGCTGCTACAAAATTTTTGTTTTATCGTGTTACTAAAGGTTTAATAAGAATGGTACTCCGTTAGGGAATAATTTCTTGCTTAGTTTCAGGTTTCTTTATTTTTTTGTCAACAGGGCTTCTTTTGTTTTGGTTTCATAAGAGGTATTGGATTTTTGAAACATTGCAAAATGAATAAAACTTTTGGCATTGAAAGCAACTACTGCAATTTTTAATGAGGACTTATTTAACGCTTTTTTGTTCGCAGTACAACCCATTCGCTTAAAATTAAATGTTCCTTAATTCTGACATTTCAATGTGGCGAGAAAGTATATTAGTGAATAACGCACATCGAGAGAACAAGTGAATTAATAAACGACATTCCCAAGCCTAAATTTATAAATGTCCGGGTTTTCAGTTGTGGTGCTTTAGAACTATAGAACTAGGTGCTCTTTGATTTATATTGCACCTATCTACCAAGATCATAAAACAGATAAAGATTTGGAAGACTATCCCTCGGTAGAAAAGATCTATTACATAGGAGCCCTTATTAGTAACCTGCCGACCAGTGCAATTTTTCAAATAGGCCTATTGCTGGCGACACGCAAGTTTATCCTGCCTCTTCTGTTGACGATGACATTACTTATCGCAATTCATTTCAGTGTTTGTGGGGTTGGTTTAGAATCCAAATGTTTCGTTAGAGATACTGTACAGGAGCGTAAATGCGTACCCAAGGTTTTGAAGGGGAGGGGGCGTACTCCGAAATATCTTCAGTAAAAGTGTACCTAGAGGCACTCCTCTGGGTACGCCACTGAAGCAATTGCAAAGAAAATGCTTCTGATAGCACTGCTAGCAATAGGCCTACAACTTCCAAGAAATAGTTAAAAAATCCGAAATTATACCATTACGTTAGATACACCCAACTAATCGAACACTACAGTATATACAGTAATACCAATTGGCCTAATATTCTATAAATCCTCAAAGAACCTATGGACATATATGAGGATTAAGAGAGAAAGTAAAGCTGTTTGAGGCCGTTGGCAAAATTTTAAATGTCAGATTTGGGCTTAGGCCGACTCTGCGTAAATCGAATCTAGTTTTCCCTTGCAGTATTCAGGATTTTTTTTGCGACTATGTGAATAACGAAATAGCGTACCAGTACTTTGGCATTGTAATGAGTAATATCTTGAAAAGTTAAATAGTCTATGTAAAAAACGTTTTCACTCATTCTGACCGCATGTTTTCTGCTGATTTTTTTTTTTTCTTTATTGATGTGTAAAAATATTTCCATTTTCGATCAACTTTTCGAGATTTACCTCTGGGCCAGCAAAGCCTTAATCCGGGAGTGAAAGATGTTAATAATTATATCTTACAAAACTATTGAGTGTTCATATCTGGGTTAGTAAAATTTTCAAGATAATAAAATGATTGACTTTACCTCTACAAATAAGGACATACGAGACGCTGGATGTACAGTTTTTATAGGAGCAATCTACTGCAAGTTCCAGAATAGGCCTACCATTTAAACAGATTTATTTCTAAGCAGTTATAGGTTACAAGCCGGATTTACTACTAAGCAGAAATGTATAGAAACGGGTAGATTTTAGGTCGAATTGTTTGCAAGGTTATTATTGTTGCACGAATCAAATTAACCTCATAAATGTATTTTCTTTATTCGATTACAGCTCATATTGCTTAAAGCTAACTACTGTTTAACCGATCAGATGGCCGATTAGATAGAGCGTCTGTTTCTGGATAGGTAGACTCGGGTTTCGATTCCGAGTCGGGTCAAACCAATCACTTAAAAATTGATATTTACAGCTTCCCTGTTTGACGTTCAGCATTAAGGAATAGTGAGAAGAAAACGAGAAGTTTGTTTGTTGTACCGTTGGGAAAGGCACTTAACGAAATTCTTCCCGATCTATGTGTGGTAGACAGATGGCCGGCAACTCCTAAGTGTGCTCGTATCGCGCTCCGTCGCTTTCTCGTGATAGGAGGGTAAACATGTCAATAAATAAAAATAATATCGTGATTAATACAGTATATGAGTTCATATTAAGCGACTGACTACACAAGGAGATTCTCAGGTTGATTGAGCCATATTTCGTAACTGAAATCAAGATGCAGTAAGAGCAATGTAAAAGGTGTGATCAAAAGTTGCCTGCGAAGAATGTCCAAACGCACTTTTTGCGAAGGCATGACAAGTCAGTTTTGTTTACTTATGTGACTCAGTAAAATCTGGTATAGGTGCAAAGTTTTTGCATATGTCAGCTGCCCAGCAGTGTTAGTACGGTACTGTAAATTGAGTTGTTATTTTGAAACTGAAGAGCTTTAACTTTTTGTACGAAAATACATTCTTAGGACGCGTTCACATATTGCGGTTTTCGCTACCAGGCACGAAACTTTATTTCGATGTTAAAATGTAGTATTTCTATAAACTTTGAAGTTTGTTATAGGGATGTAAAAACTAATAGTTTTAACCTCTTTAAACTACCGAAAAAAATTTCATAATCTTTAAAATTGCGTTCACAATAACAAAATTAAGTTTCGCGTCTGGTCGTGAAAACCGCTATGTGTGAACGGGCCCTCATAGTAGATGATAAACTTTTACTCGTTCTTCGAATCATTTCCGAGCAGTTATTACTATCATTTTAAAGAAGCAGCTATAAATTTTGGGCTGAATTAAGTCGCTGTTTTATTGGTTAATAATACGTATGAAAAGTCTCACCAAAGCAACATTGGCTTTAACAACAGATGAGCGGTAAACACTAGAGAGATCCGCTTCCCAGCTTTTATGCAGGCATTACTAACACTAAAATTGAAAGTAAAGACTCTAAACACATTTACCCCTTGATGATGGTATATTCACAATAATTATAGGAATGCTCAGGATAAGGAAATGGTGGTGAATTGCCTACCACCATGCCGGTTTACAAAATTTCAGCAATATGAAAAGTTTATTGCGCAATTGCAAAAGTTGTTCGTTTTGGGGAGCAAACTTTGAAAAAAATTGGAGATCAAGTGAAATTGTGTTCAAGTTTTACGTTTGAAAGTGAAGATTTTTTTAGAGATCATTATACTGTAACTATAAGGTTAGAAAAAAAAGTTTTTTAGGTGCCAAATTTTTTCGAGCAAAACTTTTTCAACTCCCACCTCAAAAAACTAATATTGTTTTCGTGTTTGAAGCTTCTCAACAAATACCGTCGCAGACATTTATTTTATAGCCATTCTTTATACATCTATTCTCTTTACGTTTTAATGCGTAGCTCAGTTTCCAAGTTCTCTCTATAATTCTTACCACACCATTTTTCGAATTTCCGATTTTAGTGGTCAAATTTTTGATAAATTTCGTAGTTGAAGGAAGTATTGAAAACATCATGCTTTTTAAGCTGAATTAGAATTGACCAAACGAAATGTGAACGCTTAGTTAAGTCGACCAAACGACCAAAACAAAGTACAGGTATTTAAAAAAAAAACGGGATGCAAGTACTGTAGAATGAATTTGTCTACGGCCCAGCCGGGCTCTTAACGCACATTCCGTACTAGGTTTATAATCATTAATTCACTTTCCGACTTTCGGACTTTCGGCTTTCCGACTTCCACTTTTGGGCCAATCAGCAGTCAGCATATTCTTTTTTTCTTTTTGGTATATTTTTCAATCTCTTTTGGTATATAGAGACGTACTTCCATGCGTCGGCCATTCTCGAGACCAGACTACTAAACGCTGCAAAGTTTTCGGAGTGAGGTAATGAGTGTCCCAACGATAAACTTTGAAGATAAAAACTGCATATTATCTTAACGCAAAGAAGAACATCTTAGGTTACCATAGCCCTCAAGAAAGTGAAAAGGGATAAAGCAAAAATAGTAAACGTATTAGCAATCAAGTCCTGCAAAATTAAGAAGTAGGAAACGCATGGTTTCAAGGCTAATATTTCTGGAGTCTTGCAAAATTAAGAAGTAGGAAACGCATGGTTTCAAGGCTAATATTTCTGGTGCACAGTTACGCTCGTATAATCAAGAAGTAAAAGACAAAAAATCATAAAATGATCGTTATTTAAAGGCTTCTTACATACCAATACAAACAAACATTATGGCAGTGCCGAGTCTAGAGCATAGGACCGGTTTCCATTTTAGAACGTTGCTACACCGGATAGGCAATTTTTCAGACGTTAGTGTCATAGGGCCTATTTACCAGGCAAGCGGCAGCGTGAGTACTTCATTTTTTCTTTATTTGATTTTGACGCTTAACAACGCGCAATGCTCCGCAGCTGCATACGGAGCAAACCAAATTATTTAGCGCCTCTGGCGTCGATCTGGCGAGGACAGGAAGGAGCCGCCCTTTTGGGTCTGGTAGTAAGAAGGGCGAAACATGTCAGGCCCCCTCGGTTTTGGTGAAGTGCTGCCCTTCATGCCAGGGTAGTAAGAGGAAATACCAAAATTTTACCCACCACTTTGAATTCATTGCGAATACTTCGCCCTGGGTTCACCTTAAAATATCTCTAGACATTCTAGTGCAGCAGAAATGAGCTAGAGTGTTAGCAATTGCGTAGAAAAGCTTTTGTGAATTGCTTATTAAGTCACATGTAAGCGGAGAATGAAATTGTGCATTAATAATATTGGAACTGCAGTAGTAGGGAGTTGATTTTGTTGCACATTCATATCGTAAGCGGTGTATTTTTTAAGCCAGTATTTATCAAACTTTTGTTCTGTAGCAACCCCTTAACAACTTACTGACTATCAAACGCCTTTTAGACCAAATGGCAAGAAGCGATTATATGTTGCGTTCAACCTATTTGGTACTACGGACCGGTTTGAAACTGAATTTTTTCGCGGGCCGGCCGTTAAAAAATATCAAATGTTTAGCAACAAAACAGTTCATATTTATCCAAAACTGAAAATTTGTTTTACTCGGACTAATGTATAGGCGATTAAACTTTTTAATTATTTGCTACAGTAGCTTTACTCTAATTTTTATCGTAGCTTTTCAAACCTGATTTCTAACGTTATACTCTCTCCTAACTTGGTTATTTAGCCCAATCGTTTCTGATGTACAGTACGCTAGATATACGACAGAATGACTGCAAGTTTGAATTTTTACTGTGAAATCAAAAAAATTGCTGTTCTAATATGGTTAATTTCATGATTTTGAGTAACTTCACTGTTAATTTGAATTAACAACTATTTTTTTGAGTAAATACAGTAGTACGTTTTTATAAACGTACAAAACTTTTGCGTATGCTTTTATGCTCGAGTTGGCTAGGGTTAGGTTCGGTTGAAGCTTGGAAAATGTGTGGATGACGATACTTGACGTAAGGGATGGCAATCGAAATCGCATCGAATCGAACGTTTTTTCCCCAAAAATATTGCATTTAAGAATCGTATCGAAACACATTAAAAGAATCACATCAATAATCGCATCGCGTAAATAATGAAAAAAATATGCGATTTTTTGTAGGTCCTAAATATGCTTCTCGCTGTTCCCAGGTACACTTCTTAATTTCTTTAAAGAGTGAAGTAATTAAGTAACTATTTGGTAGCAGTGAAATTTAATCGACTTCATCGCAAAAACGAGCTGTCCATCAAACAAGATACTTTTACAATTTGGCGGCGTCCCGCTGCTTTTAGCGAGAGAATTTTCTCGCCTCTGATATTTCGCCCAATTAGTTTCATTTCGACCTCGATTTTCAATTTACACCTTTAACATTGCTTTGATTTTAATTACGGGTAGATTTAATGCGAATGAGTACTCCTTTGAAGTGCAAACTCACGCTGTTTGTAAATAATTTTGTAAAAAGTGAGTGTTTAAAGTTGCTCAAAAAAAAATCGAAATAATTGATAATCGCAAATGCAAGCACAAAAAATCGCATTGGAAAAAATTTAGATAATCGCAACCAGTGGCGCACCCAAGGTTTGGCAAAGGGGGGGGGGGAGCACGACCAGGGCCTGGGGGCCAAAGGGTTTTTACGTTTTTCGCATAAAAAAACACTCATTTTAGCATACTTTTTTATAGAAAAACGACATGCCGGTACCTGTTCGCGATTGTAGTCACCATATAGACAATAGAGAATACAAAAATATTTGAGTCGCCCATGTCTATGAGCAGAGACTTGGCTAAAATAGATGAAAAAACGCTGCAACCATTGTTGCTTTATGTAACTGTGGACTGAAAGTTGGGTTTTAGCAGTTTATTACAATTTTTTTTAACGTCGGGGTCAGGAAAAAGGGGGGGAGACGTGGCACCGTGCCCCCCTCTGCGTGCGCCTACGATCGCAACAAAAATCGCATCTGCAATTTACGTGAAGTATCACATCGCACATCGCATCGCAAAACCTCTTCGATGCGATACGGATTGCCATCCCTGTTTGACATTACCCGTATCTTGTAGGTGTTGCTTTAAATAAACACACAAATAGTTAATGTGTTATAAATAAATTTGCATGTATAGGCCGCTGATGACAATAATTTATGGATGCTGAGGCTAGAAAACGTAGACGTCGTGAATATCAGAAGAAATGGGTGGCAGTCAAAAGAGCTCGTGTTCGTCACAGTAAAATAAACCCCCCTGCTTCTAATGATGATCTTGAGCTAAATAAAATTGGCACTGGTACTAGTTCTGTAATAAAAGATGATGAAAACGTTAAAAAATATTCTGTATTGGGGCAAGAAGACGTAGCATTATCTGATGATGATGATAAAAGTAAATGGAATTTGGTCGATGAAGGCTGCTCTTGTTTGCAGCTAACAGAGTAATTACAAGACGTTTGGTACCAATAATGTTGTAATGAATCGGCTTTACATTTAATAGGCCGTTAGCTCAGTAGCAAAGCGCACGCTATCGGTGCGGGAGGTCTGGAGTTCGATTCCCGGGCCGGTCAAATCGTCACAGTGTCGCCAACGACTCGCCACCGTTGCGACGATTCTTCGGAGCAGTGTAGCCCAGGCGCTAAGCCGCGGAGATGGGCCCCGTAACTAGTTACACGCTTCGGCGTAATACGGCGAGTATTACGAAGATTTGATTTTTTTGATTTAGTATGGTTTGCTTGCGCTGTATAGTTTATGTTGATTTGAGTTCTGCCTTTTGCTTTGCAGAGGATTATGAACGTGCAAAAGCTTTGGAAGTTCTAGCTGAAGAAACCTCTAATTTAGATGAAAGTGGTTGTGGCAAAGAACGAAGAAACAAAAAACGCTCTAGATTAATATCTGAAAGTGATAGCGGTTCGTTGATCGACTGACCAAGTTTTCTTATTCGCAATATAATTTTTAATGATTAGATAATTTTTTTTACGACAGAAGAGAACCGCACAAGTGCTAGAAAAAAGAAACGCCGGTTTACAAATGGAAGCGACCACATGTCAAGTTCGTCACTTTCTCAATCGTCCCCAGGTTAGTTTTTATCGGAAAAAGTAACTAATTACTCAAAAAAATAGATGACCAAAGAAAAGTTATTCGATTGAATATTTAATACAAATTGTTTGTGATTTTATATTAAATTATAAAAGTAGTGGAAGCATTGATGAACAAGCAGTCACTTTTTTGCTCAGCTTCAAGTACCCCTTCAAGAAGCGGAGGACAGACGTTGATCATGCGCAAAGAACAAGATAGTGAAGATATCGTTACCGCAGGTAATGGTCATTTACCGTATTTACTCGATTGTAAACCGCCCTCGATTGTAAGCCGCACGTTTTAAGCGCTAAAAATTAATGTAAGCCGCCCTCGATTGTAAGCCGCACGTTTCAAGCGCTAAAAATTATTGTAAGCTGCATCTGTACTGGTGTTAAATCTAAAAAATAGGTTTCATAAACCGATCTAATAAAATGTTTTGCGTACCGGTAGTTGATAAACTTTCTATTCTCGACAACAATAGCAGACAACATCAAATAGGTATTTTGTGGTTGTTTTTAATCGTTAACAGCAAGCAAAATAACACCGAATAGCGAAGACGCAATTACCAAGTGTTTCATGAAGTTTTTCCTGTTCTTATTTTGTCTTTGTTCAAGCCACGCTGCAAGCATGCACGTTGTAACAATAACAAATGTAATGATCAAAGTGGTTGTCGCTTTGCGCGATTTACATTAACTTTCGCAATCATGGCGGGAAACGATTAGCACCACAATTCAGTTCGCAAAACAAACACGTGGCTGTGGACTAAAAGTGCAGTTAGCACTTTCTCACGCTTTTGGGGTGAACTGAATTTGTACATCGCCACATCGGATGTTTTGATAAAAATAATTTTTTTTAAATCGTTTGTTAAAAAAATGTAAGCCGCCCCCGTAAGTAAGCCGCCCCCGTAAGTAAGCCGCCCTCGAATGTAAACCGCACAAATGATGAGAAAATATTTATAAGCCGCGGCTTACAATCGAGTAAATACGGTAATTGCTAATCTGCCACACAAAAGTTGGTGTTTGGATCTTTACTCCCTTAGTCTGTATTCGTCTCACTCTATGCTCGTGTTATGAAAAACCCAAAACACAAGAGCAAAATTTTTAGTTGCGAAGCATTTACAGTCATCTCACACTGGAGACGCAAATCTTCTTTGGTAATTTCAGCTGCTTTAAGTGAAACTGCACAGTTTAGAAGCTTTGTGTGACAGAGATTAAAGTGCGGCAACACTTTGAATGTCATGCTGTAAGTGCTTTCCTGCTAAATAACTTGATGCAAAAGCTATGAAAGGTCGTTTTGAATACGGTTATTTTTGTCGCAAAAATACTGAAACTTATGCAATATCGACATTCTGCAGACTTTTTATGCTGTAAGGTGTGATGCACAGAGTGCTCGCAAATTATAGGCTCTGTTAACTCTCGACATCTTTTTGATAAACTGCAATTTTGATCATTATTGGTGCACTGTAAATAATATTGGACTGACAAAATAGATTTTTGATAAGAATGTTATCGTGCGATTTAAGCAACATCATATTTTTTAATATTTTAATGTAGTTAAACATTTTTTACAGAAGAAATCTATACTGATCGCCGCCGTAGCAGTTTTACTCAAAACTGTATTACCTTGTCCAACTCCTCGTATCAAGAACCATCTGTTGGTAAGTTATTGTTTGTGTTTTATATATTTGTTGTACTTTTCCTCTTATCGTGCGTGAGAAGGTGATGGAAGCGCTATAAAAAGCTTGTTTACGAGAGTAGTTGCCTAGGTCTGATGTACCATGCAGTGACTAGAGCGTGTGCCTATGGTGCGGTAGACTTAGGGTTCAAATCTGAATCGGGTTAAACCAGCGGCTCAAAAATAACTCTAATGGGACAAAGTGCATATTAAGCCGACTAGTTCACTGGTTGTGCGGTTGAAAAAGATGCTTAACGCTACATTTGGGGTTGACGCAGTCGAAGTCACGCCATTATCTAACTTGTCGCTTTTTTTAGAGATGGCTTAGTTTTGTCTCAAGGCTAAAACAGTGCACTTGAGAAAAAACGAAAAAAGTATTTAATTGCAAATTTACCGCAAATTATTTCTCATTTAATATTTATAAAAGTAGTAGAAATTTCAAGAACAACAGTCAAATTTAGTAACATTTGTTCTTACTTAGCTTCAAGTACCCCTTCAGGGAGCCGAGAACCAATATGGCTGACCACGGGCAATGAATCAGATCTTGAAAATGACGCTACCGCAGGTATGATTCTTAAAAACACATAGTGCTAGAAACTTTAACAGCTTTCCTTGAAGGCATATGGCTGAAATAATGAGGGTGTTTATTGAATTTAGCTTAGCCTAGATTTTGCATTGTTGATTGTTGTTTCTGAACATGATTAGGTAGGCACGTATACGTATTATTTACAAATTACGTTTTTGGAAAGGAATAAAATGGAAGTACTTACCCAGAAGTAAGAAACCGTTGTCGCGTTTTTTGCGTTGCTGATTTGGAGTTTTCTCAGCATATTCCAAAAAAGTTTTATCATCAAAATTGCACATCAAAGGAACTGTTAGTTTGTAACTTTAATTACTAAAATTCATTTAACAAAAAAGATGACCCGACCCCCCTACATACAACTGTGTATTCAATTTAGGATTGTGCTTTTTTATCAATGGAGCTTCTTGAATTTTAAAGAGGAAAATTAAAACTAGAGAACTTTATAAATTTTAGTTCTTTCAGTTTTAATCTGCCTACTCGATTACTGCTGATGATGATAACTGAAGTCGTGTTATCAAAACGTTCAGTGACGAACTTTACTCTGGCTTTAATTTTCATCTTCAAAGATATTTTTATCCCATATTTACTGTATTCTTGAATGTTGGTTTTGTATTCAGTGTTGCACGCCCTAATCACTTTAAAATTGTCATTCTTCACGTGTCGGCGTGTTGTCATACCAATGTATAACATATTCGCGTCACACGAATAATATGTCATACATTCGAATGTGTCATACATTGGTATGACAACACGCCATTTGAGTACTAGAATACAAGAGAACTTCCAACTCAAAAGAAAATCAGCAATACAGGGTCACATAGATAAAATTGCCAAGTCTGTAACCAAGTTAACGCGAAGAATGACAATTTTAAAGTGACTAGGGCGTGCAACACTGAATACAAAACCAACATTCAAGAAACTTTATTGATAAAAAAAAAACACAATTCTAAAATAAATACACAGTTGTATCTAGGGGGGTCATCTTTTCTGTTAAATGTATTTTAGTAAGTATATTTAAACTGGTGTTAATTTTGATGTTGATTCGTATTTTAGTTAGGGTAATGCTGTTGTACATTTTTACCCTGTACACATGTCCAGTTTATTAATTTTCGATGTCATAATTAAAAAAAGTGATTATAACATCAAAAACTTAATTGTGATGCAAAAAGCCCGTGGGCCTAAATTAAGTCCACTTAAACTGGACAAATGGACAGGGCATTTGTGTAGGCCTATTAATAGGTTACGTCATTTCACTTGTAATAGTATTCTTGTATGAAGTAGTTGTACGAAATAATGTGGTAATTGTTAGTAATAGTGAAAGCATGCCATATTTTTTAAATACTGTCATTTGGAAACTTTGTACTTGTAAATCCAATTTTTTTTTCTCTGAAGAGGATCAAAAGTTATGGTCAAAGACGTTTAGACTTTTCAAAAAAATGTTATCGATATTAAGTCTTTAATGTAAAATCGGTAAAATGGAATAGCTCTAAACAATTTTGAAAGTTGTCCCTAAGACCAAGTGAATGTATGAATCTATAGGCTACGAACTAAAGTTGATTTTTGATCTATTGCAGATTCTGAAAATATGATGAAAATAATTCGTCAGCTAAAAAACGAAATGAAAACCCTTCATCGCAGCAACGCAACAATTATTGAAAATCAACGGCAACAGCTTAATGTACTTACACAGCTGTTGAATGGTGGTGGAGGAGTCGTGAACGACGAAGAACTTCTCTCTGAACCATTATGCGATGTAAAGGAATTGGAACAGTTTTGTTCTAATTTAGCCGAGCGTACTGCTCAAAAGAAGCTGGTGAGTAGTTCTTACACATTACTCTTTAGACTGTGAAAGCATTTTATTGTGCTAATACAGCGTCACTTGGCTATACCTGAGTACCGGTATGTCCGATGCACACCTGATGGTTCCGTGCAAGGGTAACAAATCCTTCGTAACGGATTTGGCGGCTGCAAACAAATACATTTATTTTGTCATGTACTTTGGATGACTGCTGGTTCAGAAACGCAAGTTTATTTCGTAATCTCCCCTACTACACTTAATAATTTTTTTATTTAAGGCTTTAAAATAAGCTTAGTTAATTAAATGATCGATTAAATTTTGACTCTATTTAGAAAATATTGAGTAAAAGCAAAGCTCACCCTCCTCTAGCAAAGTGCTCAATCACTATCAGCTAGAGTTTATATTATTATATAAAATAAAATCACTACTTTCATAAACCACTACAGCCTGTGTCGCCGTTGTCAGCTCTTCAAGTGGTATCGGTGCATCTAAACGCGAACGTACTTGTTAATCTATGGCTTTACCGGAAATTCATTCTCATTGGCTGCGGCTTCGTTTTGCACCGATGCAGCTTCCGGGTTGCACAGCTGACAGTTCCCCGAAGTGTTGTACAGCAGCAGATTTTTTACCCGCAAATTCGAGCAAAAATATTTAAAAGAACATGTATTATGGGAATAAATGCCGAAAACACTAACTCAAATAAACTTTACAAGCTCTTGAATATCGTTTCTTATATTTCGACCAGTTTTAGCACAGGTTTTTACTTTATTTATATTTTACGTTCATGTTTAGATACACCTATATCACCTGAAGGGCCGACAACGGCGAAATAGGCTGTAGTGGTTTATGGAAGTAGTCATTTTATTTTATGTTATAGATATTATCGAGGTAAAAAAAATTTTCTAGTGTTTTTGTTGTCTGTAGATTGGCCTTCTAAGCAGCCTCGGCGGAAGAGGAATGGGGGATATGGTCCGCAATATGATGCGAAAAATGGGCACCAATGTTTTGTGGGCACAATTTAGCCTAAAAGGAAAAAGGGGCAAAAGAAGCTTCAAAGAAACTACTTTGTTGCCTTATATTATAAGTAAGTAAGATCGCAAGATCAGCGGCTTGTCTTCACAATAATTACATGTGTGCAACTGTACATAGCCTACTCATACAGTCTTAATGCTTACTTGTCCTTAAAAATAAATTTACGTCCTTGACTGGTTTCTTCTACAGTAAATAATGGATCATCCTTTGGACTGTGTTTTTTGATTTTGCTTTATTTTTTCATTTTGTATTTTCTTCATTCTATATCTATAACTTACTTAGTCTTATCGATATCCAATTACGAACACCTAAGTTAGCAATGAGAACACTAATCTCAAACGTTTTTCGTGAAATCTAACTTTACTTTAGATCTTGGATGCTTTATGCTAATAATTCATTGCATTTTCGCAGAGGCTACGCAAAGAAACATTAAAGAAGCCAAGGTAGCAGATATCGAGTTAGCTGTCGCGGATGCTTTAAAATATGCGCCGAAAAACAAAGTGAGTACATGATCATTGAGTCACATTTCGTAGGCTATCAGCGAATATTTTCTAACTTCTATTTTATGTTATATACTAGAGAAATGAAGAAAATGAATTACTCTTTAACAAAAATTAATTTTGAAACATTATCGGTAAAATTTTGCACCAAACTAGAAATGTATGGTGATAACTTAATTTAATTGAAGCTGGGTATCGCTGAGCCCACCTCCCATGCACAGCTTGACCTAACAAAATTAGATAACAGAGGCTCTAGCGCTATCGTTATTCCAGAAATTGAAGAAACGAAATTCTTTCTTTCAGATCCTGTAATGATTAGGTTTTGCATTGACAATTTAAATTTGTGCACATCACTAGTGTCTATTAGTTCAGGGTTTCGAAACACAGTTATCGCTTTGCGATATACAGCGGTAGGATACTGTAGTGTAGTTTTAAACGTCAGATAATTATTTCTGGCAAAAAGCGTTTATTACGCTTGACAACTTTACAGTGCATAATGCGACATTCCACAAATAACCATAGTGTATTTTAGAATTCTGTGCCGTATGAAAAATCCTGTATGTGTTCACTTTTCCACAACATCTCCCTTTAATTTGCTATGATACAAACTATTTTCTTCAGTAATTTTTTCTGATTCTAGGGGCCCGATTTTCATTTTCGGGTCTTCAAAAAGTCTTAAAATTCACTGGCGAAAGACATATTTTTTTAAAAAAACATAAGATTATGAGTTGAAACTTTGACCAAGTCGAAAACACGTATTTAATTTAGTATTGTTCAAAGCCAATGCATTTGCTCGCTTTGGTTTCAATAAACTGCAAAAAAATCTTTGTTTTTTTCTCATTTTTATAAGCTAGATCTTGTCTTCTGACTTTGTGCTCTGTTTGGTAGCAAGTCGCATTCCCACCGGTCTACCACAACTGAACTGCATGGACACACTACGTCATGTCTCCCACGATAAAGCCTAGGCGTGCAATTAATTGTTTTTCGAAACGACATGAAAAATACACTTAATGAATTGTTCTCCCTTCTCCCGATGGTCCTTTTCATTGCTCGAACGTTTTCAGAAGTTATGATTACCAATTTATGAGCATTTGAATTAACTCGATGCGGAATCGATTTAGAGTCTACCGCTCCAGCGGAAACGCTCCGTCGTTCCATCCGCTCTGAGTCATTTGGTTAGTTTCTCATCGTTGTGATCTGGCATTACCTTGGTTTTGATGTTATGTAGAACTACAACATGGTTTAAAACTTGAAAGCGTTCTATATCATTGCATGAACATCCTTCTTGTTTTTTAGAAAGCTGAGTTAGAACGCTCCACCAGCCAAAAAGAAGTACTGGTGAATGAAGATGAAATTGACAGTGAAGAGGATCAACACGTTTGAAAATTTGTATTTTTTGTGATGTGTGTCTTTTACCGAGTGTTTTCTTTTCACACGCAATGTATTTTGAGAGCTAGCCGTGTTTTCTAATATATTCATTTCATTTTAAACCGAATGTATTTTGACAGCTTTACCGTATAGAACATCTAAGCAATTCATCGCATTGTCATATACGGCATTAATGCTGTAATCAACGTTTTTGTGTGATGGAGAAGCTTAATAGTATTTTGGTTGAAAAGACGCAGATTGACTGTAAAAACTAAGGGAACAAGTAATATTGTGTCGTACGAATAAAATAGTATTTTTGTGATCAACTAGTGTGACGTCTTTGTGAAAAATGCCTGGATGGAACGTAAAAATGAAGGAACATTTTTATAAACTTTTGTCCAAGAAGGTTGAAACCATTATTTTTTGCAACAAACCAATATTGTAACTACTTGCACTTATTGCTACCTTACTCTTTCATTCATGATGATCCAACACTGTAAGGCCTATATCGGAATAGCAACGTAAACTAATCTGACAAGAGTAAATTTGCCATATGATGCAAAGTAATGCTTTGCAATGCAAAGCATTACTGCACTTGCATTAACAACATTAAGGATATCATCATTCGCTATTTTAAGTGCATCACTTGAAACAGACACATCAATTTAACCATTCCTTAACATGAATTTTTTAAGGCTTAATGAAAGCTAAAAATTTGATTTAAGATGCTTTGTAGGAGGAAGAACTAAAGCCGCACACGTCCATCCATTTTTTTAGCTGACTTATCTCATGGCATTTGTTTATCAATGCACTGAACATAGATTTCAGCGGCTCAGTGAAAAGATTGATATGCAAGACGCCTAGTAAAGTGTGTTTTTCCTCTTGCTTTAGTTTCTATGAAATGTCACCAAACCGGTCCGTCGTTTTGCCAGCGCGTAGCAGTCTTTTACGACAATCGATGAACATGAGTTACCCAACGCATGCCGTTTCCGCTTATCTTTAACGCCAAAAATTGGGTACATTTCCTCACCAGGAACTTTTCGCCTTCAAAAATTATTAGCTTGCAATACATTGAGTTGTGGCCTAAATCGGTTGACGAGATCAAGTTATGACGAAAATGGGACAATTTGACAGAAAAAATCGGACATTTAAAAGAAAAACGGGAGAAAAAACTAACGCAGAAATGAAGGAACCATCCCTTACCGCACAAAACAATCGAAAGCGGAAAAAGTCAGGCCAAGAGTCAGTTTTTTTAACGCAAGGACCAGAGCCAGGAGAGAGGACATATGGTACTGTGACCCCCTCCCTGCGTGCGCCTATGCCAAAAGTGTGTGATTACAAGTTACAGTACTGTGGAGCACTAAAGTCAATTTCTAAATTTGACACCTCAATGAGCACCAAAAAGGCTTTTACGTAACAGAAAAAGCCTTTTACGTGATGCCTTTTCTTGTCAAAAAGTTACTTGGTTTTCAAAAAAAACTTTGTCGATAGTTGTATGTAGATATAAGGCAGAGTTTTTCAACCTTTTTCGAATCACAGAACACTTCTTGTATTGCAAAAGTCTCGCGACACACCCAAGAAAAAATTAAACACGTTTTAAGACTTAAAATTATTTACTCGTTTCCACTTATTTTCTCGTTTCAGTTATTTCTTGCAATAAATAAGAATTTCAAATGAATTCCAAATGAATTACTACGGAAATTCTACATGAATTCCAAATAATATTATAATAAATTTTAATTGAATTCCGGTTGAAAATCACTAGAGATAAGGATAGATACAAAATTTTTGCCTACATAAAAAATGGAGAAGTGATAACTGGGTAGTCTGCAGTCTCTTTTGCCCTCACTATGAGCCGTATCTGAAAGTGTTCATTTAAGCATTAGAAATAGTAGCAATTAACGAACGAATGATTATTAACAAAAGTATTCTTTTCTTTAATTCCCACCTATGTTCTCACGTAACAGTGCGAAAATAATAAAAAAGGGGACATCTGAGAAAAAGTCGGGACGCTCAAAATTAGATGAAAATACGAGACTATCCCGTTCAAAACGGGACGTCTGGTCACGCTATAGACCTAAAAACCATCCAGATTTTCCGGTGCGCCCGAGATTGAAATTAAAATGTTATGGTTAAAATCGCTTGTATCATCAGCACAATGAAAATCGAAACCCTAGCTGCTACAATGTTAAGTAGTTACAACGTTTGTTTTTGCGTTTTTGTATATGACTAATTGACCATCTGAGCAGCCGCAATGGGGCAAAATTTTCATTTTTAGGTTAATTCTGACTCCAAAAAAATGATTCCGACATACTGCTTAATGATCCGGAACTTACTCATTCAATTAGGGTCTCTTAAAATTGGACAGCAGAGAGCCATGTTTTAATATTTTTTTTTTATTTATTATTGGCATATTTATCCTCCTATCATGAGAAAGCGACGAAGCGCTGTACGAGCTTGCTTAGGAGTTGCCAGCCATCTGTCTACCACACTAAGATGGGGGAATCCCGTTAAGTGCCTTTCCCAACGGCACAACAAGTAAACTTGCCGGCTTGTTCTCCACACTGTCCCTTTAATGCTGAACGTCAAGCAGAGAAGCTGTGAATAGCAATGTTAAAGTCATTGGTTTGACCTGACTTGGAATCGAACCCCAAGTCTTCCGATCCAGAAGCAGACGCTCCATACCACTCGGCCATCTGATCGGCCATCTAAAACAATTAAAGAAAAAGACTGCCCCATATCACGACAGTCATTTTTTCCACACTTCAAACATTGAGTAGGCCTAAACAAAGAATTTGTTTTTCTAATCAATTTTTTGAGATCGCAAAGACGAGTTAAAACCTAAACGTCCACGTTTGACAGAAGATCATTTTAAGTATCTACAGAGAAAAAGCGTAACAGAGACACTAAAACTATCTACAGAGAAAAAGAGAAAAAAACATTTTAGAAGGTTCAGAGTGATGGCGCGAGCCGCTGAAGAGAAAAAGGACATTTTAGAACAGTGGTTCTCAAACTTGTCGGAAATATCGAACCCAACAGGTGTCATGCAAGCATACATCGAACCCTTAATTATAACCAGGAACGGATCCAGAAAATTTTAGAGGGGGATGCAGTTTTGAATTAGGTTGAATGTTAAATGAGTGCAAAGACGTTAGACGTCTAAACCGGAAAAAAGCATAAGCTTTTTGAAAATGTTTCACGTTAGGGGCGTATTCAGCATATTCTTAAGGCGGTGGAGGGTGGCATACAATGTTTACATTTTTTAAGCGTATTTTTTTCCGGAAAGTTAATTTGAAGCAAATTGAGGAACAAAAATATGGCTCTAGGGGGGTCGGTCCGGGGGTATGCTTCCCCGGAAAGTTTTCAAAAATTTAGATACTGTAATGGCCATTTTAGAGCTTTTTGAACAATTTTTATGGCAAATTCTGTTTAATTATATGATACATTTTGTTCGCACATTTTCGATTTATGCGTGCTCAAGGCGTAAAGATGATTGTTATCAAATAGGATAAATTATGGAAAAATTGTATTCATCTAAAACAGCGTTGAAAGAGTATGGTGGGGGTATGCATCATTCCACGCAGAGATAGTCATTTACTACAACTGTATGCCTTTTTGCAAAAACTTATTCTGATCTTAGCCGAACCCCTGCTACAGCCTCACCGAACCCCTGGGGTTCGGTCGAACCCAGTTTAAGAACCACTGTTTTAGAAGGTTCAGAGTGATGACCCAAGCCACCGCTATTTAAGTCAACTGTCAACGTCTTTAAATCAAAGCGCAGCTGTTCGTACACTCAGAAAAACTGGCTCTAATTTTCGATGAATTGAGATGACTGTAAAACAGATGCAGTGGTGTATAGCCTAGTAGATTGAACAAATGCGGTGATAAAAACAGAACATAAGCAATTTCAGTTTGTTTTTTGATTATGTGAAGGACAAGTTTTATCCATTATTATTTATGGAAAGAAGCATACAGCACTAAAGTTTGCCGAGTTAACTTTTGTTACGAGTTTGATCGATCTTCAGTTATGTTCTCGTATCGACATTTAAGCAATGATTGTAAAGTTGACAATATCGGACAAATTTTCAATATTCGCAATAGCATATTGTCAGATTCGTGCAAGGTGCATGATAATATTACATTTTGGAAAAAAACTTGAATAAATGATCGGCAGTACAGAACTGAAGTACAGCTTTGAAAAAAACTGTTTTTGCATTTGGCTTCAAGAACCATTCTTTCACAACTTTTTTGTTAGCTTTGAAAAAAGCTGTTTTGTTCAATAAGCATTTCGTGATGCACTCTTCAGTGGGTAATCGTGTCAATGGAAAAACATTTGCTGGCCACCGTTATACATTTTCAAAAATGATCGAGTCTTTCGCAGTAAAAAATGTGCCACATTCCATCTACTCAAGTAACACAAACTTTTTCAAAAATTTTAAAATCCTTCTGAACTGTTGTTTCATTTAATTTGAAGTCAATTTTTCTATTTATTTGTAAAAATAAGAATAGATTCAATCGAAATTATAACGTTTTGTTGAGTTGTTGTACTGCGATGTAGCAACAGCTTGGAATTTGATTATTTCTGTAGTCAAGTCTTTTTGTTATTCGACTAAATGTCAAATGCCACTAATTTTGTTTTTATTTGATAAATAGATGGACGGTTGCTGGAAATAGATGATACATATCTTAAAAAAAAATATTGAGTGTAGCAACAAAGTTTGTTTTTGAGATAAATAATGATTCGATTAGACTTTAAATATTCGATGAAGAATTCATAGAATGGGTAGATGCGAATGTGGAAGAAATGCCATCTAAGAAGAAGCTGAGAGTAATTGTGGGTGGTAACTGGTAAGTGATGCTATTTATTGAAATTGATGTAAAATGAATTTATCACTAAAAATAAAGCAATGCAGATTTGAAAAAAATTATACAGATATTGTTATCGAAAATTTTTTAAACTTGTTGCTACAGTATCTTCATATACGATGCCTGTGGAAACACACATATAAAGCAGAGCAAAAATTTGTTTTAAGTGCCGTCTTTCTTAAATATTCTGATCTATAATGTGGTTAAGCTGTAGTGTCAGCCGTCAGTATGGACATTGGACAGTTGCTATTGTGGCATCGTAGCATAGCGATGTTAACGACCAATCGGGAACGTTACAATTCCCCTTAATGTAATCTGTGTCAAAACGGCTCCATGGAAAATAATTTACTGTAATTAAATAGTTGGTCTTGCAAAGAATCATTTCGTTTCCGGATAAATCTTATTTATTTTGTTCCAGTATAATTTGTCTCATAAAACATCTAGTTGAAGCCTTTGCAGTATAAGCGTTTTTGAACTGATCTAGTCATTGTAGTTTGAGTACCCAAGTTTCAAGAAGTAGTAATGAAAATGAGTGTCATGAGAAGCAAGTTTTAAATTTTATTAACAGAGAAAAATATTCGTTTTCGGCCTTCGTCTTGAATGTTAGGCCTATAGTTAATGTTGGTTACGGTATAGTTAATGCTAATGTTAGGCACCAAGAAATTGGAATTTAAATTTTAATCATACTTGTTAATTGTATTAAGCAATCAAAGCACAATTACGTAGCAATAACAGTGCTTTTATTGTTTTAGTTGTCAAATATCAACGGAGTACCGCGTGATGACCATGACTCCGCTCAAGAAGTTTCCGTTCTTTGGGGATTGAGATGCAAATGACCTAATCGTAAGTATTGGTATTTATACATGTGCGTTAAACCAGTAGTTTAGGATGAGAAGCTGAAAATTTTTGGCGGTAAAATATTCTGAAATTCTATCTGTCAGAGATAGTCTTAATTATGGGAGGGAGCGAGGCAGAGCTTTAGGGAGGTTCCATTTTTTAAATCTCAAAAAAATTGATATATCTGTAATATAGGTATAAATTTGTGATACAATAGAGTCCTACGTAAATGAAGCGCACGTCACGATAATGTAAATCTACAAGATTAAAGGGAAATTACCGCAGGTTGTCATTCAGAAACGAGTAGGGTGTGTGGTGGCTTGAGGAGTGGCTTTGTCATATGGCTTTTTGCCAGGGGCTTTACGTCTTTGGTAGCCCTGCGTCCTGGAGTGTAAGTTTTTTCGAGATCTGAGATCCGAAAAAAACCTGCTCTGAGATCCGAAAAAAATCCAAAAAATTTGAGATCCTGGAAGTAAAGACTTTTTTTTCTAAGAGCTATTGTTTACGGTCTATAAGCGTAAAGGAAGAAATTTTAAGATGGCTGGAGGAATCTTCTTGAAAGAATTTCATACCCGAAAAATTTTTCATGATCTTAGAAAAAAAGGCCTACACTTCCAATAACTCAAAATATTTTTATAATTTTACTTTGTAGTTTGTAGCTATATATTTTTAAATTTGTCCAAAAAAAACTCTTACGTTTTCCGAAATAATCTTTAGATTGCCCGAATCATTATCAAAACTGTTCAGATTCAACAAATTTGTCAAACAAGTTATGATTGTTCCCCTGCCCCTCAACGTCTTACGCCAGAGATTTGCACCAATTAGTGTGAGTGAATAAATACACACCATGAAAGCGTAAATTTATTTTTTGGCGTTTGCTTTCATGTTTTAAAAAAATTAACGCGTAATTGTTGCGAGGAGGGCCCGGTTGATGGAGGACGCTCGCCTGTTCCTAAAAAGCCACCACTGCTACCCGTACCCGGTCAAAGTTTGAAAATCGTAGTTTTATGCACAAGATTTAGGGTTAAAAGTACCATAACCTACTGTAATTTTCGAACCGGTGCTTGGTGTATGGGTTAAGAGCGTCGACTTGGTAGCCGGTAGACTGGGGTTTTATTCCCAGTCGGGTCATACTAAAGACTTTAAAAATAGTATTCGCAGCTTTCGCGCCAGGCGCTCGGCACAAGCGGAAGTGCGAAGGGTTTTGTGTATGTGTTGTTCGTCATGTTATGTCCCTTAACAGCGTTCAATCATTCGTGATTGAAAATTGTAATGGGCCGACAATTGAAAATGGCCTAAACAATGTGTGCTTGCACCCGCTGTCCCGTACCTTTACCTTTTTTTACCTATACTGTAATTTTCATGTAAATGAGCTTTGATGACACCTAGCGGAAATTTCAAAAGCGCAAATAAAGTAGCTTCAGTAAAATCACTTCAGTGACGCTAAGCGGCAAGTGTTAAATGTTTTTGTGTCGTTCACTTTTACAAAGCCCGGTACTCACAGGCACAGGTTTTATTGCTTACAACTTGTTGTGCAAACCAAATCCTTAATCACTCTAGCTCGAAAGTTTAAATAGCGAATAGGTTTAGGTGTATAAGCTCTTCGATATAAAAAAAAACGGGTGAAAGTGAATAATTTTAATTAACTTCAAAATTGTATTTAGTTAAAATAATAAATTACAGCGCTTGTATAACTTCTCAAGTTTACTCGGAGGTACTTCAGCTTCAGCATACGAGCTGCTACAGGTTTACAAAACCTACCTTCCAAATGCAAACCAAACGCTGTGACTAGTAGGCCAAGTAAATACATGAATCTGTTGGCTACAATGAAAATAAATTTTTGTTATTTAGATCTTCAACAAATAATGAGAAAAATGCCCCATTTGGAAGACGAAATAAAATTTTTCTTTTCTATCGCAGTATGAGGTACTTAGCTTAATCTTAATTTACCAGCTGCTTAATTTACTGACACACCCGATTTGGGTTCCTAAAACACCTTGAAAAACCATGATGTATGTCATAACTTTTTTAAGCACAAAACGGTTTCTTGCAACTTTGACCAATTCAAAAACATGAATTTAATCTATCTAGCATTGTTAAAACCAATTTATTAGCTCACTCTTGTTTTTAGAAAATGCTAAATTTTTTTAGATTGGGACTGTTCCTAAGTCAGATCTAGCAATTAATTTTGTGTTCTATTTGCATGCAAGTCTGAAGTCCCGTCTGTTCTACCAACTTTTTAAGCGCTTAAGCAGTTGAATGTACCATGTTTCTGATTTCTGGTTGTAAACGAAAAAACCGGTAGCTTCAACTGAATTATAAGAAAAAGAGATGTTGGCGACAGAAATTTGTGGTTTCAAGCTTAATCGTCATTTTGATTATTTCTCATCGTTGTGATCTGGCATAAACAATGCTATAATGTTATGTAAAACTGCAAAAGCGTTTGAAGTGTTCTAGTTGCATCAACTTCACGCTTGCTTTTTTTTTTAGAAACTGAGTAAGCACGTCCGACGATTGCAAAATGCAGTAACTGAAGACATTAAAAAGAGTGATGAAGATTGTTGAAGATTTGTATCGTGTGTGACGCAAGATTAGCCTAGGCAATTCTGTTTTTTTTGTGCTGTGAGTTTTTTCAATATATTCATTTTCTGCAAAACCGAATGCATGTTGACAAATTAGCCATGTAGATTATTTAGGCAATTCAATTACAACCACAAAACGTGTCTTTTAGATTTTACGTTTTATCTACGTCTTTCCCACCGAAACACCACGTTTTTTATAACGACAATACCACTTTTATACCACATTTAATTGTCACCTACTTTGGTATAAAAGTAGTATTCTCGTTATAAAAAAGTGGTGTTTTGGTGGGAAAGACGTAAATAAAACGTAAAATCTAAAAAACACGTTTGGTGGTTGTAATGTGGTAGACACGTTGCCTACAGACATAGCGTGTTGGTGGAAAAAACGTGGAAAGTAGGTGACATTTAAATGTGGTATAAAAGTGGTATCCTCGTCATCAAAAAACGTGGTGTATTGGTGGAAAACGCGTGGAAAAATTGTGGAAATTTTATGTGGTATAAACGTGAATTTCACCTTGATTTTGCAACGTGGTTAAAAAGTGGAATACTCGTGGCTAGTACGTGGATTAACCACAAGTATTCTACGTGTCGGCGAGTCCACAAAATCACCTGGAAAACACGTGACTTAACCACGTGTATACCACAACAGCGTTACGTGGTAAAAACGTGGTAGGAACGTGTTTGTGTTTGCTGGGTGTGTCTAAGACTATACGCATAACTGGTTTTGACTTTTCTTCGTTTTTAATGTTTTTTGGTTGGTCTACATTTAGTGTCAATTCTATCATTCAAAAAGTGAGGGGGCCACGTTGGGGTAAAGGTACCGTAGTAAAGGGGACGAGTGACAAAAGAATATGAGGGAAAAATGCTAGTTTATAAGTTTTTTGAAACCAACTATTGGAAAGTAAAGGTTTGTATTGTACAACACAGTAGCCTGCGTGGGCTTGTTCAGCCTCCACAATAAAAGCACCGTGTTTGGAATTTACACCTTTCATAGTTTTGCTCTCGGTAATGCATAATAAAACTAACACATAAAATTTTTAGAATTCTGTCTGTTTCAAATTGCAGAAATTTGTAAATTGCTGTATTTGCAAGTATTTTTTCAACCTCATGCAGAGTAATGTGATGCAACAGATTGAGATAAATTTATTTTTGTTATGCCAAAACATAAACGGGAAATCTTGGAACCCTATATTTTAGGGTAAATTTCCCATCTCAGCTTCTCGGCAGGAAAGTTGTGGTATACATTTTTTTGAGCTAGTCCCAGTCTGGCCAGTTCCGGTTGTAAGCTATGATATACTGTAGTATCAGCACCAGTAGGCATACCATAAAGAGGTCTATACAAGAAGTAATGCAGCACAAATAATGGGTGCTATAACATGGGCAGCACTTGTGGTTTTGAAATTAAACCATTTGGGTTAATAGATCAACAAAAAAGACCATGTACTTATGTAACATGCCGATACTGTTCCACATCTGATAAAATTGTATTTAAGCTATACTACCTTTGCACTCTGCATGTTCTAAATATGAAATCGCAGCTTTTTCACTATGCATTTGTTTACAGAATTTATATGCAATGATTTTTTGCTCTTGCTAATACTTAATATTACAGTTTCAGCTAAATTTACGAATTTGCCATGGTGTATACTTGTTGTGTACCAAGTTGCAGTACTGGGTATAAGTCATTTAACACTACAGAAAAAGAGGCTACCACTATACATATTTCCAGAAAATGAGGATTTGAAAACAAAGTTGGATCAAAGCTATTCCACGCAAAAACTGGAGCCCTACAACTTCACACTAAGTTTGTGCAAAGCATTTTGATAAGGATGATTTTATCATAAAGAATCACGTAAACTTGCTCGAGATTCTGAAGAATTAAGCCGAATGCGCTTGAAACGATCAGCAGTACCACATGTTTTTTCAAGTCTTCCAAAATATCTTTCGATTCAATCAGCTAAGCCTCGCTCTACAGCAGGGGTGGGCAATTATTTCACACGAAGGGCCAAATTTGGAAAAACTGTTAAAGCCGCGGGCCGCATGCTGATTGAAAAACAAGGTGAAGACCTTTTTTTTTGAGATCACGGTCCACGTACGAATGTGATCTCCAAAATAGAGGTTTTCACCTCGTTCTTTATTCCAATTTTGCACCGTTCAGGCTTATTTTTTGAAAATCACTGTCATCCATGATCTCTACAGGAAAAAATAGGTCTCCCGCTCAATTCACGGTGAGAAATTAAGTTTGTGTAAGTGCCGGCGGGCCAGAATAAAAGGACCGGCGAGCCGGACTTGGCCCGCGGGCCATAGTTTGCCCATGTCTGCTCTACAGCATCGTCATCTTCTGCAAGATGCGGCAAAGATAATGCTCTTGTTTCGCAAAAAAATGAAGCGTTGTCTAAAAATGAATCTTTCTCAACTTTTGAAGAATGTAACCAAAAAATCTTGCTGGAACTCTTACTTGGCGGTTATGCGAAAATGTCTGGTGAAGGTTTTATGCTATTTCACTGCATACAGGTTGGATGTTCTGAACAACTCTGGGACGCACCACAATAGCATATGTCATTGTCATACACAACCTTCAAGCAAAGCCTTTTGTGCGTGTACTAATATTACAAAGTCTAGTTTAGTCATCTTAGGACATCTAAGGTTCTCCAATCCACTACTAAATTTACTTGCTCTTTGCAAATGATTGTCTGAAGTTGACAACTTAACAATGACGTAATACCGACGAAAATGCTGCGCACAGTTCAAAAATTAACCTCAAAAGCTTCGACTAAGAAGTAGTGTAAACCAGCGTACACTGTAAACGTTTTGATGCTTTTCATTTGCTGTTTGGGTTTGTGCTGAAGGTATCATATTGCATAGCACTTAATCACACCTGTTATATCTATTTGCTTTTTAACTTGCTCGAGATTCTGAAGAATTAAGGTGCGATCACACTAACTGAGACGTTGAGACCTTTGAGACATTGTGCAGTTTTGTTTTTTATGACATCATATCGGCACAAAGTCTTGTCATAATAAGATAAACCTGCACAATGTCTCGAAGGTCTCAACGTCTCAATTAGTGTGATCGCACCTTTAAGCCGAATGCGCTTGAAACGATCAGCTGTACCACATGTTTATCAGCTCAGATGGCCGAGTGGTATAGAGCGTCTGTCTCTTGAGCTGTACACTCGGGTTTGATTCTAAGTCGGGTCAAACCAATGACTCTAAAATTGGTATTCACAGCTTCCCTGCTTGACGCTCAGCATTAAAGGGACAGTGTGAAGAACAAGCCGGCAAGTTTACTTGTTGTGCCGTTGGGAAAGGCACTTAGCGGGATTCCCCCATCTTGGTGTGGTAGACAGATGACTGGCAACATTTAAGCGAGCTCGTATAGGGCTTTGCTCGCTTTCTCGTGATAGGAGGATAAATATGCAACTAACTAACTTTTAAGCAAAGCATTAAGCCTCCATGCAAAACGCTATCCTATTCAAACTGTCACTACAATGACTTGTAATACCATTTTGTTAGTTGTACTTTAGTGTTATGACTTGTAGCGCTGACATATTGTCAGAATTGGAAAAAATGCGTTTGACCCTACTAGTGTCACATGCAAAAATGAGTTGTCATCCCCTTGTTCTATATATTCCTGTTACGGGGCCCCCTTTTTGTGTGCCCCCCCCCCCCGGTCGGGGGGCGCTAGTTTCGGCACTGACAAAATGCTAAAAATCAGATCTGAAAGGCTGAAAATCAGAAAAAATGGCAAATTAATCAAGCGCGGGAAATTTCTCGAAAAAATTTTCCGGGAATTTCCCGAATTCCGAAAATCTCGAGAATTTTTGGAATCCCGGAAATTTTTCATTTCCCGGGAAGTTGAAAATCTGGGAAAAAAGTTCACCATAATAGTCAAGAGTTGCAACTATCTTTGCCAAAATATGGCAGGAATCACAACCGGTACTAGGCCTACTCTACAACTGAGTTATCACCATCATCATCATCAATCCAGTTTTAATTTGGTTTTTTCCTCGTCACCGAAGGTGGCCGAATACACCTCATCCCTCCGCGATCGCTCTCACTTCTTCCCTCCATCTCGTTCGATCTGCAGCTTCTTCGATCTTCAACCCGACTTTCTTCACATTCTCTACCACCTGCCTCTTCCATGTCATTTTTGGCCGTCCTCGCTTTCGCTGACCATTCACTTCCATCATCATTGCCTTCTTCAGTATATTATCATCTTCTCTTCTAATCACATGTCCATACCATCTTACTCCATTCCATCTAACGTTTTCTTCAAACCCAACATCTCCATCAGCTCCTCCGCATTCTTTCTATCCACTAATTTTACTCCACACATTGACCTGACCATGGCTCTTTCAGTTCTTCTCAAAATTGCCATTTCACTTTCCCTCAAATACAATGTTTCACTTCCATGCAACATTGCCGATCTTACACAACTTTGATAAATCATCTCTTTGATTCTCACAGAAAACCTTCTTCCACGTAACAACTCCCCGCATTCTCTAAATTTCATCCATCCTATCCATACTCTTGAGGTCACGGCAGTTTCACACCCACCACTATCATTCAGCCTGTCTCTTAGATAACAAATTCCCTTCACAGTCTCCACTTTATCGCATAATACCTCCACTGGTTCTTCCGTGCCATCTCCAACATCTGTGCATCTTCTACAAACAAAATCTCTGGCAGAACTGCAGGTCACCTTTTTCATGTTGGTGCACCTTCCATGTATCCACTTCATACACTGTGTGCAACACACAGCGTTAGACCCAACTCTTTTCCCACACACTCCAAAAAGATCTATTTTGCTCGATGTAATTTCACCTTCCGTTCCGCTCACCATCATCTTAGTCTTTCCAACATTCACTTTCAATCCCTTGCTTCCAATGCTCTTCTCCACCTTTGGAACCTTTCCCATAAATCCTCCAAACTTTCACTCGTCAGCACCAGATCATCCGCGTGCAAAATTTCATTCAACAATCCTTCTCTTGCATGCTCTGTCACAACATCAATCACAACAGCAAATACTAGTGGTGATAGCACAGACCCTTGAGTTACGTAAGAGAAAAACGAGAATTGAAATTACAGATGATAAACTACCGTAATCTGCCAGAAAAACAAAGGCCCATCTGCAGAAGTCAAACATGTACGGCAGTAATTATAAGTACAACTAAGGCGCACGAGGCAAATTACTTAAAACGAACAAAAGAAATAGGCCTACAAGAAATCATAATGCTAATGTAACAGCAGCCTCCAGATGTCCATTATTTTTACATTAACGATGCAGTAACAATGAAAAAAATTTCTTAAGATGTCATCAAAAATACAAACTTCTGATATGTTATTGAATTGGAAACAAAACAGCGTAACCACCCAAAAATAATTTTAAAAACTCAACTACGCTTTCGACAAGTTTTAGTTTAGTTTTAGTTTCAGTTTATTTGTCGCTTTAAGGTGTGTTTACCGATACGCGGCAAGCGGCAACGCGATTGCCTAATTTTTTTGTTTATTTCATTTTGACGTTGAACTGGTGGTGCGGCAACGCGATAAAAACCACGCGATATCAAGGAATTGTACCTGTACAATTTTTACCGCTTCATCGCCCGGTTTTAAAAAATGCTTGAAGTAACCTTGACGACAGAAATGAGACAATGCACGTGTGATTGTTACGATATCATTGAACAATTATCTTGCTAGACGCAGGCTAGCTAATTTTATATCGCGTTAACGCAGGCCAGTATAATTTGTAATGGTAATCGCATTGCCGCGTGCCGCGTATCGGTAAACACACCTTTAGGATCATATCATAACAACACTCGCAAATATAACACATAACAAATTATTGAAAAAAAAAACGACCGTAGACTGAAGGGACCTGTTACAGTCATCTAGTCAACAGCCCCCGCTATATGGACCTTGTCGCTCGTATAATTATCAGCGTCAGTACATTGAAGTAACGGTACGTGTTATTGTTAGGATAGACTTGTTGCGACACCACACATCGTGAATCATTATTTGTCGTTGTTTAATAAGCTTAAACGATTTTTACAGCTAGTTTTGAAGGCAGAGAAGGAGAAGGTTTTGATGTTAGGCGGAATTCAGTTCCATGTTTTAACTCCCTGATATAAGAAGAATTGTTGGAACTTTGTACTTTTCATGAGGGGAACAGCAAACATGAGCGACTTGGAGTTGCGGGTGAGGCGAGAGTGTCTAATGCAAGATTTTGTGAAAAATTTGTTTCGGTTAGTTGGATGTTCTTTAGAGTATAAATAACGCATGCATGATCTTGGCCACTTCAAATTGGTACAGTTCGTGCAATTTCAGGATCTTCAGGTTGGTATGAGAAGGATTAGCACTTGTATCCCATTTCGTGCCGGTGATGATTTTAACGGCCTTGTTCTGAATAATAGAGGTTTTATGAAGATAAGACTTGTAGGTAGATCCCCAAATAGGGATGGCATAAAATAGGTGGGAGTAAATGAGAGCATGGTACAGTTGCAGCAATATTTCGATTGGAAAATACCACTTTAGTTTTACTAATAAGCCCGATAGTACAAGCAATTTTACGTCCAACTGAATTTATATGCACATCAAACGTAAGATTTTCATCGATCCATGGACCCAAATACTTGACAGAATCGCTCTTTGCTGTTTTCTGGCCATCGCATAAAATTTCAGGCTTTGGTAATATTGTCTTTGCTCCTGGCGATATAACAAGTGCGTTAGATTTGGAGGTATAACAAGTGCGTTAGATTTGCAGTGCGTTAGATTTGAATACATTTCTCCCCACATCCCCCTTACCTCACCCACACCCCAACATACTTTTTCACACCTACCCCAAAACTTCCCCACACCCCCTTCATCTCCCCTAACCTCTCCAACACACTTTCCCACACCTCCCCTCACACCTCTCCCCACATTTCCCCTTACCTCCCCCACACCCCAACACACTTTTTCACACCTCCCCCAACACTTTTCCACACCCCCACTGGCCCACATCCCAACACACTTTCTCACACCTCCCCTCACACCCCAACACACTTTTCCACACCTCCCCAACAATTCCCCACGCCCTAACATACTTTTTCACACCTCCCCCAACACTTTCCCAACTCCCCACATCTCCTTTTACCTTCCCCACACTCCAACACACTTTCTCACACCTCCCCCCACACCTCCTCTCACTTCTCCCCACACCCCAACACACTTTCCCACACCTCCCGCAGCACTTTTTTACTCCTCTCCTCACCTCCCCCCACACCCCAACACATTTTCCCACTCCTCCCCCAACACTTCCCCACACCCCCAACATATTTCCCCACACCAAAACACACTTTACCACACTTTCCCTCACCTCTCTTTACCTCCCTCTACATCCCAACACACTTTTCCACTCCTCCCCCAACACTTTCCCACACCTCTCCCTACACCCCAACACACTTTCCTACACCTCCCCCAACACTTCTCCTCACCTCCCACCACACTCCAACATCCTTTCCCACAGCTTCCCCCACAGGCCCACATCTTTCCTCCCCTCACAACCCAACACACACGAAATTGAAAATTAGCATAAAATCCTCCATAGCTCTTTGCGATGAGCGTATAAGCTCATTTGTACAGCACATGCGCTCTGATGGTAAATGAGCTCATTATGAACTCGTGCGCTCTGAAAGAGCTCAATTCGCTTTTCAGCGCTGTTGCTGTTGCCTGGTGTGCTCATCAATGTTCATCTACGCGTGCGTCAACGTGGCAAACGAAATCGAAAAGATGAGTAAACATACAATAATTTCAGAAAAATGGAAAGCCGATGAGGCAAAAATCACATGGACATGTCTTTTTCATAACAAACTAAAGATGTTGATCAATAAAGAACTGAGGTTAGTTTCAAATTATAGTGAACTGAAAATTCAACATTAATTGAGGGATACTGCGAAGTGAGCTTGCGCTCTTCGAGTCAGCAGCCACCCGTAACATATATCAAATGCGATCGACTCCAGCCGAGAATTGAACCCATCACGTAGGATCTGTCACCTGCGCGCGGTACCGCTAGGCCATGTCGCTGACAACACCTCCCCCAACACTCACAAAATGTAAAATTGCCTTTGCAGGGATTTAAACTTAAGGCTACATAATCAACGTCGGCGTTCTATAGTACCGGTAGCATTCAAGTAACAAACTTCTGCCAAGGGCGTGTACGATAATCATAGCCTATATCACACAATCAGCCGTTAGCTCAGTTGCTTTGCGCACACGCTTTCGGTGCGGGAGGTCGTGGGTTCAAATCCCGGGTCGGTCAAATCGGCACAGTGCTTTCAATCACCATTAATCTTGCTCTTTTTTACTAAAAGGCAGAAACAAAAGGGGGAATGGCATGGCACAATGTCCCCCTAAATACGCTCCTGCCTAGGAGTTTCAGACTAGGAGCTTGTGAACGGATAATAAGTTATTTTAAAGGAGGGAAACACCTTTATAAACGTCGATCTAGCTACTGTGTTTATGCTAGAAAAAAGCTTGAGTTCATCAAGCAGTCTCCAAATGACTTTTACTGAAGTAAAGTGCATGATATGTACCTACTTAAAAGTACTTCCAACGCCCTTGGCCAGAGGGGTCCTAGCCCCCTTTCCCAAATCGACATGCTTGGCCCCCCAATCAACAAGCTTACTCTTTTGAAGACAGCGGTTTTTGTGCTTAAATTTCAAACTCTGGCCCCTCCTGATAAACGCTTGGCCCCCTAAATCGAATGCTCTGCCGCCGGCTCTGGTGTCAGCAGACTTCAAAAACTTACATGGCCCAAGCCCAATTTTAATCGCAAGTGTATGAGCAGAATAGAGATTGGGCTGTACTCTGATTTATACAAGCTGGCTTTAAGTCCACACCTTACTGTAGTGTAATCATAAAATCATGAAAAACATCTGAAGAAATGCAACAAAACTGCTAAGATAAAATGATGGTCTTCACCCTGCATAGCGCAATAATTTTACTCCTCATCTTTTGTAGTTTTTTTTTTGTATACTATTACGTAAGATAAACCAAATTAAACGTCAAGAAATCTCAAAGCAATCAAATAACAACTTAGATTTGCGAAGACCCGCACATGCTAGCTGGTCTGTAGGCTACACTGCAGTGTGGCTTAAACCTGTAAACTGCTCTACTATGCAGCAAAATTTTAGAACTTATGAAACAACAGGAAGAATTGTTACGCTCTAACAAAATCCTTAAAATTTGGATGCATTGCACATTATAATTTAAAAATTTTGGTCTAAAATTTCGACTTTTGAGTAGCCTAAGATATAGCATAATTGAGTACCGGTACTATTACTATACTGCGTAGTCCATAATTTACGCAACCTTTTTTGCTTCCTGCACTTTGCAGTTTTACTTTTACCGCTGCATAATTCAGTCATAATGAAGTGATTTTACTCAAGCGCGTGCCTGTTACGACAACGTCACTATATATGTTGCAACAGCGTTGTATCCAACTGCCAGAATGTGTTGCAATTTTTGATCGCCTAAATTTTCATGTATGGCAACGCCAACATGAATAATCTGTTAATCTCCTGTATTAGTTTAGTTATGAGGCTGGATATAAAGTAGTATCATCATCAGAAACTCGCCCTGAAGAGCAGAAACGTTTGTCACACTCCTGCTTATGTCTGGCTACCTTGCTACATTAGGACAATACTCAGGACGTAAAAAGCTTGTGACCTATATACAAAAAAAATGTTGCACAGGTTCCTTGCGGTGCGAATTTCATCATTGCATTGAAGGAGAATATTTTCAAATCACTTTCAGTAGAGGTTGGTGTATCAGTAGCAGCATACTCAGAACTTTTAGATGAATCAATATCTACATTTTTCTGAGAATTTGCAGGTCCATAATTTTACTTTGATTCAATGACACAGAAATGAATTTTTCCTTATAATCTAGACCGCTTGTCTTCAACCTTTTTTACACAATCGTCCCTTTTTGAAAAGTGTGGATCCAAATTACTCCCACAAAGCATTGACGAACAAAAATAAAAAAAGATCTACGCGTCTGCAGACAAACAGTACTATTTTTCGACTGAAGATCGTTGAAGAGCGAAAAAAAGATCTACATGCAGCCCGCAGTTTGCCCAGCTTTGACGTTGAGGAATTTTTCCATAATTTTTATAAAATTTCGGTATTTGCTACACATTTGTAAAAGTTTTTCAAAGATGATTAAATGTATTGCTAATAAATCTGAATTTATTTCTACAAATTCACCACGTTTAGAAACAACTACTTAAAACCCGACAGTCTGTTTCACCTTATCTTATTCAAAAAGAATAGATTTTATTTGAAGACGATACCCCTGATGAACCCTCTTGAGTGAAACAGACTGTTGGGTTTTAAACAGATGTTATTAAACTGTGGTGAGTGAGTTTGTATATTTGCTCTAACTAACTCAGTTATCGAGCACTTTTTGAAACACTGATTCCTATTGTTAATATTATTGAACTTATTTCTATTCAAAAATCTATTGTTAACAATGTTGGAGGTAGAATTCGTCCACAACGGCACCTCAAGGGCATTAAAAACAACTGCCGTTATAGGAGAATTGACGTTACAGCCGAATTGCCCCAAATCGCCCTAAAACTGCTTTTTTAGTTTAATTACCGTGTAATTATGTGAGGTGATCGGTCGGTTGGCGTAGTGGTAACGACATCGCCATCGGTGCGGGAGGTCTAGGGTTCGATTCCCTGACATTGTTGCCAACGGCTTCACCACCTTTGCAAGGTTTTTCTGTGTTGCCCAGGCCCAAACCCGCGGAGATGGACCCCACAGATCCGTTCCACGTTTCGGCGTATTACGGCGAGTATAATGAAGATTTGATTTTTTTGTGCTTTTTTCGGACTGTCTGTGAATAGAACAACAGTAAGCTGAATTTGAGTGAATCTTATTGTAAACCTCCGTGGAGTCAGCGTTTCGTTGCAAGTTCTGCGATCTGAATCGCTACTTCAAAGACATGAACGATGATAAAAAGTTTTATCTGTCTCATTTTTTACTGGAAAGTTGTTTTGTCAACAAAAGACCAACTGTTCGGTCTCAGCGCCATACGCATTATCTGACAACGTTGCTGTAGCGAAATTAGGCCGCAAGACAGAGGGAAAAGTGTGTAAACAATAGTTTCAAATGCCGCACCGCCAATAGATTTAGCCTAGCGCACTGAATTAGCCTAGCATTATTTGATTTACGCAAGATTTACGATAAAATGACAACATAATCAAATGTTCGCTGTTAAATCAAAAGATTTGCCTTTGTAATTAGGTCAATTTTATGATTTTGAATGAATTTGCTATGCTGGGTCACCAGAATCGAGCTATGCAAGTATTTATTTCAAAAACGTCCGAAAATTGTGTCTAACGTTATGTTTCGAATTCAAAGCATTTTTTTCTGAAAACGCATTCGGACCGGTAACAAACTTTGCACGGGCCGGCAGGGGGCCACAACCCCTTGGTTGCCGACCACTGATCCACAACAACGTGGTTTCGCGGTACTTTTCAAAGATAGTAGTAGTAGTAGTAGTGTCTTTTATTTCTGCACCGTCAAAATAAATTAACACAGCAATATAGGATTTCAAATACAAACGGACACAGAAAAGGGAAGAAGCGACAAAACGATCAACGTTGTAACATGCTAGCGAGAGTGAAACTTGAAGATGAGGGGATTAGTAGGCATGGTCGCAACACCAGATGCGGTAATATGCTAATGAGATTAACCGTGTTTCCATTTAGTGTAATCTTGAAATAGATTTTGAAAAGTTTGATATTTATTTATCCAAATTTGAATTACTATCGGCACAGTGTAACCATATTACTAATAGTGGAACCACTCTCTGTGCTCAGTGTCCGGAACGAAAGTTAGAACTTAGATGTTGTGTTGCCATTTAGTATTTTTGTTTTCAAATTATTTTATGAAATTTACGAGGAGTTTCTAGTCTACTTTATTGTTAAAACTAGTTTGGCAATAAATGAGAAAAGTGAGAATTTTTGGCATGGGGTCAATGATAAAGTATGGGGAGTATGGGGAAGTGTTGGAGAAGGTGTGGAGGTTGTGAGGAAGTGTGAGGAGGAGTGTGGGCTAGTGTTGGGAAGGTGTGGGGAAGGTGTCCGGTGAGTGTGGGGAAGGGGTGAGGGAAGGTGTGGGGAAAGGTGTGAGGGGAAGTGTGAGAGAGTGTGGGGAGGTGTGAGGAGAGTGTGGGGAGGTTTGGAGAGACGTGTCAGGTGAGTGTGGGGGAGAGGTGTAGGGTGATTGATTTCTTTATCTTTACATATTCCCCCCATACTTCCTCACATCCCCAACACCTTCCCTACACCCCAACACACTTCCCCATTCCTCTCCCACATTTCTTCTCTCCTTCCATATTCCCCCCATACATTTCCCCAACTCCTTAAACTACCAAAAATTCTCCCATTCCCCCACCATTCATACTCTCCCAAATTCTCTATACTCCTCCATTCTTCTCCGATTCTTTCCCATACTCCCCCATACTTGCTTTATCATTAATCCCATACCAAAACTTCTCACTTTGCTTGTTTATTGCCAAATTTAGTCTAGAAATCAAGTACACTAGAAACTCCTTGTAAATTTCATAAAAAAAAAATTGAAAACATAAAAAAAATTGAAAACAAAATGGCAACACAACATCTAAGCTTCTTAAAAAGTTAAGCGTTTTTGTGGACATACGTAACAATGCTTTTTTGTTGAGCGGGTTTACTGAAAGAATTTTATATAGACCTACACTGTGGCTGTACTCTAAGAGACAACCGCGATTTGATTTTACGAAAAACGAAGAAATGGAAACACTGTTCATCTCATTAGCATATTACCGCAGCACTTTAGCTAAACGTCGCTGCTATTTATTTAATGTCGCTGCTGTTTATTAAATATCGCCGCTATTTAATGAATGTCGCGTTATTTATTAAATAACGTTACACTTTGGCTGTTATTGTATTTTTCGCTGCGTTTCAGCGGCAGTTCACTTCACTTTAACTAAATAGCTGTAGAGCTGCGTAAATGTTGCTAAAAAATCGTACAAAATTTGCTAAATCGTGTTTTTTACAACGGCGTCCCATATCCATTTTTTGAAAGAGTGTAGTAACTATTTTGTCATTCTCTGCCTCTGTGGCAGTCAAATTCAATCGACTTCATCACTAAAACGAGCTGTACATCAAACAAAACACTTTGTTTTAAAACCCAGCGACGCCCTTCGGCTTCTGGCGAAAGATCTTTCACCCCTCTGATATTTTGCTCAGTTAGTTTTATTTCGACGGCGACTTTCATTTTGCACCTTTGATATTGCTTGGATTTTAATTGTGGGTAGATTTAATGCGAACGAGTAGGCCTAGTTTTGAAGAGCAAACTCACGCAGCGCGAAGAGATGGACAGAAAGCCAGCAGAGCTAATAATCACAGCTGTTGTGATATTTTTTTCATGATTTAGGTTTTCGTTCTCAAATGAAACTAACTAAATCCATTTTCTAACAAAATGTAATGCACGAAAGCTTGGTTAGGATTGCATAGTGCAATGATACCTTTTCACTATAGGCATGAGCAAATGACTTATTTTAAACTTTTTGAGGTTCTGCAGTCTGCACATTTACAGAAATGTGTCAAATAATCTAGAATAATTGATTGACGGTACAAACTTGAGAACAGAGCTGCCAGATTATTTTTGCCCCAAGTAGCCAAAAAGTAGCCAATTTCATTTAAAAGCAGCGTAAGTTTTTGACGCAGACTTCATAGCCACAAAGTCCAAGAAAACAGTATAATTTTAGCTACCATATAACGTTTTTGCTAAATCATGCACAATGAAGATAATCCGTTAGGCAAGCTTTATCAATATCTCACTGCATATTGCAGTGGTTCTTAAACTGGGTTCGACCGAACCCCTGGGGTTCGGTGAGGCTATAGCAGGGGTTCGCCCAAGATCAGAGTAAGTTTCCACAAATAGGCTACATAAAAAGCATAAAGTTGTACTAAATTAGTATTTCTGCGTGGAATTCATGTTTTGTTTCATTAAATAAAAAGATTTCAAGTGCGACAAATCATAGTACAGTGTTGGCTAAAGTTTGCACTGAGTGTTACATCGCATTGCGTACCTGATTTACTCCGACTCCGTTTTTTGCGGATTTTTGTTTTTGGTTGTTTCTGCCTTGCATCGGTTGTTTAATATTTCACCGACCGACTACCACGCTTTTGTCCTGCCCGTGTTCGCCGACAGGTTGGCGACGACAGTTGATAGTTATAATTAATTAGTACAGAATGTTAGTTTGAGATGTCGGTAGCCTACCAGTTAACATTGTTCAGTTCGTTGTGTTAAGGTGTGTTTACACAGAATACGATGAAATTTTTCGTACGTACAGTGACGTAGGCTAGGAAACAGTTAGAGGTTATGACGTAAAGCTACGTCACTTTGCGCGGCATTCTAGAATACAATCGTTAGGTGCTTCGCAAAACAACCGGTAGGAAGCAAAACTGTTTGGGTTTGAATTGCGTGGAAGATATTTTCGTCAACTGCTTATGTCAGAAATCTTGAGAAATTTCGTACGACAGCAAATCGGACTAAAATCGCATTTAGTGTAAACAAACCTGTAGGCTTCACCTGCGTGATTCTGAGTAGGGAAAAGCCTAGCCTATTACAGTGATAATAGTGGAGTGCTGATTAATGTATCTGTATGCATGCATTTGGATGCTATTGACAGCTGTATATTTTCATTAAGGTTAAAATGCTTGCTAGAGAGTTAACTTGCTGATGATTGGTTTGATTTGCTGGTGCGAATATTTTCGGTAAGTCAATGCATCTAGGCCTATGTTGATTGTAGTCTGTTGCGTTAGTTTGTATATTTTCTTACATTTTGTGTCTTATTTTACAGAAAACCCACATGCCACACACCGTGTACACACTCGTTGCAGAGTGCTCAGGTGTGCGTTTTCCGATTAAAAGCCCAGCTTATACCCGGTAACTCAAATCTCGTGTTTTGGTCTTGCCCTACCAGCAGGCAATTTTAGGACCTTACACTGAGTGTTTGAGTTATAAGTTATTAACCAGGGGCGGATGCAGGGGATGCATCTCCCCTAACCAGCCATTTTCAATGTTATTTTTGACGAATACAATTTTTCCATAATTTTGAACCTCTTTGATAACAATGATCCTTACGCCATAAACACCCATAAATGGAAAATGTGGGAACAAAATACATGGCAAACGGTACAGTTGGGAGTTGGTTAGCAATTTTATTACAAACAATACAGCCGAGATACAGCTAAAAATACTTGGGCGGACGTTTCGGCTCACATCTTGTGCCATTGTCAACGCTAAAAAGCTTACGTTATGCTGGGTCTTAAGCCATGATGCAAAAAAGAGGGAAACTGAGACAGAACCTGGAGAAGTGCTAGTAGGTCACGTGTTAAATAGGTGGAGTGGCAAGGATGTGGAGTCTAAGTTAAGATCCGGTTTGAGTTGTTGAATGAATAATGACTCGAGGGTGAGGAGCTTGTATTTATCTGGGGAGTGGGTAAGGATTTGTGGGTTGTTGAAGTCCACTTTATGGTGGGTGTTGGATTGGATATGGTTAAATACTTCCGAGGTGTCACTGGTTTGATGCTCTTGTAAACGTTTGATGAGGTTTCTTCGGGTTCGGCCAATATCAAAGAATCTACAGGAACAATTAAGACGGTATGCTAAGTTGCTTCTTCTGAGGTGGCTTTGGGGATCTTTGGTGTGAAAATAGTGCTTAAGTTTGGTTGTTGTCTGGATGAAGCGTAATTTGGAGTCTGGAAGTTGTTTCATGATGAATTGTTGCAATTCCTTCTCGATGTTATGTGAAATATTGCCCTGGTATGATAGTTTGAAGGTGAAGTGGTTACAAGTTTGGGTCTGGGTTTTGGGATGTTGGGAAAACTTTTTGTTCAAGAATTGTCTAATGCATCTGTCTATGAACCTAGAAGGATAGACTCAGCATAACGTAAGCTTTTTAGCGTTGACAATGGCACCAGATGTGAGCCGAAACGTCCGCCCAAGTATTTTTAGCTGTATCTTGGCTGTATTGTTTGTAATAAAATACATTATATTTTATGAAGGACTCGGAGTTAGGGGTAAGAAAAATTAAAGAAAATTTGTCTTGAAAGTTGTTCAAAAAGCACTAAAACGGCCATAACAGTAACTAAATTTTCAAAAAAATTTCGGGGAAGCATGACCCTGGACCCCCCTAGAGCCATATTTTTGTTCCTCAATTTACTTCTAATTAACTCAGCCGAAAAAAAACTTTTAGGCTAAAAATTTGATGCCACCCCGTAAAAAATTCTGAATACGCGTTTGACATGAAAACATTGTCAAAGGGCTGACTTACGTTCTTTTGCTGGTCTAACGTCTTCGTACTTAGTTAACATTCAACCTTATCCAAAACTACATCCTCCCACCAAAATTTTTAAAATCCACTCCTGGTTATAACTGGGGGTTCGGTGCAAACCTGCACGACACTTGTAGGGTTCAATATCTCCGACAAGTTTAAGAACCACTGGCATATTGCAATTTGGCTTCTTACCTATTGTTTATGTAAAAATAGCCTGTAGTTTTGGAAAAAAATAATTTTACACTTCCTTAGAAAACATTCTTTTTTTTAACTAGTCTAGCTGTGGTTGAATTGGCGCTCAACATATCATCAGTTACGCTTAACATGCACCTGCTTAATCTTAAAAATAAATTAGCTATAAGAGTTTGGAATATCTTAAATCATAAAAGAAAGAATTAAATATCAAAGAAGAAAATTTGTAGAAAACCACACTTTGTACTGATAGAAAAAACACACGCTCAAAATTTCAGTCGCCAATGCCTTAAGACTCGGATAAGATTGCACTTACATCAGGCCCGGCGCCAAAAAGTTACTGGCTCTCCTAATCGACATGCTATGAAAAAGCTGTTGCTGGCTCTCCCAAGAATAGCTTTGAAAAAGGCTGTTTTCGCATTAGGCTTCAAGAAACCCTCTGTCATAACTCTTTTAGAGTAGCTTTGAAAAAAGCTGTTGGCCCCAGAAGCTTTTCGTGACGCACTCGCCTGTGGGTAATCGCGTCAACGTGGAAACGAGAAAGCAAGGTCTGGTGATTCATAAATGGCAGTTTCAAACGGTAGTTACATTGGCGAATCCAAAAAGCCATTACAGCATGTAAATTTTCAAAATTTTGCCGAAGGAGCATGCCCCCGCACCCCTTATAACTTTTCTTGTTTTTCATTCAGCTTCAACTTTGTTCGGCTGAAAAAAATGCGCTTAAAAAAATGTGAAAGTTATGGCTCCCCTCTCTTTTGAAATTTCTCGCTACGCCACTGTTTACTATTGTGTCACAAGCAAAATAACAATAGACGAAAAGACTAAATGATACAATGTGTTATTACGATTCAATAATACTGACTAACGCAGTTTAGAAACTGGAGCATACAAAACTCGCGAACGCGTCGAGATATTTTTTCAAAAAGCGTCTCAGGCGTTGGCGCCGACCCAGAGGAACAACTTGGTGCTAAAAACTAAATTTCGCCAAAAAAGGGCTTACGCAGTTTTTGCACTAAAATTTGTAAAATATGAGCGTTCAAAATTGCTCAAAAAATCAAAACAATCGAAAATCGCACAAATAAATTGCAAATGCCAACTCAAAAAATCGCATCGAAAAAAATTTAGATCGCATCCGCAGTTTAAGTAAAGTACTGTATCACATCGCACATCGCATTGCAGTTTGACAGCCATTACAAATATCGCAGATCCTCTTCAATGCAATGCAATTGCCATCCCTGATCGCGACGAATCGAATTTATGAGCGACCATAGCCTGTTGCAGAGCCGGCGCCAGTGCAGTCGACTTAGGGGGGCCAAGAGTTTATCAGGGATGGCCAAAGTTTGAAATTAAGCACAAAAGCCGCTGTCTTCAAAAGAACAAGCTTGGTAATTGGGGGGAGGGGGGCAAGCATGTCGATTGGGGGGCCAAGCCCCCTTGGCTCCTATTTGGCGCCGGCCCTGGCCTGTTGCTTCGTTAAAAAAATAAATTTACAAAATACCGCAGTACTTTTGACACACACAGCAACTTATTCTTTCCAACATTCTCAATATACTGCAATGTTTTCATTGAAATAAATGAACCAATTGTTGTTTACAATAACAACTACGACGGAAATAAGCAAAAAGATTTTTGGTCGTACACAATTTCAACATCGATTTAACCAACATCGGAAACAAGTTTGTAATTTGGCTGATCATAAAAAAACTGTTTTAAACCAAACTTTTGCAAAACTAGTTTACCGTAAATGTTAACCAATGGTTGAATCACAATCTAATCAACCAGACTGTGATTCAGGATTGGTTTTGCATTTACTTCGAAATCCTGATAGTGCTGCTCATTCTAATGTTGATCAATTTTCCATTTTAGCTAATGCGAGAACGCAATAAATTCCACGTGGCGGCGCTGAAAGTAACCTTTCTGTGCCGTCAGAGAGTTCGTCTACTCGCAAAAAAGTGTTTCGTCAAATCGCTTCAATATCGTCACTGATTGGCGCTCGTGAATCCATAGCATCCGGCAACCAACTGCAGTTTTCCTTTATCAACCAATCACAGTCCTTCTTCATATTTTAACCAATCACAGTCTATTTCCATTTGTTGTAGCAGTTTCTTCGATGTAGCTGATCGAGATATATGAGCAGTTGTTTCTTCCTCACATTACTCTCACGTTAAGCTCTGAAGAGAGCGAGACGAAAACAGTTTGATGTAAAAAAAAATCTTTTTCAAGACTACCCATATTACAAAGATGTTTCCGATGTTGTTTGAATCGATGTCAATAATAATACGTAGGCAAGTTTGTTCTTTCTTGTTTAGTTTTTGTATGAATTTTTTGGTATTCCCTTGTACAGAAAATAATTGTAATTAATTAACAAAATATTGCAATCGTTTTCAACTCGCAGTGTTTCATTTAATTCGAAATAAACACACGAGCTTAATTTCAGATTTAGTGTATCTTCCGGAAAGTGCTAATGGAACATTGGTTTGCACCAATCACTTTCGCTTAAGATTTGTGTGCAAACATGCCTGCGATCAAGGACTCGCTTTGTATCTTCTTGATCCTAAAGGAAAACGCTGTCTTGACAACAAGATTTGGATTGATGATCCAACTCAAGGACACTCTGATGGTAATGAGATACGAAGCTGCCTGAAGCCAGAAATCAACTTTGATCGGCCGAAAAAAATGCGCTTGAAAAAATGTGAAAGTTATGTTTACTATTGTGTCACAAGCAAAATAACAATAGACGAAAGACTAAATGGTTTCATTGGATACAATGTGTTATTATGATTCAATAATTGTGCTGACTTACGCAATTTAGAAACTGGAGCATACAAAACTCGCGAACGCGTCGATATATTTTTTCAAAAAGCGTGTCAGGCGTTGGCGCCGACCCAGAGAAACAACTTGGTGCTACAAACTAAATTTCGTCAAAAAATGGCTTACGCAGTTTTTGCATTAAAATTTGTAAAATATGAGCGTTCAAAATTGCTCAAAAAATCGAAACAATCGAAAACCGCACAAATAAATTGCAAATGCCAGCACAAAAAATTGCATCGAAAAAAATTTGGATAATCGCAACAAAAATCGCATCCGCAGTTTAAGTAAAATACTGTATCACACCGCACATCGCATTGCAGTTTGACAGTCATTACAAATATCGCAGATCCTCTTCGGTGCGTCCCACGAATCGAATTTATGAGCGACCATAGACTGTTGCTTCATTAAAAAAACAAACTTACAAAATACCGCAGTACTTTTGACTCACACACCAACTTTATTCTTTCCAACGTTCTCAACATACTGCAATGTTTTCATTGAAATAAATGAACCAATTGTTAGTTACAATAACAACTACGACGGAAACAAGCAAAAAGATTTTTGGTCGTACACAATTTCAACATTGATTTAACCAACATCGGAAACAAGTTTGTAATTTGACTGATCATAAAAAAACTGCTTAAAGCCAAACTTTTGCAAAACTAGTTTACCGTAAATGTTAACCAATGGTTGAATCACAATCTAATCAACCAGACTGTGATTCAGGATTGGTTTTGCATTTACTTCGAAATCCTGATAGTGCTGCTCATTCTAATGTTGATCAATTTTCCATTTTAGCTAATGCGAGAACGCAATAAATTCCACGTGGCGGCGCTGAAAGTAACCTTTCTGTGCCGTCAGAGAGTTCGTCTACTCGCAAAAAAGTGTTTCGTCAAATCGCTTCAATATCGTCACTGATTGGCGCTCGTGAGTCCATAGCATCCGGCAACCAACTGCAGTTTTCCTTTATCAACCAATCACAATCTATTTCCATTTTTTGCAGCAGTTATTTCGATGTAGCTGATCGAGATATATGAGCAGTTGTTTCTTCCTCACCTTACTCTCACGTTAAGCTCTGAAGAGAGCGAGACGAAAACAGTTTGATGTAAAAAAAAATCTTTTTCAAGACTACCCATATTACAAAGATGTTTCCGATGTTGTTTGAATCGGTGTCAATAATAATACGTAGGCAAGTTTGTTCATTCTTGTTTAGTTTTGCTATGAATTTTTTGGTATTCCCTTGTACAGAAAATAATTGTAATTAATTAACAAAATATTGCAATCGTTTTCAACTCGCAGTGTTTCATTTAATTCGAAATAAACACACGAGCTTAATTTCAGATTTAGTGTATCTTCCGGAAAGTGCTAATGGAACATTGGTTTGCACCAATCACTTTCGCTTAAGATTTGTGTGCAAACTTGCCTGCGATCAAGGACTCGCTTTGTATCTTCTTGATCCTAAAGGAAAACGCTGTCTTGACAACAAGATTTGGATTGATGATCCAACTCAAGGACACTCTGATGGTAATGAGACACGAAGATGCCTGAAGCCAGAAATCAACTTTGATCGGCCGAAAAAAATGCGCTTGAAAAAACGTGAAAGTTATGTTTACTATTGTGTCACAAGCAAAATAACAATAGACGAAAGACTAAATGGTTTCATTGGATACAATGTGTTATTACGATTCAACAAATGTGCTGACTTACGCAATTTAGAAACTGGAGCATACAAAACTCTACAAAACTCGCGAAGGCGTCGAGATATTTTTTCAAAAAGCGTGTCAGGCGTTAGCGCTGACCTAGAGGAACAACTTGGTGCTACAAACTCAATTTCGTCAAAAAAGGGCTTACGCAGTTTTTGCACTAAAATTTGTAAAATATGAGCGTTCAAAATTGCTCAAAAAATCAAAACAATCGAAAATCGCACATATAGTTGCAAATGCCAACACAAAAAATCGCATCGAAAAACATTCAGATAATCGCAACAAAACTCGCATCGGCAGTTTAAGTGAAGTACTGTATCACATCGCACATCGCATTGCAGTTTGACAGCCATTACAAATATCGCAAATCCTCTTCGATGCGATGCAATTGCCATCCCTGATCGTGACGAATCAAATTTATGAGCGACCGAAGCTTGTTGCAGAGCCGGCGCCAGTGCAGTCGACTTAGGGGGGCCAAGAGTTTATCAGGGATGGCCAAAGTTTGAAATTAAGCACAAAAGCCGCTGTCTTCAAAAGAACAAGCTTGGTAATTGGGGGGAGAGGGGGCAAGCATGTCGATTGGGGGGCCAGGCTTTTCTGGCTCCTATTTGGCGCCGGCCCTGGCTTGTTGCTTCATTAAAAAACAAACTTACAAAATACCGCAGTACTTTTGACACACGCAGCAACTTATTCTTTCCAACATTCTCAATATACTGCAATGTTTTCATTGAAATAAATGAACCAATTGTTGTTTACAATAACAACTACGACGGAAATAAGCAAAAAGATTTTTGGTCGTACACAATTTCAACATCGATTTAACCAAGATCGGAAACAAGTTTGTAATTTGGCTGATCATAAAAAAACTGTTTTAAACCAAACTTTTGCAAAACTAGTTTACCGTAAATGTTAACCAATGGTTGAATCACAATCTAATCAACCAGACTGTGATTCAGGATTGGTTTTGCATTTACTTCGAAATCCTGATAGTGCTGCTCATTCTAATGTTGATCAATTTTCCATTTTAGCTAATGCGAGAACGCAATAAATTCCACGTGGCGGCGCTGAAAGTAACCTTTCTGTGCCGTCAGAGAGTTCGTCTACTCGCAAAAAAGTGTTTCGTCAAATCGCTTCAATATCGTCACTGATTGGCGCTCGTGAATCCATAGCATCCAGCAACCAACTGCAGTTTTCCTTTATCAACCAATCACAGTCCTTCTTCATATTTTAACCAATCACAGTCTATTTCCATTTGTTGTAGCAGTTTCTTCGATGTAGCTGATCGAGATATATGAGCAGTTGTTTCTTCCTCACATTACTCTCACGTTAAGCTCTGAAGAGAGCGAGACGAAAACAGTTTGATGTAAAAAAAAATCTTTTTCAAGACTACCCATATTACAAAGATGTTTCCGATGTTGTTTGAATCGGTGTCAATAATAATACGTAGGCAAGTTTGTTCTTTCTTGTTTAGTTTTGCTATGAATTTTTTGGTATTCCCTTGTACAGAAAATAATTGTAATTAATTAACAAAATATTGCAATCGTTTTCAACTCGCAGTGTTTCATTTAATTCGAAATAAACACACGAGCTTAATTTCAGATTTAGTGTATCTTCCGAAAAGTGCTAACGGAACATTGGTTTGCACCAATCACTTTCGCTTAAGATTTGTGTGCAAACATGCCTGCGATCAAGGACTCGCTTTGTATCTTCTTGATCCTAAAGGAAAACGCTGTCTTGACAACAAGATTTGGATTGATGATCCAACTCAAGGACACTCTGATGGTAATGAGATACGAAGCTGCCTGAAACCAGAAATCAACTTTGATCGGCCGAAAAAAATGCGCTTGAAAAAACGTGAAAGTTATGTTTACTATTGTGTCACAAGCAAAATAACAATAGACGAAAGACTAAATGGTTTCGTCGGATACAACGTGTTATTATGATTCAATAATTGTGCTGACTTACGCGATTTAGAAACTGGAGCATACAAAACTCGCGAACGCGTCGAGATATTTTTTCAAAAAGTGTCTCAGGTGTGAGCGCCGACCCAGAGAAACAACTTGGTGCTACAAACTCAATTTCGCCAAAAAAGGGCTTACGCAGTTTTTGCACTAAAATTTGTAAAATATGAGCGTTCAAAATTGCTCAAAAAATCAAAACAATCGAAAATCGCACATATAGTTGCAAATGCCAACACAAAAAATCGCATCGAAAAACATTCAGATAATCGCAACAAAAATCGCATCGGCAGTTTAAGTGAAGTACTGTATCACATCGCACATCGCATTGCAGTTTGACAGCCATTACAAATATCGCAAATCCTCTTCGATGCGATGCAATTGCCATCCCTGATCGTGACGAATCGAATTTATGAGCGACCAAAGCTTGTTGCAGAGCCGGCGCCAGTGCAGTCGACTTAGGGGGGCCAAGAGTTTATCAGGGATGGCCAAAGTTTGAAATTAAGCACAAAAGCCGCTGTCTTCAAAAGAACAAGCTTGGTAATTGGGGGGAGAGGGGGCAAGCATGTCGATTGGGGGGCCAGGCTTTTCTGGCTCCTATTTGGCGCCGGCCCTGGCTTGTTGCTTCATTAAAAAACAAACTTACAAAATACCGCAGTGCTTTTGACACACGCAGCAACTTATTCTTTCCAACATTCTCAATATACTGCAATGTTTTCATTGAAATAAATGAACCAATTGTTATTTACAATAACAACTACGACGGAAATCAGCAAAAAGATTTTTGGTCGTACACAATTTCAACATCGATTTAACCAAGATCGGAAACAAGTTTGTAATTTGGCTGATCATAAAAAAACTGTTTTAAACCAAACTTTTGCAAAACTAGTTTACCGTAAATGTTAACCAATGGTTGAATCACAATCTAATCAACCAGACTGTGATTCAGGATTGGTTTTGCATTTACTTCGAAATCCTGATAGTGCTGCTCATTCTAATGTTGATCAATTTTCCATTTTAGCTAATGCGAGAACGCAATAAATTCCACGTGGCGGCGCTGAAAGTAACCTTTCTGTGCCGTCAGAGAGTTCGTCTACTCGCAAAAAAGTGTTTCGTCAAATCGCTTCAATATCGTCACTGATTGGCGCTCGTGAGTCCATAGCATCCGGCAACCAACTGCAGTTTTCCTTTATCAACCAATCACAGTCCTTCTTCATATTTTAACCAATCACAGTCTATTTCCATTTGTTGCAGCAGTTTCTTCGATGTAGCTGATCGAGATATATGAGCAGTTGTTTCTTCCTCACATTACTCTCACGTTAAGCTCTGAAGAGAGCGAGACGAAAACAGTTTGATGTAAAAAAAAATCTTTTTCAAGACTACCCATATTACAAAGATGTTTCCGATGTTGTTTGAATCGATGTCAATAATAATACGTAGGCAAGTTTGTTCTTTCTTGTTTAGTTTTTGTATGAATTTTTTGGTATTACCTTGTACAGAAAATAATTGTAATTAATTAACAAAATATTGCAATCGTTTTCAACTCGCAGTGTTTCATTTAATTCGAAATAAACACACGAGCTTAATTTCAGATTTAGTGTATCTTCCGGAAAGTGCTAATGGAACATTGGTTTGCACCAATCACTTTCGCTTAAGATTTGTGTGCAAACATGCCTGCGATCAAGGACTCGCTTTGTATCTTCTTGATCCTAAAGGAAAACGCTGTCTTGACAACAAGATTTGGATTGATGATCTAACTCAAGGACACTCTGATGGTAATGAGATACGAAGCTGCCTGAAACCAGAAATCAACTTTGATCGGCCGAAAAAAATGCGCTTGAAAAAACGTGAAAGTTATGTTTACTATTGTGTCACAAGCAAAATAACAATAGACGAAAGACTAAGTGGTTTCGTCGGATACAACGTGTTATTATGATTCAATAATTGTGCTGACTTACGCGATTTAGAAACTGGAGCATACAAAACTCGCGAACGCGTCGAGATATTTTTTCAAAAAGTGTCTCAGGTGTGAGCGCCGACCCAGAGGAACAACTTGGTGCTAAAAACTAAATTTCGCCAAAAAAGGGCTTACGCAGTTTTTGCACTAAAATTTGTAAAATATGAGCGTTCAAAATTGCTCAAAAAATCAAAACAATCGAAAATCGCACATATAGTTGCAAATGCCAACACAAAAAATCGCATGGAAAAACATTCAGATAATCGCAACAAAAATCGCATCGGCAGTTTAAGTGAAGTACTGTATCACATCGCACATCGCATTGCAGTTTGACAGCCATTACAAATATCGCAAATCCTCTTCGATGCGATGCAATTGCCATCCCTGATCGCGACGAATCGAATTTATGAGCGACCAAAGCTTGTTGCAGAGCCGGCGCCAGTGCAGTCGACTTAGGGGGGCCAAGAGTTTATCAGGGATGGCCAAAGTTTGAAATTAAGCACAAAAGCCGCTGTCTTCAAAAGAACAAGCTTGGTAATTGGGAGGAGGGGGGCAAGCATGTCGATTGGGGGGCCAAGCCCCCTTGGCTCCCACTTGGCGCCGGCCTTGGCTTGTTGCTTCATTAAAAAAACAAACTTACAAAATACCGCAGTATACTTTTGACTCACACACCAACTTCATTCTTTCCAACATTCTCAATATACTGCAATGTTTTCATTGAAATAAATGAACCAATCGTTATTTGCAATAACAACTACGACGGAAACAAGCAAAAAGATTTTTGGTCGTACACAATTTCAACATCGATTTAACCAAGATCGGAAACAAGTTTGTAATTTGGCTGATCATAAAAAACTGTTTTAAACCAAACTTTTGCAAAACTAGTTTACCGTAAATGTTAACCAATGGTTGAATCACAATCTAATCAACCAGACTGTGATTCAGGATTGGTTTTGCATTTACTTCGAAATCCTGATAGTGCTGCTCATTATAACGTTGATCAATTTTCCATTTTAGCTAATGCGAGAACGCAATAAATTCCACGTGGCGGCGCTGAAAGTAACCTTTCTGTGCCGTCAGAGAGTTCGTCTACTCGCAAAAAAGTGTTTCGTCAAATCGCTTCAATATCGTCACTGATTGGCGCTCGTGAGTCCATAGCATCCGGCAACCAACTGCAGTTTTCCTTTATCAACCAATCACAGTCCTTCTTCATATTTTAACCAATCGCAATTTATTTCCATTTGTTGTAGCAGTTATTTCGATGTAGCTGATCGAGATATATGAGCAGTTGTTTCTTCCTCACCTTACTCTCACGTTAAGCTCTGAAGAGAGCGAGACGAAAACAGTTTGATGTAAAAAAAAATCTTTTTCAAGACTACCCATATTACAAAGATGTTTCCGATGTTGTTTGAATCGATGTCAATAATAATACGTAGGCAAGTTTGTTCATTCTTGTTTAGTTTTGCTATGAATTTTTTGGTATTCCCTTGCACAAAAAATAATTGTAATTAATTAACAAAATATTGCAATCGTTTTCAACTCGCAGTGTTTCATTTAATTCGAAATAAACACACGAGCTTAATTTCAGATTTAGTGTATCTTCCGGAAAGTGCTAATGGAATATTGGTTTGCACCAATCACTTTCGCTTAAGATTTGTGTGCAAACTTGCCTGCGATCAAGGACTCGCTTTGTATCTTCTTGATCCTAAAGGAAAACGCTGTCTTGACAACAAGATTTGGATTGATGATCTAACTCAAGGACACTCTGATGGTAATGAGATACGAAGATGCCTGAAACCAGAAATCAACTTTGATCGGCCGAAAAAAATGCGCTTGAAAAAACGTGAAAGTTATGTTTACTATTGTGTCACAAGCAAAATAACAATAGACGAAAGACTAAGTGGTTTCATTGGATACAACGTGTTATTACGATTCAACAAATGTGCTGACTTACGCAATTTAGAAACTGGAGCATACAAAACTCTACAAAACTCGCGAAGGCGTCGAGATATTTTTTCAAAAAGCGTGTCAGGCGTTAGCGCTGACCTAGAGGAACAACTTGGTGCTACAAACTCAATTTCGTCAAAAAAGGGCTTACGCAGTTTTTGCACTAAAATTTGTAAAATATGAGCGTTCAAAATTGCTCAAAAAATCAAAACAATCGAAAGTCGCACATATAGTTGCAAATGCCAACACAAAAAATCGCATCGAAAAACATTCAGATAATCGCAACAAAAATCGCATCGGCAGTTTAAGTGAAGTACTGTATCACATCGCACATCGCATTGCAGTTTGACAGCCATTACAAATATCGCAAATCCTCTTCGATGCGATGCAATTGCCATACCTGATCGCGACGAATCGAATTTATGAGCGACCAAAGCTTGTTGCAGAGCCGGCGCCAGTGCAGTCGACTTAGGGGGGCCAAGAGTTTATCAGGGATGGCCAAAGTTTGAAATTAAGCACAAAAGCCGCTGTCTTCAAAAGAACAAGCTTGGTAATTGGGAGGAGGGGGGCAAGCATGTCGATTGGGGGCCAGGCTTTTCTGGCTCCCATTTGGCGCCGGCCCTGGCTTGTTGCTTCATTAAAAAACAAACTTACAAAATACCGCAGTACTTTTGACACACGCAGCAACTTATTCTTTCCAACATTCTCAATATACTGCAATGTTTTCATTGAAATAAATGAACCAGTTGTTATTTACAATAACAACTACGACGGAAATAAGCAAAAAGATTTTTGGTCGTACACAATTTCAACATCGATTTAACCAAGATCGGAAACAAGTTTGTAATTTGGCTGATCATAAAAAAACTGTTTTAAACCAAACTTTTGCAAAACTAGTTTACCGTAAATGTTAACCAATGGTTGAATCACAATCTAATCAACCAGACTGTGATTCAGGATTGGTTTTGCATTTACTTCGAAATCCTGATAGTGCTGCTCATTCTAATGTTGATCAATTTTCCATTTTAGCTAATGCGAGAACGCAATAAATTCCACGTGGCGGCGCTGAAAGTAACCTTTCTGTGCCGTCAGAGAGTTCGTCTACTCGCAAAAAAGTGTTTCGTCAAATCGCTTCAATATCGTCACTGATTGGCGCTCGTGAGTCCATAGCATCCAGCAACCAACTGCAGTTTTCCTTTATGAACCAATCACAGTCCTTCTTCATATTTTAACCAATCACAGTCTATTTCCATTTGTTGCAGCAGTTTCTTCGATGTAGCTGATCGAGATATATGAGCAGTTGTTTCTTCCTCACATTACTCTCACGTTAAGCTCTGAAGAGAGCGAGACGAAAACAGTTTGATGTAAAAAAAAATCTTTTTCAAGACTACCCATATTACAAAGATGTTTCCGATGTTGTTTGAATCGGTGTCAATAATAATACGTAGGCAAGTTTGTTCATTCTTGTTTAGTTTTGCTATGAATTTTTTGGTATTCCCTTGTACAGAAAATAATTGTAATTAATTAACAAAATATTGCAATCGTTTTCAACTCGCAGTGTTTCATTTAATTCGAAATAAACACACGAGCTTAATTTCAGATTTAGTGTATCTTCCGGAAAGTGCTAACGGGACATTGGTTTGCACCAATCACTTTCGCTTAAGATTTGTGTACAAACATGCCTGCGATCAAGGACTCGCTTTGTATCTTCTTGATCCTAAAGGAAAACGCTGTCTTGACAACAAGATTTGGATTGATGATCCAACTCAAGGACACTCTGATGGTAATGAGATACGAAGATGCCTGAAACCAAAAAGTATGTGGTTGTTAATTAGCTCACAATTTTTATAATCTAAAATTAGTTTTACTTGAAACATACAATGCGTGTTATACATTGGTAGCAGTTAAGCCTAAATTCAGTATTCAATCTAAAAACCCACAAGACCCTGTTGAAAAATAGTGGGTTAGATTAAACAGAAGACTCGTCAAATAGTGTAGTTTTAAAGAACTGCTTTGTATAGCATGAAAGACGTTGAAAAACTGATTTGCTTTTCAATGTGATATCAATATACTCATTCTGTTCGTTTTTGAAAGCCAGTGACCCGGAGCCGTAGCAGCCGCCCATCAAACCCCCCAATTGGGGGACACATCGCCAAAAGGAGCCCCAAATTGTCTTAAAGTTGCATCAATTCAAAGTCAAATTTTTGCTTAGCGAATTGCGTTAAATGGGATTTTTTATGCTCAGATTCTGTATTTCAGTTTTGAAATTCTTCGCTGTCGTTTCCTTTTAAATAGCGTTATGAACTGCATAATGATGTCATAAAGAATATGGCCTAGCTGTACTGTGTGTAAGAATGCAGGTTGGACTTGAAAAAGGACACCGGTGCAGAGTTGGGTCCAATCATTTTTTAAATTTTAAATTCAAAATCATTAATTTTGAGAAAATTGAATTCTAGTTTTTTAACACCTTGTGAGCAGATTTAAAACTTTATCTATTTATTTATTCGCATTTTTATCTTCTTATCACGAGAAAGCGACGGGGCGCTATACGAGCTCGCTTTGGAGTTGCCGACCATCTTGTCTACCACACTTAGATGGGGGAATCCTGCTTAGTGCTTTTCCCAACGGCACAACAAACGAACTTGCCGGCGTGCTTCACACTATTCTTTTTATGCTAAAAGTCAAGCAAGAAAGCTGTGAACACCAATTTTCAAGTCATTGGTTTGACCGGACTCGGAATCGAACCCCCGAGTTTACCAATCCAGAAGCAGACGCTCTATCCACTCGGTCATTCGATCGGTAAATTGAATTCAATCCTACTCTAGTTCTGTGTAAGTAATCATAACCTGACACCGAATAGAAAAGAACATTAAAAGAGGTTTCGATAGTTCGACAACGTCTGCTTTCCAAGAAGTACAGTAAAAAGAAAAAGAGAATGAAAATAGAAAAAGAGAACTTTTACTTACGATGCCAATGTTAAACATGTAGCTTTTGAGGAAGATATTCAAAGCAAAATTTTCCAAACAACTGATGACCAGGCTATTATATCGATACTAGAAAGTTTTGCTGACGTGTGATGTCCTTCTGTCTTTTCATTCTTGTTTACACCCAGCAGCGTTGTATATGAACAGCCATTGTCGGCAATATGATCTGGCAGCACCGCATGCAGGTTCAGATCCTTTGCGACGGGTTCGATTCACGGCTGGAGCCTATTCTATGTGATGTATATACCGAATGGTTGCTAATCAGCACGGCCTAAGTTCATTTGGCAGCTCCTTTCAATACCGTTGAACTTTTCATTCAATTGTAATAAGTGCTCACTTGCCCTGCTCCTTGAATTTACAAAATGCGTTGTTACTGTTCCAGTGCTGTACAAAGCTTCAAAAAATTGAAACTTATTAAAACGTTTGATGGATCTAATATGGCAAACAGCAGACTATTTTTTACTTTTCTTCTATTGGCATTTTTGTCCACCTATCAAAGAAAGTAATAAAGCGCTGCGCGAGCTCGCTTAAGAGTTGCCGGCCATCTGTCTACCACACTTAGATGGGGGAATCACATTAAGTGTATTCCCAACGGCACAAAAAGCGAACTTGCTTAACGTTAGCCCTTTGATGCTGAATGTCTAGTACGGAAGCTGTGAATACTAATTTTTAAGTCATTGGTTTGACTCGACTTGGAATCAACGCCTGAGTGTACCGATCCAGAAGCAGACGCCCCATCCACTCGGCCGTCCAATTGGTTCTTCTCCAGCCATGTTGTCAATTGAAAGTTAATGCGCCCGATCTCCAGATAATGATATGCTGTCATAAGAGCAACTGCGAACGAAAAAGTGCGCTCTAGCTCGACGATTTTAATGAAAATGGATTAATGAGTGTAGCACACTTGTCTTGAAATAATATACATCTTTTAATTTTTCACAGTGGAAACGCGTGTGTTTACTGCAGTATTCGCATTGTGGTGAAGCACTGAGGTGTTACCCCTGAAAAAACCTAAAACAATTTTAATCGAAAGCTTAATATAGGGGCCCTTGAACGGATTTTTGGGGAGGGCCCAAAGTTGAGCTGCCACAACACTGCTGTGACCCGAGAACTTTCAGTGTAATCTTAAACGCGATTGCTTTATGTTCTTGTTTATTAAAATTATCGCTTACGAATGAGAACCGTCTATAGCTTGCGGTCAAGCTAGGTCGCACTGGCTCGAATTCAATATAATATAACACAGAAAAAGCAAGCTCATCTGGGCTGAAAAAAAGCGGTGCAAACGCGTTTTGATGAAGAATGATTAAATGGGCCTGGTGTTTATGCTTTGCGTATTTTATTCGCTCAAACAGATCAACTTTCAATAAATTTAGCGCAACGTGGGCTTACAAACTTGTTGGGCGCTTAAATTTAACTCAACATTGGACGTTTAAACATAAATTGGATGATCTGATGCCTTATAATTATGCGCATTTAAAAGCTAGTATGGGCGGATGTAGATAAAGCAAATGAATAAACAGAACGGCAGTGCTGACCAGAGTTTTTCAATAGGCGCGATATCAGCCCCAAAGAGGGGCGATTTCGTTCTTCATGGGGGTTATTTCAACGAATTCCCAATTGGGGGTAATATTCAATTTTACCAAAACGACAAACACTGCTTTTTTAATAAATCATATTTCGATAGCAATAAATCGAAACATAAGCATTGAACAACAAACTGAGATGAAAAGTGTTTCCAACGTTCTGGTTCTCATTGGCATCTGCGCGATACATGTTTTCTGTATGTTGCACTTATATTTCTCGGTACTCATTCATGAAATGCCTATAGTTACCCTCCTGTCACGAGAAAGCCGTCAATGTGCTATGCGAGCTCGCCCAGGAGTTGCCATTCATCTGTCTACGACATTAAGATGGGGGAATCTCGCTAAGTACCTTTCCCAAAGGCACAACAAGTAAACTTGCCGGTTTGTTCTTCACACGGTCCCTTTAGTGCTGTGCGTCAAGCAGGAAAGCTGTGAGTACCAATTTTATAGCCGCAATGCTGAGCGTCAAGCAGGAAAACTGTGAATACCAATTTCTAGTTGTTGTTTTGACCCGACTCGGAATCAAACCCAAATCTACAGCTCCCGAGGAGGACGCTTTTATTACCCAGCCATCTGAGCTATTTCTCAATTCTACATTAGGAACGTAATATTGCTTGACCACAATTATGTCGATGCATCAGCTGGTTAATTTTTGACCCATTTAGCGTACATCCTTCAGCAATAAAAAAATGTAAAGTTTAATGCAAGAATATGAATTAAATACCTGCTCCAAGTTCAATGCAGTTTGCAAAATTTTACAACTTTTCATTACATTTTTCAAAAACTTCAAATCAAATTTATTGTAATATCGAAAATTAATCAAATTTTTAAAATGTTAATTTCAATCATGAAGAACAAATTTCGACGAAACTTTTGAGCTAGAGTATATTTTAACCGCAGAATTCACATTGCTTGGATTGGGTATATGTTCAAAATTTTGTGAGTTAGATTCAAGCATCAAATTTAACTGCAATATCAAAATTCATAAAATTTACATTTTTTTAAAAATTTTTATTGAATCAAGCTTTTTTGTCAGGGAATGACTTTTCCAAAATTTGGTCAATTACAAAATCAATTGGGATATTCGTAAAAAGGCTTTTAACATCAAAAGAGACCATATGATTGGGAGCCGGTTTGGAGCTAAGAATGCGCGTGACAAAATCAAAAGTGTCTTTAATATTAGAGGGATGTTCGCGGAGGGGAGTTAAAATTTCGCTTAGCCAAACAGCGCATTCATATGCAAAACTGTCATAGGATGCCAAAATTGGTCGACATGGAGTACCTTCCTTGTGTATTTTTGGTAGACCATAAAGAGTCGGTGTAGCAGCTGCAGCGGGTCTAATTCTATTATAAATTTCAGTTTGTATTGCTCCACTCTTTTTCAAACGATAAAGGAATTGTTGAAACTTGGCTAAATTTGAAATGTTGTCGTCGCTATCTACTGGTTGAAATTGATTTAGAATTTTTTTCAACAAAATGCATGAAAAAGTAAAAACTCCAGAAGTCGAAGAAAAGCCAGACTCTGAAAGCAAAACAAGACCCATATTCTCGATTTTAAAACTACCGTATATCGGAGACATGTCTCATCAAATTGAAAAAGAAATTCGGCAATATCTATTCAAAAAACTTTCCCAAAAATCAAAATTTGTTATGGTACACGAAACAACAACTATTGGCCAAAAATTCAGGTACAAGGACCGTCAAACACTGCTACACAGCTCAGGAGTAGTGTATAAACTCAATTGCTCATGCGGACAATCATACATTGGACAAACCAAAAGAAATTTGAAGATTAGAATCAATGACCATATGCCAAAAAACTCAACTAAGAATGAAACTGATGTGTCCCAACACTTGAAAAATAACCCAGACCATACGATGAACTTTCACTCCCCCGAAATACTAGCTCACAGCAATAACATCCGAAAACTCCGCATCAAAGAAACTCTACTCATCCAAAATCTTCAACCACAATTAAATATTGATGATTCTTCCAACCCCATCTACCTATTTAACATTTAGCTCACTTCGCGCAATATTCGTGTAGGCCTAAATCGCAATTAGTAACTTGTTTAATTTCCATTTATATTCAACGTCTTTTTTTTAGTTATGATTTAATTAATCCTACAGTGTTTGTACTTAATAATCCTACTACTAATTTAGTCACTCCAGTTGCACGTAATTGTTTAATTTGCCCCTTTAGTTATATTTTACGTAAATCCCAACTACTTTGTTTATGACGTAATAGTTATGCTGTATTTAAAATAATTTCTTTCTTGTGCTGGTTATTCTAGCCTAGTGCCTATGTAGTTTCACACTGATGATGGTATAAGTTTTTACCGAAACGTTTGTGAGTATGATTGCAAATATACTGGCTATAACCTTTTTATTGAAGTTGAGTTCGAAAACCCATCTTAATGCTCCTAGTTTTGTAGCTAGCCACTATGGGAATAGTACTAAACTCTTGCTCCGTCAGCTAGAAACAGTCTTAAGGAAAGTTGCTAAGCGCCAAGCTGATGTTGAGTTTCTACAAATATGCGCTACCTATAGGCTTATGCCTAAATTTCTTAGATTTAAACTTTACAAGAAAGAGAGAGAAAAAAGCAGGAGAGTGAGATCCTTGAAACAGCATCTTTTATTAAGCGAGATGAGGCAGCAACGCACGTGCATTCATAATTTGAACAAGAAGGCTAAACAATTGGAAAATTCTCTGTACAGCATTGTTGGCTATGTAACTCGTGTTTACATAATGAGATTTCTGGACAGACAAATTCAAGCTTCAAAGTTATCTTTCCAAAGCACCCACGCAAAAAAACTGAAAAGTTTAGGACTGAACCTTAATTCAATCGACAATAAACTTCAAGTAGTAATCAACCAATCGAATTACAAATTATCTGAGACCGAAACGAACTTATTAAATAAAGGATTTATTGAATCAATTTAATTGACAATCGTCAATGATTAATAAACTTGAATTACTCTAGCTGCTTGGCTAGACTGGACAGATTTCGGTAAAATTTCCATTGCTCATACTTATGAACATTATTTATATTTACTAAACAAAAACAACTGAATGCAAATAGTTTAGAATCGTTATTACACTTTTGAAAGACTTTCTGGTCGCTGTACATTAACTGTAAGATATTTCTACAAAGACATAAAAATTTTTTTTGAGATATATAACGCTGCAAACCTGCAATCAAGATTGTATTCAGCTCCAGGTTTTAAAAACAGAAGATACATTTCGAAAATTAATTAATGCGCGCTCCGGTAAATTGTTTATTGCGCGCTGGTGTGCAAAATGTTTAATATTTTTGTATATTTGGCCAGAAGCATAATCATACTCATTATTACAAAATAATCAAGCAATCCATATTTACTCGCAAATGCTTCCAACGTGCTGGCCGTTAAAACACTTTGTAAACTCTGCTTCGAGTGCAATATTGAGTGGAGGACACTCGATTGCTTCTGGAAAGTTTTGCTGGACATTGTAGAGAATAAGGTCACATGATTTCCTTTTTCTGCTGGTGTAACTTTCGTCGCTAAACAAATATCACATAAATAAACCGATGATATGACCTAGTGGTAAGATCGTCTGCCAGTGGAGCATTCGACTCTGAGTTCGATTTCGATTCTGGTCAACCCAATAACTTAAAAATTGGTATTCATAGCTTCTCTGCTTGACCCTCGGCATTAAAGGAACAGTGTGGAAGCCAGCAAGTTTACTTGTTGGACACTGAACGTTAGTCCCTCATCGTAGAGCGGTGAAAAGCAGACGGCAGGCAACTCTAGTTGAGCTGGTTGCACAACATCTGCAGCTGCCTCAAAGAGAATCACTTTCAGTGGAACCGTGCAGTCTACTCGCCGTGATGACCCAGTCAAAAGAAAGACTGTAGCATACAGAGCCTGTAGCTTATACGAAAGAAAAATAGTAAATTTTCATTATCCTCGCGGTCTTACCCCGAAGTGTGTAACGAGTGGCAGGGCCCATCTCCGCGGCTTAGCGCCGAGACAATACAACTCCGAAGAAATATTGCAGCGTATGCGAGCTGTTCACAACATGGGCCCGATTTGAACGGCTCTGTATTCTAACTCCAGACCCCCGCACCGATGTGGAACTAAGAAACTCAAATACAATCACACACGATATCTCTGCAACGACATCGTGTTGCGCCGCAACGTACACGTGCACACAGGAGCCGAGTTTGTGGTTATTCCGGGCATGGGAAAATTTTATGATCCCGCAATTGAGAAACTTTACGGATGAAGTGAAGATTAGCAAATTAACACCTCGTAAATATTATGTCCGTAGCACCCCTGCGTTTGACCTGATCGGATTATAGTCAGCCAACTTTTGTGCGATGTTGGCTAATCTTACTTATTTTCTAGTGGGAACTAAACTTAATCAAGCAAAAATAAAAAGTATTATCAAGTTGGAATTACTTAAGTAATAGTAACGTTCGAAAAATCTAGGCCGTACAGCTGAGCTTTGACAAAACATAATCTGTGTATAGGCTTCCTTCAAAACTTAGACCTATCAAAAGTTTGCAGATGCTAAGTATAATTGGCATAATTCAGCACATTTACTTACACGAAAATGTTAAAGCGAAGCGTGTTATGTTCCGCAAAGCGCAAGCCCAATCTTCACTCCAAACAAGTAGACAAAAAACAAATACAGTCAAATAGGGGAAGGTGGGGTTATTTCGGACAAAATTTGCGTTTGTGACTCTAGAGCAAGATTAAGAATGAGGAATAACCAACTTTTTGCACAAAATTGTAGATAGCCCTTTGACTTCAATATGAAATTGTTCGTGATTGCAACAGCTCCAAGCATTAGGTCATTACTTACAAAAATGCACGATGGTCTAGCCATTCCGAACTTGCCCCAATAGTGGGGTAGGTCCGGACAAGCAGTGGAGTAGTCTCGGACATCAAAAAGAAGGCAAATTTATTGCGATGAAAAAGCGCTCTGCATCAATTTTCGCTGATAGAAAAAACAGCTCGTTTCAGTTATATTCACATACACAGTATTCAAAAGTTTACACCAAAGAATTCAAACGAAATTAACCGAATGAAAGAAAGAGGCTATGCATGGTCTCAATAGTTTAGCAAAATTAAATGTTCTATTGTTCAAAATTCAAGTAAAAAAGCGTAAAAATGGATGTCGAAAAGACCCAGAAATTTGTGGCACTAGCAATTTGAAAGCAACATCTTCACGTGCTAAATAAATTTTTATACTTGATTTACAGTGTAAAATCATTTTCAAATTGGAAAACAATATCTTCACATGCTATTTCGAATGTTTTGTTATATATGACTGAATTGACCCCACACTTAGCAAGACTAGCAAATGGCAAACTTTTCCGACACAACTTGACTTTTTTAAAATCCATCTTGACCGCGTGTTTTTCATACATGCCTGACTAGTATTAATGCTAGACTTCAGCTTAACTGCAACCACGCCAGCACAAGACCTTACAATTTCGTCTCATCTAATATTACTTTTTTGTTAAAAATCGTGAATATGAAGTTCAACAAAAACTACTTGATTTTTTTGCTACCTAACCAATACGGCGATTGAAAGAAAAGATTGCGGTGACTGCTACAAGTCCATGATGCTGCAAAAATAAAACCGGAAGTAGTAGGTCCGAACTAGCCCCATGGCCGAAATAACCCCACCTTCCCCTACTCAATTTAAATCACTGAAGTACAAGTTACCATTTACCAAGTGCTACTACTTACAATAGGCAGTCCAACTACGTAAAACTACTTCGTAACTGAAAATTTGAAGCGATATAATAAACGCCAATAAATCTAATGTAACATAATTTGTTATGGCAGCTTTTAAAATTACCTTCATCACTTGAAGCAAAAATCACAAACAAAACCACGATTTGTTTGAATATTGTTATTGCGATATCGTTAGAATGTGACAATTATATCAATGTTTAGAATCTGTAAAAACAATTCGCATAATCATATAGCAGCAAACGGTGCAGTTGGGAGTTGGTTAGCAGTTTTATTACAAACAATACAGCCAAGATATACCTAAAAATACTTGGGCGGACGTTTCGGCTTACTGCTGGTGCCATTGTCAACGCTAATAAGTTTACGTTATGCCGGGTCTTAAGCCGTGATGCAAAAAAGAAGGAAATTGAGACAGAACCTGGAGAAGTGCAAGTAGGTCACGTGTTAAATAGGCGGAGTGGAAAGCATGAGGAGTCTCCGGTTTGAGTTGTTGAATGAATAAGAACTCGAGGATAAGATTATTCATCCAAAATGAAAAAGGTGATTTATCCAAAATGAAAATGTGTGCTGTTCTTGCTTTTTTATTGTCTTGCGTTGTACTTGTACCTGGTGTTTGATCTCTGCAGCCAAAAGAAATTTTAGTTTTCGACTTAAATTCTGCGTTTTTTCTTCATCAAAGCAAACAATTCTCGTCTTTTTACAACCTTGTCATACAGTGGCGTAGCAAAAAATTTTAAAAGGAGGGGCATAATTTCCACCTTTTTTCAAGCGTATTTTTTTCGGCAGAACAAATTTGATGCTGATTGAGAAACAAGAAAAGCTCTAGGGAGGTCCGGGGGCATGCCGCACCGGCAAAATTTTAAAAGTTTACATGCTGTAATGGCTATTTTAGTGTTTTTTGAATAATTTTTACGCACACTTTGTGTAATTTTTTGACCCTAATTCTGAGTGCTTCGTTCGCACATTTTTGATTGTGCGCGCTCAAGGCGTAAAGCTTATTGCTATCGAAGAAGTTCGAAATGATGGAAAAATTGTGTACATCAAAAACATTTTTGAAAATGGGTGGTGGGAAGATGCATACCCCTGATCCTACTCCCCTGGATCCGCTTCTGGCCATAAACTACAAAAACCATCAAAAGGCATATTTCGGTCACTTGGCACCATTAATTTTGTTCATTTTTACTGAAAGGCAGAGTCAAATCTGTGAAAATAAAATTTCGTGGGCTACAAATGTAGTTATCTTTATTTAATTTGTAAGTGAAAATAATTTGTGGCAACAGTAGTGTATTTAGGGGGCCATGGCACAATGCCTCCCTCCCTAAATACGCTCCTGTTGCCACAGTTTATTTTCACTTTCAAGGTAATTAAAGATAACTTGCTCATTAAATTTTATTTTCACAGCTAGTGGTTTCTGGGTATGATTCAAAATGAAAATGTGTGCTTAATGTAAATTTTGGTACTAGATTGCTGTCATTCTTACTTCGACAAAAAAGAAATGGAAAACTAAAGACTTTCCAAACACCTCGGGTTGAACGATGGCCCAGTGGTACGATCGTCCGCCTCTGTAGCCGTAGACTTGGGTTTGATTCCGAGTCGTGACTAACCAATGACCTTAAAATTGGTGTTCCCAGCTTCCTGGCTTGACGCTCAGCATTAAAGGAACAGTGTGGAGAACAAGCCGGCAAGTCTACTTGTTGTACCGTTGGGAAAGGCGCTTAGCGGGATTCTCCCATCATGATGTAGTAGACAGATGGCCGGCAACTCTTAAGCGAGCTTGCTATTGCGCTTTGATTGCTTTCTGGTAATAGGAGGATAAATATGCAATCAACCGCAAATTTTCTCTTGCATTCGAATTGGGCCAAAATCCTTTAGCCTACATTTAAAGATTATGACGTAGAAAATCTCAGCTTGTCCTGTCAGACGATAGTTCATGAAAAATGTAGAAAATGAAACTGTATCCGAAAAATTTTTTCAGTACTGAAGGTTCGCAACTGCGTTGGTATGGACATAGGACACGAATGTCCCAGGAAAGAACAGCAAAAAAAATGCTATGTTAAACACCGATGGGTCGAAGGCCTAAAGGCCGTCCCACAACTCGATGGCGAGATTACGTAGAAGAAGATCTTAGTTGGTCTGGCCTTGGCATTCAGCAGAGTATCTATCCTTTGTTGCAGAGGATCGAGATACTTGGAGGTTTCAACTCCAGCTGCTGCCCCCGCGACCCCCCGAGGATAAGCGTGTCTAGAAAATAAATGAATGAATGAATGAAGGTTTCAAAAATTTCCAGTACAAAAAGTTTTTGTGCAAAAGTGAGGTCTACAGTTGGACTTTGCATAGATCGTGGTGTGGGAACAAAACCTATGATCGCTTTGACGTCCGCCTGCCTTCTACCGTCTTTACAGATAATGCGCGTCGACGACAAGCCGTTAGGTTTAGATGTTTTGTATATTCGTTAACAGCTGCTAAAAATGTGCACGCACAAGGTGCTGAAATCAACAATAGCAATATGGTAAAGCAAAATAAAAAATCAAATTTTTATAATACTCCAGGAATTACGCCGAAGCGTGTAACACGTGGCGGGGCCCATCTCCGCGACTTAGTGCCTGAGCGACACAGCTCCGAAGAAACATTCCAGCGATGGCGAAACGTTGGCGACACTTTGTCCGATTTGACCGGCCCGGCAATCGAGCCCCAGAATCACCAGCACTGCTCAGAATGTCCGGATTAGCAATGCCCACTTTATGGTCAGGGATTGTCCGTTAAGTGTCTGGAGACCTCCCAAAAAGAGGACTTTGCTAGATTGGACATTCTTGGTAGTGCTAATGATTCTGCACGCTGATTAATTATTCTTGGATCATTATTTATTCAAAAATATGAACCATTGCCAAATACTCACTACTTTACTTATATGTAAATTTACTCGGCTAGTCTTTTTACTTGCTTTTAGTTCATGACGTCATGATTACTGAACTTGTTTTGACATGCTGTCTGGGTTATGCTACATCTTGCAGTTAGAGTTGCAAGTTTACTTCTTTCAGTTTTGTAGTGCCTTGCTTACATTGCCGATGATAACAGCTGAATCTATGTTGTTGAAACGTCAAGTTTTAAGAATTACTGCAGCTTTACTATCTTCCTTTTACGCTATTTTCGTCCCATATTCACAGCGTTTGACATTCATGAATCAAAAATTAAAATTAAAAGTTAAGAACTTTAAAAACTATCCATGAAAATCTTACAAAACTATCACTTTTACGTAAACTGTGTAGATTTTGATTCTGCTTAAACTGATTTAAAATAAAAGCGCCTGTTCTCCCGCTCGCAATTTCGAAAAAAATGTTTAAACACTTAATTCTAAAAACTGCTTCGCAGAATTAACAGCTCCAGAGTAAAGTACGTTTATAATATAATGCGGTGACAAACTGCGTATTGAGCTTTAGTCACACTGTTGAATGTGCGCGCTACCGTGGTGTCGGATTACACCACTTCCCTAAAGAGGAAACGTCAGCCCAGCTGCTGCCTGTTCACTGCAGATAGGGCTCATGTCTATCCACAATGTTCTGCTAGCTATCATGCGAGTTAGTCGCACCGAGGAAAAGATCGCAAATTTACTTGTGAGCATGGACCATTTTTTTCGCAGTTGTACGCAACGAATAGAAGAGACTAATTTTATTACTGCTGCCATCACTCTTGCAACACTTGCAAATCTAAAAATTATTAAAAGTTAAACGGTACATACGTTGCGAAATAATCTTGGCGACTTAATGAAAGGTAAAAAACTCCATTAATTTTCTTTTTTCAAATACCGTGCTTCAAAAAAGCGAAATCAAATCCTCATAATACTCGCGGCATTTCGCCGAAGCATGCAACGTGTGCCATGTCCGCGGCTTAGCGCCTGGGCAACACAGTCCCGAAGAAACGTCGCAGCGGCAGCGACACTGTGTCCAATTTGACCGATCCGGAAATCGAATCCCACACCCTCCGCACTGATTGCATTGTTGTAACAACTTAACTAACCGATGTGCTTTTCAAATGAAACTTCGTTGATTACGAAGAGAGTTAGAGTTAGTTGCATATTTATCCTCCTATCACGAGAAAGCGATCAATGCGCTATACGAGCTCGCTTAGGAGTTGCCAGCCATCTGTCTACCACACCTGGCATTACTCTTTGATAATGACATTAATTTGAATGTGTCACCACAAAATGAAGCTGATTTTTTTGTTATTTCTTAAAAAAAAAGCTTTAACAATTTCTGACTCGTTTCATTGCTTCATAAAACCCTATGCTTAGTACAAGGGCGTAGGAAGATGGGGACTGAAAGAGGCTGAAGCCCCCCAATATTTTTTTCAGCCCCCCATAAAAATTTTCTGCTCCTTTTCAGTCTCCTTTTCAAAAATTTATACCTACAGTACACCCTATTGCATTTCAACGATGGCTTATGGCGTCACTTGTTATTCGTATCTGTTCTTCATCGATACTTCCTGGTACCTTCGTGCATAAAGCTTTTAGAGCTTTACTGTGATATCACAGTAAAAATTTTCTCCAATTTTAGTAGAAACGTCTGGGCAAATAATAGCGAAACAATAAAATATCAAATTAGAATTAGCTAGCTTATCCTAGTAGCAGTGGCGTAGCGAAAAATTTTAAACGGGGGTGTGAGGCCATAACTTCCACAAAATTTTCAAGCGTATTTTTTTTCGGCAGAGCATTTTGTTCGCACATTTTCGATTACGCGTGCTTACGGCCAGGAGCGTATTTAAGAGGTGGGTAGCATTGGGCCATGCCTCCCTTTTGACTCTGCTTTTTAGTAAAAAATAACAAAATTAATAGTGCCAAGTGACTGAAATATGCCAGACTCTTGTGATGGTTTCTGTAGCTTATGGCCAGGGGCGGGTCCAGGGGGGAGGATGAGGAGTATGCATGCTCCCACCAGCCATTTTCAAAAATGCTTTTGATGTATACAATTTTTCCATAATTTCGAATCTTTTTGATAGCAATAAGCTTTACGCCTAGCACGCACAACCAAAAATGTGCCGACAAAATGCAACTAATTTGGCGAAGCACTCAGAAATAGTGTCAAAATATTTAAACAAATTTTGCGTGAAAATGATTCAAAAAGCACTAAAATAGCCATTGCAGCATGTAAATTTTCAAAAAATTTCTGGGGGAGCATGCTCCCGGACCCCCCCACAGCCTTTTCTGTTTCTCAATCAGTTTTCAATCTGTTCTGCCGAAAAAAAATGCGCTTGAAAAATCGTGGAAATTATGGCCACCCCTCCTTTTGAAATTTCTCGCTGAGCCACTGCTTAAGGCGTAAGGCTTATCGCTATTGAAGAGGTTCGAAACTACAGAAAATTTTATACATTAAAAACATTTTTGAAAATGGCAGGTGAAAGGGTGCATACCTCTCATCCTAGTTCTAACCCCCCTGGATCCCCCCTCACCCCTGACCATAAGCTACAGAAACCATTAAAAGAGTTCGGCGTATTTCAGTCACCTGGCACCATTAGTGTTGTTCTTTTTATTAAAAGACAGAGTCGAAAAAAGGAGGGGAATGGCACAATGCCTCCTTTCTAAATATACGCTCCTGCCTAGGAGCCTGAAACTTGAGCTTGTGAACAGATAATAAGTTCATTTAAAGAAGGTTTACACGTTTACAAACGTCGATCTGGTACTGCGTGCTATGCTAGCTTATAGAGAAAAGCTTGAGCTCATCACGCTGTCTCCAAGTGACTTTTACTGAATTTAAGTGCATGGTAGGCTTGACGTAAGTTGCGATAACAAGGAGGATAACAAGGAGGGAGGGCGATAACAAGGGCTTTGCCCTCCAGACGCTGGTATGGTAACACAAATTTCAACCCCCCCCCCCTACTTAAAAGTACTTCCAACGCCCTTGGCTCAGTACACGCTATAGAATCACTATTGTTAAAACTTATAGTTTAAAAAACATTCTTCATCGCAAATCTTTTAAAATTTGTGCATTGAAATCAGTAATTAGCAGAAAGTGCAAGCAACATTAGCAGAAAGTGCAAACGGCTGAAAACATTAAATTCCAGGAAGCAGAAAGTGCAAACGGCTGGAAACATTAAATTCCAGGAAGCAGAAAGCGGAAACGATTTTGAAAGTACTGCTTCGGCTTCCTTTTTACACAACAAAATTTTAACATTTTAATCGTTGCAAATTGTCACAAGTGGCCTTCCAGTTTCCAGCATTACCCATGTGATTTCATCAAAAGTGCACACATATTACGGCTGTATTAACCAGTAATGAAAGTACAACATTTTACTTACCGATACAGCGCCAAAAGCCCAGAACAGTGGTGAAAATAAAAAAACTTTCGTAGTTTCTATTAAAAAGAGGCAAATGAGTCTTAGATATCCACTTGTCCAGTCACAAAAAAAAAAAATTGTAGGCTACTCAAAACTTTAAATTTTAACGAACTACGAAATATCAGATAATCCAACAATTGCTAAAGTGCAAATAGCTAATTTGTCTCTGGATTAGAATGAATCGCTAATGTGAGACTCGAAACAATATGTTCTGTAGTACCGTTGCCAGCATATTGGAGAGTAAAAGGTTTGCCACCAGAAGTGGCGTAGCGAGAAATTTTAAAAGGAGGGGGGCCATAATTTCCACTTTTTTTTCAAGCGTATTTTTTTCGGCAGAACTAATTTGAAGCTAACTGAGAAACAAGAAAGGCTCTATGGGGGTCCGGCTCTATAGGGCTCTATGGGGCATGCTCCTCCGGAAATTTTTGAAAATTTACATGCTGTAATGGTTATTTTAGTGCTTTTTGAATAATTTTCACGCAAATTTTGTTTAAATATTTTGTCGCTAATTCTGAGTGCTTCGCCCAATATGATGCATTTTGTTCGCACATTTTTTATTATGCGTGCGGCGTAAGGCTTATTGCTATTGAAGAGGTTCGAAATTATGAAAAAATTGTATACATATGCATCAAAAACGTTGTTGAAAATGGCTGGAGGGAGCATGCATACACTCATCCTATCCCCTGAATCCACCCCTGGCCATAAGCTACAGAAACCATCAAAAGAGTCTGGCATATTTCAGTCACTTGGCACCATTAGTTTTGTTTTTTCTTTTACCAAAAAGCAGAGTCAAAAAAGGGATGCATGACACAATGCCCATCTCCCTAATTATGCTCCTGTTTGCCTCAGAAGTATTTTGACACCAAATTTGAAAAAGAAATTTAGGGGGGGAGATAAGCACAAAAAATTTCCAAAATCTACTTTTGACTCATTATTTTAATTTAGAATATTGGCAATAGCAATATGGTTACAGTGTAAAAACATTTGGCGGCTTATCTCTTTGCGTAACACAATTTTCTCATTATCCTTGCAAAAAAAACATTTGATAACATCTTTTGCGCCCCCTTTGCAAGCGTTTCGCGCCCCCCAGTTTAAGAACCTCTGGGCTAGTGGGCTAATGGTTTGTGATTACGTCAAGGGGTTACTACGGTGAGGTACGGAATTATTTTCCGTACTATATTCCTCTAAAAACATAGGCCTACCGTACCGTAATTTCGTACCTCGCAAAAATACCATACGTAACAGTACGGTACGGAATTTTTTCCGCACCGTAATACCGTACCTTTCCGTACCATATTTTTTTTTAACCAATTTACGATAAGAAAAATTCAGCAGGAAACTTTTGCCATTGCTACGTCAAAGTTCAGATTTATCGTCCTTTTGTTTTAGCTGTTGAACAAAACTTTGTTTTTATAGGCTACAAACCATTATTGATTATTTTTTTATATCAGTAGAGTACAAAGCAAAAACTTTGGGGCGGGGGGAGCCAGGGCCGGTTTTATAGGCAATGATCGAGGGGACCCATTTTTGTTTGCCCTTAGGTAGCAACCTCTAAAAAGTCCTTCATCGGGCAAGAGGAGCGGGGATGTTCCAGTGCCTCTCATGGTTACATATCTGGCGAATTTAAGCGTTTTAATACCTCAATAAATACATTAAACATAGTATCGGTATTCAATCATCAGAACAATAAATCAAAGAATATTTGCAGCAAAGGCTCAGGCTACCGGTTTTCAAAAATATGAGGTCTCACCCTTTCACTAAAAACGCTTTGTTCTCTCAAAAAAGGTAGATTACGTTTGCTATTAACTGATCACTATTTGCAGATTCGTATTTCGTCTTTCTGCTTCCTCCTTTTACGATAATTGCTTGTTCTTTCCACAGACCGGCACAATTTCTTTACCAAGGACTTTATTATGAACTGGTTAATTCGTTAAAACAAATTTTCAAAATTGACGGACTAAATCAACTCCCGTTAACTTGTGCATTAACTCTTAACGTTTAGTGCTTGTCAGTTGTCAACATCTGTTAGCGTTTTGTTAATGCTTATTGCTTTTTTTCATTAAAGCGCTGTTTGTAGTGAAAATTGGAGAGACGCAACGAAGCGAGACAAATTGTATTATTTGGAGAAAAAATGCATCGTATGGGGCGCCGTGTGTAAAGCTACGCAATATAAAATTTTGCATCATTTTTTTGGTTAAATTACGTGCAATATCATATATTGTTGCAATTTATCTATATTGCTGCAATATGTGTTAAATTGTTGCAATTTATGTATATTGCTGCAATTTGTGTAAATTGTTGCAATTTATGTATATTGCAAAAAAACCTTTAAATCGGCTTTTAATTGCCATGGTGATATGCTAACTAAAACAGTCAGTGTTGCCCTTTCCCTTTTTCCATGAACTCATGTAGTGTACTGGCCTGAGGCGCTGTTGTACTGACTGTGCAGTGTGCGCTTATGCTGTATGGCTGAAACATGTCAGATTACAGTAACTTCTGTGATCTGTCCACAGAAAGCAGGTAGGCTACATCCTGACATCAGCAGATCAGCACACTGATACACCAATAGCCAGTTACATACGGTAAACTGTAAAATTAAAAATGTCAAACTAGTCTACCGACATTTTGTAACTGAACGAACCCTAACTAAATTTAACCCTAACTGAACCTAATCCTAACCTAACCCAACTGGACCTGGGAGCTGATACTAGTTGTTACCCCTATACCGGTAGTCTAGTCTAGTCTAGTCTAGCTGCTGGTATTCCAAAGGATACCGGTACCAGTAGCTTAACAGTAGTAGCTTAAATGATTCATTTAACCAGTAGCTTAAATGTTTCAGCCATACAGCATAAGCGCACACTGCACAGTCAGTACAACAGCGCCTCAGGCCAGTACACTACATGAGTTCATGGAAAAAGGGAAAGGGCAACACTGACTGTTTTAGTTAGCATATCGCCATGGCAATTAAAAGCCGATTTAAAGGTTTTTTTGCAATATACATAAATTGCAACAATTTACACAAATTGCAGCAATATACATAAATTGCAACAATTTAACACATATTGCAGCAATATACATAAATTGCAACAATATATGATATTGCGCGTAATTTAACCAAAAAAATGATGCAAAATTTTATATTGCGTAGCTTTACACACGGCGCCCCATAGCATCGTCAACTCTAATTTTAATGCCGCACTATTTCACCAATAATTTTTGTTGACCAAAAGTTTTATTTCACGTTTAAAAAGCGATGATATCTCATTAAAATAACAAATAAACCATGTATATAAAATATTTAACATGCTCTTTTTTGTTCATTGTTTTGCCAAGCTGTCTTACCTTTTTTACCTAAAGCTCAAAACGACTAGCTAGCAAACAGTGAAACATTGCGTCGTTATACGCTTTGATGTACGTGCTGAATCGCAACCGCGCGTTTAAATTTTCTTCGTCAACAAGTGATGGGGCGTTAATCGTAACGGCGCTTTTCAATAAAAGAGACAAAGGAAAGGCTCATTTAATTTCCACTATAAACAGCGCTTAATTTTGAGATCAAAAGCCTTGCAAAATATTGTTTGAGGACGAAAGTTTGCTCGCACCAACATTATTATTTCAAAAGTTTCGGTTTCGGCCTAAGCAGTAAAATTGGAAAAATTCAGAAGTTCAAAAAAGTTAGTTTAATGGCGTAACTTAAAAGTTTGAAAGTTTTCATCTGAAAAGTTATGAGATGTCCAAGTAAAGGCGTAGCATGGACCTCTGACCCGTTTTTACGCTTTTATTTATAGTCACACGTCTCAATCTTACAAGCAAGAAAATCAACCCCAATGCTAAAATATTTGTTTCCAGTGAATTTCCTCGAACGACCCATGGTAAAAACCAATTGAACAATCTTCTGCCAGTTATGATAGGAACTCGTCAGACTACCGGTAATAAACTTCAAAAAATATAATAGGCCCATTGGCAAGACGATCAAATGAAGGCTTTGCTATGCAGGATTATGATTGAACAATCAAATGATAATTACGGCGTAACATTTTAGCTTGTTAACACTATTGTTATTTAAAATTGCGAGGGGTGACTGATTTTTTGCTTTTTTCCGGATCAGGATCCGGATTCAATTTTGGGTGATAACCAATGATTTTAATAAGCTACCAGTGGCCTATTGGATATATATGTAATTTGTATATAATGCCAATACAGGATTTGAATTCGGAGTCGGATTCTGTTTCCTGAATTTTTTAGGATTCGGAGTCGAATTCGGATTTTAACGCTTCGGATTCGGATTGAAATTTTTCGACTCCTGACATCTCTGTTTTATGGTATTCGGAAGTCAAATTTATTAAAAACAAAGCAAGGAAAGCTGAGTAAATGCAATTTCAAATTTGTCCCTTTTTGTAGACGCTTCGCGCTAAAGGTTTAAAAAGTTTACGTTCGAAATAGAACACAAATAAAGGAATTGGTGCTTGTGAAGAGCAGCTGTTCCTATACTGTATGTGTCTCATTACCTCATTCCAATGGTTGACCAGTGATAACATACAAAAAAAAACATAGCAAATGTTGTTCTTAGTTGACTTTTTTCTTGAGCAAATATACGGACAGCAACAATTAAAATGCGAATATACTGTATAAAAAGACTGTAAGAAAATCGCGCATATTTTTGTTGGAAGCTTCTGTTACACCTGGTTACTTTGTTCGCCAAATGTAGGCCCATTTTCATAGTGCCCCTTTTTTACTCGATGTCCCAATTTATCGGTGATGTGGTCCTGGTTCCATCTTGCCTCCGAGCCCCAAATGCACCATAACTAGGCCCATTTGTCCTAATACCTCCGTTTGGTGTTCCGGTGCCCCAACCCAATAGTTCAGTGCCTATATACCCTAGTGCCCCAAATGACCCGCTACTTATATTTGGCCCAGTGCCCATTTGCCCTAATGCTCCAAATGTTCTGAGACCCAGTTGTCCAAGTGTCCTAATTGCCCCATTGCCTATTTGTAATAGTGTCCCGAATGTCCTGAGGCCTATTTTACTAGTTTTGTCGATGTACCGAGGTCCATTTGTCATATTACTTCAACTGCCCGGTGTCCTATTCAGAGCCGATTTCCCAATAGGCTAGTCAGACTGAAGTCTAGAGCATCGGAGAATATGAGGGGTCTTAGAGAAAATACTGGGCCTCATCACGAACAACGAAGACCCCTTTTCTTTTTTTGGAAACCGATCATCGAGACCAGGCACGGCCAACAAACGGCCCTTTTATTTGTTGTAGAACATCTGAGGACGTGCAGACCTGTTTTGCTTTTCACCGATATTTTCAGTGGAAAACAGGACATCTGAGGACGTGTAAACCCTCAAATAGCCCAGGGCCTTTCATTGTTTAAATCCGGCTCTGGTACCACTCCGTGATGCCTCCATTGTGACGATGCGTATCAGCTTCAGTGCCATTTGACTCAATGCCCGAAATGTGGCGACCAGTATTTGTCCCAATGCCCCAAAAGTTGCAACGCCCATTTGTCCAAGTACCCCAATTATCCTGTTTCCAGGGCCGTATCAAGTAATGGGCAAACTGGGCAGTTGCCCCGGGCCCCGCGCTTTAAGGGGCCCCGCGCATTTACTAATCTCTGGCTGCTAGATGGTGAAACGATACTAATTTCAGCTCAAACTACGGCCCGCGGACGTGATGACTAGGGGGGATAAAAGCCATTAAAGTTATATTTTTTTTGGTAGAGCAAAAATTTAGAAAACCGATAATCGCAAAAAAAAAACTACGTTGAGACGAGGTCTATTTAAGTAGTTGTAAAGTCATAAAAATCATATTTTCTTTTTTAGCTCACAAAATATGACCATTGATTTTTGCTATGAAATATAAATTATTAAACGCCAGTACCACGGTAGATACAGTTCCTGTAGACTTTAAACTTGAAAATTTTATGTTGAGAGGGGCAATGAGAATTTTTAAGTTTTCAAGCCGAATTTTACGAAGCATTTGAAGCGACTTTTTTATTATTAACTTAGTTTAGAAAAAATTATGCAAAAAACCATTGTGGAGATGAGTAGACCAGATATTTCTCCAGCATTGTATGCCAAGTTGTTAACACACCAGCCTACATGAGCATTTGTAATACGGTCATTATTGATGTTAAAATCCATGATTCATGAAAACCGAATTTTTACCGATGCACGCGTTGCATTCTGTTATAAAATTGTATTCAACAGTTGGGATTTTCCATAAATTGTACCAATTTGAAGTGACGAAAATTACTCATTTTGTTTGCACTAAACATTTTCCGCATAACTTGAGTCAGTATTATGAAAAATATGGTAGTTCTCATTTTTACTCCACACGACGATCGTCATCACTCATGCTTGCTATGCCACAGGAAAAAACCTCCAAACTTCAATTCTTTTTTTGGTATCAAAGTATTAAAATTTGGAAATTTATCTCTATTAGCATCAAGTTGTCGTTATGCTTCAAATTCAAAATTCTATACAAAAATTTTCTATTATATGGCTATTTAATTGTTCTATCTTTTTATCTATTGATCGATTAATCAATCTACTACTAAGTTTATTATTTTTTGAAACGACTGATGGAAATGCGAAAAGAGTATATGGCCTTGGTTACGTTGTAAAATTTACATATAAAATGATACTTCATTATCATCATTCTTATTAAAGTGCTCTTCCTTCTTTCTTTTTTTTATTTTTATTATTATTATTTTTTTATTTTATATTCTCATTGGCTGTTTGACTCAAAGACCGTCTAGTCTAGGTCATTGGTTCCCAACCGCCAGTCCGTTGACCGGTGCCGGTCCGGGTTAGCGTTTTTGCCGGTCCCCAAAACATATTCTTCCCACAACTCATGCGAAGCAATTCTGTCACCGTTGGCTTCAGCAAAAAAACAGCAAAGAAATCTATCGGACGCCTCGTTTGTCTCTCATATTGGCATCTTAAAACTGCAACGAATTTCTTACCAACTTTAATTTTGTTCGACAGTATATATAAATTGACGTTATTGTTTGAACTGATTGAAGTTTTGTTTTAATTTTTGCGTTTAAGTATGTAGCCAATGCCAAAATATTGAGTTATTTTTCTCCCATTAATACAGCTGATGGTTAACAAATGCGGTTGTTAGCTTCTGAAATATGCCAAACTAATAGCGAAATTTTGCTGCCGGTGCGGGAACGTTTTGTTTAGTTTTTACCAGTCCACTGATGTAAAAAGGTTGGGAACCACTGGTCTAGGTCACTTCACAGTCACTGGTCGCAGGTGCTAATCAGTTTATGGCCTTTTGATTGTAAAATTCGTGTGAAATTTCATGAAATTGTTTCTTCGCCAATTAGTTTATAACAGCTCAGATGGCCGAGTGGTATGGAGCGTCTGTTTCTTGAGCTGTAGACACGGGTTTGATTCCGAGTCGGGTCGAGTCGGGTCAAACCAATGACTTTAAAATTGACATTCACAGCTTCCCTGCTTGACGCTCAGCATTAAAGGGACAGTGTGGAGAACAGGCCGGCAAGTTTACTTGTTGTGCTGTTGGGAAAGACACTTAGCGGGATTCCCCCATCTTGGTGTGGTAGACAGATGGCTGGCAACTCCAAAGCGAGTTCGTATAGCGCATTGATCGCTTTCTCGTGATAGGAGGATGAATATGCAAAAAAAAAAAAGTTATTGCTTTTTGTTTTGTGAAATTTTTTTATGTATGGCGAAGCGACAAACAAATAAATGAATGAATATCTTGCTTGTTGTGAGATGCACATTTGAATTTTTTTTACAATTTTCAAGTGAATTCTTCGCTCTTTTGAGTATGTTCTTGTTCAAAATACATGTTTAGACTTACATATGAGATGTTAATTACGGAAAACAGCATAAATTTGCTGTTCTAAAAATAAAGTCATATAAAGTCAAATATTTCAAAAAATAAAGTCATATTTTTCGATTTTACAGGTCATACAAAATCGCTCTAGTGATGACCTTTTTTTGTTTTTCACTTGATTTTGGGTGAAAAATTGGACATCGCCCTAAGGGGCCCCGCGATCTCTTAATCCGCCCTGCCTGTGCCCCATTGTCCTGGTGCCCATTTGCCCCAGATGTCCTAAACCCCAATTGTCCCAGCACCACAACATGTCCTGAGACCCATTTGTAAATGTGCCCCAATTACCCCTGAGCCCATTTACCTCAATACTTTTAATGAGCCTAAGCCATTAATTGTCCCAGCGCTGTAATTCTTAACAAATGGCAGTGTAAGCTGTTTACCATAAATAGCGTATCAACATTATAAAGCACTTCCACTTTGTTTAAGCAATTGTAAGCATTTTGACCAAGTAACATTGAATCGACCTATCCCTTGCACTCAAAATCAATCAGCTCTATCTACTATTTTGATGAGACCCAAATATTTTGACAAGAACTGTTTGGATCAAAAGCAATTGCCCAGTGACTGAGAAGTATCGAATTGGCCTGATCAAAAACTTAAAGAAGCGCTTGTTGTGGCTATTTTAGTTGTAATAAAAATGATAAAACTTCTGTATCAATAAACACAGTGCTAAATACAAGAGTTGCCAATCTTATTTCATACATAACAGCTTCATCTGCACGATGCGTTGCTTAGTTTTAACTACTTAAGCACTTATTGCTCCTAAGCCACTTAAGTTACGTTGGTTTGTTATTGAACTACGTAAGTAGATGTAAAAGTATCCGAAATTAAAATGACTGAAGTACCAGCTTCGTACTACTTGAATCAGAGATGCAAACTCGTCGAGTCAACAGGCAGTGGTCGGGTCGAGATTCTTCGACCGGCCGGTCAAAAACCGGTCAAATTCTTCTTTGTTGCAACTATAATAAACTTAAACACCAACCGAAATATACACAGGACTACCGACATGTATTTTTTAGATAAAACAGTTTTTTGAACAACGGCATTAACAAATCACACATTCTGAAAACAATGGTTTGTTGTTTGTTTACAGCAGTGAGACTTGCTTACTTATCAGCGTAGTTGAAGTTCTCTTTTTTAGCAGGATTATGATACTATTGTGATGTTATTACATTACCGTACCGCTCCATCGTAGCCTATCGGCGTTAGCTTTTTTTCATGTGCGAAGGCCATTCGGGTTGTGACGCAACAGCCCGGGCTGGTTCTGGCGTTTGTTAAAGTGATTTGAAAAAAGAAAAAATAAGAGCCTCTTTATGATATGCAGGATTTACCCCCATCGATTTATGCTAACTGTTCAAGTAGAATTTATGTACAGCGAGTAACATGTGAAGTAAATGTCAAAGTCAAATCAGATAAAGTCAAATAATGCTAGCTTCGTATTTAGTGACAAACTTAGTGTAAACTACAGTTTCTCATCAGGTGTGTTGAACACTGAACATACACCTTTAGTAAAAAACTGCTTGACCAACCGACCGGTCAACCGGCGTAGATTTTGAATTTTACCGGTCGGGTCGAGAAAATCCTGACCGGTTCCATCTCTGACTGCAAAAACTTACTTGATAACTAACTTCACACAAAACTTTTGTTTCCGCTTGATTATTTTACTATTACAGATTGCTGTACTGTAGTTCTCAGATCAGCGTAACGATTTACTTGCTCTTGATCATTTAGGATTTACTGCAATGAGATCCCGTTTTAGTAGGAACTAGGAACAAAAATATACTGTGGAAAATTTTTCGGTAAAATGAAAATCATGATTGATTGATCCAACTGTTACGTATGACATCACAACACAGTATTTTCGCAATGAAAAATAATACCCTCAGCAACGTTCCTTCTAAGAGCTTGCCTAGCGTGCGCGCAACTTTGGCGCGCTAGCGCGCTGATTTAAAAAAATTATTGAAATGTAAGTTGATTTGTGTCCTGAAATGTGAGTGCAAATTGAATTTTTTTTTAAATCGCCCTCCTTGGGGGCTGATATGTGCCTATTGAAAAACTCTAGTTTGCACTGCCATTCCCTTTATTAATTTGTTTTATCTACATTCATCTAAAGCAGGGGTTCCCAACCTGTGGTACGCGTACCACTGGAGGTACGTTGAAGCTTTTCCAGTGGTACGCGAGATATTTTCCAAAAATGCAAAAGAATTTGTTTTCGCGGAATCCTCACAAAAACTTTTTTGCTTTACAAGTGAAATAAGTCACTAGAAAATAGGTTAGCCAGAGATATGAGTATAATCATGTGTGGAGATTATGATATGACATAGCATACTCTTATGGGCATGGCATTGCCAATAGCTCGTTTACTTGCAGGCCTTTTTTTTCTGCAGCAGCAAGCTGCAACACCATCGAATATTGTAGCTGGTGTAATTGAAATGGTGGGGTGAATCTATGGATCAACCTAACCGGCAAAAAAATTTAAAAGTGACGATTTAAGAGCCTATTTCGTCTTCATCAACATAGTAAAATTTAGAGTTCAAAATTAGTCCTTGCTTGAGTTTCACAGTTCTAGCTAACATTCCTGGGTTTAGTAAAGTAGAAAAGCATACAAACTGTGTTTTGCACTAGTTTCGCAAAACGTTCAAAATTTCAAACAAAAGTAGCAATAATTTTTCGTAAACTTGAAAAATTTTGATGCGTCTTGTTAAATTTGTTTGTAAACTTGTGCATTTATAAATCAATCAATCAATGAGTTTATTTCAGGCTAAATTAGCCCATAGATAGAACAAATAAAGCACCACAACCAGAGATAAAAAAAAAAACAACTCAAAACTGCACACAAAAAAACAACAACAACTTAAGCAGCAAGCCGAAAAAAAAAAGACGATGAAAAGCACAGCAACCAAAGCTACCGAGCACCTACAGGCAACAACAATTTCCGGTAATGCACATAAAACCAAGACTCGAGGAAAGCACTTGAATTCATCAACGCAGGTATCAAAATATTCTTATTAGAGAAACGACATCTCTCCACAAAGCTGTAAGCATTTTTACGCAATAATGCGTCAAAGGTATAAATGTGATTAACAACCTGTGCTTCACGAGCACTGACCGAACGTGGAATGCCATGTAATATTCTATAAGCGTTATCATACGTAACACGTAGGCCTACACGTTTAAAGCTGTATTGATACTATGAGGACCACATTTATACAACTATTAATTTATTATTCAGGCTAAAGCCAAAACCTCTCCAAAGATTTTCGCTTTAAAATTTTGTGTTGCCATTGGCCACCCTACTTTTTTAAACTTTACACCTTGGATATCTCAGAAGCAACGACCTCGCAAAGTTTCACACGAAGCTGCACCATATAAATCAGAATACACTTCACTGATGCTTTACACTGAAATGAGGTCTCATTTCTGTAGATATTTTGAGAGATAAGAGCAATGAATCACACTATTTATAATCGTTATTTTTAGGGGCCTGAGAGCAGCATCGTTGATTTTACAATTAAATTGGCTACAGCAGGGGTGGGCAAAATGCGGCTCACAAGCCACAAGCGGCTTTTTGAGCCTCGAGACGCGGCTCTTCTGCTCTTTGTGAGAAAAACCGAAAGCCTTTTTTGTTTTGCAACTGCACTTACACCCCCCGTTTCCAGCTCTTGTGCAGTCGTAGCCATTTTTTGCTCTTTCATCCTACATTTGCATCTCTTGAGGGTATAGTTCTCGTCTACGGGCAGCAGCGTACAGCTCTAATTTAAAACAGGAGGATTTTTAATTTATTGAGTAGTCAGTACAACAAAAAATGTAAAACGTTAAAGATTGTTACCTTCATGCAATATTATCGAAGAGTTAGCCTATTACATTAAAATCAAGCACACGACAAAGCATGCGAGGTAAACAAAATGCTTAGGTATTCAAGTGATCGTTAAGTTAGAAACCATTTTTAATGTTTTTCAAAATACAGTAAATATGGGAGAAAAATAGCTTAAGGATGAAAATATAGCCACAGTAAATCGTGAAACTGGGCGTTTCGACTCAGCAGTGTAAGCAATGTAGTGCAAAACTGAAAGAATTTTGTCGAAATGTCCAGTTTTAAGATTTACCGTAGCTTTATTGTTCCTCCTGCTATTTTTAATGCGAAATCTTAATGTTTCGGCGTAACTGAACTGAACTTGTTTCTCAAATTAGTGCGAAAAATTTTTTCAAATATTTCTACTCAAATAAGTTATTATTGCGTACGTTTTTCTAAGTCGGGCCCAAATAAGCTGAGAAAAACGGTAGGCTCAGCCTGGCTCACTCAGCTTCCTACTTACAAATCGGTCTGAGGCTTAGCTCGACCGTTGAATTCTCACCATCGTATACACATGAAGCTCTTATTACAAGATGATGCCCAGTCTACTCGAATAGTTTTTTTTTCGCAGCAGGACCCTGAGATCAGGTACACCACAGGTCCCGGTACCAAAAAGATTGCTCACGAGCCTTGGACGCGTTAGAATTTGATTTGTTACTAAATTTGAATTTATGAAGCCACTTAAGCCTATTTCACAAGCACTCAATAGCAACTGTGCAAATACAGCAAAAATGTGGCTTAACAGCGAATCAGGATTGCGCGTTAGATCCGATAGTAATTAATTGGTTAGTAATTTCCTTTTATCAAAGCGTTTACCTTTGCAACAATGCAATACAAACTGTGCGAGTATTTTACAAATTCAATCCGTTTCTAAACTATATGCGGCATTTTCAGCCACGCAACATCCAAACTGTAAACTGACGTCATCACAACGTCAACACAACATCGACGTCACTGCTTACGTAACATAACGTTCTTGGTTAGATGCGTCATAATGTGTAACGTCGGTGGCTACCTTGAGTCTCTCCAACCTGTTAATATTGGTTTATTATCAATAAAAACCAGGTCAATCAAAAATAAAACCACCCAAAGTTGTTAGAGTCCACCAATACAGCAGTGCGTATCAATTTAATTAATTAGAGGCAACAGCCTGGACATTATGATACAGAATCAACAACAACAAATCGTCCTTTTAGTCGCGTTTAACTCCATAGCGTGTAACGAGTAGGGAGTCATCTTCGGGGATCAGCGCCTGGCCAACACGGCTCCGGAGCAACATCGCAGCGGTGGCGAGCCGTTGGTGACATTGTGCTCGATTTGACCCGCTTCGAAATCGAACCCCACATCTACCCCATCAACATCGTTACGACTATGCTAAACGAAAGATTTGTTAAGAAATCAAATACTGAAAAGTGGAATTAATGAGAAATTAAGTGTGAATATTACAGAGTTATTGATGTCGCTAGTCCATGATTGCAATTCAAAGTTCACTACATTTTACCATTCGTAGAAGAGATTGAATATAACAGGGGCTCTTAATTTGGGTTATTGTGGGTATGAAACCTTTGAAGGCCCCAACGGCGCTTCAAAAAGTCCATAAACCCAATTACAACCAGGTACCGGCAATATTCCTTCTAATTTTTTGTAGTTCGTGTGAGCAGAAACTTAGGCGAGTGCGCACTTTTTTAAAAATGACTAAAGTTTGTGCAACAACCCATGAATAAATTGAATATGGCAGCTATTAAAAACAAGTAGCGCAACACTTCTCTTGGTTATGCTACTGCTGGTACATTTTTCGCTCACGGTACCAGAGGCGTCGTGCAGCCAAAAAACTTGGAGGGGCCCGAGTAACAACTTAAACAGATTGGCTACTGATCACAACCTTTATAAAAGCCGTATATTTAGCATTGAGTAACATTACGAAAAAAGGAAGTTAGGAAAAGGTATCAGAGTATGTGGTGATACCCCAAATTTTAGATAATAAATCAAAATTTATTTTGATACCTCAAACCGCTCCTTGATTATGAACTTTATGCGCAATCAGTGTGGCCCCAACGATTTCACAAAAGAGGAGATCGCTGGGGGCTGGGGCAGAGTATTTTTACGGTTTTCACATAAAAAAACTCGCTTCAGCACACTTTCTTATCGAAAAAGGACATACTGATACCTGCAGTGCAGTGATGTAGTTAAGACCATCACCTACAAGACCAAGACCTTGTAAATATTTCAAGACCAGGACCGTCTTTGTCAAGACCAAGACCTTTGATTTTTTTCAAGATCAAGACCATAAAAATGGGATAAAAATTAATAGTTTATCACTTATCGCTATTTTTTTATAACAACAAAAAAACAGGCAAAATATATACAGAATATTAAAAGAAATAAGAACAACACAATCACATACACGCTGTTGGATACTTTTTCGAGCTGTGCAGGATCACTCAAATTTTTACCAGATGCTTTTTAGTTCTTTCGGTCTTAAGACCAAACTAACTGGTCAAGACCAAGACCTTAAAAAATTGGTCTTAAGACCGGTCTTCAGACCAAGACCGGTCTTAAGACCTTCATCACTGCTGCAGTGAGTGCAGTCGCTATTATAGTGTCAGATAATGCAAAAATATTTTAGTAGTCCTTGTCTCGAATCAGAAGCTGGGCTAAAATAGATAAAAGGAGGCTGCAATCATTATTAGTTTTGACGCATGCGATGAGATGACGAGTATACGTGTGTTCTAGGCCAGTGGTTCTCAAACTTTTTTGTGCTTACCGTACTCTGTATACCGTACCCTGCATGTCATCACCGTCTTGTGTTCTAATAAACCTCGTAAAGGCGAGAGCTACTGATGAATGGGAATTATCCAATTCGCAAAGGAAATGCAGTGAAGACCAAAAACAGGTCTTACATGTTGCATGAGCTGTCGCCCCCTTTCGTTTTTCGCCCTGTTAAGGGCGAGACCTACTGATGACTGGGAATTACCCAATTCGCAAAGGAAAATGCGGTAGAGGGAAAAACGTGGTCTTGGCACTACATGTTTCATGAGCTGTTGCCTCCCTTTCGCCGCTTTCGTCTCCCCTTCGTTTTTCGCCCCCAAGGGGGCGATATTGCCCACTCTGAGAAACACTGTTCTAGGCTATGATCTTTGACGATGCATGCAAAATGTTTTCTAAATTCTCACTGCAAATCAAGAAACTGACTTTACTCCAAAGTCGAAGTGATTGATCAAAGCAAAAATTAAAAAACAAAGCAATGGAATTTATGGTATAAGAAGGGGGGGAGGGGGTATGGGGTTAGTTTGAAGGATGAAAGCGAAATGGCACTGACTAAATTTTTTTTATTTTTCAATTTTTTAAATTATAAAAAGTAACACATCTCAGAAAATTTGGAAGGAAGCAAGCCCCCCGGGCCCCAATGCCACTGCACGGTACATTTTGCAAAGAAATGTGTTCTTTTAGCAGGTCCAAGAACAATTTTCCTCAACTTGCCAACCGAGAACATTGTTTCATCATGACACGTCTGTGCGCAGTATGTTTATGCGTGTGCGCAGTCTCTGAAAGCCGTGTGCGCGCGCACACGCGCACAGCTTAGAGGGAACACTGTTTGAGGGGTTGAAGAATTCTTTTGCTCTTTGACTCACCGGTGGCAACTTTTCGCCTGTTCTACTTTTCCGCAAATGGCTCTTTCATTGAAAATTTTGGCCACCCTTAGACTACCTTTATCCAAAAACTCGATTTACAATAATGACTCGCATATAGTGAGACTTCTTCGAAATTCAAAACTGTGTTGTTCAGAGCTTCGCCGCAGTGTTACTTGCTTTGTGCTTCAGCGTAGTACCGCGAGCATAATAAACATTGGATTTACCGCAATACATATGCGTTTTTGTGTGAAAGTAAACCTTTCAGCACAACTCTTATATGTTGCTATTTAATAGTCAAAAAGCATTCATCAAAAGGAAGTGGTACGCAGCTACAAAAAAGGTCCAGAAGTGGTACGCAGAAAGCAAAAGGTTGGGAACCCCTGACCTAAAGCATTTAAATGCGCATAATGAAGGCATCAGATTAACCAGTTTAAAGAGAGTTGTCAACGGGCCGAAGATGTTGAGCCCGATTTTAACCCGAAATCAAAAACATCACTTTAAATTTGAAAAAGTTTTAATAAAAAAAGAAATTAGTTTTACTCATCCACAGTCACTGCAGTTACGAAAACCCTATCTTTCACTGAAAATCTCGATTTCGCTACAGTGTCCGACCCGATTGAGATCCGACAATATTTGAAGATCCAAGCCAGAACCCGGCTCGAACCCGATGCAAAAACCCGAGCGCGATTGACAACTCTGAGTTTAAAAGTCCAATGTTGGGTTTACTTTAAGCGAAGTTTGTAAACCCACCTTGCGCTAAATTTAATTACATATACATGTAGGGTGTCCCCCAAAAAATGACACCATTTCAGATGCAAATATCTCCAAAAATTATAACTTGAAATCAATGAAACTTGACGGGCATATGAGTTGATATAATTTTTTTTAAAAGATGTTACCTTTTACGCGTTGTCGGCAGTACAACACACGTGCTTACTGATTTTCAGAAATTCACAGATTTTCAATGTGTGCTCCTCCTGCTACACGGCAAACGTTTAGGCCAAACTGAGTTTATCCCAAACTCGCTGCAGCATGTTTTCTGTAAAAGTCTCTAACGCCGAAGAAATTCTCTGTTTCAATTCTACTATGTTTGTGGGCAGAGGAGGGAGGTAAACTAAACCTTTTACATAGCCCCAGAAAAAAAATCGCGAGAGGTCAAGTCAGGTGATCGCGGGGGTCATTTTAGCAAGACTGTGTCTTCATTCCCAGCATTCATTCTCATTCAAGCAAGCTCGCACTGAAAGATTCCTGCAAGACAGTGCTCCACCCACTGGAAACTTTCAGTACGAGCTTACTTGAATGAGAATCTGCCAGTAAGATGGTTGGACGGTCTGGAAATGATGACACAGTCTTGCTAAAATGGCCCCCGCGATCACCGGACTTGACCTCTCGCGATTTTTTTTTCTGGGGCTATGTAAAAGGTTTAGTTTACGTGCCTCCTTTGCTCACAAACGTAGTGGAATTGAAGCAGAGTATTTCTTCAGCGATAGAGACTGTTACAGAAAACATGCTGCAACGAGTTTGGGATGAACTCGGTAATCGCCTACACGTTTTCCGAGTAGCAGGAGGAGCACACATTGAAAATCTGTGAATTTCTGAAAATCAGTAAGCACGTGTGTTGTACTGCCGACAACGCGTAGATAAATTATATCAACTCATATGCCCGTCTAGTTTCATTGATTTCGAGTTATAATTTTTGGAGATACTTGCATCTCAAATTCTGTCATTTTTGGGGGGACACCCAGTATACTACAAAAGTGGGTCTGCTTGAGTGAATAAAACAAGCAAAGCTTATAGACCAGGCCTGTTTAACCATTCTGCAACAAAACGCGTTTACACCGATTTTTTTAGCGTAGTTGAGCTTGCTCTTTGTTTGTTCTATTATATCGAATTTGAGCCAATGCAAGCTGGCTCGCGGTCAACTTAACTTGACTGCGCGGAGCTACAGGGTTATCACTCTTCAGGATTGATTTTAATAAACGACAGCATGAAACAATATTTTTAAGATGACACTGAAAAGTTCTCAGGTTATTGGCCCACAAAAACAAACAACATGAGTACCGGCATATTGTTATAAGTTATTACATCGAAAAGCAAAGCAGTTTTTCAACGTTTTTCATGCCTTACAACGCAGCTCTTTACAACTACAGTATTTGACGAATCTCAAGGGGCCTTGCAGGTTTTTCGATTGAATAGGCCTAATTGCTGCCAATGTATAACAAGCACTGTATGATATTTGAAGTATATCTAACTAATGTTAGTTTATAAAAACTGTGAGGAACTATATATTTTCCGGTTTCAGGCATCTTTGTGTTTCATTACTCATTGTCATCAGAGTGTCCTTGAGTCGGATCATCAGCTCAGGTCTTGTGGTGCAGACAGCGTTTTTCCCTTCAGATCAAGAAGATACAAAGCAAAGCCTTGATTACAAACATCTTCGCACACAGACCTTAAATGAAATTGATTGCTACAAACCAATGTCCCATTAGCAATTTCCGAAAGGACAGAACACACTGAATCTGAAAATAAGCTCGTGTGTTTTATTTCTAACTAAATGAAACACTGCGTGTTAAAAATAATTAAAATATTTTGTTAATATATTACAATTTTTCGTACCAAGAAATTTACAGTAAAATTAAACAAGAAAAAACAAATTTGCCGTATTACTGTTAACACTGACTCAAACAACATCGGAAACATCTTTGTAATTTGGGGTGTCGTGAAAAATATTTTTTTAAATCAAACTGTTTTCCCCTCGCTTTCTTCAGGGCTTAACGTGGGAATAATGTGAGGAAGAAACAACTCGTCAGACACCTCGATCAGCTACATCGAAAAAACTGCTACAAAAAATGAAAATAGACTGTGATTGGTTAAAAAGGTGAAAAAGGACTTAGATTGGTTAAAAAAGGAAAACTGCGGTTGGTTACTGGATGCTACAAATTAACGAGAGCCAACTAGTGAAGAATTTGAAGCGAGTCGACGAACTCTTTTTGCCGACGCAGAAAAGTTACCTCCAGCGCCGCCAAGTGAATTTACGTTCTGGCATTGGCTGAAATGAAAAATTGGTTAACATTATAATGAGCAGCACTTTCAGGATTTTGAAGTAAATGTAAAACCAATGGCTGAATCACAATCTGATCAGCAAGATTTACGGCAAACTAGTTTTGCAGAATTTTGGCTTAAAACCAGGGTGTTGGAGCAGGGCAAATTGTGCTCCAGCTCCTTCTTCGGAGCTCTTCGTTATCCTGACATCGCTCCGGCTCCAGTTCCGGAGCTAATTAAAAAAGCTGCTTAGCTCCGGCTCCAGCTCCGGGTTATTCAGACTGGTTTTGAATTTTAGTTTTACGCTGTCATTATAGCACATTACAATTTTCTCAATTAAAAGAAATTTCAAAATACCCTTTGCTCAAAATCACAATCAAAATGCTGCACTCAATTTAATGACATGTGGGAAGCGGTAGCCACTAGCCAGTTATCTGCTTATACTGTATTGTTCGAATCAAAAACCATTACTACGAAGAAAGAGAATTGCTTCAAGCAAGTTCTGTTTCATCCAATTTCTTAAATCTGATCGTATTGTCCGAAGGGAAGAGAAAAGTCTTACCACGGTATTTTGAGTTGGTATAAGTCTCACAGTAAGACCGTTTGTGTCGTCATTAATACTAATACCCCAGTGTCTATTCTTGCGGAGCTGTTTTATCATTCATCCTGGCTAGTAAACATCTAAACGTAGTCTCACCAGGGCCTTTCTTCGACAAACTATCACTGTTCCCCAACAGTTAATTCTCAATACAAAAAAAGGGATCGCTAAACGTAACTTATATACAGTAGGTTAAGCAGCTTTAACATATTGCGGCATCAGCTCACACTGCTCACTCAAATTAAAACAGTGATAAAGAAAAGATATACGAAAGTGAGAAGATCTGGAGCTGGAAGCTATCCTGCAGTAACGTTGCTCCAGCTCCACCTGAATTAAAATTCGACTGCAGCTCCGACTCCGGCAAAAATGGACTGCTCCGGGGCTCCGAGCTCCAGCTCCGGCTTCAACACCCTGCTTAAAACAGTTTTTTTAAAGCTATCCAAGTTACAAAACTATTTCCGATGTTGTTTAAATCGGTGTTAAAATTCTGTACCACCAAAAAACGTTTTACTTATTTCCGTCTCATTTATGATTGTAACTAGCAATTGATTTATTTGTTTCAATCAAAACATTGTAGTATATTGAGATAGTTGGAAAGAATAATGTTGTAGTGTGTGTCAAAAGTACTGCGGTATTTTGTAAGTTTGTTTTTTTAATGCGGCAGCAGGCTGTAGTTGCTCAAAAATTCGATTCGTTGCGATATTTTGTTGAAAATTAAACTGCTTGATTGTGATGCTCTATTACATCACACCAGCCGGTTGGCTCAGTTGTTTACCGCATTGCTATCGGTGCGGAAGGTTTGTGGTTCGATTACCGGGCCGGTCAAATCGATCACAGTGACGCCAATGGCTCGCCATCGCTGCAACGTTTCTTCGGAGCTGTGCTGCTCAGACGTTAAGCTGCGTAGACGGATCCTTCACTCGTTACACGCTTCCGCGTAGCCTAATAGCTTACCACGAGTAGAATGAAGAGATGATTAATTTTTTGATGCTCTATTACTACTTGAATTATTGTGTTGCATTTATAACATGTGTCTTCGAACTTTGCCAAGTGTGCTGCTCATATTTACAAAAATGAACAAACTTAATTCAAAAAATGATGACCATCAAAAATACTTTCAAAGTCAGGACTGCCCCAAAATGAAATCTGTAATTATATGTTTCTAGATACTTAAAAAAGAAATCGTGTTTTACAAAAAAAAAAAAAAAAAACGGTTAAACAAAACCTCAAGAAGTAGGAGAAGAAGTAGAAAACAACTATTGTTTTTGTCGTTACGTTAGTTTGTAAATACCATAATTTAATTTACGAGTAGTTTGAAAAAAATCGAAGCTGAAAATAGGATTTAATCAAAGTGTGTTTAAACATTTAGATCTCTATAATTTACTATTACTTGACATAAAATAGAGCAACAGTTGTAGCAAAGCATAATTTAACATTTCAAGTAGGCTTATTTAGCGCACATTGTAAAATGATTTCAAAAACAAAGTAAAGCATCTTACAAATGCGGATTTTTTTCTCAACCCAAATTCCATTTTTGAGGCAAAACGTTCCCTTTTGATCATTGATCAAAAGAATCAAGTTTAAATCCACAGGGGCAGCTGTACTTGCAGATTGATTTTCTTTTGAAGTGACGGTCATGTTCGAGTTTTGCGTTAGCAATTGTTGCATTCAAATCGGAGTAAAATAAATCTGAAAAATAATTCACCATAAAACTGTCAAGAGTATTACCAAAGTTCACATTATAAACACTACCAAGAGTATTACAGATATCCGCATACCAACAATGCCAAGAATATTACAAATACTCGCATCATTAACAATGCCAAGAATATTACAAATACCCGCATTGAAAGCAATGCATGTGTAACTACCATCAATTTTTGTTCCACTAAGGAACTGCCAAACAAACACTCATTACCATTAACTTGACCCGTGACCCAAATGTGGATTGCCAAGGCTTTATAAATGGGTCGCTGGTGCAAGTAGTGGGCCCAAGTATCTTGCTTATATTTGATCTATAGATAGGCATTAGTTTTCAAATTTTTGTGTTTTTGAAAGTTCGACATTTAAAGAAATAGTTAAATTAAAGAAAAGATTAGATTAGGGTTAGGGTTTAGAGTGGGGCTAGAGTTCGGTTCGGGTTGATAACAACTTAGTTAGAGCAAACTTGGACTCACCAAATTCTTCCCCCTGCGAAAAAGAGTCGTCAGTGTGCTCCTCACTCGGGGCACCAAAGCAAAAATTTTGAGGGAGTTTACCGCTCCAAGTTCGTAAGAAGCACCTAGATCTTGGGGGAAGGGATCCAATGGTTTTGTTGAAGGCTTCGTCTGGGTATGTCACCCAAACAATTTATAAACTCAGCAATTATTAATGGGCCCTAACCAGCCCGAAACCCCTTTGCAAATCTGAAATCTTATTCAAATAGAATGGTTAAACTGCGCAAATAAAAGCGTACAGAAGTTAGAGCATACGCAGATAAGCGCGATTATTGCCTTTGCAAGGCGCACTAGGATCAGTTAATGTGCTGAGTCAATACGCGTCGTACACCAGCATAATTATAGCATAACGCAATTAATTCACAACACAGTATCGTAATAAGATAGATGATAGTACATCGTGCCATAGTAAAATATGTCGCGGAAGGTGTCTAACGCCCATGCAAGCACTGCCACGCGTGATCAGTTGGTATTTTCCCAATCACTGACGTCTGGCAATGCACCATCCGCCACACGGGCTAGACGTGCACAGAACCAACCCATGAGCCCGCGAGATCGACTCCAAGACTTCGCAAAAGATCTGAAATTGCGTGGTCAAGAAACCGAAATCACGACCCCACACCAGCGATCTGTGCCCATACACCAAACCTATTTTTAAATTATGAAGAGAGTCTCGAGGCGTCACAACACGATTAGCACGCACGTAACGGACACAATCTCAAGGAATCGCATTGCCTTCACGGTATACTAATTATGCGATAATTTGAAATTTTTAAAAATGAATAAGATTTTTTTCGAAACACTTGATTAAACATATTAAGTCTTCACAACATTAATTAAAGATAGTATAAGTGCCAACAAGATAAAAGATTTGCTTAAAATTCGCTTAAGTGATGTATAACATTAAATACATAATTCGAACAATTCGCTTCAATGTATAATATTTCTTCAAGCAACCCGATACAAGATTCACACAATAAAACATTAATTAACCGTTCTATGCTCATGGCAATAATAAATTTACGTTAAAATTAATTGGAACAAGCACAACTTCCGACAACACTACTCCAATTAATCTTCTCGCAAACAATTTCCGTAACTATTTTCTACAGTAACGCACACAAAATCTCTATAAATTGGTTACATGTAGAATGCGCAAAGGGAACTCTTTTGCGTAAAATTCTTATAACTCAACTAAGGTACGCACATAAAATCCCTATTAGTGAATATAAATGAATCATTCGTTTTATCGCACAAAATTCCCATAGCTCAACGTAATCATGCACGTAAAACCTCTATGAATGAACCATTCGCAAGAAATTCAATGCGAAAAACGTCATAAAATCAAAATTGTAAAAGTCGGCATTAATTTCAAAATTATACCTTTCATGCAAGCGCATGGGACGTTTATTCATTGAGCAAAAATACTGGAATTGTCGTGGCATTTTCTTTAGTCTTCGCTGTTAATTCTTCATTGTAGGAACCGTTTAGAATTATTCTTGTTTTTTCTTTTTTTTTTGATTCTCCCCCTGCAGCAGAAAGCTGAATGGTGCGTAGGAGGATGCTATTCTTTCTAGCAGAGTTCTTAGCCCCTGGTCCTCTTTAAATCTTTTGTTGGTCTGGTCTTGGCAATATTTTTATTATATTTTAGCACTTGGGGCAGTGTCAGTCAAGATTTTTATATTTTAATAATTTTTCAACAAACCGGCCGGTTATATCACAGTTTACAAAGATGTCGCTATCGATGCGGTAGGTTTAAGGTTCAATTCCCAGGCCGGTCAACTCGCACACAGTGTAGCCAGCGGCTTGTTACCGCTGCGACGTTTCTTCTGAGCTCTGTTGCCCAAGCGCTAAGCGGCGGGGTTGGACGCCGCCACTCGTTACCACGCTTCGGTACTACAAGGAGTGTGATAAAGATTTGATTTAATTTTTTTTTAATTTTGTGTGCAGCCATAGTTACTGCAGATGCATCGCATTTAAGGAATCTCCTACTTATTAATCGCTTCACAGCAGCGTCAATGACAAAAAAGCAGTTCAAGGAAACTCCTGCTTATTAATTGCTTCACAGCAGCATCAATGACAAAAATGCAATGTTTGGTTAAGGTTGAAGTAACCGATAAGCGAAGACTTATTTCTATGTTTATCTAATTGCATAATTCGAAGGACCTTGCGATAATTATTTTGTGTATTAAAAAACCAACGAAGGCTTTAGATTTGCGCAAGATATTTTTTGTTTGCGCCGATGTTTTTATTTACTTAGATCTAAGCTACTTAATTGCTGCAGGAAACAAGCGAACCAAATAAGAGATGCACATTTGCGGAAACTTAAGCAAAAAAAAAGTAGCCTTTTTGCGTACTTAAGGTTAAGTTACCAATAAGCAAAGACGTATTTCTATGTTTAATTAATTGCATAATTCGAAGGACCTTGCGATGATTATTCTGTGCAATGAAGAACAAACAAGGGTTTTAGATTCATGCAAGATATCTTTTGTTTGCGCCGATGTTTATATTTACTTAACCTACGCTACAGGGTACTTAATTGCTGCAGGAAACAGGCCAGTCAACAGATAGATATAGATTTGCAAAACTTAAGTAAGAAAAATAACACGTAGTCAAGGTCAAGTTACCGATGTGAGCAAAGACTTACTTATACGTTTTTAATTAATGTACAACTCGGAGGACATTGCGATAGTTAGGTGCAATTCGACAGAAAGAATAAGCGAAATTGATGTACCTTATATTTACGGAAACTTAAGCAAGAAAAAATAATTTGTAGTCAAGGTTAAAGTAACCGATAAGTAAAGACTTATATTTGTATGTTTATTCAAGTGCGTATTTCGAAGGACTTTGCGATAGATAATATGAGGAATTTTACAATTTTTTACACTACCTTACAAACTAGCTCTTGACAAATTCGTTTACAAGCGCAAAATGAGTGAAAGTAATTATTCGATTACAAAGAACATGATTTTTTTGGCTAGCATCCCAAAATTCGTTTTTTTAGCTGGCATTTTTGTTACGGAAGAATTCCGCGTATTTTTTGAATGCCCCTCGTACAAGTAGAAATGCTCACGCGACACACAAGAACAATGCAAAACATGCGCATGAGCGTGCACATACAATTTTGTTGTGCTAAATTCTAATTGTTTACGTCAGAGTAACCTTACCCGACGTGAGATAATTTTTCCTGCAGTAAACATTAATGGGTTAAACATCGGGTGTAAAATGGCCCATAAAGTGAAAACGAGTGGTTATTTTGTTGAAATTTGTGCGTAAAGTGTATGTCAGCACAGTTTACTTGCATAAGCAGTCGAAAAAGACAATGTCAATTTTCGTTACATCCCTCCTTTAAGAAATTAGAAAAAATTAAAACACTAACACGGTTGAAAACAGCCTATAAAATTTTTGTAAAAATGTATAAATGGTGTTTATAAAAATTTTTGAAAATAGTAGAAATATAAGTAAGGAAAGTGCGCATCAACGCACTTCGCGCCCAAATGTCGTAGACCGATTTTTGCACTAGCAGAAAATTGATTTATGGAGCAAAAATATATTAACAATTGTTCACATCCGTAAACGTTTCAATGAACTATAAAATGTAAAAAAAAGAATTTTTCATGCAAGCGTTTCGGTTCAAAAATTTTAAATAGACAAGATCAAACAAGAGAAATCAGATTTCATAACTAGACTAACAACACTGAAAGTATGCAATACTAAAGATAGACTGTCAGAAACTTTATCACCTAAGTATGATAAGGTACAAAAATTTTTGATGTTGCAAAATAGTGGTGAAAATAAAGATTTTAAATGATGCAGAGAAAGAAAAGAATCAGCAATGCAATTGTATTAAGACAATAACTAGAAGAATGTTATAGGAATTTTCTCTTATCACATTCTTTGGGTTACAACAATGCTCTTTGTAGGGTTTCTTTCAGAACATACAACCAATGAATTATGTTAGGATTTCCTTGCGCAGATTCTGAGTCTTGTGAGGACAAGGATTGCAATAAATATATCGTACATTCTGGCGGTATCTGCAACAGAAAAGCTGGATTAAGATTGACATCAATGCAATGATACAAGGCAAGATGAATCCTGCAAGAGGTTTACCTAGAGGTTTAAAAACATTTTCTCCTTGGAAGAAGCTCGCCAATTGCTTTCGGAACAATTCCTAGAGTATTCACGATACTTATAATACTTTGATCTGGGGTTACACAACTTTGTAAAAGGTCCACAGAAATGTTAGAGGGGCTCCAAGAAGATGCATTGAGTTTGATAAAGGTTGGAATACCTTGATCGATTTGTTTTACATAACAAGGTCTTGTTTCAATGCATTAGTTAGGTTTTGATTTTTCAGGGGAAAATTCTTTTATGGTTTTATTCGTGCCTTGAACATGTTGCAAGAAGTACCGGTAACTTCTTCGGCTTTCGGATGTGCTTGGTGTGCTCTCGTAAAAATAGACTTCCATCTTTCAGTCGTGAAAGGAAAATCTTAGATGAATTGAATATGGGTTTGCCAGTGAGATGTCGTGTTTGATTTATTGCGAGTTTATTTAATTCCAATTCGGCAATGGAACGAGTGTTCATATTTTCTACTACGTTTAAATAGGAATCTAATCCTGATAAGATGAGTCTTTGATTTTCTTGTCTATCAATGCTCTACCTGCGATAAACTGTGGTACAAAAGAGATTATTTCCTACGTCATTGCAAGAAATGTACAATCACCACTCGTCAAACGTATTCCGGAGGTGTATTTAAATGTAACGAAACTATTTTTGAAACACTTGCTATGATTGGTATTACAGTTCCGCTTAAAGACCGATATTTTCCTTATTTTGCGTGTTTTGATTTTGAATGTTATTTTGACACCGCAAACTTACTTAAAAATGGTCCACAGCTTACGTTTGAAGCACGTCATGTCGTATTAAGTTCTGCAATTTTCTCTGAGTTTCAAGATGGAGTCTGTCATGTTACTGATGGGAATGAGACAGATTTGATCAGCAAGATGGTGAAGTGTTTGGAAAAGATTTCAGACGCAGCTTATACCATCCTGAAAAAGAAGTTTGACTATGTTTTTGAAGCTTTCAACATCAACCAAAACTGTACATGTCAAAATCTTCAGAAAGAAATTAAACAGTATTTGCATGAAATCCCAATTCTTGGATTCAATTCTGCAAGTTACAATTTGCAATCAATCAAAAAAAGTTTAATTCCAGTTCTTCTCCACAAGATAGATTTTGTTATCAAGAAAGCCAATGCATACCTGTGCTTGAAAACAGACAAACTCAGATTTTTTGACATCCGCAATCTCCTGGCTACTGGTTTCTCTTACAAAAAATTTCTCGAAGCTTATGAGTGTGAAAGTGGGAAGTTTTTCTTTCCATACGAGTGTGTGGATTTTGTAGAAAAATTGAGTTGTCGTCGAGTACCATCTCACAAAGCTTTTTACAGCAGGCTTACTCAATCAAACATTAGTCAAGCTGATTATGAGTAGGTGGAAAAGACTTGGGTAACCTAAAACTGGACCTTCTTACGCGATCTATTTGTTTACTACAATTTGCTAGACGTCAATCCTTTCGTGTGGCTGTCCAAAAACTTCTAGATTCCTACGTTAAGGAAAGGATGGGTTTTGATATTTTCAAAACAAGCTTTTCTGTTAGTGGTGTTGCCAAATTGAAACTGCTGAAAAAAATGACTCAAGATTCATTTTTTTGTTTGTTTCCCTAAAAGACATGCTGATTTATATCAAAAACTGCGTTCTCAGCTTACCTGGGGTTTTTCTCTCATATTTACTAGACTTGTTATTGCTGGGAAAACTTACATTAAACCCGACCGTTCTGAAAACCTTTACAAAGTTGCCAAATTTGTTGGATATGATGCCGATTCGTTGTACCTGCATTCTATTCAAAGACCAAACGCTACTGGCTACTTTTGCAGATATAACGAAGAAAATGATTTTAAACCAAATCCTTGCTGCAAGTTTGGTGTGCTATCTTTTCAATGGTTGAGCTGGGTTTCACGATCCCAAAACAAGAAAATACAGCACAAGTTTAACTCTGGAGAAGTCCGTCTTACCGAATACTCTCTTCCTGTTGATGGATACTGTGAGGAGGAGAAGCTCGTGCCCCAGTCTGACGGATTTCTGTCTCATTTTTGCTTTGTTTGTGCCACCAACAAAAATCCGGATGGAAGCCTGCAGGACACACATCTTTTGAACGGACTAAAACATCAGGACATCCAAGAGAAAACTGTGCAAACCACAAAAAGCTTACAGGATGCAGATTATAAAGTCGTGAGAATGCGAGAATATGTCTGGAAAAAAATGAAGAAAAACCCGCATATCGCTTCTTTTCTTATATCACTCAAAACAGTAACTCCAAGACGACATTTATCGTTTCAAAAAATACTTGAAGAAATCCGAAATGAATTCTTATTCGGATTTATAATTGTGGACATCTTAACCCCAGATGAGAAAAAAACTAACTTTGATGACTTCCCTCTAATTATAAAAAACGTATTTGTGGGTAGAGAAGATGTTGGGTGCTACATGAAACAGATTGCAGAAGAGCACAGGTTTTTGAAAAAAACCTAAACGTAATTTGATTAGCTTCCATTTTGGGGTCGAAGTATTGCTGAGCACAGACATGGTGAAAAACTATCTTGAAAAAGGGTTGAAATAACTCGCATCTACGAGTTCATTCAATTTCATCCTGAAAAATGTTTTGAAAAATTAACCAACCAAATCTCAGACAATCGACGGGCGGCCGATCAAGATGTTTCGAAAAACATTCTCGGATTGACGTCGAAACTCCTGGACAATAGTCTTTACTCAGCCTCACTGCTAAACAAAGAAAAGCATCGAAACGTCACATACAGTGGTAATTCAACAGTTAATGAAGCCATCAACAACCCACGTTGTGTTAATTTAGAGGTGGTTACTCAGGGAGTGTACGAAGTGAAATCTTTAAAGAAAAAAATCGTCAACGACCAACCTTTACAGCTGGGATTGATGGTTTATTTGAACGCAAAAGCTTCACGTTTTTCAGTTTTATTACGAGTTTATGAAGAAGTTCTTGGACCCTAAAAAATATTGTCCCATTGAGACCGATACAGACTAGATCTACTGTGCTTTGGCAGAGGAAGACATCGATCTTTGCGTGCAACCCGGTCTAAAAAAAGAATACTTCAAGGAAAAACTGAAATGGATGCCACTTGCAGTGTGCGATCAACATAAAGAAGATTTTATTACAACAAAAACATCAGGAAACGAATGGAGACCGAGTTAATGCTGCCAAGATCGACTCAGATATTTGAAAAAAAAAACGGTCTTTTTAAAACCGAACACGAGAGCGAGAAAATTGTTGCTTTAGGTTCTAAAAGCTATTTTTGCCACAACTCTTCTGGAAAATGCAAGCAGGTCGCAAAAGGGGTTTCTCTTTTACAAAACAGACTTACCTTTGATCAATATCACGAGGTTTTGACGTCCACCAAAGGGTTAACATTCACAAACCGTGGTTTTCAAACCCGAAACCATCAAATGTACTCCTACACTAAAAAAAAAGGGGATTAACTTCTTTCTATTGCAAGCAAAAGGAAAGCAAATTCTTTCTAGGAAACGGTGTCGAAATTGCACCTCCAGATTTGTGAAATGTCTTTTATTGTTAGTATACCGCATTTCTAGCAAATTAAATCTGTATTTTGAATGTCTAGAGAACCAATTTTTCCAAACTGTTTTCGGTTCCAAAAGTTTTCTTTCTCGCTTTTTTGATGACGTCAAACAAGTTATAAGGTATGTCACTGCATAAGTACTCTAGACATGAACTGTTGCTTTAAATATGTTTTACAACTTTACTTTGAAATCTATACTGATTAAAACTGTATTTTGAAATCTATTCTGATCGAAATTGTATTTCTTGCGTGTTTTAATAAAACAACTTCAGTAAATCTGTAGTACTTACTGTTAACAAAGATCTGTAAAGTTACTTTGCTTATCGCTAAAGAGCCTCGTTGCAGTTTTCAACGCAATATCGTATTTCCTCTACAGCTCGAAAACACGCAGGGTCGCGACATCCTGTTTTTCCTTTGTTTCTCTTTCACATAAGTTATGCTACAGGGAAAGATATGCGCGAACGTTTTCCAAAGTCTCTCTCCTTTGTTTCTCTTTCACCTAAGTTAATTTCATGCAGTGTAAGTTCTGCACGAGCGTTTTGCAAAAAAATTAAAAAATATTCGTTGGAGTATATATTCGAGTAGATAACCGCTCCTCACCCATTCTGAGAGCGAATTAGAACATATTATTGAGAGATTGCAAACATTCAGTCCAGAAGATTACGCAGTCATTATGGCAACAGTCTGTTTTTATCGTGAACATTAATTACTCCAAGCACTTAGATGCAGTACGTTGCTATTTTTGCCGGATCGTGTTGTATGATTGGGTCCCAGGAGTCAACGTCATCAAGGCGCATGTTCGGTCAGTCCTAGATTTTATAATTTGAATCAGCGATGAAACATGGTGCCAAGTGTGTATACTCTATTTAAAATTCATGCGCAGAAAGCATAGCACTGTAAACTATCAGATAGCGCCCGCTACCGGTTGAGTACTTTTCGTGAACGAGTGTAACTTTATAGCATGAAAGAAGTTAAACATGCAGCAATATTTTACTCAAGGGTTCCTAGTGGTCTGTCAGAGTTATTATTAACTAAGGTGAATTTAACGAGTTACAGAATTCTTTTGGTTGTTTTTACTACTTTAAAACTATATATTTCAGAAACAGTCCCACCTGTCCTTTTATGCGGAAAAGTTAGGACCGGCAAGACTACAAAAAATCGTAGCCAGCGGGCAAAGACCGGATCCGAGAAGGGGCTTCAAAATCGGGGAAGAAAGCGTGCTCCACCTTGAGCACTATCTGCAGTGTACGGTCTTGTTTTGAACGCCCTCGTAAAGCTTTGTTTTTGCCTGCCTCCACTTTGGCTGCTGCACGGAGTGTGCTGAACGTTTACATAAATGTCCTTTTTGCAGGAAGGACATTTTTTGTTGTTGTAAATGTTTTATGTGTATAATGTGTAGAAACGATATTTTTTATGTGTGTGCGTGTAACGTTGGGTAATTAAAAATGTGTCAAAACAAAGGTATTTATTGTAGTACAGAGCAGTTTCGTATCATTTCTGCTGTGTCTATAAAAGTGGATAAACCCAGTTCGCTCCTTTTAGCTAGCGCGAGCATGGTAGGTAAAACGTTTTGGATTTTTCGTCTCATTGAACGTCGAGATGAAATCTTTACTCAAAAAATATAGAGAATTTTATATTTCTACGAAGTTTGGCAACCTCGTTTTGAAGAATATAGCGATTGTGAAGAATTTTTTCAAAGAGCGCTTAGTGTAGAAACATTAAAGTCTCCCGAACGGAAGTTGGTTGTGTTAGATGATTTAATGAATTCAAACAGAGAATTACAAAAATCTTTACCGTGTACAGTCATCACTACAATTTCTCAGCTCTGTTTACTGCTCAAAATCTTTTCAACAAACAAATCCGTGAAATTTCACTCAATGCCAAGTTTGTTGTGTTGTTTAAAAACTATCCAGATCATGGACAAATAGAGTGTTTCCTGCACCAAGCTTTCCCTTCAACATTCAAACCCGTTTTCCAATCGTATATAAACCAGACACGCGCTCCAACTTCTTATCTTTTCTTAGACTTAAGATGCGACAAACCGGATAATCAGAGAATCCGCGCTCAAATTTTTCCAGGAGAAATAAATTGTATCTACCGATGAGTCGTTTAAGGAAGCAAACCCCGACCTTGAAATTGCTACAAAAAGCCCCACCCAGTTTGCAAAAAGCCATTCTATCAAAAGCAAACTATGAATTAATACTCTGCGTTTGTGATGTTTCTCATAACATTTTACATGAAACAGCAGAAATTTCGATACCTCACAAAAAAAGACTCGCAAAATACAAAGAAGCGTTGAGAAAACTTGTTAATCGAAAAATTTCACTTAAAAGAAAAAGAAAAATTATTCAAAAAGGCGGGTTTTTAGGGGCTTTGTTATCAGCAGCTATTGCGGTAATCGGCGGACTTGTGAGCAATATAGGAAGATAACGAGACGTTTGAATGGTTTTAGAAGCCACGACCTACGAAAAATTAACTCTGGAACATAAACGTAAACTCAAAGAAAAAATATTGTCGAATCTGGATAAAAGGATGAAAGAAATTTTAGCCTTAAAAGTTCCTGCTCACCAAAAAATGCAGCTTTATAATGAAGTGTTGCAGAAATTACAACTGTATATGAAAAAGACCCGGCGCCGAGAGACCATAAAACTACAACCCTTAAGCGAGACTGATATTGTGAAGGGATACAGGAAAACTGCACAATTTAGAAAGATTCTAAAAGCTATACGTGACAACAAAAGCTTCGACTGGAACGATGAAGGTACAGTAATCTCATTGTCGACGATCAAGTGATTCCTAACAGCGACATCAGGAAACTACTACGCTCAGCTGTACACATACCCCAGAAGAAAAACGATTGTTTCCGGATTGGGACAGCAAATGCAAGCAGATTTAATTGATTTTTCTGCATTGAAAAAGTTCGATGATGGTTTTCGTTATGTGGTTGTGTTAATCGATGTTTTTTCCAAATATGTTTATGTTGAGTGTGTACAGAATAAAACAGCCTTAGACAATGATTTATGCTTTTTCAAAATTATTGGAGCGTAGTAAGCATCTCAGACAACTTCAGACAGACAGAGGAAGTGAATTTACAAATCATGCTTTCCAGTCTTGGTTGAAAAAACAAAAGATTCATTTTTTTCATTCGCATAACCATGATGTCAAGTGCGGGATCGTTGAAAGAGTCATAAGAACGTCAAAAGAAAGACTTTGGCGATATTTTATCTACACCAATACGCGCCAATATATCGACATCATCCAAGATCTAGTACATTTATACAATCACACAAAACACTTATCTATCAAATGCATGCCTGCACAAGTGAGTTTTAAAAATCAAGGACAAATTTGGCAAACTCTATACGGTGATGAAAAAGTAAAACAACCAAAACTGAAAGAGGATACTCTAGTTCGATTATCGACTGTTCACACAACATTTCGTAAAGGTTATCTTCCCGGGTGGACAGAGGAGTTGTTTACGGTTGCTCAAGCAATCGCAGGAAACATTCATATTATAAAATCAAAGATTTAAATAACAAATTCTTAAAAGGTATTTTTTAGGATGAAGAACTACGAAAAGTAGTAAAAACAGACGACTTGTATAAAATTGAATCCATTCTGAAAAAACGTGAACGTGGTAAAAAGCAGATTTATTTAACCAAGAGGTTAATACTTGGGTTTTGAAGAGCGATTTTGTTCGTTATGCCTAATATCTTAAAGTCGACAAACAATTTGGTTATTTTCATTGCACAAGTTTTGATTATGTACATAATCATCGCGATAAGTCTCTACAATCTAGCTCGAGGTGATACCAATAAAGAGCTTCGGATTTCGTTGTTGAGCAGTTCCGTTGGATGTTTGCTTCCCTCTTCTGTTCTAAACCAAAAAACTCACGAATAATGTTTTATCTGACGCTTCCGAGCAATAATCCTTTGATCATTTTCCCGACAACACACCATCGAAATATACGTCCAGGCTACCCCAGGAGATTAATCTGGAAGGCTCTTGGGAAGTTGGAATCGCTGAAATCGGTTACCCTCGCACATGGTACAACATATCTCGAGAGGGAGAATACTGGTTAAAATATGAAGATAAACGTAGCATTGTCCGAGTAACTTTGCAGCCGGGATTTTACGGTTCTCCTAAAGATATTGTAGATGAGTTGATGAAAGGATTAAGACTATATTATGGGGATAAACCTTTGCGAGTTCGTTTGTTGTATATGTATTATGCGAACAAATTCAAAATTCAGTTGGCTGGAGGAAAAATGAATTTCGCAAAAGATTTAAGAAACATGTTAGGCACTTACTTCCCAGAATATACAAGCCCTGCGATGTATGTGCCATGTAAAGAAATCGATATTTATCAGGGAACTTATTCCATCTTTGTATACTGCGATGTAGTGGAACCGAGAATTGTTGGAGACATCGTGACACCATTATTAACAACTGTACCAGTGGAAGATTCTCATGGAGATTATATTCATAAGCGATTTAAAAAAATACATTATCACCTTCTATTACGGAAAAACTTTACCGACATTCAGATTTCTTTGCGAAACGATCAGGGAGAAAAACTTAAATTCGAAAGAAAAAAAGTCAGAGTCACTTTACGTTCTAGAAGGAGAAAACTTGAACAGCTATAGTCTATATAGCCAACTGATCTTAGTATGACAAGATGAGGCATATGTACTGTTACGATACTAGAGCTTACGAGCATTATTACCTGAACCAAGTGAGGAGGGCAGGGAGTTATTTTAGTGGGGTTAGATACCAAAGTGAGTACGGAGGGTTATCAGGAATTTTAAAAGCGGGGCAAAGGCAATTGGAAAGCAAGCTTTAAAGAGTGGTGTTGGCTTTGCGTCTAACGTTTTACAAGAAAAAAACGTGAAACAAGCTGCTATCAATCGAGCTAAAGCTTCCAGTTCAAATCTTCTACAACAGGCTATAAAACGTAAAAACCCACCGAGAGTGCAAAAAAGAAAACGCAGACGAAAGAAGGACATATTTTCTCAACCACGGCGGCGTTAGTACATCCGAGCTCTGCAGAATCTAATGCTTCACAATTGGATTTGTTTTCAGTCCCAGCAAGCCAAACCAGTTTAGAAGATGGTATGTTTACAGAATATAGACCTATATCGATCCTCACAAGCGAAGGACCAGTCGAGTTTTGTATTGCAGCTGAAACATCCAACCACATTGATTTTGCAAACACGTTTCTTTATGCCAAAGCGACAATGACCACTAACGGTGGTGCCAGTCTTGAAGATGATGAAGCAGTAGCACCTGAATGTAATTTCTTGCACACGTTATGGTCTCAATGTGATTTGTTTTTAAATGGAATTTTGGTGAGCCAATCTAACAATAGCTACCCTTACCGTGCCTACATCGAGAGTTTGTTGAGTTTTGGAAAAGAAGCAAAAGATTCCCAATTATCATCCATTTTATGGAATCGAAACACAGCTGGATATTTTGATTAAAGAGTTGATTCAAACCTAGGGTACACAAAACGTAAAGAGCTGGCTGCGAATAGTCACCAAATAGATATCTTGAATTGTAATTGATATCCATCAACCGACACTTCCTGTTTTATGACCTCAACCCTTCGTTAGATCGAGAAGGAGGTATCGTCGAAACCATTCGCCGGAAAACGAGAACAGCATATTCCTTGCTTTCAGATTTGTGTCGAAGAAGAAGATAAGGCATGTTTTCCATAATTAATGCAGCAACACGATTCAGTTGTTCAGCAGAAAACACAAGTTTTCCCTTCTTCACGGAGATGATAGCTTTTGCAAGTAATGTAGAGTTAGGGATTGGGAATCCATAGTCAGCTATCGCTTGATTTCTCGAGCAGCAGTCTCCATTTCTCTAGCACTGTCGAATAACTGTTCTTGTTCCAACAAACTTTCGTAACAGCTGGAATACGGACAAATATTGTCAGGTACCTTCACTTTAGAAGCTTGTGAGTATAGTTTGTCTGCTTGACTAATGTAGGATCGCATCTTGTGCTACTGTGAGAGGATTGCTGTAATTATAGTTAAAAACAGAGAAAAAAGCACGTGACGTCATTATTGTACTTTTTTCTGATCTTTTCAGATTGCGCAATCGTGGTGCAATCATTGCGCAATGATTGGCATTAACAATCAAGGCATAAACATAACGCGATCAAGGCATAAACATAACGTCATTATTATTTATAGAATTTTCTAAGTACTTGACCGTTGCAGATTACACAATTTAGAGCAACCTTTAAAATGTTCGCAGAGATTATTTGTACTTTTTGATTTTTCTGAGCACTTTATTTCTACAGATGACGCAGTTGTTGCATAATTTGGAGCAGTTCTCACAAACTAATAAATCTTCTCAAGGCATAAACAACACACAACGGTCTTCTTTACAACAAACTACACATTGCGCATTTTTAATTAAAGTTTTGTAGATTTCTGTCAGTTTAGCTGTTTCTAAGGGAGGTTTTACGTCGGCGGTATCCAGAAGGACATTCAAAAAATCATGCAAAGTAACAAAAATTTTCCTGAACTTTTTAAATTTTTGGGTTGGAACGCATTCGATTTTCTTCTAGTCAAATCCTAATGATATGGCAACCTCCACATTTTTTTCCATTTCTCATTTCTTTTTCGATTTTCAGTTTTTACAGACTAGCGTTTTTTCTTGGATCTTCCAAAGAAACAAGGAAAGAGGGAGCAAGCGAAGGTTTTTTTACAGGTATTTCATCAGACATTGTGCTTTTCCTGCTTTAGTGGGATTGGTTATGCTAGGTTGTTTCAGATTAGGATATTTTTGGAGGACACTTTTAACGAATTGAACACCTTGTCTTCTCAGTAAAAATTCACACAAAGGATACCATTTAGCAAGTTCTTCAGATACGACATCGTTTTTTTCCAGTTTTTAATACCGCCATTACAGTACCAACACTTTACACGATCTTGATCTCCTAAATAATGAAACCCTGCTGCTGCAAATTCAAAAGGAGTGGACGTAGTTCTATCACGCGGTCAGTTTGGAGAATAAAATGCTTCCAGGCGGCGTTCCAATTTCATCATGTGAGGATTTTTCGCGTATAGACATTTAAAAGGGTTCGAGTTAAAAACAAGTTGAGGAATGGAATCAGTGCAGATAGCGTCAACACAGTCACCCATTTTCCAACGATACTAGCGGTAGTTTTTCAAAGTATATAGACTACACTGACTCGCGCACCCTTTTTATACCACAAAATTACGAGAAAAAATGTTGGTTAAAGTTGTCGCTAAAAGGGAGTCGTTGGTTATGCTTCGTTAACCAGAGGTTCAATTATGATAGTGTAATTCTTTTACAAATCTTACCTAGAGCTTATATAGTAACGATTACGCGGCAATGGCAAATTTCTGTTCAAAACAAGAGTTGTTTGAAACTGAATATTACGCAATGACTCCGTTCATATCGCAGTCTCTTATGTAACAAGTTTCTATATCTTGTGTACTATTCCCGCTAAAATTACAGAAAATTAAACCATGTGACGTATCTGTTTTACAGGAGATAGTTCACATTACAAGCGCAAAAAGATGAGAGTACTGTGTAGGAACCTATTTCCACTAAAACTACAGGAAATTAAACCGTGTGATGTACCTGTTTTACAAGAGGTACAGAGCAAAATTGAGATTAATAGTCGTTTTTGCAGGAGTCTATTCCAGCTAAAAGCACAGGAAATTAAACTGTGTGACCTGTCTGTTTGACAGGTGGTACAGAGCAAAAAGATGAATAGTTGTTTTTGCAAGAGTCTATTCCCAAATTACAGGAACGTAAGAACAGCATCTGCTGTATCATATTCCAGTTCATAAATGACACTCTAAAAGGAAGACGTTGGTTAAACAAGTTAAACAACTAATTTAATCAGAGGTCGTCATAATCTTTAAAATAGATTTTTAATATGAATAAAATATATATTTAAAACCTTAATACGTGAAAGGAAACAACCCCAAAGTTATTGAACTGGTAAATATAACAAAAGTGCAAAATTTTTATCAAAATACAACAATTAATAAGCATTGAATCGGTAAATAACAAAGGCGTAAAATTTTTATCAAAATACAACAAATATGAAGTATTGATATTTCTTTCATAAGAACTATTTTTGCTACACTACCGGCTCAAACAAGCAACCCAACGCCACAAACGCCGCCGCCTCTACCAGATGAGCAACCCGCCTTCGTCGCAAATGAGCAATCCACCGCCTCCACGGGAAAGGGAGACCCCTACCGCTATCCATCCCCCACCCAACCTCACATATTTTGCGTCATATTGTCCTCGCGTCAAGTTGGCAACGTCAAATTTGTTCACGTGAAATCGTCTGCGTCAGTAGTGTACCCCGCGGTTTACAAGCCGTTTGGGGGTTCGGGTTTTCCGGTTTGTCTTCGAGTTCAGAGTTTTATCTACGGGTTCACGGGTTTGCCTCAGGTTCACTTCGGGTTCATGGCAGAATGTCGGGTTCACGATTTCTCTTGGGGTTCACTGGTTATCTTCGGGTTCAGGGCAGAATAGTAGGTGGGAGACAGGTCTTGACTTGTCAAAAACAAAGAAAAAATAGGTGTATGAAAAGAGCTGATATTTTGAAACTTTATTCTAGTGCTTAATCGGCATAATGTACTATGTGACCGCCAAAGTAGATTTCGAAAAAAAACGCAGCACCATATATCCTCTCATTGATGTAATTACTGAATGCTATGACAATATTAACAGTGGAAACCTTTCGTGTGCAATGGCGTTAGATATAAAAAAAGGATTTGATACGGTTAATTTTGACATACTGCTTTACAAATTGGACTTTTATGGTATACGTGATCCATGTTACAAACTCCTTAATAGTTATTTAAACAATAGAAAGCAGTATCTTTGTTTGTCTGGTTACAAATCTAGCTTGGTTGACTAGGAATGCGGTGTTCCTCAGGGATCAACCTTTGGCCCGTTACTTTTCATCCTTTACGTTAATGATATGAGAAATGCGTTACAAACTATACCAAGACTGTTTGCTGACGACACTTGTTTATTCCTGACCGCTAAAAACATAGCTGATCTCGAAATAATTCGTAACATTCTGAATTAAGTTCTTTAAAAAACTGGATGGATACAAATAAGTTGACAGTAAATGCGACAAAATCAAAACTTATTGCTGTAAACCTCAAGCTCCGAGCCCCTCAAAAACAATTCTCTCTGCTATACGATGATACATGTATCAGAAATGATAAATCGTTAAAATATTTAGGGGTTGAACTAGATCCAGAACTGAACTTTTTATCCCATCTTACCAAAATTGAAAATAAACTATCTCAAAATGTAGGTATAATAACTAAATTGAAACATTATTTTCCCAATTCCGCTCTTTTAATGGTCTACTACTCGATAGTTTATCCTCATATTTTATATGGAATTATTCTTTGGGGCTCAACGTATACATCGCACCTTAAAAAGCTGCAATTGCTACAAAACAAAGCTGTGCGTGCGATTTGTTCTTTAAATTGGCGCGAGCATGTGACACCGTGTTTTGATCGTCTAAGCATTCTAAAAGTGAGAGATATAGCCAAAGTGGAAATGGCGAAATTTGTCCACAAATCTGTTAACCACTCCCTACCTAAATATTTTCAAACGTTTTTTCACAAGGTGTCATTAGCACACAAACGTTCTACTAAGTCTTCCTCTAGTAATAATTTAGCAATCCCTCTGTTTTAAACAAGCCGTGCGCAAAGGTCTATTAAGTATCAGGGGTTGAAGGTGTGGAATTCAATACCAACTGCTATTCAACGTTTAAAACTTAAAAAGTTTACGCAAACATATCGCGAGCAAATATTGGTTGCACATAAAAAATAAGTCACTAGATTTTATTTGTAATTCTTTCTTTTAATTAGATACATACTAAAAGATGTGGCTATCTCATTGCTGCTACAATGAGAATTAAATGTGAGCATCATTACGCTCATGAAAGCAAACAAAAGGTAATCGTTTGACTCGAAGGCTTCACGTCCCTTCACGGCTTCCTTATATTGCAAGTAATTGAGCTTCAGTTGCATGTTTACATTAATTCTACCGTTTTTTCCTTTTTAAAGATAACTTGTTCACGAAATTTTGTTTTCACAGCTAGTGTTTGCTGGATATGATCCAACATGGAAATATGTGCTTTATGTAAGCTTCGGGACAAGATTGCTGTAACTCTTACTTCAAAAAACTGCAAAATTAAAAACTTTCCAAACTCCCTCGGGTTCATATTTTGTGAGTTCACCAAGCAGTAGAGTTTATCAAGTTTTGGACGGAATTCGACCGAGCAGTGATCCCCGGTCAGGTTTGATGAGTCAGATTCAAACCTTAGTCAGACTTGACCGAGCAGCAAATAGCTCAGATGGCCGAGTGGTGAGATCGTCCGCCTCTAGAGCTACAGACTCGCTTGATTCCGAGTCGTGTAAAACCAGTGACTTTGCTTCCCGGCTTGACGCCCAGCGTTAAATGGACAGTGTGGAAAACAAGCCTGCAAGTTTACTTGATGGGAAAGACACTTAGCGGGATTCTGCGTTTTGCAATGCTACTGTTCAGACGCGCGTAATTACCTGCAGAGTTGTTGCAGTAGCAGAGATAAAATCTTAATAATTTACAAGGCAAGTCACAGCAAGGAATTATTATTTCTGCAGAGTAGACTGCTGTTACCTCATTTGACTTATACCTAGAATGGCTAAAATGAATGATAAGCAGGACAAAATCTTACACTCTGTTGAAAATCTGACGTTAAGAATTGATAAATTGGTAAACACAACATTAAGCTATGGTGAACGATTGGATGAGCTAGAAGGTAAATTTAATATCAAGTTTGAAGAAATTGATATTCGTTTAGAAGATAAAGCTGAAACAAGTGAACTGGAAATTCTACAGGCAAAGTCAGCAACCATCGAAGAATCTATTAAAGAACAAGAACGAACGGCTGTTAAGCAAGAATCTTACGAAAAAAGTTTAAATATATCAATTCACGATATATCCGAACCAAATAACAGTGAGTGGGAAAGCCCTATACAATTCCTGGGAGCTATCCAGAATAAGATAGTCTGCTAATTTCCGACCCATTGACGATACCATTGGCAGATTACCATCAATTTCCACAAAGGCCCGTGTTCAGAGACGGAAGAAAGGTCACTCGACCCATTATCATTAAACTGACCACTGCATCCAACAAAAAACGGATCTTTAGCAGTCTTAAAAACCTAACGCAGAAGGACCCACAACCATAGCCCTGTATATTTACGGATCATTTACCAAAATCCTTCCAGGAAGAACGAAAATGGCTTTTACCACAATTTAAGAAAGCAAGAAGATTAAATCAAAAAACTGTTTGGAGAGCCGAAAACGGTCACTACAACCTTTATGTTAAGGATACCAAAGTAGAATTGTCTTCTTAGCTCTTACCATACCAAATCAGTGATTAAAATTTATTCTCTGTGCCTTTGCATAATACTGCGCTATTCTCTATGATCAACATTACGCTACTGTATCAAAACAACCAGCTACAGTATGTATTCATGAGCAAAACTGTAATATTCTTGTGTTATAACAATGTGTCATACTCTTACAAGTATTGAACTTAATGCTTTTGTTTTAGTTTCAATAATTTGTTCATTTTAGTTTCAATAATTAGTTTATCTAACCATCGAACAAAATCCTACCGACGTTACTACTTTGTTACAATTACTTTTTGCAAATTCGTCAAATCAGTGAGTAAAATTTATTCTCTGTGCCTTACGTAATACTGCGCTATTCTCTGATCAACATTACGCTACTGTACTAAAACAATCAGGAATGTGAGGATTTGTGCTTTCCAATACAATTTCCTGGCCAAAAAATAATTATATTTTTGCAGTAATTTACCGTCACCCTAAAAACAGTCCTCCTACTTTCATTGAAAAACTAGACGAAACAATGAATTATCTTCACCAAAAAGGAAACAAGGTGTATATTTTTGGCGATATAAATCTAGACTTAAATCCCCAACAAACATCCTCCTCAATTTCGGATTATCTACAAACACTCGATAGCAATGGATTTGCATGCCTTATTACTGACCCAACACGTGTAACTTTAAATTCTAAAACCATAATTGATCACCTTCTTACAAATGACTGTGAATCAAAGTTGACTACCGGCGTTATTTCTTGCAAAATCTCAGACCATTTTCCGGTTTTCTGCACTGTCTCCAATCCTGGATTTACAAAATTCTCCAACGCTCCTACTGACAGCTACACATTTCGGAACATAAAAACAGTTGCCGGTATCCTCTTTCGCAAAGACCTTGAACAATCCCTTACTCCTTACTATTTGATCTACAACACTCACTCACTACCATCACATTTCTGAATAAAAACTTAAATAAACTAATAATGACGATATCCAACGTTATTGAAAGGCATGCCCCCCTCCAAGTTGCCTTGAGAAGACAAAAACGTGTGCAACAAAAACCGTGGCTGACAAAAGGCTTATTAGTCACGATAAAAAACAAGCAAAAATTGTATAAATGCTACTTCTTGAATGGCAATGAACTCCAAAGGTATTTTTTCAAAAAATATGCAAACAAACTAACTCGAGTTAAAAATCTTGCAAAGAAGTTTTATTATAAAGAAAAAATTGCCAAAATAAGACACAATCCAAAAGCATTATGGAAATTAATCCTTTCAGTGATTCCTTCGAAACGTACAAATCCGACTACCACAAAAATAATTTCTGATAACGTTACAGTAGAAAATCAAAGTCATATCGCTAAAAATTTCAACCAATACTTCGTAAAAATTGGCCGATCGTTAGCTCAAAATGCAAACGCACTTGATAGTACTGATTTTAGAAGTCTTTTAAAGAACTCTGTTTCTGATTCGAGAGTCTTTGACTCGCCACAACCAAACGAAATTTACAACGCAATAAATACACTAAATATTAATAAGCATGTGGATATGATAACATATCCTCTTATTTCCTGCGCTTGGGTAACGAAGTCTTGGCACCCTTCTCATCACAATATTTTGGATATTTTTTAAAACTTGGTACCTTTCCAGAATGTTTTAGGCTACGTTCACATGGGGTTTCATTTCGCCCGAAACGAAAAAATCTCATATCGGTAAAGCCTAAAAACAATGGAAGTGTTCACATGAGCGTGCCGAAATGAAATTGCTTTTTTTCTTTTTTTCATTTCTGTCTGCGAGACAGAAATGAAAATTCATTTCGGGCCTTGTGACGTAGGAAAGATAACTGGTAAGCAGCAACATTGGTACGGTACCGGTAATGTACGCAGGCTGCTGGCTAACTGCTAGTGCTAAGGAGCAAGGTAGGCTAGATGTGTTGCAGCAGATATACCGGTAGCTTAATAGACAAGTTTATGAGCGATGGCACTAGTCTAGTGTTACATTTAAAGGCTTGTTGGGGCTGCGCTTAGCTGACTGAGTGGAAGAGTTAAAAACTGCTGCAGTTTATTTGCAAGGAACTTGAAAACACCCCAAGGGATAAAAAATATTGTGTAAAAATGGAGCCTATATGTACGTAGTCGTTACAACTGTACTTACCAACGACAAAAATCCAGTGAAGTGTAACTTATACAGATTGTAGCACCTAGCACACACTGCTGATGGCAGCTGAGTGTGTCTTTTCAAAAAATTATGAAGCAAAAAAACAAAAATTATTGGCATATTTTCTTCTCCAATTTAATTTGTTCATGAAGTTAATGTTTCCATTGTTTCAGAGTGAAATCACATTCAGTAATTAAATGTTGTAAAAAGATGAGTGCGAATGATTTGCAACATGGTGATTTGATAACTTTGTCTTTGAATGATGTGGATGTAGGCATTCCAAGCATAGGGAGGGTCACAGGAGAGAAGAGATGGAAGTGGAATGAGGAAAAAGTTTTGGCTTTGTTGGACAGTTTAATAGCTTACAAAACAGAAATGGATTTTAAAGGGCTAGATTTCCAAGCTGATCTGGTGCTGTGCTACAGCAAAATTCGAGAAAGGATGGCAGGCAATTTTGCAGTCAGTGATTTTGGTCCTCAATGTATGCCTGTTAAAGATACTGACTCAATGGACACGCAAGACCTCGTAGTCTACAAGCGCAAGCGGCAACAGATGGAAAAATGCAAAAAAGAAGGCTACAACAGAATTAGGAGCAAAATCAAGGAATTACGATCAGGATACAAACTAGCTGTAGATAAGGGATCCAGATCAGGATCCGGAAAGCTAGTTTGCGATCATTTTGAGAAGTTGCAGCAGATTTGGGGTGGTTCACCTTCAGTTGTAACTATCGAAGGTGGAAGAGCGAGTTTTGTCGATGGACGAGCTAGTAAATGTGGACGAGCGAGAGACGATCCAACTGAAGATGTTGAAGAGTGCAGATCACAGATAGAAAATGATGATCAGCCAAGCCAATCATTTGGCCAGTCAATGAGTTGTAAAAGAGCTAAGATGGAGAAAAAGATGTCGTTACATGAAAAGGAGATGCTGCAGATAAATATGTATAAAGAAGAACTTGCTTTAAAAAAAGAAGCATTAAATGTTATGAAAGAAAATGCAAAGTGTACGCATGATTCTATTAAAGCGATGGCAGAGTCGATGTGTGCGATTGGGCAAAGCATGCGCGAAGGCTTTGCTATGATCAGCAATTCTATCGTTCAAAGCCAGCAAATGGGTAGTGCATTTAATGTTCCAAATTTACATCAGCCTCAGCAACATTTCTTCGGATCGTTTTCTAAGGCATCTTCCGATTCCAATGCAAGCTCTTTTGGGCAATAAGACTGTGTAGACCCGCAACTTTTGTAACACTTGATGCATGCGACACTTGAACGTTGCTTTCAAAATCTTTTCGTTTAATGCTGTGTTTTGTGTTTTTTTTTGTTTTGTACGCTCAAAGCTATGCTTGTAATAAAGACAGGTTACTATGACAAATTGGGCGGTTTAGAGCAATTTTTCAAGCTGTTTTGTAAAACTTCGATTTACAGCACCATGGCCTAGTGGTAAGTGTCCGCCTCGGGAGCTGTAGACTCGGGTTTGATTCCGAGTCGGGTCAAACCAACGACTGTAAAATTGGTATTCACAGCTTCCCTGCTTGACACTCAGCATTAATGGGATACCATAGTGTGAAGAACAAGCCGGAAAGTTCACTTGCTGTGCTGTTGGGAAGGGCTCTTAGCGGGACTCCCCCATCTTTGTGTGGTAGACAGATGGCCGGTGCTAAAAAACCTCAAAGTTGTGCAGCACCATAAAAAACTATAATAAACAATGCTGTCTTCACGATGTTTTGCTTTTGCATGCTTAAAGCTAATCAGTAGGCCTACAGCTATAACAGAGGCTATTTATCAACTGTCAGATCACGCAAATTTTTGCATTAAAAACTGTATTATTGAAAACCTCTACAGCCTGTTTCATGCTGAAAGCGATCGTCAGGAGGTGTCTTATTCAAATAGAATTGATAGTACTAGCTCTGACCTAGTCATCGAGCCCTCTATGCTGCAGAAGCTACAAGTCGCCAGATACAGAGGCTATTTATTCATTGTTTTGCGCGATTTTGCTACACCTTTTAAGACAAGCCTGAGTAGTCCTGAAAATCTGCAATCGCCACTGAGCTGATAAACTTTCATAAACACAAAACATCTCATAAATTTTGAAGAAACATGCTTGAGAGAAAGTGTGCAACTGTGCATGGTGCAATATCTAGCCCTTCTTTCACCTCTGGTATTGATCGTAAACATATTCCTTCAAAGCATCTCTAACTTTTCTACCTTGAGCAGAAGAATAGGAATACAATTTATCTATTCTTTCATGGTGTGCACAACATTGGGTTTGTTTTTCGATCGTCATGAAACGTTGTACATCATCATGGTGTATTTCCACATTGGCCATCTCACAATAGTTGTGCAACACAAAACATGCGTAAATTAATGTTGGAGCAAAATCGACGTCTACATCAAGTGCTCTGTTTAAAATCCGCCATCTTGCTTTCAAACGACCGAAAGCACATTCAATTTGGTTCCTTGCAGACCTTAATCGGTTATTAAACAGAATTTCTTTCGGATTTGAATTTGACGCATATTCCTTCAAAACATTGGGTAACAATGGATAAGCTGGATCAGCAAGCAGCACTGGTGGTACAAGAGCATGGCCGGGAATAATTTCTTTTAAATTTCGTGGTAGTTGTTTCGAGATGAAAGCTTTGTTTATGGAGGAATTAGCATACACTCTCGCATCATGCACACTTCCTGGCCAACGTACTTCTACATCAGTAAAAATTCCTTTTTCGTCGCAAGTCGCTTGACAATTTAAAGAATGCTTCATTTTGTAGCAGAAATAGTCGTGGGGATTTTCCTTCGGTTTTTTTATTGCGATGTGAGTGCCATCAATGCAACCAATGACTTGCGGGATGCCGAATTTAGTTTTAAACTTTTCAGCTGCCAAATCCATTTCTTCAACAGTGGAAGGAAATAAAAGAAATTTAGACCCAAGCTGGTCGCATATCAGCGAACAAACAATCTTAATGGATGCTGAAACAGTCGATTTTGCCACTCCAAAAGTGTTGGCGGTCATGCGCAAAGAGCCTTGATCTTTTAAGTAATATAACGCAATAGCTACCCGTTTTTCTGGAGAAACACAATCTTGGCGAAATGCATTCGGTTGACTAATCAGAAACTCACGAAGGTGATTTACCAGCTCCATAAACACTCCATAACTCATCCTAAGATTTAAACACCATTCTTCCATCGGCACTTTTTTGTTAAGCATGTTGTTCCACCACAAAGAAGTTCTTCCCGGCCTCTTCCAGTATTTTCGCTGAACGGTCAATCTGCAAAAATACTTGCGTTTACGTATAAAAATGAAGGTTCCGGCCCATCAGCTCAGTTATAATGACATCGGCACGGGAGCTCTGGGGTTTATTAGTACTAATGTGCACAGCAGACAGCAAAAATAAGTTTACAATAACAGAACGAGGGAATAGCCACAAAGTCAGTGATGCATAAAAAGTGAAGCAGCTGCACTGAGCACTGTGCAATGCTGTAAGTGCTAGTTTGCTAAACCGGTAATTTCAACAACGCGAAAATACTCACTAACCATTATAGATTGCATATCATTGCAGCAATCGACTGTAATACCAACCAGCCGCAGTCATTAGCCTACCGGCACCAGTTATTAGCCTACCAGTTGCAATATTCGCATAGTAGGCCTACTACCGCCGCTTTAAAGCCTCCTTACCTTTTTATTCGTCTTCTCCTTCTCTTCAATTTGCTCACCTCGGCAAGCATATTCAGTATTTCGTCTTGTTGCTTTTGTAGTTGTATCAACAATTTCAACATCAATTGCAAATGCAATTCCAGCAAAGTTGAATAGGCTGACTGCATGCAGACTATCAGCGCAACTAATTGCATTGTGTGCATCTTGTCCAACTAGCACCGAAATGATGACATCATAGTCACAACCACAGCATTTATAGTTCCGTTGCTTTCGGGGCGAAATCAAAACAAGGAAAAAAGCCTACGAAAACCGGTTTAAACTAGTTTTTTCATTTCGCCCTGTTTTCATTTCGGATCTCATGTGAACGTACTCTTAGAGTCGCTAAAGTAATTCCTATTTTTAAATCAGGAAACAAACCTCAAGTCAACAACTATCGCCTCATATCCCTCCTTCCGTCTTCATCCAAAATTCTTGAAAAATTGATTAAAATTAGATTAGTACGCTTCTTTAAAAAACAACAACATATTTTATGATTTTCAGTATGGTTTTAGGGAAAAGCATTCTACAATACATGCATTACTAGATGTCACATCACTTGGTTATGATGCCATTCAAAATAAAAATTTTTCGGCTCTGCTCCTGATGGATTTTCGAAAAGCATTTGACACGGTGCCTCATAAAATTCTTTTACAAAAACTTTATCACTATGAAATTCGGGATCCTGCCTATTCTCTTATTGAGAGCTACCTAGCTAATCGCAAACAATCTGTATCAATCAATAATAACAATTCCTCACAAAAACCCATCAATATTAGAGTCCCTCAAGGTTCCATACTAGGACCTTTCTTTCATATTGTCTATGTCAATGATATTTACAGTGCTTTATCCTGCAAACCTCGTCTCTTTGCCGATGACACATGTCTCTTCTTATCTAGTCCTACTTTATTGATCTGGAACAAAAATGTAATATAGAGCTACTAAATCTTCGAATCTGGTGCGATGCCAATAGATTACTGTTTAATCCAGACAAATCTGCTGCAATAATCATTCCTCCTAAGCTAAATAACCCCATGCCCTACTTAAATTCGTACTATGACAACAAATTAATACCATGTAAAGAAGTCTCAAAATACCTAGGTATTAAGGTAGATCACAATCTCAACTTTAAGTCTTACATCCATACAACCGTTTCAAAACTCGCAAGGTCTGTAGGAATATTAAATAAACTTCGATTCTTTCTCCCTCCTTCTACTTTACTTCTTCTCTACTGTTACCTCATACACCCACATTTTCTATTTGGGCCTCCTATATGGGGAAGCACCTATCCAACTTACTTCACTAAATTACAGCTACAAAATAAAGCAATTCGAGTAATTAGTAACTCTTCTATTAAAACTTCTATCACGCCACAATTTTATAAACTGGGTGTCCTCAAAATTCATGAATTGTACGAACTTGAAATTGCCAAATTAATGCACCAGCACTCCAGGGGTATGTTACCATCTATTTTCTATTCTCTTCTTCAAAAATTTTCCAATAAACACACCCGGCAAACTAGAGCCACAACCAATCATAATCTACATGCTCCCAGATATTCAACCAACAGATCCCAAAAATCAATAAAATACCAAGGAGCTAAACTTTGGAACTCTCTGTCCGTTGAATTGCAAAACCTGTCTTTCTCTAAATTTAAACGAAACTATAAACAAATTCATTTTAATAAATATCGATAACATTTTAATTAACCTTATAACATTTGCATTGCAATCAATTCGATGCCGCTTTTAAGCGACTCCTCTGGGTGGCTGCTTGACTTGAACACCCTAATCGGTCACTTCGCAGTCTCCTTTTATATACTTTGTCTTGCTATTTTTTATTTTGAATGCAATTGTATTTGTAATGGTATGTTTCTACGCTTGATAAATAAACTGAATCTGTCTGTCTTATCTTGATGTAGCAGACAGATGGCCGGCAACTCCTAAGCGAGCTGGTTATAGCGTTTTGATCGCTTTCTCGTGATAGGAGTATAAACATGCAGCTAACTACAAATTTTCTCTTGCATTCCAGTCAGGCCAAGTCCTTTTCAAATAAGGATTATGATGTAAAAAATCTTAACTTGTCCTGTCACGCGATAGTAGATACAGAAAGTGGAAAATGAAATTCACCCGAAAAATTTCCCCTGCTAAAAGTTTCAAAAATTTCTAATACAATAGATTTTTGCGCAAAAATGAAAACTACATTTGGATTTTGCATAAATTGTGGTCTGACAACAAGGCCTATAATTATGCTTTGACGTCCGCCTGCCTTCTACCGTCTTTCCATATATTACGCGTCGACGACAAACTGTTAGGTTTAGATGTTTTGTATATTCGTCAACGGCTGCTGAAAATGTACACGCACAAGATGCTGAAATTGACAATAGAAATATGGTATAGCAAAATCAAAAAATCAAATCTTTATTATACTCATGATATTACGCCGAAGCGTGTGACGAGAGGCGGAGCCCATCTCCGCGGCTTAGTGCCTGGGCAACACAGCTCCAAAGAAACGTTCCAGCAATGGCGAAACGTTGGCGACACTTTGTCCGATTTGACCGGCCCGGCAATCGAACCCCAGAATCACCAGCACTGCTCAAAATGTCCGGATTAGTAATGCCTACTTTATGATTGGGGTCGTCCGGTAAGTGTCTGGAGACCTTCCATAAAGAGGACTTTGCTAAATCGGACATTCTTGGTAGTGCCAATGATTCTGCACGCTCATTAATTCTTAAATCAAATTTTATTTAAAAATATGAACCATTGCCAAATACTCACTACTTGGTTTATATGTAAATTTACTCGGCTAGTCTTTTTACTGGCTTTTAGTTCATGACGTTATAACTACTGGACTTATTTTGACATGTTGTCTGGGTTATGCTACATCTTGCAGTTAGAATTGCAACTTTATTTCTTTCAGTTTTTTAGTGCCTTGCTTACACTGCTGATGATGACAGTTGAATCTATTTTGTTGAAACGTCAAGTTTTAAGAATTACTGCAGCTTTACTATCTTCCTTAAGCTATTTCTATCCCATATGTTCAAAGTGTTTGACATTCATGAATCAAAAATTAAAACTAAAAGTTAAGAACTTTAAAAACTATCCATGAAAATCTTACAAAACTATCACTTTTACGTAAACTGTGTAGATTTTGATTCTGCTTAAACTGATTTAAAATAATATTTAAACACTTAATTTCTAAAAACTGCTTCGCAGAATTAACAGCACCAGAGTAAAGTACGTTCATAATATAATGCGGTGACAAACTGCGTATTGAGCTTTAGTCACACTGTTGAATATGCGCGCTACCGTGGTGTCGGATTACACCACTTCCCTAAAGAGGAAACGTCAGCCCAGCTACTGCCTGTTCACTGCAGATAGGGCTCATGTCTATCCACAATCTTCTGCTAGCTATCATGCGAGTTAGTCGCACGAAGGAAAAGATCGAAAATTTACTAGTGAGCAATGAGCATGGACCATTTTTTCGCAATTGTACGTAACGAATAGAAGAGACTAATTATTGCTGCCATCCCATGCAAATCTAAAAATTATTAAAAGTTAAACCATGTATATGTTTGCGAAATAATCCTAGCAACTTAATGAAAGGTAAAAAACTCCATTAATTTTCTTTTTTCAAATACCGTGCTTCAAAAAAGCGAAATCAAATCCTCATCATACTCGCGGCATTTCGCCGAAGCACGCAGCGAGCCGCCATCTCCGCGGCTTAGCGCCTGGGCTACACAGTCCCGAAGAAATGTCGTAGCGGCAGCGACACTGTGTCCAATTTGACCGATGCGTAATTCGAACCCCACACCCTCCGCACCGATTGCATTGTCGTAACAACAAAACTATCCAGAGTGCTTTTCAAATGAAAACTAAAACTAATGGCTAAAACTAATAGTCTCAAAAACATTCTTCATCAAAAATCTTTAAAAAAAATTGTGTATTGAAATCAGTGATGCGGAAGCATTAGCAGGAAGCGGAAACAGCTGGAACGATAAAGTTATTCAATCGTCTAATCATTTTCGCTCAGCAGGATATGAATGTTGAGACAAGCTTGTAATACGAGCTTACCCCTTTTCCTTTGTCCCTTTTTAGCAATAAAGAACAAAAGATGAATAAGGCAAACAAGGCAGCGTTTTCAAAAGCAAGTCTGAAGTCGTTAACCAATGTACTTGATTTGTCAAACCAGTTATGTTCTACCTTGGTCGTTGATGGTGGATGGCTTCCGTACATGGTGATATGGAAATCTGATCAGACCTGATTGGAAACCGCTGCTTGAACTGCTTGCTTGAGTTACGAGCAGCATCTGGGCAGCTGTTCCCAGAAAGTTATTATGGTCTTTGATGGCTCCAATGAATCACCAAAAGATGACGACCGTTTGTGACGTACCAAGATCTCCTGCTGTGATCTCCAAATTTGACCGGATCTGTTGCATTGGACTTCGAAAGCCTCATCCTCCTTCTTTTTTCAATCTTCCGCAGACATAATAATTATCACGGTGGAACAATGAGATAATGATGCTGATAAGTCGATAGTTCGAGAGACACTGACAGCTGCTTCAGGTTGTTCTGTTGAAGTAAGTAGCAATTGTGTGTGTGTTTTTCTTCGTATCTACTTAATCAAGGATGGCCGGCCCGCGGCTCGAGGGCTGCATGCGGCTCTTTTTCACATGCTTTGTTTCCTCTATCAGCAACCTAGTTCCGTGGTCATGTTGCGTTTGGCAACGCGTAACAACAACTTTGTTGAGAGAATTACGACGATGCGTGTAACGAGTGGTGGGATCCATCTTCCGGGCTTTGCGCCTGATCAACACAGTTTCGAAATCAGAAGAAACATTGCAGCGGTGACGACACTGTGTCGGATTTGACCGGCCCAGGCAACGAACTCCAGACTGCCCGTACCGATAGCGATGTCGTTACCAGGAGCGTGTTTAGGGGTAGGGGCATTGTGCCACGCCCCCCTTTTGACTCTGCTTTTTAGTAAAAAAGAAGAAAATTAATGGTGCCAAGTGACTGAAATACGCCAGACTCTTTTGATGGTTTCTGTAGCTTATGACCATTGGCCAGGGGTGGATCCAGGGGAGTAGAATTAGGGGTATGCACCCTCCCCAGGGCTGCGTACTCGAACTGGAACTCCAACTCGAAAGAACTCGATCATTTTGCCGAACTCGAACTTGAACTCGAAAAAATACTTTTTCTGAACTCGAACTTGAACTCGCATAAAACTGTTCGAGTTCACTAAAAAGATATTTAAATTGTTGAAAAGAAATTAAAGATCACTGCGAAATATAGTTTGTTGTTCAAGTAGCCACTTAATGCGTGTAAATTGAAGTTATGATTTTACCAAAAGAAAAGCTTCATGTCGTTTATTTGTTCATGCCATTGCGACCTAAAAAGTCCAGGACTGCGAACTCAAACTTGAACTCGAACTCGCTGAACTCGGTCATTTTTGCCGAACTCGAACTTGAACTCGAAAATTAAAATTCTTAGAACTCGGACTTGCAAATATCTCTTGAATTCGAACTTAAACTCGGTTAAAAATCGATCGAGTTCGCAGCCCTGATCCTCCCACCAGCCATTTTCAAAAGCGGTTTTGATGTACACAATTTTTCCATAATTTTGATCCTTTTCGATAATAATAAGCCTTACGCCTTAACCACGCACAACTGAAAAAGTGCGAACAGATCGCATTATATTTGGCGAAGCACTCAAAATTAGGGTCAAAAAATTCAAACAAAACTTGCCTGAAAACTATTCAAAAAGCATTAAACTAGCCATTACAGCGTGTAAATTTTCAATTTTTTTCCGAAAGAGCTTGCTCCCAGACCCCCACAGAGCCTTTCTTGTTTCTCAAACAACTTCAAATTAGTTCCGCCGACAAAAAAATACGCTTGACAAAATGTGGAAATTGTGCCTCCCCTTGTTTAAAATTTTTCGCTACACCACTGGTCGTTACCAACTGAGCTAACCGGCCGGCATACCACTATTTTAGCTAAGCAAAAGCTTGTGAATGGATATGAGGTATGGTGATTTAAATGCAATCATCATCCCTTGTGTATGATATGGCTCTTTGCTGAAACACAAAAAGAAATGTGGCTCTTAGCATCTAACTGGTTGGCCAGTGGCCACCCTTGTACTAAATTATGAGGAGGTTGGAACCTAAACCGAATTAACTTACGAGGTTAAAGGATTTGACTTGCATTGATAGAAGCATAAGTGTAGCCAAGAGGAAAGGCAACAAAGCTATGCCCTTAATCTTTTTGAAATTTGAAACGTTTTTTTTAAAATAGCCTCGCCAATCTGAAGCAAATCGAGTGCCGGTGTTATTATCTAAAAAAACACAGAATAGAAGTCAAAATTCGTGCTTTTGAGGGTGTGCTTGAACAAATCATTGCGTTTGGCTCGTTTTTATTTTTTGGATTTTCAGGTGCGGGCAGAAGATATAGACGTACTGGTGATGTTGGTTTATCATTGCTCAGAAAGTCACTACCTCCTCTTCGTGACTACATCAAATGGCTCTTATGACGTGCAGAGAATCCAAAAATATCTTTCTGAGAGACAGAGGAGATATCTTCCTTTCTGTCTCGCCTTTACTGGGTGCGATACAATTTCTGCGATCGCTGGTCCTGGAAAAACTTCTCTGTTTAACAAGTAATAATCTTGGAAATGATTCGTAACAAAACATATGATTGTTTTTGTTATCAAAAAGAATTTACATAATCTGATTAATAACAATATCCGTATTTTTGTTTCGTGTACAACATGACTTAAACTTAGCGTATATTTTTTAGATTTTGTTCTGGGAACGTGGATGAGCATGTGGACATTTTCCTTGAAACAGACTCCACCAGAGGTGCAGTGATCTGAGCGGGTGTTGCAATTTTTCAATACGCATACAATGCACCAAACTTTACATTCGGTGAACTTACGTACTATAAAATTTTCGCAAGAAAGGCGGCGGTAAGAGTGATCATAACAGAGACTTCTTCCTCCACCAGAAGGTGCAGCTGCATAACATTCAATACGAGCATACTTGCAAACCCAAGACTAGACTCTGCTTCAAAGTATGCCATTAAGCTCCACCGACTATGAGGTATGCGTGGGTATGAACCGGTTTCAATCTTGGACTCCATGGTTCCCAAAGAACTACTGAACTTTATTTGAAGTAATTTTCATGCAGACTGCAGCAACCATAGACGCACTTGCAAGAAAAATGGAGTCACTTGCATTTTATCCTGTGGTGTCTGTAACGGCATTTCATGCACAAATCGCAGCTACGTTGCCGAATCGGAAGAAGAATGACTTTTAAAACCTGAGGTTTAAAAACATAAGTTCAAGATACAATACCGTCTTTTATATGACATGCCTCGTAGGCCACATTTCTGTGCCTAAGTAATTGAAAATCCGTGCGACCGCCTTGTGATGACGTCATGGATTTTTATGGCGTCATAGTTATTTATTTGTTGACAGAACTGACAACTCAACTCAGCAAATCCATGTTAAATATACAAAGTAATATTTTAAATTTGAAAATGCGAAAAATGTCCAAACAATTAATCAAGGTGACGTCATTGCTTTATTATGACGTCATCAAACTCATTTTTAATTTTTCAAAAATTAGAAGAAAGACTACATGTATGCGAAAATTCAGACCTCCATAACACTCAGAACAGGTTTTACGGCAAATATTTTCGCTTAAACACCAAAAACAGGTGACCCTTCGATTTTTAGCCGGCGACAATGTTGTTCGAATTCGAGCTAATTTTTTCGAACTTTCCCACAGGAGTTGAGCTTCAACTTTTTTGATGTGTGTTATTACACACCTTCGGAGACATTCTTGGTAAAGAAATTGGTTGGTACTATATAGCAGATTTGCTTATTTTTCCCTTACTATTTCTTATGATGTCATAGGCCAGGGGTGTCCAACCTTTTTGGCCAAAGAGCCACATACAATTTATGAATGATTGCGCGGGCCACCGGAGTGTTTACTGCTAAGATGCTACTAAAATTCTAATCTTAGAAATGTGTATTTTTGCAATTATAAGAACAATAAACGTATCAGCAGTAACAGAGTAAATTCAACAAAGTTTTTGCCTCACGTCGACATTTCAATGTCAAGTTTGGCACTGCTTTTTTCTAACAAGCTCGGCAAGATCGAACGATTTTCTTCTGGACTAAGTCGGTTTCCGACCAAAAAATTCGAGATTTTTACGTCTCAGACAGAGGCGCACCCTGGATTCGGCAAAGGAGGAGGGCACAACCGAGGGTGTGGGGGCGAAGCAGGCGAATGGGGTCGGTTTTCACATTAAAAAAACACTCATTTTACCACACTTTTTTAACGAAAAAGGGCATGAAGTGAGTGCAGTTACTCGTGACAATACAAAAATATTTTCGCAGCTTACGGTATGTCTAAAAGCAGAAGCGCGGCCGAAATAAGTGAAAGGAGGCTGCAACCATTATCAATTTGAGAAATTATAGACTGAAAGTTAGGTTTTATCCCCTTATTACAGAGCCAAGGGGGGGGGGGAATGGCACCGTGCTCCCCCTGTGCCTACGGTATAAATTCGTGCCTATGGCATAAATTCGGATGGTATAAATTGGTATGATATATATTCGGATGCCTATGGTATAAATTCATAAATTCCTGTGCCTATGGTATACATTCGGATCGCGACCAAATCAAAATCAAATCTTCGTTATACTCGTGGTATTACGCCGAAGCGTGTAACGAATCGCTGGACCCATCTCCGCGGCTCAGTGCCTGGGCTACACAGCTCCGAAAAAACGTCGTAGCGGTGGCGAGCCCTTAGCAACACTGTGCCGATTTGACCGAGCCAGGATTTGAACCCTAGATCTCCCGCACCGATAGCGTGTGCGCTAAGCAGCTGAGCTAACGCCCGGTCCAACCCAGTTTATTACTGACTGACTTGTGAAGCACGAACACGATTGTGTTGAAAGGATGTGAACGTAACAATATCGAAAATGTGATGCGAAACAATTTCCATTGTGATGCAATAAAATTAACTTACAAGAAAGCAAACATTAAATGACAATTTCTCGGAATGTAAGTTCACCATAAATTACGTAGCGATTAAGTTAATAATATTAGTAATTTCGGAAAAGTCCCGCGGGCCACTCAAAACCTTTCCGCGGGCCACAAGTAAACCTCGCGATATCCAGGGTTTGAGCCCAAGCTTTTTCTCTTTTCGAGTAGCTTTCCTCTTTGGAGCAAACTGATCAACAGTTTCAGCAAACTTAACCAAAAAGACTTCAAAAAGTTTGTTCACTGGGGTGGTAGAAGCTTCAAACAGGGGGCTGAGTTTGTAATCTAAGCACTCTAAACATTTTTTGAATGCAAGTAGGAGAAAGCGATATTGACATTTTTGAATACTAAGTAGGAGAAAGTGACATTTCTGAATACAAGTAGGTAATCGCATAGTGCTTGGTTTGAAATCTGATGTCCAGACGTTTTGTAGCGTGACGCTCGTTACGGGTCATTTGCACTTTGTACTTTCGCATGAACGCATAATCCGCTTAATCGCATGAAAATGTTTGTCAAATTGACTGTGCAATTAACCGGATTCGACTGTATTTTAAAACAGCTTGCAGTACAGTTAAATATGCAACATTATTGTCTGTACGGGTTAACTTAAATATGCAAAATTATTGTCCGTACGGGTTAACTATTGTCTTGAGAGCAAAAATAACGTCGCCATTCGACTTCTGGGGTAAAATGATGTAGGAACCGACACTTCATGTTATTTTTCATTATAAATTGTTTTTGTGGATTTGGGGAGCAGTGGACCACAGAGACAAAATTTGGAGAGTCCTCCCATCGAGTTTGACCTTAAACTACTTTTTGGTGTTTTTGTGATACCAGTGGGCCAACTTGGCTGAGAAATTGATTTGTTATCTTGTAGTTCCAGATTCTTGAAAAAGTGCCCTGGACTACAAAGTTCATTCGAAAAAAGTACCGAAATATGGAGTAACACAGTTAAAAAAGTAACGAGTAACACAGTTAAAAAAGTAACGGCCCCTTGGGATCCATGGGAATATGACCAATCAAACTGGAAGCACATCATCTTCAACGCTCGCACGTCTGAGCAAGGAACTTAATGATGATGAGACAAAATCATGGGATTTCTTTATTACAAAACTGCGTAAGTCAATCCACCATTTACGAACTTGTTGACTGGAAACAGTAATCTCACAACGGGCCGGAATGTTTACTTTAAAATCGTAATTCAAGAAAACCTTTATGTCACTGCTTTTTGTTGTTGAATTACCCCGAGGGTATTTTGTTAAACAAATTATGTGAAGTAGTTTCCGGCAACTAAAACATTGAAACACACAGCAGGCTGCAGTAGCAAAAAAAAAAAAGAGAGCACTTTGTGACTATTCATTTGTGAGATAAATAAAAAATAGCTAAATAACACGAAATGATAATTTTATAGAAACACATACCGTGAAACAAAGCACTTTTTGAAAAAATGTCGAATTTCTCATGTTTCGGCTGCCGCTTTTCGTTGCAAACAAAACAAAACAGCGGCGCTTTTGCTGCCGCTACTAAAAAACCAGCGCTGCTGTGCCCACCTCAGGTTATTCCTTCATGAATTGGGCTGAACAATTTTTTGCTACGAGACTGTCATCATTTTTGTTACCTATCGCTGTCGTTTCATTTTATCGTAGCTTCTTCCACATGCTTCCACCATACACTATTAACATATATTAGTAGAGCGCCTATGCGTCTTTTTGAAAATATTTCCAAAACATTTTTCGCTCTACAAAAACCAATGACTTACTAAAAACACAAACTCCACGCAGAACTTTTTTTCCACTTGATTATTATTTCATATTACTGCAATATTTGTAAGCATAATGAAACACTTGCCTCGTTTATGACGGCTGCGCTGAAATCTATTTTTAATAGGAACAAAAATATATTATTCGAAAAATTTTTTCGTAAAATGAAAATCATGTACCCATTGATCAAATTGTTATTTATGACACCATAACATATGTTTTTGAATTTACATTAAACATGGGATGAAAATAGCTTAAGGAGGAAAAACAAAGCCGCTGTCAGTTTTGAGATTTACAGCGGCTTTATTTTTGCTCCTTAAGATATTTTTTTTGCAATGAAATAGAAAACCCGTTCAAGCATTGCTTTATTAACATGCTTTCCTTGCATTAGAGTTGAAGCCCTTTTCCGAAAGAGTTGTTCAATGATATATATCGCAAACCTCCACTAGTTGCGAACTTAACTACAGTCATTTCTTATCTACTAGTTTTGAACAGAAGACAAAGTGAGGAGTTGTAGGTTACCGTAAACTTTCCTGACGCAATGTGCTTGCTTGCTTGTACTGCACAAAAACAACAAAGTTTTCCAAAAGTTTAATATAAGCAAAAACGTAAATGCAAGCTAGTCTGAGTTACTTCGGTGTCAAAGTATTAAAACGTTTCTCAGCACATAGTGGTCTCCAATGAAAAAGCGGTACACATTTTCTAAGTGCTGCAAAAATGAACTATTTAGCCTATATTCGTGCTACAATGTTGTAGTTATAGCGTAGCAGTTTATTGCTTAGATTCATTGAAGGCCGAACTCGAAACGACGTTCCGAATATAAGAAAATTTGTCCGAAGCATATTGTATGTGGCGGAAGCGGGGAAGCGGAAGGGAGGGGGGCGAATTAAGGGGCTCTGCCCCCTCTCCCACTTTTTTCATGGTGGTAGACCCTAATTTACGCGTTTATTTCTACAATAATACCTCTGCAGGAATGCATAATCCAGAGATGTTTTCTTTAACAAATTTTTGTGGGGTGGGGGAAACAGAAACTACAAGCAAGAACCGTGGGTCTGAAGTCCACATAAATAGGACATGCCGATTGTGGGCAGGCTAATGGGTTGTAGGCAGGGCCGGATTTACTAATAGGCTTAGCAGGCTGAAGCCTTTGGCCTCGGAGAAAATGGAGGGCCTCGGAGAAAATGAGGGACCTCATCACAAGCAAAGAAGAATTTTTTGTTTTTATGCTGTTCACAGATGCTTTCAGAGGAAAAAAGGACATCAGAGGACGTAAAGACCTATTTTTTTGCTCATCCAATCAGTGTGATCAAATAGCCTAGGGCTTCTCATTGTCTAAATCCGGCCCTGGTTGTAGTCGAAGGAAATCTGGCCATCGGTTGATTAGATTTCTTCATTTTTATCCTCCTGTCACGAGAAAGCAACGGAGGCGCTGCATAGGACGAATCCAAACTCGCTTTAGAGCTGCCTTTGTTTCCAAGTTTTCCGCTGGAATTTTGCTTCTGACTTCTTCAATTTGCTTCTTGTTAGATTCCATCAAGAAGAGATAGTAGTCGTGAAGCATCTTATCCAAGGACACAACAACGAGGCTAGGGTTGAAGTTGAACCATCACCCTTGCGATTATAGCCGTCGTAAAAACGACGCTCCAAACCACTCGGCCCCTCTGCGGACTTAATATTTGGCACACCCAAGTTTCGATTGGTTTGGCCCGTTACTTTAGAAATGCTTCCGCCATCGCTGATCCGAAGCAATTCAACTTGAGTAGCGGCCGATTAGCTTAGATGTCAAAACATTCCTATCGATGTGTAAGGTCTGGTTCGATTCCCATGTCGGTCAAATCGTACACAGTTACGCTTTGCTGTGATTCTGCGAATACGTAAAGGTTTAATTTTTGAAATCAACGTGAACTGGATTGCTAACGTGATGAACCATGTTTGTCTGCATCGTAAGTTTTTTTCTTCATCTATATAGGCAGATTTGCAGATAATGCACACATAATTCATGGATGGTTCAAGATCTACAACATGAAAATGTAGAAAACTCACAATTACCCTGTCCACATGTGTTTAAATGACCCAGAAGTCCACGGGATTTTTTGCATCATGATCAGAATTTTTGATTTTATATACAATCAGTTTTTTAACTGTGACACCGAAAATTTGATTATGATGCAGAAAGCCCATGAACTTGCACATGTTGACAGGGTATGGTAGGCTACAGTGCCGACAATAATTCTTCAGTGGTTGACAAAATAATAGTGTTTGTTTATTACAAAACTGCATACGTCAATTCGTCATTAACGAACTTGTTGACTAGAGACAGAGTATTTCACAACAGGCGAGAGTTTCACTTTAAAATCATAATTTAATCAATTCTTTATAGAACTGTTTTTCATTGAATCATAAGGAGGTTACTAAGTTAAGAAAATCTTTGAACTTTCTGACAACTTTAGCAGGCTGTAGTTACAAAAAATATAATTTGTAGAGCACTTAGTGATTGTTCGTTTGTGAGATAAAGAAATAGCTACAATAAAGAACATGAAATTATTATTGAAGAGACACATATTGTAAAACATAGTTAACTTCTTGAAATCTTGGCCACTTGGTGGTGCATGCGAGTTAGTAAGCTATCCCCATATTTTTCAGTAACTTTGCCTTAGTATGCCTTAGTGAAAAATTGAACCAAAAATTTCCACAGTAATCGAGGGAGACCACGACGTGAGCTTGCGCTCATCGAGTCAGTAGCTACCCGGTAATGTCAAATATAATCTGGTCCAGCCGCGAATCGAACCCGTCAAGCAGGATGTGTCACCAGCGCACGGTCTCGCTTGACCGTGTGGCTGACAACTTTTGCAAAACCTGGCATAATAATTGCAAGCATCCAACGATGCCGTTGTTGAAGTGATGTGGTATTGATTATAAAGCTAACATAAAGTGGATTCTTGATTCTACTTTCTGCATCATGATCAAGTTTTCGATGTCATTTTAATTTTTTTAATCACATCAAAAAATTGATTATGATGCAGAAATTAGAACCAAAAACCGCGAGCCTAAATCTTACAAAAAGTGGACATGTGGACAAGGTAAATGTATAAAAAAGTACTAAATCCGCCATGTCTACAGGCGCTTCGAGCTCAGACCTACCATGATTTCCAATAATTTGACGCTATGGGTTAGCTACAGAGTTTTTAAAGAAAATCTAATCTACTGTAGTGCCACTTTTTTACTAGAAACTGTCATGCATTTTTGCATTAACTTAATAGCATAAACAAAACAATAGTTAGAAAATGTAGAAACACAGACACAAAGTTTACAGGCGGCCAAAAGTAAAATGACTTGAAAACTACAACAATTTGCTACTAAAAACCTTCAGGCCGTTGACTGCAGAAGCATGACGTCAGAATGGTCTCTCGTGTCAAAAAAGCGCGTCTAATTTCGAGGTCTGTTGACGACGGCGTCGATGACATAAAGCACAGCAGTCACAAAACCAACGATGACTCCTGCCAATTTTTCGGTGCAAGGAGAAAAATCAAATTTTGTACAATTCATGAAAGCGGCGAAACACGAGGCACCAGTTAAAAAAAACAATGCGCTCAGAACCAACCAAACAAAGTGAAAATATCTATATGCTTTTGCTTCTGATCTGAAAAATAAAAAAAAAACAAAGGTAAAACTAAACACAAAGCAAAACGAGCTTCTAGATAACCGGCAAAGTAGATCGAGGAAACGAACATTTACAGATTCAAAGTGAGTTCTATCATAATTGATAACGTTGCCAAACGGTACAACTGAGAATTAGTCGGCAATTAAATTACAAATACTGCAGCCAAAGAACAGCTGACAAGGCTTACAGCGTTGACAATAGCGCCAAAAGTAAACCGAAACGTCCGCCCAAAAGCTTTTAGTTGTTTCTTGACGGTGATGTTTGTAATTAAATTGATTACGCTGTGTTTTCTCATCTTCAGTCAAATCATAAATATCTGTGAATACATTTATGAGCTAATCTTGCTCAGGAGAGCGAAAGTAATTTTTCATATAAAAAGCAGCTTTGCAAAAGCGTATTTTTAGCTTCTAAGCCTAGAGAACAAAAAACATAAACCGTAACTCTTCTTTTTACGCCTACACAGCTTTTTGATTTTTGAAGTACAAGAAATATTGAACGAAAAAAGCTTAATTGGAAAAAACAAAGCTGCACTTATTCTTAAAACTGGACTAAGAAGGAATCCCATCTTTGCAACAGCATTTTCTCACTTTTGTGGCTGCTCTACGTACTTACTTGCTGTCAGGCAAAAACATATTGGCTAAAAACAGAAGAACAGTGACACTCCACGCAATGCAGAAAGCTGATAAAGCGTAGATTATACCATCATCGCACGATCTGAAATCAAGTTGTCAATTAGGAATTTGAAAACTGATAGCAGTTGTGATACTTAGTGACAAGTGGTTAAGAGCGTTCGCCTTGGAAGCTGGTAGATCGAGTTCTATTTTCAGTCGGGTCACACCAAAGACTTTAAAACTGGTATCTGGTGTTACACTTGCTAAACGCTCAGCAATTAAGTGTAGCGCGGAGGATGAAATGAACAGAAAATAAAAATACGTCAGTGACTTCTTGACAAAATTTAGTCCTGGCGCTCAAGGACCTTAGCAGTTATAAAGCGCCATAAAACCACACATTTCATTTAGTGACATTGATTTACTTTTTGTTCTTTCTTCAATAGCCCAGTTAATCAGTCAAGGTTTTAACGCAAAAAGTATGAATCGAAGCATTTACATGATGCCGGAATATTTGTTTTTCACTTTATTTACGGTTGTTAATTTACATCTATTGGAGGAATGGAATTGCTCTAATATTCTAGTCAAGATTGACACATTTAGAAGCACAAAGTTTCCATCAGTCCTTTCATCCGCAAATTGCATTGTTCTGCATGCTGTAGTAGAGTGCACTAAGTGTGCAAGAGTGAAAAATAGTACAACCATCATAAAATATCAAGATCATGGTGCAATTAAGAATATCCGTCTTATCACGATGTTGAGTCAACCGTTGTCAGCAGATGAAATAAAAAATATTACAACTTTACTTTTCTCCTTCCACTGGATACTTATGGTTACGTGGTTGGGGAAATGTCACATTTTCTTCTCAGAGAGGCCAGATTGATCAACACCATTGCGTAATGCATCAAAATCGACTTTAAAAATATCGCCATTAGGTGATTGCAAACATTCGCTTAACTGCGGCTTGGCCTGGATGGAAAGAGCGCTGACGTTTGCCCGGGATGTTGCGATGATATCAAGGTCATCAAGTCATCCAAACAAATTTTTCCAAACCGAAAGGGTATCCACCGATGCGTGGGCTTTAGCAAACGTCCTTTCCAGAACGGGGCAACGTGTCTGATATCGTCAAAAAGTTTCGACGACCCATAATTTACAGCTGAACATCGAAGGCCTCATTGCGAGCTAGATTAATGTCTCACATCATTCTTTTGTACAGCGTCAAGCACTCGTCATCTTTTTACAAGAGACCCACTGCACGATTGCAAACAAACTAGTCATTTCAAGCTTTGTACTAGCTGGGTTTACGTTAAGCAAGAAGCATGGTCTTGCCTCGCTTGTTCATGAGCGACCGAACTAAAACTTCGTTTGACAGTCTTAACCTACATCTGAGACAAAGTGGTTATGCGTAGATATCGATGAATATAAGATTGTCAACATGTACAAACCCTCAAACACAACTGCACACATTCCACAACACGACTGTAAACACTGCAAACATCCGACATTCCAGTCCCTGGTGTCAATGCGGGTGACTTTAACAGCCAGCATACTGAGTGGGAATACAACAGCAGCAGCTCGAACGGTGATATTTGGCTGTATGGGCAACAAGCGACTACCTTGTTCTCCTTTACAACCCTAAGGATGAAATCCACGTTGGTCGCAGGAACATTGACACAAACCTATACCTGGCATTTGCCACTGTAGGCTCTGACAGCCGTACGCCCTGCATGGGTGTACTGAGAAGTTTTCCAGATCACAACTTCAACCCTCGCTTATTACACCATCACGGTTAGCCGAGAAACCTGCTAAGCTATGAAACTTTCGCGAGGTCAACTGCAGTCACTACATTGCCATGACCAACAAAGTAGCTAAAGGTTTGCTGGCCGATACACACGAAGTGGATCGCACGTACCCGGACCTCAACAATGCTATCATGACGGCAGCCAAGAAGTCCATCTAATGTGGCCTACAAAACTTCTGTACACCATGTTCGAATGAGGAGTGTAAAAGACTATATCGTGCCTTGCTCTGTTCTCTTATAGACTAGACTTCGGTAGAGCAGCTACTGCATATCTTGATTGGTTGGTGGGAAAAGGAGGAACCGATGGTCAGAGACAATCACAGCCATTGATTTTCATACAACAGCAGTGGCTCTTAACCATTTTTCTGCTGTTACCCCTGAGAATATTTGGTTTATATCAATTACCCTGTTATCGAAAAACAGCGTCTGTAATAGCTTGCTGCCAAGAATAAAGAAACGAAACAATTGGCCCGAAGGATTTTTTTGTTGCCAATCTAATTTATGTTATTGTGCCAATGCAGTTAATATTTGCTTTTTCGTTTCCCTGTACCAGATCGAGTGTTTGCTACAATGAGACAGGGCTTCACTATCACTAATCTCTTGCCAATTGTGTTAAGTTTGTTTTACCAGAACAATGCGATACAACGCCTCCAATAGTGATTTGTCTTGTTCTGCCCACATTCTCTCAGAATCAAGGCGGCAATTTTTTAAATACTCAGGTTTTCGCCTAATGTAATCAATAGGTTTTCCTACTAATTCGCGATGGCAAGACTCAAAATGTTGCTTCAATCTGCAGGGTTTCATATTTTCCCGAGTCAGAACAAATCTCACACCTGCACCTTCTCTGCAGTATTTTCAATAACACTTGTAAAACCAAAAAGCAGAAAAGCTTCTTTGGAGCTGGAGGCATCTAAACAATTTTTTGGCACTAAATTAGCCTTGCCACTGCAGCCAAGAATCAAAATGCTCACCTTCCGCCTCTTTCCAATTGGAGACCATACTGTATAATTTGTTTAAGGGAAAAAGGTCGTTTAGATCGGACTTGATATCATTTAACTATGAAATCACAGAAAGCATTGTGATGGAAATGGACAAATGAGAGCTTTAAAGATAGCACCAGCAGCCGCACAAAACGTTTGCCGAAAAACATACTTCTTTCCTTTTTTTGAAATTTACATTACCCATTTTAAATTGCTAAATTACCCCTTTTGGGGCAATCACGTATAACTTAGGTTCAGAGCCACCGCACTATAGTCTCACAGCATGGAGTACTCTGCATATTCATACTGTTCGACAACATCACATACCATGAAAATGTCTCGTTTCAGCAAAATGCTGTTGCATTTGAGCTGGTCAGAAACGGGTAATAAAAGGATGCTGCTAAAGAGCCATTGCGACTTGCTTCGAAACATATGCCGACGACTTGGCATTAACGCATTGCCTACTGCTGAAGACTGGAAGGAAACGTAAAAGAACTAGAGCCTAAATACGACTACCTCATCGGCATATCTCCAGACTTGGAAGTTGAAGTTCAGCGATACTAAAACATTGACGGCAGTCTTTTACTTGAACAATAACGAGGCCAAACGTGAGCTCAAGATTATCATCGGAGGGAAGCTTTTGCCGTTTTGCTTTTTTCCGAAATATATTGGCGTGAAACTGGTCAGAAAACTTGGGTACCGTCATCATCTCGAGACAACGCGCAAGAAATCTCCATACTCGTGTGATGCTAATTGCTCGGCTTGCAGGCTCTGGTTGGAACACAGGAGCTAAAACATTGCAAACAGCTGCTCTTTCCTTGTTCTTATGCAACAGCCGAGTACTGCGCACGAGCTTGGTGTCGAAGCGCGCGTACTCGTCAATGTGCTTAGCGATGCTCTGAGCATCGTTACTGCATGCGTGCATCCAAATCAAACGGACGACCTACCCATTCTTGCATGTATCTATCTAGCAGAGCTTTGCCGCGTAGGAGAAACACTCTCCTTAACCAGCCGTGGCATCCGCGTATTTTACCTGGTCATTTGGAATAAGCATTTGGATTTCAATCTCTCCATTTTAAGCTTGCTAGGAGAGACTGAAAATCCAAACGCCTGCTTGTGCTTGGTGCGCGAAAACTACGAAACGATCTATCCAATATTCGCGCACCGCAACGGAAAACTACAAGTTGATCACGAAGTACTTGGATAGCTCATCGAGGCTCCGTGAGCTCATGCTTCGAGCCAGCCCACAACCACTTGGAATGGATTTGCTTAGGTTGGCGTGGGTTAGGCTAAATCGCTTACGAACTGGCGTAGGTCGATTTCGCTCGTCCACGCACAGATGAGGTCTTGCTCTTTTGCGGTATTGCGAGTCAAATCAATTTTTATTTACCAAAAACGCAGCAAAAAGACGACGTTCAGGTAAGTGATAGCGAAAGACACAGAAGTCACCGAAGTCAGCCACACTTTGGAAATTAGATTGTGCGTGACTAGCGGCAGATACAAGACGTGTGCGGTAGGAAAATTAATAGCAAAAAATGCTGTTGTAGTAAAGATTTAAATGTTGATACGGTTACATTCTAACAAAATTATTACTGTAAAATAAATAAAATAAAATATATTAGCATCAGACCAGCAGATAGCACTAGCTTAGTGATAAACATTGAACTAATTCTGAAAAAGTTTGGTCATAAGCATATAAGACCTTTGCAAATAAGACAAAATACAAGGGCAAAAATGGAGGAATAAATATAGAAACTTCTCAATATGTTACAGCCAACATTAGATTAAGGCACAGCAGCATAAAAAAATTTACATGGCAGTAGAGCAACACTCTTAAACACTTGGGGTGAAGCGAATTTTATTCACCCAAAACACAGTTTAGCTAAAATTACAGTGGGCTAGATTGTAATTCAAGAAGCGTGTTTTTTCAGGGCATCCATTTTAAAAGTCTTTTTAAACTTAAAAAATGGAGCTTCTTTTTGTTCTATTGGTAATTTACTCCATATCTCTAAAGCTTTGTGTTCTGTCATTTTTTTCTTCCTTTCAGTACGAGAATAAGTGTGAAAAAAAGCTTTTTTACTTTTTTGACGCATATAATGATGATGAATAGAATCTAAACTAGTAAAGTAACTGTCAAAATAATTTGGCAGCATATCGTTACTGTATCTAAATACAAAATTTGGCATACTCCATATCAATCATGTCATCTAATATTAAAACTCCAAACTCAAAATATAAAGCATTTACAGAAAAGCGACTTGGGTGGAATAAACTGGCTCGTAAAAACGGTTTTGAAGATTATTTTGCACCAGACGGGATACGTTTCGACTATTAAATAAAGTCTCTTCAGTGGTGCTTAAAACTTCAAATCCATGAAGTAAATCCATCAACATACAATGCATTCTACCTAGCACCTTTAAAGGTTGCTTCTTTATCAAACTCAAGTTTTTGGCCCCAAACAACGATACCCAATGAAAGAAAATATAACCACTAATCAACAACTAAGTTCCCGGTAGCCTAACTAGCCCACATCACTATAAGCAGCTGCAAATTAGTGGGTTGCCATAGGGGCTTATAGTGATGTGGGCTAGTTAGGCTACCGGGAACTTAGTTGTGGATTAGTGGTTATATTTTCTTTCATTGGGTATCGTTGTTTGGGGCCAAAAACTTGAGTTTGATAAAGAAGCAACCTTTAAAGGTGCTAGGTAGAATGCATTGTATGTTGATGGATTTACTTCATGGATTTGAAGTTTTAAGCACCACTGAAGAGACTTTATTTAATAGTCGGTTTTGAAGAGTTTTGATTTTATAAAGTAGGCTTTTTGATGCTCTTCCCCAATTTATTAATGAATATTGCAAGACCGAATGAAACATATCGCAATAAATACATAAGTTTTAGAGTGGAGAGTGGAACGTAATGCCTGAGTTTAAAAATCATGCCACAAGCGCTTGAGAGTTTTACGCTGATTTGCTTTATATGTGGTGGCAATGTGAGCTTGTTGTCTAAAATAACTCCAAGATATTGACGCTATCAGTTAAAGCAGTGTTTCTCAACCGCCGGTCCGTGCCTACTTTTCTGCCGGTCCGCCAAATAAATTCCAACATTATACCACAATTCAAAATAATGCTTTTTATTATAACCCACTTGGCTCGAACGCTCAATACTTTTTTCGTCAGCCAACAGACAAATTCATATGCAGTATGATGCACTGCCGATTCATTGAGTTATGCCTTTCTTGTAAAAAAAAGTTGGAGGTGAAGTGAACCTAGCGCATAACCACTCATTTACCACGAGTTGTTGCAGTAGTATATGCAATCGAAAAGCATACTTAACTGAAATTCAGCAGTATGATAACCGCAATTTGATTATGAAACGGAAACAAACAAACAGCCAAGAAAAAGTCTCGTCAGCCTTGCTAAGCACAGTCAATCCAGGCTAAACTCATTCCAAACTGTAAAGACTCTTTTTCGCATTGTTTTACCTGGACATCTCGACTTCATCTCTTTTCTAGATTGTACTCTATTTTTAGCAGGCGACTGGCCCCAAACAACGATACCCAATGAAAGAGCCTGTAACTACTAACCCACAACTAAGTTACCGGTAGCCTAACTAGCCCACATCAGAAGAGGCTTAGATTTGGGGTGTGTAGTTCTTTTGAAGGTTAGAATTTTTTTTTTCCAGGAAGGTGGGAGGTTGCTATGCTGCTCTGATGAGACCATAATAAGGTCGAAACGCGTCTGCAGCTGCGAATGAGTGGGTTGCCATGGGGGCTACCAGTGATGTGGGCTAGTTAGGCTACCGGTAACTTAGTTGTGGGTTAGTAGTTACAGGCTCTTTCATTGGGTATCGTTGTTTGGGGCCAGTCGCCTGCTAAAAATAGGGTACAATCTAGAAAAGAGATGAAGTCGAGATGTCCAGGTAAAACAATGCGAAAAAGAGTCTTTACAGTTTGGAATGAGTTTAGCCTGGATTAGCTGTGCTTAGCAAGGCTGACGAGACTTTTGTTATGGTCAAAACATCATTTGTCCCTTGCCAATTTCTCATTAAACAGCCAAGTGTTTTCCTTTTCTTTCAAACATCCCATTAACGAAAATCAAGTTGGTGATTTTTGCTCTTCACTTATAACATGACATTTTTGGTTGGTTTTTAAGGTCCACCGGTCCACAAAATTTATTTGAAAATTTTGCCGGTCCGCAACCTAAAAAGGTTGAGAACCACTGAGTTAGAAGAATATTATTATGGTCAACTATTACTTCAAATTTTGTTGAATTTTGCATCTCATTGCCAATCATCATGAAGTTGCTTTTTTTGTCAGTTAAAATTAATTTGTTTTGCTTCAACCATTTATCGACTTGATTTATTTCCTGAGAAACCTCTTGTTGAAGAAATTGAATGTTGTGGTGGCTCATGTGTAAATTAGTATCGTCAGCGAATAATGTAGTTTCAACTTTGGAAACATTGAGTGAATCATTTACGTAGGGTAAAAATAGTATTAGTCCGAGAACAGAACCCTGTGGTACACATAATTTAACAGAATAAAAACTCGATGTTTTTTCATTGATTTTGGTACAAATTTTGCGGTTGTTAAGATAATCTTGAAAAAAACAGAGAATAATACCTCAAAACCCATAATGGTGTAATTTTTTGAGAATGGTATCATGGTGCACTGACTCGAAAGCTTTCCTTAAATCTAGAAACATTGAGCAAGTTATCTTTTTGTCATTTAAATTTTGAAGTAATTTATCATATATCGACGTAACTGCCATTTCTCTCAAACTGCTAGTCCTAAAACCGAATTGAGAATGAGAGAAAATATTGTTCTTGTTTATAACTTTTATCATTTTTTCTGCAATGAGTTTTTCAAATATATTTGAAAATATTGGTAGCAGGGAAATGGGTCGAAAATCATTCATTAAATTTGGAGAAGAAATTTTGGGAATAGGATTAATTGCAGCTGTTTTAAAACTATCAGGAAATGTTTTTTGAGAGATGCACTTGTTGAAAGGTCAAAACAACTTTGGACAACTTGATAAATTTAGAGGAGATACCATCTAGTCCGGGCGCAGATTGAGACTTAATATTGTTGATGCACGTATTAACTTCTGCTTCTGTTATTTCATGTAGAACGAAACTTTGACAACATCGTTTTGAGTGGATCGTTAAGGCCAAATTATTTAATGATCTCGCATCTTTTGTTGCTCGAACATTTGCCAAGTATTCGCATAATTTACGCAAAAAAGTTTCAGAACTAGTATTGTATGTGTATTATGTAACCGTCAATTTCCATAGTTGTGGGCATTTTAGATTTCCTTTTTTTGTTTTTGTAATCAATCAACTGGCCTATTATAGACCAGGTTCGATAAGAATTACCTTGGTTTTCTTTTATTAAGTTTTCGTAGCAGCATCGTTTTGCGAGAGGTTTGATGTGAGAGAGTTTATTTAAGTATTGTTTACAAAAAAGTTTATTATCGGGGTCGTTGCTGCCGTAATGTGTTTTAAAATGCTTATTTTTGTTTTAATTGACTTCAAAATGCCTTTGCTGATCCAAGGCGGCTTAGACGCTTTTCCATTTTCGACATTAGACGCGGTGGTGCATGTTTGTTTAAAGCAAGTTCAAAAACAGATGATAAATCAAACTTTGAGTTATATTTTGAGTTACTGTTTACGCCAGTATATGGATTGGACGCGTCAATATTTTCTACGTGTTTTTGAAGGTCAGCAAGAAAATTGTCAATATCACAATTTTTCATGGATCTTTTGTATGATGGTTTTCTTAGAGTTGAATGTTTTAAAATTTTCATGATCAAAAAATTAGGCAAATGATCTGAAATGTCGTACAGACATATTCCACTAGTTTTTCGATGATTAGACATATTAGAGTAAATGTGATCTAACAGTGATGGTGTGCAATTTGTGAAAAATCTGGTTGGTGAGGTTAAAAGTGAACAACTTCCAATAAAATTTAGCATATCAATGTGTTGTTTTACTTTAAAATTATTCGAGTTTAATAAGTTAATATTTATATCTCCGTTGACAATGTAATTTGCTTTACTATTTTTTGATTTTATTAAAGTATCACGTAGTTTTCTTTGAAATTCTGTAATATCTGAAGTAGGATGCCTGTAAATGGTCGATAAAATAATGCTTTTGGTTTGAGAATAAATTTCTATCCATATGTCTTCACAGTTTGATAGATGGAGGTTAGATCATTGCTTACATTATACTTTACATTGTTCTTTACATACAAGTCAACACCACCAGCTTTTGTGGGCGAATCAATGTGAAGAAAACCGTATTGAGCAATGTTGGCATTAGATGTACTTTGTAAATTCAGTTTAGTTTCAAATATCTGGTAAAAAATTCATTCACTTTAAAACTCTTGGATTTTGTCGTGATTTTTTGGTAAGCTTCTTGTGTTAAATTGTTGTGTAAACAAATTGTTTTTATTGTTTTTTGAGAATAATTTGTTTTGCCGAGAGATTGAAAAATATTCATCATCATTATACAGTAAAGTTCTATCTGTGAGCAACATGAATTAGTAGTAGTAGTGTCTTTTATTTCTGCACCGTCAAAATAAATTAACACAGTAATATAGGATTTCAAATACAAACGATCAACGTTTTGTCGCTTCTTTATCATATCAGTTATCAGTTACACCAAAAAACGTATTAGTGTGGTACTTTATCATATCAGTTATCAGTTATACAAAATTCTATATCAGTTATACCAAAAAACGTATTAGTGTGGCGCAATTTGAGCAAACAGCAGATCACGTCATCTCTATCCACACAAATATATCGTGCAACAGGAATACGTGGTCGGTTGCTGCTGGATGACTATACGAGAAGCTGGCTTAACAACATCAGTGCTATAGCTTTTGATCCGGTTCTGGGCAACTATACCGCAGGTGGTAATAGGATCAACCCTCGGCCTCAGAGTTGTTCGCGCTTGATCTGGATTCAGAAGTGGATGCTCGGCTAAACGACGACGACGAACGGAGGCTTTTTTTTGAAAGATTTACAGGTCGATTGGTCAGTTTATAAATTTCAGTTTTTGTTTCAAACATGTCCATAGAAGCGTTAACGAAGTTTATTTCCCTGAGCAGCAAGCTGATGATTTTTGCAAGCTGCTAATACTCTATTTCATATACTTTCTCAGCACATATACCCTAACATTGAATCGTGATTGCAAGTGCAAGATCGCCTCCCACCCACAGCTATTCAATTAAAACTTTTGAGCTTAAGCACCTCGGACGGCCGAGTGGTAAGAGCGTCCGCCTCTTGAGTTGTAGACTCGGGTTTGATTTCGAGTCGGGTCAAACCAATGACTTTAAAATTGGTATTCACAGCTTCCCTGCTTGACGTTTAGCATTAAAGGGACAGTGTGGAGAATATGCCGGTAAGTTTGCTTGTTGTGCCAATGGAAAAGGCGCTAAGCGAATTCCCCATCTTGGTGAGGTAGACAGGTGGTTGGCAACTCCTAAGCGAGCTCGTATATAGGCTATGATCGCTTTCTCGTGATAGGAAGATGATTATGCAACTAAATATATAAATACATAAGCTGCATGGGGTTTTTAACTTTTTGTGTCAAAATACTTTTACTAGCTTGTGTTTTTAGTGCATCTCTTGCTACAGTAACTTCAACCAGGCAACCACAGATTGCTAATATCGCATCGCCACAACGATCTGTACATATTTGTTACCTGCTCCTGCACCAATTGAAACCAGCATCTACCATGAGAGCGAAAGTAGCAGCTCCCCCGACCAAGATTGCAGTTTTCAGCCAACCTTTTGGCGACGCAATGTATCCTTGAAAACAACGGAACATCGACATGTAACAACTGAAGCTTTAGTTTGAAAATAAGCATGCTTACAAGTTAATCTTTTAATTCACTTTTGACGTAAGCCTAAGTTAATGTTTCAAAACTTAAAACAAAGTTGTTAAAACTACCTGACGTTGAGCTTATTTTCCGAATCCTTAATCTCATTTGTCTGGCGACATGGCATAGCGGTACCGCGCGCAGGTGACAGATCCCACGTGACGGGTTCGATTCGCGGCTGGAGCCGATCGCGTTTGACATGCAGTATGGAACGGGTGGCTGCTGACTCGAAGAGCGCAAGCTCACTTCGCAGTCTCCCTCAATTATTGTTGAATTTTCAGTTCAATATAATTTGAAAATAACCTCAGTTATTTATGAAGGCTGCAAATCTAAAAAATTGTTTCCAGCTTTATCTAGTATGCTCTCTTTTCTTAATTTGCAAGTCGTTATAACGACCAGTGGTGTAAAAACTAGTCCAGAAATCTACTTAAGTAAAAGTATTGTTACTGATGGCGGAAGCTACTTGAAGTAGAGTAGAAAGTAGGGGATGTAAAAAGCAACCAAGTAGAAAAAAAAGTACCAACAATTTCAAGATACTTAGGTAAAAAGTAGGTTTGCAAAACCAAGGCCATAAAGCTGAGCTTTGGAAAAAGATAATTTGCTCACTTCTAAACTTGGCATAGCCTATATTTTGCCGATGCTTAAGTATATTTGGGATAATTAGCACATTTATTTGACGAAAATAAAAAAGTGAAATGTGTCATAATCTGCAAAATGCAACCTCATTGTCCACGCCAAACACAAACAACAAAAGACCACTTAATATCACGAAATTGTAAAACTTATATAATAAAATAAAACAAGACCTAATACTTATGTTGCCAATTTTACTATCAAGCATGATTATTTATCATTTGCGTGATACATTGCTTAATAATAACTACTTATCATTTTCAAAGCCACTTAAGTAGCGTTACTTTCTGATGGAACTACGTAAGTAGAAATAGTTAAAATTTAAATCACTTGAGTACGTACTAGTTACCAAGCAATAATACTTAAGTGGTCTACTTCAGTAAAACTACTTTGTTACTTTATACCACTGATAACGACCAAATTCGAATCGAATCGCGTAGTGAATGCGCATCAAGCAACTGGCTCCTGCTGTTCGTAAGAACTTACCGGAATTCGCTGGCGCATGAGGACCCAACACATAAGCTTCAACAGCGTAGCAAACAAATGTGGCGAAGCCAAGAGCTAAACTTCCTGCTTCTTTGTCGCAGCTTACGCTGAAATTACAAATAATTTAGCTGTGCTCAAGTTAGGTTTTCCTTTATGGTTTTAATGTCGTATCATTTATAGGGCTAGGCTGGTCTAAAATAAGTGGTAGGGTTTGGTAGGCAAGCTAATGGCGGCATAGCTCCATGAATTGAAGTGTCGTTTTACAATTGCCGCGATCGAAAGGTTATGATTCGATTCTTGCTCAAGTTTGATAATTTCGTCCTTGATTAAACAGCTTCGATGTATCTCCGTTTTGCGAATTGATGAGCACGCGAGATGCAGAATCAGTTGTGAAACTGACAAAGAAATTCAAGCGGTTTTAGATTTGTCATACTCGTACCTACAGTCGTGAAACTTTTCAATAAGCCCAAAACTCAACATGCACTAGTTGCTACAGTTCGGTTCTCGTTTGAGGTCGTCGTATGTTTAAGATATGCTTTGTATTCCTTCCGTTCAGATTTAAAACCAAAAAAGATTAAGTAGGACCACCAGCAAAATAACCAATCATCAGACAGATACCAAAAAGCCTGAGCGTATCTACGTAAAATGGCGCTCATAGCAAAGTTAAAAATGCGCCTCATATTTTAGTTGTTAAGATGAACATGAGGCAAGAACATAGCCAGAAAAAATGCAAAGGGGGCAAAATTAAGCAGCAACATATTACATTGTTAAGTTGAGAAAATAGGCTACCTGTACATAATTGCTTCTTTAAGCATTATTTTCAAGCTCTCGGGGGTAAACACTGATTTTGCTTCGTCAATTTTTGAAAGGTTCGTTACAAATCAACTTTTTGAGGTGAATCTGAGATTTTGCTTTGCGACGACTAAAACCATGATTAATTTAAGAGGGTTCGAGCATGACTCCAAGAAAAATTTTGGAAAATTATTTGGGGAAAGAGTAAGGTTGGTCGTCAGTGTAGAGTTGCAGTTGTGACGTCATAGCATAACATTGTCGGCGGCCAATACGAAACATTAACCGAAGTATACATGATACTTATGTCCTACAAAACAATTTGTTTCTACTTTTTCGACTTAATTGTGACAGCTTCACTAAAGTACTTGTTTCTACTTAACTTGTGCTCAAGTTACGAATACCGAGGGGGTCATTATTTTGGTATTATTTATCTTCTCGTGTGGCTGCTTGACTAGAAGACCTTAAATGGTCACTTCGTAGTCACCTTTCGAATTTCTTTTCTCTTAGTCTTTCCTTTTCTTGTTTGTGATGTGCTTTTTTTGCGCGTTAACTGTCACTACTACCACTATTACATTATTTTAGTAAACTAAACAATATATTTGCGTTTCTGGCAAGGCAAAATTATTGTTTAAATTTGAGAGAGTCTAATGCTTACATCTGAAACTTATTCACCGAAGTAGCTCCTACCACACAGAAGTGAGACGGCTACCACACTCATGACCGCCGAAGCGCATGCAAATAGGTAACTTAGCCTGGTTAGGTTTGAAATTTCAGAGCAAAATGCTCGGATTCGAACATCCAAAAACATCAAAAATTTTAGATCTAATATAGCACGCTGGTTATTCTGACTCCAAGTGACCAAGGCTATATATTCTTTATTGCAGATGGTTACAGTAATTGACTGATTCAAATCAATTAAAATCGAATGGAATCGAATAACTTAGAATTGACTATAGAATGAATTGCAGAATCATCGTCGAATAATAATCCTTTACCACAACTTCCACTAATATGCCTGAGATCTGGATGGCCTTGGTGCTGGTAAATTAAATGAATCAGTAGCTATGCCCCACTAGCACCAAAATCCCATATAATTCCAAGAATGATACATAACAAAAAATATAAGAATTAAACCAGAAAAATGCACCGTGGCCTTACAGGTCTTGTTAGCAGCACGCACACATTAGATTAGAATGTGCGTCTGAGTCACCGCCCGTTATGTGATATGTTCATTGTCCTCTCTTCGTCGCTTTGCGAGATTGCAGCAGCTTGCTCTGCCATTTTCGCAACTGCAATGCCCACAAGCCATACTACATCAGTTTCGGTATTACAGGGTGTCCCAACATAAATGAAACCGGTTAATTCGATTATCATTAGTTATTACAACAAATACGTTAAAAATGATAATACTTTCTCCAAGCTCATATAATTAACATTTGAGTGCTGAAAGTTTGGGGCCTTTGGTTCGATTTTCAGGTTTATTTGGGCTTCATTTTAACGGTTGTGTGGGTTTCATTTATTTTGGACCACCCTGCATTCCCATATTGAAAGTATTGCCTTAAAAAATTTCACGATTTTGCCCTTCTTGTGCCAATGGCACGAGGCATGGCTGCCATACTCAAAGATGCACCACCGCCGTTAGGTTTTGCCATGTTTAGTTAATTCATGAACTTTCTAAAAGTACTAGGAGCATACAACTGCTCGGAAAATTGGATGATTTTTCACCAAGCGTATCCCGAAACTTAACGTCCAGAGTCTCTAAAATCGTCTCATACCAACCTTTTAGTTGAAACGTCACAGACATTGACTGCAAATGCAATTGAAGCTGCCAAGAAGTGAATGGTTGAGACCCAAGCCCACAAAAAATCAAAGCCATCGAAGGTACAACCTCTTCCACAGTTCATTTGTCGCGCCAAACCTGCGTAAAAATTGTTTTTTGCCTGATTTTTCTTAATTTAATGCGCAAAAAGTTATTTAACGCAAAAAAAAAAACAACAACAACCAGTTACATCAAAAACATTTCTATTTAATCGCATAGTGAGGAGAGCAAGACCAGCAGACATGGTCGGTCACAGCAACTGAAATTGCGTTTGTGTTCAGCCAACCCTTTCATTGTGAAAATGCCGATTGCACATGCGATTGAAAAAGAATCTGCCGGCCCCATGACCAAAGACATACATTAACCACTGACCAGTTAATGTCACGCTATTTTTGCTAGGAAGTTGAGGTTTTTTTCACAAAAAATTTTTATTTTTACCTCCCATTAGTATTTTACTCACCAACTGCACGAAGTGTTCGTATTAACTAGTTACCACTTATGAAATGATAGCTGTAACATCCATCTAGATTTTTGATTTCCCTTCAAGTATATTAACGGCCCAATGGCTAGGCTGCTGGAGTAAAGACTCGCCGCAAACATTGGGCTGGTGACACATCACTAGTCGGTGCGGGCGTGGGTTCGAATCCCACTGTTAATCAGATTTTTGTGATGACGTTTGCTTTGGCCTAAGATCTTGGTAGGCTACAGTACATTCAATTAGTTCAATTCATTACTTGGAATTCTTTGCATCAATTTATAAACCTGAATCGTAGTTGTCAACGGGCCGAAGATGTTGAGAAACCGATTTCTTAAGCCCGAACCCGACTCGAACCCGAATCCAAATTTATCAGCCAGTCCGAGTCCGATTTGAGCCCGAAATCAAAAATACCAGTAGGCCTACTTAATACCTAATTATGATTGGCAAGGCACGGTGAGATCATTAAGTGTGTATGATCTCACCAGTTGAAAACGTTTGAGCGATCCGGGTTCTCATTAGAGAACCTAAAAAGCAAGCACCGTTTTTAGTAAGTTGTTACATGTGTATGACATCACAACACGTTGCTTTGATTTGTATGACACAAAATCAATCCCCGTTTTTGAAAACCGATTAAAGGCCTATGCGACAAAGTGTTCTCTTTGCTTAATTTCAGCAATCGCGAAAACCCTATCACTTACTAAAAACCAGAGGCGTATTCTCAGGGTGTTCAAAGTGTTCAGTGAACACCCTGACATTTCCAAAAAAATACTTTTTTCTAATTTTTTATATTCTTTTTTTTATTTTTTGTAATTTTTGCAATAAACTTTTTCGTTTAAAAAGTAAATTTTACTGCTTTACCCTTTAAAATAATGTAATAGTTGCAAATTTGTATTTCCTAATAAAGCTTTCATTCTATTGTCTTAATTAGCAAAAAATTGGTATTAGTAGCAACTTTTTTACGGGTCCTACCAAACACCGCAAAGTGCGACAAAGGACTCTAAAACCTTAACCCTAACCATAATCTAACCCTAACCTAATCCCAACCCTAACCTAATCCTAATTTTAAGTCCTTTGTCGTTGTTTGTTAGGGTATGATTCCAAGTCCTTTGTTGTTCTTTGTGGTGTTTAGTAGATCAATTTAAGGTCCTTTATCGTTCTTTGCGGTGTTTAGTACATCAACTTGAGGTCCTTTGTCGTCCTTTGCGGTGTTTAGTAGGACCGCTTTTTTACTACACTTGCGTATTCTCTAGTGCGCTATTCAAACTTTTGAATTAGTGTACCGAAAAACCACTTCCTGTCATTCGACGCGCCTGTCAATGAATATGAATAAGACGCTATGCGATCATGAAAGCCCACGAAAGCATGTGAAAGTACGTTGTAAAAAAATGCTTTGACCACTAAGTAAAAGCATGCTCTGATCAACGTAAAATAACACTCAGCATACGTATTTTCTAACTGACCACGTACCGCATTCAACCGCTTGCGTACCGGTACTGGTACGCACACTGCAGTTTGCGTAGTGCTGCTCTACACTGCTACTCTGTGTAGTCCAATTTTCGTAGAATTTTGCTATTAACTATGAACAAACCTGTTATGCGGAAAAAATAGAATAGAAGTGAGATGCTCCATGATATGATATAAGCAGCAAATGCCCAAGTCTTCTGCGGGTTGTAGGCATAACCTCCGCTGTCTGCAAACAATGCAAATGTCGTGCATCCAAACAACAGAACCAAGAACTTCACTAACCCTTCCTTTGAAATTGCATACTTGGGTCCGTTTTCCATCTTGCTTATAATGACCGAGTTCCTCTAAATGCTTTCATACTAGCGAACAAAATATGGTACGGGCACGCCTATATACTTAAGTATTTTATCTTATTACGTCATATATGTACAAACTATTCGTAAATCATTTATATACAAACAGTCATGTTATCCCAAGTGAGACAATGTTTGTCGTCAAAACATCTTGCCGTTTCTTGTAAGAAACGCTGGCTTTCTAACCCATGACTGCATTTCCACACAATCATAATTTCTAACCAATGGTAATTTACGCATAAATCTAAAATTTATACTTGGTCGAGCTGAAACGACTGGATTTTCTGTCAATAACGTTATGCCCGAAAGTAAACAAACTTACCAGAAAGCTGCAACTGATTTTCTGCGTTGAGCTGGATGGTAGATCGGTTGCTAAAACATTGCTATCGGTGCAAGAGGTCCGGGGTTCGAATCCCACGTCGTTCAAATCGGACACAGCGTCGGCAACAGTTCGCCACCGCTGCGACGTTTCTTTGGAGCTGTTTTGCCCAGCTAGGTTCTTAGTCGCGGAGATGGGCCCCACCACTCGGACGCGTTTCGGAGTGATACCACGAGTGCAACAAAGATTCAATTTTTTATTCAAAAAATTTAAAATAACATGACTGTTGCTGAGGAGAATTATGGCGATAAGATTGTTGTAAGTTTCATAAAGTTGATTCAGTTCAATTTCAATGATAGTTTCGGCTCCAAATCTTACACACGAGCACCGCTGACCTAAAATGTGTAACAGATTTTTTTCTTTTTGTTATTTGTTTGTAGACTAATTCCTGTCGTCTTCTAGTTTTGAAACTTCAAGTCACTTTTATCCAGGGCAAAATTTAAAAATTGTGTAAAATTTTCTTTAGCAGTAAAAATATTTTGCCAACCGGACTAGCTGTTAACTGATCTCAAATCATGTGAAACTGAACCTGCATTATACTCGCAGTATCACGTGTAACGAGTGGCGGGACACATCTCCGCGGCCTAGCGCTGGACAACACAGCTCTTAAAAAACGTGACAGCGGTGGCGAGCTGTGGGCGACACTGTGCCGATTTGTCCGGCCCAAGAATCGAATCTTTGACCTCCCGCTGCGATATCGTGTGTTCAACAACTGAGCTAGATGTGCGAAACAATAATTCGTTACACGTCATTCAAATAACATTAAGGTCAGTTTCATCTTGCTTCACAGTAGATAAACGCTTCATACAATGCCTAAGAAGTCACACCGGGAGATGAACAAAGTGTCCCCAAGAAGCCACACGGGGAATTGAAAACTTGGTAATGATATCGTCACGAAATGTTGCATTTTTCAACAAAACACCTCTTTTATTGACATATTTGACTTATCTACCCTTCTGGAAATCTTTTAGGATAAACATCAATATAAGGATTCAAAAAGTGTTAATAATATGCTCAAGACTTTCCATTGCGTATGGCCTACAAATTTGTTTCGAGACGCATCAAGGTCTAACTAACCGTTTCGTTGTTGTTGTGAGGCGACCGATAAACTGACAACACAGAATGAGTTTCGGATGCAATCGTTTACGCAAGTATTGTAAAGCCTAAGGTGATAAACACAGTAAAATCACTTAATTATAAAACCACTATCATCTGTTTCGCCGTTATCGGTTTCTCAGGTGGTTATTTGATTCAAATAGAATACGAATAACCTAACAATGTAATTCCTTTCTATTTGAATAAGAACATTTGAAGAGTCAAAAATGGTGAAAAAGGCTGTAGTGTTTTTATGATTTACTGATTTTACTTTATTTTATAATACAAGTTCAAGTTGCCGGTTATCGCGCAATCTGCCAGAGGTAACTGAGTCCTGCTTAAGCTTGCAGATATAGCATTAATGTATTTTCTTTCAAAATTTGTGGTGAGTGCGAGGCATGTACCATGGTTTTCGATTGATAAACATTTAAGGGGGGTAACAATTCATCAAAAATCAAAATCAAACCTTCATTATACTCCAAAGCGTGTAATCTTCGCGGCTTAGCGCCTGAGTAAGACAGCTCCGAAAAAATGTTGCAAAAGAAACGAATCGTTAGCTACACTGTGTTTAATTTGACCGGCTCAGGAATTGAACCTTCCCGCACCGATAACAATATGCTTATCTATTGAGCTAATAATTCATAAATAAGCATAAATAACAAAGCTTCATAAAATAGGCAAGTTTTAACATGTTTTTCTGCTAATACCGGCGCAACGATTTGTTTGTATTCTCGTCTCCTATTAACCTAACGATATGGAAAAAGCATCTTTGCATTCCACTCCTATCAACGATATGGAAAAGGCGTTTCTGCAATCCAAACTGTATCTCGGTCTATTCCACATTCAGCTATATGCTTTGTCCCATATTAACTCTTTTTATCCCAACGACTACCTAGGTAGTCCTGTTACGTATTTTCGCATATTTTTTGTTTGGCAAAGTCAAAGTTTTTCATTGTGATAACGACCTTCACTAAACTCTGTTGAATTGTAAAGCACATTGCAGTTCTCAGAAACCTTTTTCTGCTTGAGTTATGAGGAGTTAAATTTTGCAGTTCAGTGAAATTTCAGCATTATCGGCCAGAACGGCAACAGCTAAGAAAAATATATTTTAAACGAGCCATAGTTACAACACGAGCTTTTCCTTTAAAAGGAAGATAGTTCGAGTTGTTAAGATAACATGCAATCTCTAATTTTATTCTCACAATCGTTTCACCGTGTTTAGAGGGTTCTAAATTCATTGACTACCGAGGTAGCTATTGGACCAATGCACGTACTCAGTTATTGCATACTTTAGAGCTTGAAAATGAGTGTTAAAAGTTTTTATGGTGGTATTGCATCCGTGAGGTATTTGCAAAATCAGGGGAGCCTTGGTAAAATTCAAACTAAGGGGGCCCTATTCAGTGTTAAAAATTCAGTTGTTTTAAACGCCAACAATCCAAGCATTTAAATCGTGTAATGCTCTATTGCTCCGGTTTTTTTAACCATTCGGAGCTGGACCTAGGTGACAGGTAGGTCTTCAAGGTGGAACTATCCAGGCCAAAAAATGGCAGTAATCACAAATGCTAAAGTTTATTAGTAGGCAGAGCCGGCGCCAGAGCAGTCGACTTAGGGGGGTCAAAGTTTGAAATTAAGCACAAAATCTTCAAAAGAGTAAGCTTGTTAATTGGAGGGGGACCAAGCACGTCAATTTAAGGGGTGGCCTCTTGTCCCTCCTTGCCCGACAACACAGGTAAGCTATCTTCAATTTACGCCATACACGCACCATTAAGCATCTTGGTCTTTTCTCCAGACTTTAGTTTTAGCGTCTTTATTCCCAATTCGGCTTCTTTTTCGTCCCTTCTTCCTGGCACTTGCATCGCGCATGCAACTCGTTGAGCTTGGGTCGGATTCCCCACGGGATCACGTCATCCCGCTCTGGATCCAGGTTGAGAGCGCTGTAATGCTGGTTTGCACTCGTGAGCTTCATGTTCCATTGCCCCACATCTAAAGCAATAAGACCGGCGGCCATGACCAAACGTGACGTTGATGCTTTGCTAGGACACTCCACTGCTCTATGGCCTCTGCCATCACACACGTAACTCCTCATTGCGTCTTTATGAGTTCTAGGTAAACTGGGGGGTGATTACAGGATTTTGTGTCTTAGCGAGCGATTTCTCTTGCTAATTCTCCTCGGAGGAGAAATTCTCCGAGCGGCAGCCGAGATAACGTGCTCGCAAAGTTGGGATTACAGGTTGCGCTCGCAGAAAGAGCAGTTACTCGGTAAAGCCGAGTGTCTCGCTAACTGCTCGGTATGTATAGGCTTGTTGTGGGGTGCTAGACTGGCAGCTACTGTTTGCTGGCTAGCGCCTAGTTTAGTGCTAAAACTGTGCTAGTATTACAAAGTTGGGATGGTTCTGACTTGAGTATAGGTAAAGAGTGTATGCAGTAGTAGTGTCTACTGATGCATAGGCTTGTTGTGAGGTGCTAGACTAGCAGTTGCTGGCCATGGCCTCACACAGTTAATGGTGGAAGATACCGTTACTACATACTCTCTAACTAAGTTTGCAGCCAACGCATGCTTGCAATAGGCGTAATAGCACAGTTTTAGCACCAGACTAGGTGTCAGCCAGCAAAGAGCAGCTGCTAGTCTAGCACCTCACAGCAAGCCTATACCGGTACATCTGTAGACACCATTACTACATACACTCTTACCTGTAATCAAGTTAAAACCATCCCAACTTTGTAATAAGTCACTAGCACAGTTTTAGCACTGGACTAGGCGCTAGCTAGTACCGGTGATCAGCAGCTGGCCTACCAATCTTAGTTTGATGTGTATGTATTTGTATGTAGATTATGCTTTTCATTTTTCTTTTTTGTTTTCTTTTTTATTCTTGAAAATCTGATTTTTTCTGCCGACTTGTGTCATGTTTGAGATAGAGTGTAGAGACTTGATGAGCCTAGTTTCTTTAGCATGAATGAATAAACTTGAACTTGAGTCTACCATTTCACAACAAGCGTGAGAGTTGTGTAAAGCTCTAGTTGTGTCATATACTAGGTACTAGCTATTGTGCATAAACTATGACTTAAAAAACTGCGCTCTGCCATGGCTAGTTGTGTATGAAATTGTCGCTCGGTAACTTAACGTGCTCATTTTTTTTCTCGCTACTTGCCGAGCGAGTTCGCCAGCTCGGAAAATCCTGTAATCCCGAAAAGCTCGTTAGCGAGGAAAAATTTTTTACCGAGCAGTTTGCGAGCTCGTAAACCGCTTAACGAGCATCCTGTAATAACCCCCCTGGTCTTCACATCCTGCTTTGTCACCGGCGCTTTCGTGGACAACTTCTTCCCGTGGGCATTTAGGTACTGCTCCGCCAACTTTGCCAACTCCTCCAAATCCTTAGGACTCCTCTCCTTCAAAAACATCGACACATCCTTAGGGCAGGAGTTTGTAAACTGCTCCCTCACCATCAACTTTAACACTCCCTTAAAAGTTTTGTCCCCACCGGCTAGTCCGACCTACTTATCGAAGTAGTTGGAGATTCTTACAATGAGCTGACTAGGAGATTCCTGTCCCTCCGGCTTAGCTCCTCGGAATCTTTCACGGTAACCCTGTTCCGTGAAGTCATACCTCTGTAGAAGAGCCTACTGTTGCTTATCATAATTCCTTGCTTGTTCGTCTGACAATCCGGAGTAGACATCTAACGCTCGGCCTTGGATGTCTACGGGCTTACTTGGCCTATGGGCTTAGACGAGTAGCCCAGTCAGATCATTCCCAGCCTGCAACAGTGGCATATCTCTCAAAGCGAAGCAAGTAGCTATCCAGGTTATTCTTTCCGTCCACAAAACCAGGAAACACTGGGGCTTTAGTTTTTGCAACCGCGTTCTGAAAAGTTTGGCTAAATGCCGCCTGTTGGTCTTCCGATGAAGCACTCCTTTGTCCATTCAATCTCTCGCTTTCTGATCGCAACTTTTCCATCTCCAGCTTGTGTTTTCTCTCCGCTTGCCGTTCCGCTGCCTCGGTAGCCAATTTCCGTTCCTCGGCTTCAGCAGCAAACTTCCGTTCCTCGGCAGCCAATCTCCTTTTCTCGGCTTCTGCAGCCAATTTCCGTTCCTCCGCAGCCAACTTGAATTTCCGTTCCTCGGTCTCGGCAGCCAATTTTTGTTCCTCGGCTTCTGCCGCCAATTTCAATTTCCGCACTTCAACCTCGTGTATCATTTCCATCCCTGGGTCAAGAACTTCGTCTTCTCCTTTCTTTCAAAACCGATTTCTTCTGCCTGCCGTTTCAGATCTTCCAACGTGAGAAACCCGCTTTCAGTTGCCATGGCAATCCGCTAACTATCAACCGAACAGAGAAAAATGATATCCCGGACGAGCCTTCAAATGTCGCGAAATAGGAAATGATATTACTTCGCTGACAGGGTGATTGATAAGAATCGTATGACAAATCGTAGTAATTATTTCGTTCTTAGATCTGACCCCACGAAAAAACCAAAACCTTCTTCACCAAACGAATATAATAATCGACCCAACTTAACTCACTTAGCTACGGTACTCATCGTACTACTTTTTAATAAACACAAGCACCACTGCTCACTTCAGTAACACCATACAACAAGGGCTGCTGTACCCTTCAGCATACAACACTATTGCTTACTCTACGCACACTAAATCTACACTCGAATGGATACGTTCGAAAATTCACGCTTATTTATACTCTAAATTCAGTTTCGAAAAAGTTCTACGGCACTCTCAAAAAGAAACAAAAAGAGAAATCACATGACGTGCAAAACTCACACCAAACCACGGTAAACACGATTGTGACGTCAAGAGATCATATGACATGTAAAAATTCACACCAAACCGCAGTAAACACAATTGTGACGTCACAAGCACAAATTTTGACTCAGTGAAATTACATATCGGAGAAATTTGTCCAGAAAATTCACGAAACAATTATGACTTCATAATGCAACCTTACGAAACAATCCCACGAATAAAACTTCGGAAAACAACGCATCGGTTTAGAACCTTTTTGTAGACAAAGCATTCAAAACAAAACCATGAAAAAACAGTTGCATCGTTCCAGGGGGCCAGGGTCCACCCGGTTCCGCCGCCTATGAAAAGGATCTTTTGATTTTAGATCTTAAGGAAATATTGAAGTTGTGCGCTGGAACGACAACTCTGTTGTGACTCTCTGCAGCAACAGTGAAGGTGTGGAGCCAGTAGGTGAAGTCAAAAAAAGAGTGAAAGACAGAGAAGTGCAGAATGTTCAGCAGCCATATGTTGTACGATCATACAACAGCGGGATGGGAGGAGTTGATTTCGTAGACCGCTCTTTGTCGAAATTAAGACCCAAAATAAAAGGCAAGAAGTGGTATTGGACTTTGTTGATCAATGCATCCAACTTAGGTCTTGTTTTTTCATGGCGAATCTTAGAGTTAGCTCACACCTCTTTCATCTCTCAAAAAGATTTTCATCTCAACCTCGCGCACGTGATGATCAAATACCAAGGCAAAAGCACTGGTAGACCTGGTCCATCTTACTCAGTGCTAAAACGTATCAGATGCGACAATGTAAATCACAAGCCTATCTCGAACCATGTGAAAATACGTGGTTTGCAAAAAAAATTGTGAAATTCAATGCGCCAAAGTGCAAGGAAACCTCTTCACCTAAAAACGTGCTTCCAGTCCTTCCACCAGGAATAAACCATCATTGTTTTAAGAGTAAATTTAAGAACTTTTGCCACGCTGTCGAAGTCCTGCCGGCATCGAGCTCACGACATTTGCGCTACTTTTCGCATGCACAGTCTGCTCAACTTTATACATTTTGTTTTTCGTGTTATTGCTATTTTGGCAAACCCGTATTCTTGTATAATAATATGGTCGACGTTCATGATTAATCAACTAGATCAGGGGTGGAAAACCTGCGGCCCGCTTAAGTTTTGAACGTGGTCCACAACAGAACTTTGCTAAGTGTACAACAAACTGGTAGAATAAGAAACATAAAGATTTCTTAAAAACTGTTTCACATTCAACCGCATGCTATATGGTGGCTTAAAAACCGCGCAAAAGTCTCCGATTTTTTCGGTAAAAAACAACTCAGCATGAGTCTCGTCAGCCTTGCTACGCTAAGCCAATCCAGGCTAAACTCATTCCAGACTGTAAATACTCTTTTTTGCATTGCTTTACCTGGACATCTCGACTTCATCTCGTTTCTAGGTTGTGCCCTATTTTTGGCAGGCGACTGGCCCCAAACAACTATACCCAATGAAAGAGCCTGTAACTACTAACCCACAACTAAGTTACCGGTAGTCTAACTAGCCCACATCACTGGAAGCTCCCATGGCAACCCACTCATTTGCATTGCTGCAAACGCGTTTCGACCTTATTATGGTCTCATCAGTGCAGCATAGCTTTTGTTATAGTCGAAACAAGGCTGACGAGACTTTTGTTATAGTCGAAACATTAATTAGTCCCTTGCAAATAACTCAGCATGGATGTTTAATAAATTTGCGACGTATTACTGTGCATTTTTAAGACAAAATTTACAAAATCAAAGTAAATGTGGGCCGCTGAAAATATCATTCAATCAATGTGGCCCGCTGTGCATCGCTGGTTCCCTACCCCTGACCTAGATAGTGTAAAATGATTAACCTAGCAAGTCGTAACGCTCCAATCCACGTAGAAACCTAAATGCACGAAGAAAATGTGCTTATTCTCATTGATGAAACTATAGTAGTCACTGAGTAGAATATAACCCGGATGATCTTCAAACCTACGTCTTATTACTGTAGGATGCCATTATAATTATATCTTGATGCTGTATTAACACTGCAATAATATTTACAGTAGTATAAAAGTATAATTTAATCAAATTTTCTTAAAAAAAAACAATGTCGTAAAACTGCGGCAAATTCACAAGAAAATACTTAAGTAGTCATTTTTTAAAAACACACTTCCGGTCGCGCAATCATCCTAAAATTTCTTGAGACCAATATTTATTCCAAAATGTGATTACAAAACCAAAACATGTTAAATATTTTTCCTGTTAGTACGCTTGTGTATAAATGGGTTAAGCTGCATAATTGTGGGCTACCACACCAACTTTCTAAGGCTTGCGGAAAAAATACCGAGCGCGTCGAGCAACTGCTACCTACTTGCCTATAGCATCACAGGTTCGAAAATAAAGTTGAAGTCGAAGAAAAAAAGCAAAAACCGGCCGGTTAACGTGGTTAGAAACACCGCTAGGGCGCTTGAGCTCTTGATTTCGATTCCCGGGGCAGTTAAATTGGACACAGACACCAACGGCTCGCCTCCGCTGCAACGTTTCTTCGTAACTGTATTGCCTAGGCAGCCTACTACGCCACGGAGACGGGCCCCGCCACTCGATACACGCTTCGGCGTAATAACACTACAGATTTTTTTTTGATTTTTTTGATTTAAAAGAATTAAGTAGTAGCTTGCTGCGCGCACTAGAAGAGGCCTCATAGCTAGACGTAGGCTACGTCTAGCTAAAAGGTAAGACACCGCGATGTTGAAACCCGAAAGGTTAATCACGTTATTTCAATGGGCTGATCACCCTGGATTAGTGCAATCATAAGAGTTATCCGACACGAGAGCATAGGCTGGCATATCAAGCTATCAAGGAGTTGCTTAAATTGCACGCTATGATCATTTGGGAATTTCGGTCAGTGAATATTTACATATTTACCTTATCATATTTATATTTTTTTGAATAGAACCACTACAAATTCATGAAACCACAACAGCCTGTTTCGCCGTTGCCGGCTTTTTAGATGGTTACACAGTAATCTAAATAAAATGAAAACAGAAAATATTGCGATACAAATGTTGGCGATTGTAGCATACGCATTCAACCTGCAGGTGTCATTGCATCTAAGAAACTACAAAAAATAAACAGTTATGGGTGACTGCGTACCGATACAGTAAAAGCACAACCGAGTTTCTGTTGAATATAGGGTCGGTAAAAGTATTATTCGTATTATAAAGAAAATTCTTTATATACCGGTACGTCTATATTACAGGTCTGGGCATCTTAATGGTGAAAAATGAAATTAGATAAAAGCCCTACACGCTGGAGCTCGCGTTGGCGCTTCTAAACGGGAGACAAAAATTAAAAAGGTACTTACGTATGATAGAGCTTATTATACTTACAATTATTATTTATTATTAATGTCAGGGGCGGATCCAGGGGGGGGGATCCGGAAGTCGTATCCCCCCCAAATTTTAAGACATTCGAAAATTTTTTTAGAACGTTTTAGAATTTAACAGTGCCAACATTTTTATTTTAACGGCATCATTTCAATGTACTCTTTCCTAGCGTGTGCTTCAAGTCAACATCGTTTTGTCATGAATTTTAGTTGTGTATTTTCTACCGTACCATTTGAAAGCACAGTGTATAGACCAAACCGGTACCGGTATATAAAATGTACTGCTATAGCCTACTGTGCAACGTTACGAAAGATGTATGCAACTTTCGGAATTTCAGTAGTAAAGAAAATGGCTCCCTTCTGCCGTGCGAGTCAGTGCAACTGCTTTTTAATCCTGAAATTCCTAAACTTCTGCAGAAAAGAAATTTTTTGATTGAACAGGAGTCACTTAGTTTTTGGCAAGCAGATTTGCCTAATCCCCAAATGCTGCTTCCAGAATCTAATCGATGGATATGCTTGTGGAAGCAACGTATCAATGGTGAATTGCCAGCCACGCTAATTGAAACCCTGCGAGCTACAGATAAAGACTGCTTTCCGAACATTCACACCTTGCTCATGATAGGATGCGTACTACCTACATCAAGTGCAACGGCTGAGCGTTCCTTCTCTCTTTTGAAACGACTTAAGAACACTTACGTTCAACCATGGGCGATAAACGCTTGTCGGGATCAACACTAATGTCTTCTCACTATAGTATCCCAATTAACATTGATGCTGTTGCAAATCACTTCGCTCAAATGTATCCTACACGAATGTTCATGAGAAGCGCAATACTCGTAACACACACTTAACATATACCTGCTGTAATGTAGTGTACTCTTACTGAAGCTTCTGGTACCGATCCTTTAATTTTTCAAAACTTCACTATAGTAGACTATTATTTTTAACTGAAGCATGATAGACGTTTTTTTGAGAAATTATTACCGTGTGCTAATATCACCTCTCGATGTGAGCTGTGAAGTTAACCTATGGCTAGCTGGTATACAGCCAGTGACGTAGCTACAAAGGGTTTGAAGTGATAACTTACGGCCCATTTCAGCCGAATATTAAAATCAATTATGTTTTTTGTCAACTTATTTTTTTTGTAGCTTGATTCGACGTAATTGGATTAAAATTACTACAAAATCGCTTATTTTGGCTTCAAAAATTGTAAATTTTTTCAGTATGGCGTGAACTTGGCCCTGCTTCCCCTTTGCTGTGATTGTCGCCACATTGTAAACCCCTCCTTTTGGTAAATCGTGATACACCGCTATACGTTATATACCAGTATAGCCATTCTTGTTCAATAACAATATACGGTTTCAATTTTTTTTTTGCAAAATTTGGATCCCCCCCCAAACCAAATGGCTAGATCCGCCCCTAAATGTTATTATGCTTATTATACTTATTATAGAGCTTAGCCTATTATTATGCTTATTACTATAAGTAGTCCTAACATTTGAAGCAACTGCTGTCTAATATTAAAGTAAGCTCCTTTTCAACCTTTGTCTCCCTTTTAAAAGCGTCATCGCGCGCTCCAGCGTGTAGGGCTTTTACATAATTTTATTTTTAACCATTAAGATGCCCAGATCTGTAAGATAGACCTACCGGTGTATTAAGAATTTTCTTTATCATACCAATAATCCTCTTTACCGACCCCATATTTACCAGAAACCCGGTAATGCCTTTTCTGTACAGTTGCGCAGTCACACACAACTGTTTTAGTTTTTGTAATTTCTTCGATGCAATGACAGCTGCAGTTTGAATGCGTATGCTACAGTCGCCAACAATTGCATTGCAAGATTTCTCTGTGATTTTATTTTGATTACTGTATAACCACCTGAAGAATCGGCAACGGCGAAACAGACTGTTGTGATTTCATAAATTTGTAGTGGTTCTATTCAAATAAATATAAATTAAGCTCTAGCTAGTGAAAGTTATCAAGCACTCTGCCATAGAGGAGATTGAGCCTCACTTCGAATTGTATTTACCTTTATTATACGCTCCATCATTTATAATTCATTGATTCTTCCATAATTCATAAAACTTTGAAGAGATATGATATAACTGAAATCTACCGAATCTTCTTGATGAATACGGTTTATAGCCAACGTCCTTGTATATTTTGTAGCTCTTTGTCGTTTGGCAAAATATCCACACTTGATCACGTGCAAACAACTCTGAGGTTGAGGTTTTATCCTTTTACCGCCCAAGGTTGTTGCCTGGACCGTATCAAAATCTAACAGTGACATGCTGTTTAGCCAGATTCTGGTATGGCCATGTGGATGGCAAGAACATTCACAATCGCCCAGGCGGTTAACTGAAGCCCAGAACTTCACATCATCGCTTCTGAGCTTGACGACCAGGAAGGGAATTTCCAATCTGTAGCTGAATGAAGCTTATTGTTTCAATCAGAAAAAAATCTTTGTCAAAGCTGCAATACGAAGAAATCAGTTGTGACATATTTCACATAAATATGCTAACAGCCCTGTGCGGACTAGCAGTGCCCCATACCCAAAAATGTAACAGAGCTTGCTGGGTCCTGACAAAATTTTTTCTTCTAGAAAAACTTTAATCTGGTTGATCGATCATCAACAAGAGCTGTAAAAGTTTTGAAAAATGCGAATAGGGCATAGGTGACAACACCAGAAATAGCAAATGTCTACAAAGTGATTTTGTGCATGGTGTACTCTCATTGATGTCATAATTACTCATAGTATTAACATTACAATTGCATCGCAGAGCAGGACAGCGGTGTTTCGGGCTATTAGCCTTCATCAGCCGCCCTCAGGTAAGATACATTCATCTTCCAGAACGAATGATCTTGCCAGGATCACTCTACCCTTCGGATAAATATATCATCAAGAATTTAACCTTTGGGGTACGTATCCACTCGTGTGATTACGTTACCACACTAGTTAAATTCTTTACGAGACCAGGGTGAAGATCAATAACTAAAAAAGCAATGATGAGGGCTAATAGCCCAAAAACGCCGCTGTCCCGCTCCACGGTACGTTTGACTGGAATGCTTTGCACTGCTGTTGATGGAGAGCTGATATAGCCTCCGACCCAACAAGAGGAAGTAGTCATGACTTCCCGTCTAGTAGGCCAGGAAGGACATTGCTTTGTTAGTTATTGATCTCCACCCTGGCCACGTAAAGGATTTGACTAGCGTGGTGACGTAATTACACGAGTGGATACGTACCACCAAGGTTAAAATTCTTGATGATATATTTATTCGAAGGGATGAGTGATCCTGGCAAGATCATTTGTTCTGGAAGATGAATGTATCATTTCTGAGCGAAGTGATGAGGGCTAATAGCCCAAAACACCGCTGTCCCGCTCCACGGTACGTTTGACTAGAATGCTTTGCACTGTTGGTGATGGAGAGCTGATATAGCCTCCGACCCAACAAGAGGAAGTCGTCATGACTTCCCGTCTAGTAGGCCAGGAAGGACATTGCTTTTTTAGTTTTCACAATTGCATATTATAATGGTAACATTAAAAATGCAAATCAAACTCTAATGGGCTTTTAGCGTACGAAAATGGGCATGTAAGGAGGATAATACAACTAGCTAAGCAAGTGATTAACTAATTAATTGCTGCGATGCCAACACCCTTTTCTGTATCAACAAGACACGGAAACGCAATTAAGGCTAATGTCATAACTTGTCAAAAAACACACCGATCTATCACACTCACGATTGATACAAATTTGAAAGGACATTTGGAGTGGTCATAAGTTTTATCATTTGACTATATTAGGATTTTTATCAACAAGGTTAAAAACTTGGGCATATAACTAATTACCTGAGTTAACCAGGAATACGATTGATGCAAGATGGAATAATGTAAACTTGGTAGCAACTTTTTGCACCACTACCTACCGTAGATGGGTAGTTTAATTGGTCTCATTGCTATCATTCGTGACAAATTTTGACAATTTGAAACTATGTGCAGCGTAAATCTAAAAATGTTTTATCATGAGTACAAGTTTGCTTGTGAATGGCCCAAACATCTGTTCATATCATCCTCAGCACTGCCATGTTTTCATGATAGAACTTCAAGACAAATATTTTACGCAGACGTTTGAGCAAAAACCACAATCATGAGATTTTAGTTATATTTTGTCTTTGGTAATTCCATTGTTTCTAATGTTACGGTTTTGGTTGTTTTGTTACGCGTTTTTGATCTGAATTTCTATCAGGAAAGAGCACTATAGGATACAAGTGCCCTATTATTATTATTATTACTTACCGTAGGTATCTTGTCTCTGGCTAACTCTGAATGCTGTGTTTGCAAAATCGAGTGTAAATTTCAAGAACATTGCCGCAAGATTCAGTGGTATTCCGATTAGCCGTTGAATGAGTTGCGAACCGTTGAACGAGCTCTTTAAAAAGTAATCGAGCATAACTTAAACCGTAGTTGAATGTACTTGCGATCGGCAACGACAGTCTACGAGAAACAAGGTCTTCAATTTTAGTTCTTTCTTAAAACGGTAAGTTATTTTGATCTTAAATCAAAAATATACTAAAGATAAAATCCTCAACGACAATTTTTTATGCCGCGTCAGTGGCGTACGCACGGGGAGGGGGGTTTCGGGGGTTAAAACCCCCCCATTGAAGATTTTAAAAGAAATGAAAACCTCTCTTTTTGGAACGAACCGCCTTTTTTCATACAGAGATTGCCGAAATTGCTTTCATGTTTTTCTGTGCTATCCAACTTGCTTATAAAATCTTGAAAAACTTTCATTGTGATGCAATAATAGGCCTGCTAATGATCAAACTTTGCTTGTGCGCTGCGCTTGACATTGACAATTGCAGAAAAAGTGATGTTTTTAAGGCAAAATCGTTTTTACGCACCGTAACTGTCTCAGGAGCTACAGTGCTCTGATTCCCAGACACCCCGATTATGTGCTTGAGAGTATCACATGATATCGACGCCGTGATTTGGGTGAAAATTACTTAGATATAATCGACGCTGTTTTTGTCCTTAATCACATGATTAAAGAAAGATTCCTCTCGCGCTTAATTTATTGTAATTAAATATGTTTCGGTAGGCAGGGCAGTTTCTGCTCATGCTTCACTGTCTTCAGTTTTCAAGACAGGGAAAACTGTCCCTTTTATAATGAGAGCATATTAAATGTTTTTATCAAGGTTTATATGCGTTGTTTATATCAATGTTGGTTCTTGAAAAGATTTTTTTGGAGGGAAGTAATTACCTGTTTTACCCTCCTGGCTACACCCTGTTTGTGACGTTGCGAAAGCTAGCTCACTTTAGTCAGTTAACCTTCCAATGGCCCAAAAATGAAGTCGACTAAAATTTTTGTTAAATTTTTAACCACGATTGACAGCTTGAGTTTTTGTGAAACTTTTTCGCTTCTAAATGAAGCGCAAAGAATTAAACAAAAGTGTGAATGAAATATCTAGATTGCTATCTTCGTTATGGCATTATAATAGCTGTGAAGTCACTGAAACTTACGTCATCACGATGTGACGTCACTGAACCCCCCCATTGAAAAATCCTAAGTACGCCACTGTGCCGCGTCATTTTTTTATAAACTACCTTCGCTTCCAAATTTACGGCCCACCAACAAAGTAAGCAGAATCGTTTTTTTGGTAAATATCGCGGTACATGCAATTATGCGCTAACGAACAAGAAAGCGTGAGGCGCTGCAGAAACCAAAACGACTATGCTACGTCATCCCATAATCGTAAAAACGCAGGTTCCGATACACAAGCGCCAAAGCACATTATAAAATTGTTAGAATTGTTTTGAATTCATCGTATTTTTTAAAAAATCTGCCTTAGTGTGTCGCATTTTTCCGCTTTCAATGCCACCATCTACGGTATTCTTGACCTATACTAGTAAAAGAGAAATAACACAAGCACAAAAAAATCACATAACAATGATAGCAACAGCACACATTTATGTAAAAAAACTTTTATTCAAAGTCATTAAGCTGTATCATTCTCCATTCATGCGCTTTCAAATTTGAACATAATTGTTTTTGCGAAGTCCTTCAATTTTGCAAGCACGACTTTTTAACTCATTTTATTCGTTCAGACGCATCCTATTTCGAGATACTGTTTACCTTATAGTTTGTAATGGTGTTAATTGCCAGGAAAGTAACCGCTGTCGTTTTAAGAAACATTCTGGGTAAAGTGAATGTTGAAGTTAATGCAAGCCTTAACCATGTGAATGCTATTTCGTATTCTCTAATGGAATAAGTTTTTCCACAGATTTTCACAACCGACTTTAGGGAAGAACGAAATTACAATACTTTCTGAGAACGAGAGAAGAATGCAACTACATTAGGCTAAGCAAAAAAGAACAATTGAAGAGAGCAAACTTGACTAACTTAAGAATATAAAAACAAAAACAAGCACAGCTCTTAATGAAAGCAGTTGGGCGTGATAGTTTAGGATATTAGAGAATTTGCAACGTGACAGATCAAATTGATTAACAGATGAATAATCACAGTAGGAAATCGTTTCTTGCTCTGAACTGAATTGATTCCATCTTATGCTTACCTCTGCCTGTGCTGAGCAAATACGCTAATCAAAGTTTGGACGTCTCACTTAGTGTTCATGAGAACTGTAAGCTCAAAACGGGTCAAAGACATCAAGTCCCCGCTGGAAAATTAAGAAAACAATTTTCGCTTTGTTTCCAGATTTTATATCATCTTTATGAAAATGTGTAAACATTTTTTTTAAAGGAAAACTCACGTAACAAGCTTTTGCTTCAACTATTCTAACATTGTACGACGTCAATTGTTTGATTTCAAAATATTTTACCAGTGGCACACAGAAAATCACTCTACGATCAAAAATGAACAACTAAATTTGCAAAAAAGTAGAAATCAAGATAGGTATTAAATTGTTTGTTTTTGCAAAATTTACCAGTTTTACGTCAGATAAATCAACTCGGCTTATGATCATCCTGGACATTCAACAGATACTCTACTAATTGCACTTGGACGTAAGAAACGCTGGTGATATCAATTTATTGCATTTGATTCACCTCCAAGTGCGTAATTAATTTTCAAAATAAGCGGCATAGCGAAACGAAATTTGAGTCTTGAAATTTTGGTAACAAATAAACAAGCAAATTTTTGCTAACGCAAAAATCTATCGGGCAATAAGAATTCAAATCAATAAATATTAAGATATTTTTAATAATTGTTGTGAGCGAAAATGGAGGAATGGGCTTAGCTCTCATCAGTCACAAGTACTTCAAGTCACGTGCTGTTTGTTTCAATTTGTAACACTTGTCAAACAAAATTTTAGTCCACGTTTTCATGCGCAGTTACGTACAAAGACAAAGACTTGATTCGTAGAACCTAAAACCGAGTCAAAAACTTATACAGCGCATCATAAAACTGATTTTGTTTATAAAGATTGGTGAAGATGGTCAATAAATTGTAATGTCTCAGCATGAATTTGATGTGTTAATCGTTTAAACTTTTTTTACTCAGTCTTACTTTTTAGAACCTCGTCCGTCGCCCTAATACAATTTTCTCTACATCAAAAACTTTTTAAAATCATGTTACAATTGCTAGATGCATCCTCACGGTAAATTTTAGCTAAAATTAGTTTAGATTCTTTGGCGCGTATTTACAGAATGAGGGAGTACAGCCATTTACCACAGACAACTTTTATGTTCATTGATCATGGCCACTCTATTCATCCACAACAAATTTGGGCGGGGAAGGAAACTGAAATTCCTCATGATCCAGTTTGGTGATTGCTGCTAAAGTTGGCGTCGAAATCGACCTCACACTCATTCGCTTTAAGTACATGGAGTCAGTTGCTGGTTTTCTTGTTCCATTTTCATTTTTGCGATTTACACAAGCGTAATGCGCTTGGTTGACTGTGCATTTCATTGGTTTCGCGTAGTGAGGTTCGCTTGTCTTGCTATCGAGCGATTTACGTCTTCGTCGATGAGCTTTTAATCCTTGTGTACGGCCTTCACCAACAGACTTTTGCCTTCTTTCCGTGCGGCATAATTCATATTTACGCACATATGCCGCTTCGTCGAATCCTTTGTGATCCGGTAACTTTGGTGGAATAGTGTTAAGCGGATACTGGTTATAATAAATGGAAGTGTTTTCATAATCTGGATCCTCATAAACATCACTGTTACTCTCAGACCCTGTCATAAAACTTTCTCTACTTGCAAAGCCATGGTCTGGAATGTCTGCCAAAAGAGGCTTTTTTAACTGTGGAAGTTTCCTACTTTGAAGTTTTGATTCGCCGACTGGTGTATAAAATGTTTCATAATCTCTCGGTTCCATTGAGTGGTGATTATTTTCCTGATAATTAGGTTGGAGAGGAAGCGAACCATTATTATGGAGAAATCTGCTTCCATCATCTCTTCCCAAGCTTGTTGTTGACGTTACTGATGCTTTCCCTTCTAATTTCATTTCATTTTTATTTCCTGACGAGGGCAGAAGCTTGAGGTTGCCAGATGCGCGAGAAGTGCGTTGTGATGTTTCATGTTCGTAGTAAATTTTACCGTTTTGTTGATATGTCTTCGTTAAACACCAAATACTTTTCCTAATTTTAAGCAGGAGAAAAACAACCAAAAACACTACCAAAAGAAATGCTACTCCAATGCAAAATCCTACCCAGAACGGCTTGCTTCCAAACGTTGGTACCATACTAATGCTAGGTCCGGAAGAATTACAGGGAAGCAAGTCTTTATCTTTTCTTGTAGTAGCTTCAATGCTCCTTTCAAAATCAGAACTTGTTTTCAATGTAAAAGTAGACTGATCTTTAGAGTGACGTGGATTAAAAGTAGACAGACGCTGAATCATATCATCAGAGGAAGAAAGAGTAGATAGTGGTGACGAAAAAGCTAGTGTGGTTGGGCTTGTTGGTGTGGTAGTTGACGGCGATGTCGTTGGCATGCATTCACTATCGCTGCAAGGCTGCCATCGATGAGTACCATTATCATTTTCGTCATCAAAAGAAGTTTCTAAAGGAGGGCATTCTTCGTTTGAAATTTCAACTCCCCGGTAGACACATTTACGGGTGTAAAGAACAGAACATGAACTTGTGCACCCTTCTCTGCTTCGCATCCAAGCACTCCATGAAGGGCACGAATGGGTGTTACAATGTTTTTCTTGTGTCAGGGGATTAGATGGGCTATTTACAAACTTGAATCTTTTTTGTACTCCACCCCCACATTCTGCATTACATGGAGTCCATTCCAGCCACTGGCCATAACAGCTCGTTTGTAACTGAAAGTAATATCTTCGACGTATACACAGTTGTCTTTTGGACCCTGCAAAGAACAAAAAAAAGGCGATGAAAGAAAATCGCACGTAAAAATTCCAAGAAATGTTACACAAATTCATTTGAAATATGTTGAGCCGATATAAGTCTACGTATATGAACGTATGGAAGTACTGTATTATGGTAGGTCTTACTGTGGAAAATTTACTAAATAAACGCTGTAGGCCCTATTCGTTTTTACAACGTTCATTTAGTTAGTCTTTTAAGGCCTACCATATTACCTTTATACGTACGTAATTTCAGCTACATCGATCAAAATACGAAACTAAGCCCAAAACAATTGCAAGGTAATGCACAAGTGTTGCTACTTTTTGATTTTACTTGCGGCTTACAACGCTATTTTGCCAAATAATATAGCCAAAAACATGTTTGCTTAAAACTTAAGTACTGCAAGTTTGATAATAATTAATAAAGTCAGAAAAAATTGCTATTCAAATAAGTTTCAAATAGTTTTTTGGATGAATGATGTTACACGTTTGATTAAAACATGTTGCTGTAATTCTTCATTGAATTAAAAACAATCAAATCTTGGTTGTACTCGCGGTATTACGCCGAAGCGTGTAACTGGTGGCGGGCCCATTTCCGCAGTTTTACGTCTGGACAACGCAGCTCCGAAGAAACACCACAGCGGTGGCGAGCCGTTGGCGGCACCAATTGAAAATATACGCAATTGAATAATCCACTACTTAAACAATTAGTGTACGACGAAGAGAGTTTAAGAAGGGAAAAGCTGGTGCTACAATTTATGTTCTAATTTTTATGGTTTTGCATTGCGTATGTTATAATGCTGATGATGACAGTTCAATTGTCAAAACTCTCAGCTGCGAGTGCTTTGACTTCATTTGATTTTCTTCAGCTTGTATCTTTTTTTTTTCGCCTAATTAAGTTTGTGCTCAGAAGATTCGCTTTGTCTGTGATTTAAGTTCGCTTTATTACATGCTAAATCTGCGCACCTCTAAAAAGTCCATTTATGGCAGGCTTTACGGTTCAGCATTCATAGCTTCCCTGCTTGACGTTCAGCATGACGGGGACAGTACGGAGACCAAGTCAGCAAGTTTACTTGTTGTACCGTGGGGAAACGCACTTAACGAGATTCCCCGAGTTAAAGTGGTAGAGAGGTGGCCGGCAACTCCTTAGCGAGTTCGCCATAACGCTTTCTCGTGATAGGAGAATAAATATGGCACTAAGTACAAAATACCTTCTGCTCCTACACTTCCATAGCAAACAGAGACTCTAGAACGGCGATGATACTCGCATCCATTTCCCAGGTCGTAACTGTCCGACGGAGGGTTGTTTTTTGTCCGCCAGTTGCCTTGACATGTAGGCAAAGTGCTTTGTGCATCGCTTCGGTCACATAGTCCATCAGCACCGTCTTCAAAATCTTCGTACACCGTTTGAGTAAGAACCCACAGGTGGGACGGAACGACAAAGTTCCAAAAAATGAACGCAAAAATACTAATTCTGATTAAAGTAACCATTGAGCCACTAAAATACTATCGAGCTTTTGTAATATAATACTTTTTATACAAAATTAGGGTTCTCTGAAAATGAAAATTTGACTTTGAAGTAATCTTTGCTCGAGTAAAGCACACCCAAACCCTCCAAAAGCTCAGGCAATTATCAACTTTGATAGACTGTGTTAAGACAGCAAATAAGATATGAAAAGTGAATTAGAGGCTCAGAGCGTTTTGCAATTGAGAGAGTGGGTATTTAGTAAGCACAGTATTGTCTGGAGCTAATCATTATCTTCATCATTCCAGCGTTCCACAGGCTGCCTCATACTGTACAGTCTGGATGCTGAAGCGAATAGATCAGGCATGGGCAACACAGGGCCCGCGAGACCATTCTATGCGGCTTGCCGGCACTTGCAGAAATATAAACTCTTTCCGCAAATCAAGCCGAGGACCTTTCATTTTTTTTATAAGACATCTGAGGGCAAGTAGACCTTTTTTTGCTCTTCACTGCAGGAGCGTATTTAAGGAGAGAGCATTGTTCCATGCTCTCCTTTTTGACTCGGCCATTTAGCAAAAAAGAACAAAATTAATGGTGCCAAGTGACTGAAATATACCAGACTGTTTTGCATAACTTTGAATCTCTTCGACAGCGATAAGCCTTACGCCTTAAACAGGCGTATATCGAAAGAGAGCGAACAAAACGCATCATATTTGGCGAAACACTCATAACCAAAGTCAAAAAATTTAAACAAAACTTGCCTAAAAATTATTCAAAAGGCACTAAAATACCCATTACAGCATGCAAATTTTCAAAATTCTTCCGGGGAAGCATGCCCCTGGACCCCCTAGAGCCTTTCTTGTTTCTCAATCAGCTTCAAAGTACTTCATCCAAATAAAAAGACGATTAAAAAATTTGTGGAAACTATGGCCCTCCTTTTAAAAATTTTCACTCCGCCACTGTTTCTCCGATATTTTCGGTGGAAAACATTGACATCTGAAGACGTGTAGATCTTTTTTTTGCTCTTCCAATCAGAGCGGCCCTGACAATAGTAGTTGTTGAAGATATTGAACTCGATCCATCTATAATCCGGCTCGGGAAGAACTTCGTCTTTCCACATATGGCCCGCCGACTAAAGAAGTAGCCCACCTCTGGAATAGATGGACACTGTAAATTTGTATTGCATCAGTTTATTAAGGAGGCATAAAAGCATTCTTTTATATTTACGAATATTGTAATTTAATTTCATTTGTGTGGCATCACAAGATGTGCATTAATATTTGAAAAGTCTGAATTGAAAAAGAGCACATGGCAGTACCAAAACTCATCATATCGACTAAGAGAACCAATTGCAAGCATGAAAGAGTTGTTGAGAAATTGAACTTTAAAAATATAATTTACACAAAACAGTACAGTCAGGGAACACCGCTAAATTAAATTTTTCATTTTTACGAAAATGTGACGAAAGCACAACACAGTACATTCGAGTAAGGCTTTATAAAGTGAAGATTGGAGGATTACAACGCAAACTTGTTAAAAAAACTTTTGGTTGTTTTCAAGTTTCTAACCTGGTCTTAAAGATTAAGGGGAGAAGTTATAAACTCGCGGCTCTCCAAGTCAGCAAAAAAGGAGAGAGCTCCCGAAAGATGAGCGCCGGGGCTCCCAAAGTCTTAACTTGGCTCATTTCCAAACAAACCTTTGCTTTTGAAGTATAACACTACTCGCTACGTCAGCCAACAGAGATGCTGTAAATTATTGTGTGAGGTAGCAACAATAATGCTCGGGCGGGATTAAACCCACCGGTCCGATGCCATCCTTGTCGTTACAACAGGAAATTTACAGACGAATATGTTTGCAAAATCATAGACTTTTGAAGCAAAGCAACTCATTTTCTTCGAAATTTATGTAATTTTTGAATACTTTAATTACAAAAAGGAGCAAATAATATTTGAAACACGTGAATATTTTCGAGACGTTTTGATTTACTGCATAAGCTACTTAAACCATTGCCGATCTTATGCAAATACAACAGGTAATCAAATCTATTTGAATAAATTCTATTTGAATATAGAATAAAAAATCTATTATTTGAACAAATTCTGTTTGAATGATATTGTGCGTAAATTGATCATCGAACCTCTCGAAAATATTCAAATGTTTCGTATCATAAAGGCTCCTATTTTTGTAATATTGAAGTATTTATTTTCTATTTTGAAAGCTTTCCCATTTTTTTTATTTCCCCGCTGCCGTTGTCAACGATAAAACATCGAGAGGAATATTATGCATCTCCAGAGGTTAAGAAAGATTAACAACTTTTTGACTTACCGTTCGTGTAATAAAAGCGATGCATCACTTTGTTGGATTAAGCTAGACATAATCATTTTCTAGTTAGTTGAGGATGGTTGTAACAGCTGTAATTTTTATAATGTCTTGTGCTTGCGAAATATATATCATACCACCACAGATCTTGCTTAAATCCTCTTTTGAAATAGTTTGTTTAATTGCATAGTTTGAAAAACCCCTCAATGCGGTGAAAAGAAATGACTTCCGTGATAGATTATGAAATGTAGCGCTTCACGTATAATTCTGTACTTGACCAAGATTTAGTAAATCTAGATTCATAAGCAGGCAGATTCAAACAGCTGAACTAGGTAAAACAACTCCTTGGCTTGACAAAATCTGCACTGAAGCCTAAATGCGAAGTAAAGTAAATTCTGCTCATGCAACGAATAACGATTAATTAATAAATTGTGTGAGCAATACCAAAAGAAACTCCTGCTGCAAGCTATGCACTTGCTTAGTCAACAAATTACATGACTCGACGAACTCGATCCAGGATATTCTCCATAGCTGGCAATATCTTACTTGTTTTTATCATTATCGTGTTGTCTACGATAGATGCTTACTCCTTCAGCTAGAATTAACTTTTCTCAGCCGAAAATCAATTTGTCTGACATTCACGGCCACTACTTCGTGATTTGGCATTGACTGACTAACCAAAAAACAAATGAAACCAATTTCTCTCAGCAAGCTCAATTGGCTAAATGAAAGCAGACCTATTAGTAAACTCTTTGATAACGTTATAATCAACTGTCCAAAAATAAGGTTTATCAAATTCCAGCCTACAGCATCAGTCCATTTAGAGACATCATTTACAATCCTAGATCATTCATCACCTCAAGACACTTGGCTCGGTCAATCTAGACATTTTTCATGCGGATTATTTGAAAAAATTTATTTTTAATGAAACACGTTCACGAACTCAAAAACGTTCACTTTATGACGTGGCGTTTGATTAATGGTTGAATAGTTTTTGTTAGTTTATCAAATGACGTTTGTGATTACCTAATCAATGTTTAGATGATTGACAGATTTTTATTACCTGCTTCTTAATTCCTTCAAAAGCGGAAAAGCGAAGTTAGCGAAATCGCCTACTGATGAGTTGACATCAATTTGTCCTCAACAAAGAAACATTTCACTTAACTAGTCCTTCAAATTCACCACAAAGAAATCAATAGTCGAGAAGCAAGAACAAGCATCTCAAAACAAAAAAACTTTATTCGCGAAAACATATGAAATAAACAAGCTGATAAGATGCAAATTACTTGGATATGTTGAATGAGATTAAAGGAAAAAGTTGGACTAAACCAATTTTGATTGAAAAAGGAACAAACAAACGTCCAAAATATGTCTACAATGTCATGTAGCAGCAAGATGCATGATGTGCGTCGTAAGCGAGTTGATTTGAGTAATGACGTCACAAATTTGAAAGTTGAAAAAGCAAAGCAGGACTTTGGAAACCAGCTTCTACACATAATTGTCCACAAGCACATAAATGTCGTTGACCCACAAGCACATAATTGTCGTTGAAAAATACACTGCAAGTCGTTTAAATTGATAAATGTTGGTTTTACAACATTCACTACGTACATGCAAACCGTAATTGCTTGAAAACGTGAATAAATAAATAATTTTGAAACTTGTGTTATCAATGTTGTATCCCTTTAGGACAGTTACGAAGACCATCCAAAGACATTTTGCACTTACACATATTCATGATTGAGTTGTAATGGACTCACTTAGAATGCCTCTTCAAATTTAAATTCATTTGCAATCTATGTTTAATACCTCAATCTTAGATTTTCATGCTGTATTTTCACAAACATATTTTGATGACACATCAAGTTTCAAAATGTTTCAACATGCAGGAAATGCGTCGACATTTCAAAGGAGAGGCAATGAGAAATAAACGAACCAAAACGTGGAACAGGTTGTATTAAGAAAATTGGTCTCTGAAGAAATCACGTCAAAAAATTGGAGATACTAATCTTACTTTTGCTGACACGAATATAAATATCTGGCCAAGCATTATTATTTCATAATTTCTAATTGCGAAGTGTGGGCCAGCATTTGAAAAGCAATTAAGCCCAGAGCCAAGTTTAAGTGATTTTGTTATCGCCAGGATTGCATCCAATTGTGCATTGCAGCTGATAATGAACTTTGACATAACAATGGCTCCAATGCAATCGCCATTATCTCAGCAGTTTTGGACAGCGCCGCAATTCGACAAACCTTTTTAACGTTGTTCTTAACTGTAATTATTTGAAAATCATTAGAAAGAGGAAATTGTTTTAGGCCCAGGGAGGAGATGACAATTATTATTTAGACCACTTCCATGGTAGAAACGTCTTATTAAAAAACGTTTTGTTGGTTTGTTTGAAATCAAAATTGTAATCTCGAATCACCTCGGTTAATCAGGTCAAGACGTGATCTCGTATCTTTTGACTAAATTTTAAGCACGAAACCCAACAAAACTCGTGCTACGAGTTTTGCTTCTGCGCACCACGAAACCCAACGAGAGTTTTTATTTCCAAACCAGCGCCATGACCTAGTGGTTAAGAGCGTTCTCCTTGCAAGCTGGTAGGCTGGGTTCTATTCTCATTCGGGTCAAACTAAACACTTTTAAACCGGTATCTGCTGTTACACTTGCTAAACGCTCAGCAATGAAGTGTAGCGCGGAGGATAAAATAAACAGAGCAAAAAACACGTCAGTGAATTCTTGACAAAATTTAGTCCAGGCGCTAAAGGACCTTAATAAAGCGCCATAAAACCACACAACATTTCAACAAATCTCTTGTTTAACCCACTTCATCACAAAACGGTACAAAAAGAGCAAGAGTTCCAGTCCAAATTGGTTTCAAAGCGCTTGAATGCTTTTCAATCTACGTAGAAATAGGCTAATGTAAGCGTATATAAGTGTCCTGGTTTGTCCTGGTGCCCAGTTGTTCTGGTGCCCAATTGTCCTGGTGCCCAGTTGTCCTGGTACCCAGTTGTCCGGTGCCCAGTTGTCCGGTGCCCAATTGTCCTGGTGCCCAGTTGACCGGTGCCCAGTTGTTCTGGTGCACAGTTGTCCGGTGCCCAATTGTGCGGTGCCCAGTTGTCCTTGTGCCCAGTTGCCTTGGTGCCCAATTGTCCTGGTGCCCAGTTGTCTTGGTGCCCAGTTGTCTGGTGCCCAGTTGTCCTGGTGCCCAATTGTTTGGTGCTCAATTGTCCTACATTCGTGCTCAAGCGGATTCTGCAAAAGCAGATACACACCGACCACAGCTACACTATGGTAATAGATTAGCAGGCTGAGCTTTTTTAAACGGATAATTATGCAACGACTTGTTACTGATTATAATTTTCTCGATTTTTGAACTAGTCAAACAGAGAATGCGTTTACTTTAGTTTGTTTGCGCTGGAACCACTTCTTGTTTCGCTCAATGTAGAGCAATTTGTCGATTTTGTTACAATAATATCGCACTTCTTACTGTCTTACAGTCTAGCGAATTGGAGTCAACGACGAATTGACGTTGAAGCACTTAAGCACAACAAGGAGTGTTTTCGTTTAAAAGTCAGTTTACAAGCAGTAACAGAAAATCACACACCAATTTTGACGAATTAGTGAATAGCATGTCCTTTGCTTTCCTATCAATTTGAAGAGTTTAAGGTTGCAACAATTGGCGAGCTTAAACTTTCCTGCTGTTAATTACCTTGTTAGTCTGCAGGTTTAAGCTTTTCCAAATATTTGTAAAGCACAACGTACGTCCAAATTTGACAGCAATTAGGCAAAGGTGGCAAAGGGTGACACCGGTGCATTTTCATAATTTAATTTATTTTTCATTTACTGGTAAGATCATAATGAGATTGTTCGTTTTGTCTTGATTTCTTTTGCTATCTTTCTGTTGATTTTTTCTCGTAATTTTCTTGTTCCCTCTTTATATCTTTTACGACGGGTTATTGTCTTTGGTGAGAACGCGAAACTATATAGATATCCTGGTATGTATTTTGAGAACTGCAAGTAGACATAACGCATAGCTAACCCAAATCGATACAGAAGACTGTTTGACATAGCCGACTACTGACTACCGCATTTGGGACCCGATAGGCTGCGAGAACTGTTTTGTTCTTTTTACATTCTTGTTCCCTTTTTATATCTTTTACGACGACGTTATTGTCCTTGGTGCGAACGCGAAGCCATATAGATGTACTGGTATGTACTGTATTTTGAGAACTGCGAGTAACGCATAGCTAACTTAAATCGATACAGTAAACTGCTTGACATAGCCTACTACTGGCTATCGCATTTGGGACCCGATAGGCTACGAGAGCTGTTTTTTTCTTTTTACGTTAAGCACAACTCCATGTAAACTTACTTTGAAAATTACACCACAAAATGTGAGGTGAAGCTCCATCAAGACGCTAAAAGTTTTTATCCAACACTTTCCCGCGCCGGCCTAGGGATTCTCCACGTAATGTAAAAAAATGATCAAAATATCGAAAGATTCCCCTTGAATCAGTTTGGGTGAGCACGAGTGGGCAAAAACCTGAGTCCTTCTTCTATTGAAGGGCGGATGCCGAAGGGCAATTGGGACGACTCCCCGTAAAATGTTTATAATGGTAAACCTTGAAGTGCCGTTTGCATTACTATTATGAAAGCAAACCGCCTCGCACTGGTCAGAAATCGTGGATCTGCCCGTGTTTTCAAATAAGGTGTTGCAAAAAAATGCCTTCATTAGTTCTACGGTAATTCATTTCCAGAATTCCAGTCAGCACAACAGAAAGGCAAGTTGCGGATAAAAGTGGATAAGTGATTAATCACAAATAAATCAGAATTGTTTTATGACAAGAACGTGCAGCTAAAATGTCGCAATGAGTTTGATGAACATTGTGAGTAGATCTGTCACTCCATTACCGGTACGCAAGTAGTTAACAAGGCGGAAAACAAGTTAGTGTTATTTCCTAACAGACAATTAGCCCCATTATAATCATTATGTGATAACCTTACCACGTTTCTGGCAGCTCCACAGACTAGTTAAGTTTGTTTGCCGAACTTTAAACGTCAAAACTCGTCAAATTTATTTCGTGTTCGTAGTTTTATGGCTCAGAGTCTATTTATTGCTATTATGATAACACAGATTTAAATTTAACTCTGAATTAATATTGAAATAAGTTAAATGGTAATGGTTAGCCCGAAATTTGTTTCATTAAAATTTTGCCAAATTTTGGCGCATGGCTGCAATGATAACCAAGACGTGGTTCTTTCTCTCATTGTCTGCATAAACTCATTGGTAAGTGCAGGAAAAATATATGCTAAGAAGAAAATGAATCACGCGGTGGCTATTCACGGCAACAGACCCTTTTCGGTGAAAAAGAAGCAAGGGCGTTGGAAGTACTTTTAAGTAAGGGGGGCTGAAATGTGTGTTACTATACCAACGTCCGGGAGGCTTCGCTCGTATTTATGGGGAAACATTGAGCCATGCCCCCCCTCCCTTTTGACTCTGCCTTTCAGTAAAAAAAAATAAAGGTGCCAAGTGACTGAAACACGCCACAAATACGACTGAAAGACTCTTTTCATGGTTTCTGTAGCTTAATGGCCTGGGGCGGATTCAGGGGGTAGGATGAAGGGTATGCATGCATCCTCCCACCAGCCATTTTCAAAAATGTTTTTGATGTATAGCCTACAATTTTTCCATAATTTCAAACCTTTTTGTTAGCAATAAGCCTTACGCCTCGCACGCATTATCAAAAATGTGCTGACGAAATGCATCATATTTGGCGAAGCACACAGAACTAGAGTAAAAAGTGTAAATAAAATTTGCCTAAAAATTATTCAACAAGCACTAAAATAGCTATTACAGCATGCAAATTTTTAAATTTTTTCTGGGGCAGCATGCCCTCGGACCCCCAAGCGCTTTTGTCGTTTCTCAATCAGCTTCAAATTTGTTCTGCCGACAAAAGTACGCTCGAAAAAAATGTGGAAAATATTGCCCCCTCTTTTAAAATTTCTCGCTACGCCATTGTGCGTACAATGCACTTTACTTCAGTAAAAGTCACTGGGAGACAGCTTGATAAACTCAAACTTTTTTCTACCAAGCATAACACACTGTAGCCAGATCGACGTTTGTAAACGTGTTAACCTCCTTTAAATGAACTTATTATTCGTTCACAAGCTCCTATAGGCGGGAGCGTTTTGGGGTAGGGGACATTGTGCCATGGTACTCTTCTTTTGACGCGGCCTTTTAGTAAAAAGGAACAAAACTAATGGTGCCAAGTGACTGAAACATGCCAGACTCTTTTGGTGGTTTCTTAGCTTACGGCCACGGACGGATACAGGGGAGTAGGATGAGGGGTATGCATTTTCCCACCAGCCTTTTTCAAAAAATGTTTTTGATATACTGTATACAATTTTTTTGTAGTTTACGTCTTAAGCACGCGTAATTAAAAATGCATCATATTTTTCTGTACTTAGTTGCATGGTTGCATATTTATCCTCCTATCACGAGAAAGCGATCAATGCGCTGTTCGAGTTCGCTTAGGAAAGTACGAGCTCGCTTAGGATAATAATTTGGCGAAGTACTCAGAATTAAAATCAAAATTTTAAACAAAATTTGCCTGAAAACTATTCAAAAAGCACCAAAATAGCCATTCGCAACATGTAAATTTTTTCCGGGGCAGCATGCCCCCAGACCCCCTACAGCTTTTTTTTGTTGATCAATCAGCTTCAAAATTGTTCTGCCGAAAAAAAACACGCTTGAAAAAAATGTGGAAATTGTGCTCCCCCCTTTTTTAAATTTTTCGCTACGCCACTGCTCCTTGGATCAGCTAGGTAGGCCTACCGCTACTGTAATTCTAATTTGATGTTTTGTTGTTTCGCTATTATTTGCACAGAAGTCACAGAAGTTTCTATCAAAGTTGGAGAAAACTTGACTGTGTCATCATAATAAAGCTCCGAGAGCTTTGTGCAAGAAGGTATAAAGAAATCCAAGAGTTTTTGCGATTTTTGTCACTTTTGTCACGAAGTTGCAAAAGTTAACAATGAAGAAAAGAAACTAATAACAAGTGCATCGTTGAAGTGTAATAGGGTGTACTGTAGTTATAAATTTTTGAAAGAGGGGCTTGAAGGGGGGCTCAAAATTTTTATGGGGGGCTGAAAGAAATAGTCCCAACCTTCCAACGCCCTTGAAAAGAAGTACAATTTTTCATCTCACATTTGTTGTACTACATTTTGAAATCATTTGAATTTTTAGTTCAACAAAATCTAAGAATCAAGATTTCAAAAAAAAAAAAAAAAAAAAAAAAAAAAAAACAATTGAGAACTAAAATTAAATGTGTAGTGAATGGCGCATGGTTTAGGTATTGATGAGATAATATAGGCTAAGTAATTAGTGAATGACCTTTTGAAACCTTGAGATTTCAGTGTTAACCAGATTGTGTATATATTTTATAGGTTCTTGTTTGTGTTATATCAGGCCGGTAGGAAGTTTTATGGAACTCGTTAGCCTGTAAGAAAAGAGATGATTGACAATGGGCCTATGCCAGCTGGTCATGTTGCTGCATGGCAAATTTACTATCGAATTACCCTGTACAGCGATAAGCCCTTTCACATGGCAGCTTTTCAAGTATTCCTATTTTGTTGTATATTTATTTTTCTATCATAAGAAAGCGATCAAAGCGCAATAACAAGCTCCCTCAGGAGTTGCCGGCCATCTGCCAACCATTTTAATATGGGAGAATCCCGTTAAATGTCTTTCCCAACGGCACAAGTAAACTTTGTGGCTTGTTCTCCACGCTGTCCCATTTGAATGCAAAGCGTTAAGCACGGAAGCTGTGAATACCAAGTCGTTGGTTTGACCCGACTCGGAATCAGGACTCGGAATCAAACCCGAGTCTACAGCTCCAGAGGTAAACGCTCTTACCACTCGACAATTGCAGCTGTTAAGCACATTCTCTCTCTAAGACTGCACCACCACGGAGGCGGATACATTGATCCCACGAAAATTTATCTTCCATTTTTGCGAAGGAGTTACGGCTTGCGGAGATTGTGCGACCATGGCGCTACCAGCTCGCCAGGAAATTACCAGTCATAAGTCAACCACTGAACCAACTCAAACTATTTTACCTGATTACATTTATTTTACATCAGAAGATAAATGCACAAAAAAATAAAGACAGCTGTAAGCGCGAATCATAGAAAAATGCGTAAAAAATTAAGAACACTAATCACAAACGGGTAAATAATCATGCATCAAAACAAGCAAGCAAAGGTTAAAAAAATGCATTGTAACGATTCCTGATTATATCAGATTGTTCTTAATGCAAAATATGACGGGGCTGACGCAATCGAATTATAACACTATTGGGAAAGGTTGTGCTTATGAAGCCAACATCTAAATACAGTGCGAAAAAATGGGATGGCAAGATTACGGAAAGAAACTCAACACAAACCATTCGAAAAATATTTCGCATTCAAAAATAAAGGAAAGTAAATGAATAAACATTACCCTGAGAAAAAATTGGCGACACGCAACTCTCAGACAAGTTATTCAAGCTCAATTGTCAATTCATTAACATGCTTTTCAAGTGCTGACCAGTAGCCTAATACTAAAACTTAACGAATATTTTCAGAAACTACCTTCAATGGTCATCGGAGACAAAATGAAAATTCAACACGCGCTATATCTCCACCATCATGCTGCTTGAGTCATAACATATCACTTTATGAAAACAGTTGAACAGAGTTAGCAGTTTCTGAACCAGCCGCTTAGCTAAGTACATCGTTATCGGCACGGAAGGTATGGAGTTTGGTTCCCAGGCCGGTTAAATCCGACGCAGTGTCGCCAGTGGCTCGCCACCGCTGTAACGTTTCTTCAGAGCTGTGTGGTCCAGGGCTAAGCCGCGGAGATGGGCCCCACCTCTCGTTACTCGTTTCGGCGTAATGCCGCAAGTATAATGTAGCCTATAGATTTGATTTTTAGTTGTTTCAGACTTTCAGTTGCATTGCAATCTCATAATGTAAATGAAAAAACTAATTTAGCGAAGGTCCACAAACTTTAATAAAACCACATTAATATGAAGCACTTACGCTAGGAGCAAAGGTTAGCAATAATGTGGTTACAATTTTACCTAAAGGTTGTCTTGACTAGACTAATTTATCAAAAATGCATCAATCCTAACGTAAGACTCAACTTAGTAAACCAATTTTGCAGAACTCGTACAAATTCTAGACATATTCGTTGCCAGAAAAAAAGCGAAAATTTATTACGCTCCGGTCTAGTGCATATCCAATATCCATTTTCTCATTTGTCAATACAAAAATGGCAACACTGGCTTTCCTTTTTTAAGTTTTCCGAAAAATTTAGTTATGTGAGGTAAGTTATGATCAAGATTTGAGCTATAGCTAAGAAAGCAGCAACCACCAACTTATAACGACCAGACTATAGTTAAACAAAGGGAAGACATGAAGCTTTTAAATTGTTTTAACCTTCAAGCAACTTTTAAAAATGAAGTAGAACAAATGGCACTGGACATAATAATAACAACAACTGAGGCCATGTCATAAACAGAGTTGTAAGTGAAAAAAAAAGACCCGCAAGAAGCAGTACAAACCACCCATGTCACAAGATTCACAGATAAATTTTGCTTAACAATTTGCAAGTTTTTGGAACTTCATCTTCTCAAAAAACTACACTTTTTTAACGTTTCTCTAAAACGTTACACTCTACACAAGGGCATAGTTTGTCACTGAAAATTTGATTATATCGGCTCTCCGTGTAATCTTTTAAAAGCTTTTCTGTTAAAAAACGCTTTTATAAATGCGCAATCGGAGGTTCGATCAATAGTAATTAGTTTATTCGCCTACGTCCTGAAAACCGCACCTTACGCTTTAGGTAACCAAAGGGTAACCGAACAGTGGAAACAATTTTTATACTCGCAAGCCCCGAAAGCTTACCTTGTTTTATCGAGAATAATACCAATGCAACTCACAAAAATACGACAAAATCTTTTCAAACGCAGGAGTATTAAGAAAATTGATAATGACAATGCATAGACAAGTCAGTCTTCTAAAAATATGCTGAAAACGCGGCTCGTTGCCGGAAAATAAACTTTCGGTACTTCAGCTCTTAAACCTCAACCACAGAAACGTATTTACTAACGATTGTCATAAAACAATCTGTCTCCCAAAACAAAGTAATTATGCATAAAAAACAATTATGAATATGATCAATCAAATGCGGGAAAACAATTCTGCACTACTATTAACTAACAAATGACCGAAAAAATGCTGAAATTTTAAAAATGGAGTAATATTTTACGCTTTTTTACGCTTAGAAATAAACACTCATGCATTTATAACTGCTGCTTTCAAATCTACCCACGGTTCAGTCAAATTTTAAGGTTTACAAGCAAACATAACGCGAGAACTTGCTGATATGAACATCAAATAAAATGGCAAGCGCTGCATCATTCAGAAAAACATATAAAAATACATATAAACTCCTAAAACAATGCTCATCATACAGCGGTTTCGTAACAAGGCGGAGCACAGCAGATTGTAATATAAACGAGCTCAAACTAGGTAATCAAGAAACTTCCAACAAGACATTCGTTGTACGGATGTAGAGATACATTTACCCTGTCCAGTGTCCACAAGTCCACATGCTCAACTTTAGTTGGGTTTAGGCCCACGGTTCTTGGTTCTAGTTTCTGCATCATCATCAATTTTTTGATCGTATAATTTAAAAAAAGTGATTTTGACATCACAAAATTAATTATGATGCAAAAACTAGAACTACGTGCCTTGTGGACACAGTAACTGACGCAAGAAATAGTTAAAGCACATGAGTTAACAGCGTACGGTTTGTATAGCGAAGCGCAATTTATTTACAAGAGTTTCCAGGAGGTCATTACATGCGTCGTCTTAGATTTATTTGAAGTTTCCGTAAAGGTCAAAAGATTGAATAAATTCCCTCACAGCACTGTAACAAAGCTTGTATTGCTCAAAGCTCCCGACTGCTCCCATGCGGAGATCTCTCACGTCTTTGACCGTTCGAAACACATCGACCAAGTTTTCGCTCTTGACTCGTTCAATCAAATTGTAAATCGCGCACAACGCCCCACTTTGATCAGATCCATCCCTACGTAATTATTTGTTTTAGTAAACATGTAATTTAATTTCGGTAGGGAGGTGCTTTTTATAAAGCATAGTGTACTTAGTCCTGGTATCAGCACTGGATTTAACAGTTTTTTGGTGATACATTACGCACTCGTCGGGATTTACAATAAATGACATTTAAACAATTACAGTGCAAAACTGATTGAAAGGAATTACATTGAAGGGCAAAATGTCCTGTGGTGTTACTTGCACTTGTTGCTTTATGGTATATACAAAGCTTGTAATGATTTTGCAATCAACGAGTACCAACCTGCAATGGATGAGCGCAAGAAACTTCTTGCCTCTGACTTCCTTTGATTCGGCTGAACATTTTTCCAGAATACTACTGACTTGAAGAAGAGCTGACACAGAAGGAGAAGAGTTCTTGCCCCAGCCTCCAATTACAATCTGGATCACTTTATGAGGTTTCTGAAACAAGTTGGATTCAAACAAAGTAAGCAAGCAGCGCATCATAAGAATACTGGCAAATTGATGAGATGGCTAAAGACAGCGCGGGAGGTCTTGCTTTTGTTTCCCGGGCCGGTCAAGTCGGACAGTGTCGCCAACGGTCCGCTACCGTCACTAGTGACACGCTTAGACGTAATACCGCGAATATAATGAAGAGTTCGTTTAATTTTTGTTAGCAACAGAAATTTCTGTTAAAAAGAAAAATATTAGAACGCAGACAACCACGGTTGTCCACACACATGATGGTGCTCTTGTTTAGTTGTGCTTTGTTATTGCGACAATTTGTTGCTGTTTTATACTTCGTTACGCCGGTATGACTTGCTATTTATGTAACAATGCAATAATACGGAAAATGCGGTAGGACAGGAGCTTAAGTTTAGTATGTGTTAAAGAGGCGGAGTGGGAAGGATGTAGAGTCCAAAACTGCATCTCAACATGGAATCCACATCTTTTCCACTCCGACTCTTTAATACATGACTGAAATGCAATGACGAATTTCTTAGTATATTTTATTGGAGACTCCATACAGTTGGCTAGCAACGGACTTAAGATGAGCTATGCAGCTTGTAAGATGTAAATACTTGAAGTATAGAATAAAAGTGTTATAGTGGGTTTCTTAAACAGCGGAGAGACGAAGCCAAACTTTTTTCGTTTCTTGACAATGCTATATGCCTTGGCTCCATTTTTCTTAATCCGCCAAGTCAAACAACAAATCAGCATAAAAGAACAAAGAAAGTCCAGCTACGCTCAACTTTGGTAGTTCAAACTAACCCACCAAAAATTATTTAATTATTATTTTTTATTTATTATTATTGGCATATTTATCCTCCTATCACGAGAAAGCGATCAATGCGATGTACGAGCTCGCTTAGGAGTTGCCGGCCATCTATTTACCACACCAAGATGGGGGAATTCCGTTAAGTGCTTTTCCCAACGGCACAACAAGTAAACTTGCCGGCTTGTTCTCCACACTGTCCCTTAAATGCTGAACGTCCAGCAGGGAAGCTGTGAAAACCTATTTTAAAGTCATTGGTTTGACCCAACTCGGAATCGAACCCCAAGTCTACCGATCCAGACGCTCTATACTACTCGGCCATCTGAACGGTAAAAAAAGTAAATTTTAAAAGTAAGATAAGAGCAGCAACCAGCTTTATGCTCTCCCCTCCTGCTAGCAACGCTTCTCCACTTTTTGGTGATGAGGTACCTTTTTTAAAGCGATTATTCGGTCGTGGACTCCATAACACTCTTTTAAGGTAAAATATTGTAGTAACTTAAGCTTGAAGTGTTAACACAAGTTTTCAAGCCAACATAGAGGCCTTTCCATATACTGCAATAGGTTAAAAATTTGGTAAAAAACTATAAAGTTACACATAACACTTAGACCACTTCACTAATTGTTAAGTGAATGCACTCGATGATGTTTTTATAGTTGATCTCTGAAGTTAGTTTTCAAACACAAGTTACTAGCATTCTTAAAAAATTGTTAGATTTACACAAAAATGACCAGAGAATCGATCCCACATGTTGCGACAACGCACAAGGTTGCATGAAATCTGTTACTAAACGCTTCAAAAGAAATAATGACTGGAAGCCAATGAATGTGGTTCAAATGGGCTTTTCAACGGCACAATTACAAGTGTCAAGTGAACTTATCATCCACTTGCTATCCACTGCTTAGCGTCAAACCAGAAAGCTATGAACACAAATTTTTTAATTTTTGGCTTAGTCTGATTCTGACTCGAACCACTGGTCCACCGTCCCAGAAGCAGCAGATGCTCTCTCTCTACCAGGCCATCTACACGTAGTCCATGGAAAATTGTAATTGATCATACAGCTGAAAAAAATTATTTAAAAGAAATATAAGCCTTATGCACATGACTATCAATTTAAATTATGGTACAAAGCATTTAGTGTTGAAACAGTATCAATGCGTGTGTAAGTAGCCTACATTGTAATTGTTTAGAGTAGTAGCTCCCAAGCACTTATTTGTAAGTTTCGGGTTTTAGCCTCAAATTTGCGCTTTGCGTATTGATGAAATAATTTAACGCGGTAGTAATTAACAGAAGAGGTTATGTAGGCAGTGATGTGCGTTGACGCCGCTAATTTTGTTGATTTTTTGTTGTTGACGCTAGCCGATGCGCCGTCAATTTCAAAAAAGTTGACGCTGGGCGTTACGCCGTCAAAATTTCAGCAGTTTTACCGTCCAGCGCCAAGCGTCAATTTTTTTTAGATTACTATACTTTTCTTTGCTTTTTCCACAACAAGTGAAAGGTTCTTTAAAAAAAAACGTTGAAATTGCGATCACTCGGAAAGTAAGGAGAAAATTAACTTCAATTAATGCGCACAACCGGTTTTGAATGTAAAATATTTCAATTATTTTTCCCCTATACCGCATAGCATTGGTTTTATTCAGTTTTGTGCGTTTAAATAATAGTGGTTACAGAAGAAGGGTATAAATTTGCGGTAAATTTTTGGCTTAAACCAAAATTCATTGTAGTTACTGCTTAAGTTAATTATCATTTCGATATTTGATACAGGAATGAATACAAGTTTAAATATGCTTATAAATAGCCACGGTGCCCATTTGACCATTGCTCAACTGCTCCTTTGCCCCAAGTGCCCATCAACAACACCATTAAAAGCCGCCACGACGAACATTACAACGCAGAGTGATCATTGCATTGGACCGCGAATCTACTTTTCCCGAGTCGATGCTCGGCTAAGTCATCCACCATGATGCACATACTTCGAGGCAATAAAACGTCTATATGGTTTATCATTGCTATTCAAAAAAATTGACGCTAAAATTGACGTTGACGCCGTCAATTTCAAAACGTTTGACGCTGACTCTGACGGCGCTAACATTTTGGGCAATTGACGCTGACGCCGCCAATTTTTTTCGCTGACGCGCATATCACTGTATGTAGGCTATTAGTTATTAAAATTTCTACGTTATTTTGATTTGCTACATTCACCGCACAAAATAGATTCTACGTTTCTTTTTCGGCAAATGCATGTTTTGATATTCCAGCATGATTAAGAACGTTTGGATGAGCAGTTCATCATCACTTGGTACAATACTGGAAGTATCACCAGAAAGAGGCCATTGTTGGCTTCTTCATACCCAGTTTCTCATACCTGAGTGGCTCTAATGTGGTGAGAGCAAGAGTTAAAGAGTCCTCCTAAATCTTACACTGCATATCAGCTCGTGATATGCGTTATCGTATCGTTGATGAACAGCGCACAATTTTGTTGAAGCCCAGTTTTATCTGATAGTTGTGGTATTTTTCTCATGGGTATTTAACAAAAATAGAGCAATCTGTCTTTCTTAATCCAGAAACAAGAACATTTTTAGCGCTGTTGTTCATTTGGTATGAAAGCTCTTTTTACCAAATCCTTCTACAGGTGATAGATCCATCGATGTTTACAGCCCAGACAGTTTTGAACCTACTTAGCTGATATTATCACATCCACTGAGAATATGAACACCTGGCAGACACGACACCAACTACTGGTCAAGTCGATCGACCAGTATGTGAACAGGTACAATTAACTAGCAGATCTTACTTTCTGACTAATGAATTCGAAAATGGTATCAAGCTAAAAAAGCCGACAAAACATCTTCAAGTTCCTTTTTAAGTTTCTAAAAATTCATCGAAACATCCGTCCACTCACTACATAATCTCGCCTACAATGAAAATTATACGCTGCGATATTAATGTCGGCAGCGTGGCCCAGTGGTTTGGAGCGTCGTTTTTATCGACGACCATGATCGCAAGTTCAACTCCTACCCTAGCCTCGTTATTGCGTCCTTGGATAAGATGCTTCACGACGATTACCTCTGCTTTGTGGCATTTGACAAGCAGCAAATTGAAGAATCAAAAGCAAACTTAAAGCGGAAAACTTGGAAACAAGGGCAACTCCTAAGCGAGTCTGGATTCGTTCTATGCATAGCGCCTCCGTCGCTTTCTCGTGACAGAAGAATAAAAATGAAGAAATCAAATCAAATCAGTAGGAATCATCAGCGGCATATAGCCATGCGTAACAAGCGAAAGAAAAGTGCAAAAGTGAGATACATTATATTCTACTAAAGAACAAAACCCCAATAGCATCCGGTGTCTTACCGACTCTTTCTCTTTGAATATTTCAATGTTTCGTTCGAGATAACCTGGACATTCAACCTCATTTAATGTTCGGACTTGTACGTCATTGAACGTCATCAACGCGTCACCATCCGCCCAATATTTTTCACTGGGTTCTCCCTGCAAATAGGAAATGAGTGAGCAAAGAGAAAGCTTCATTTCTAAAGTTTTACACTTACGTCATCAATCATGACGACACATTGAATTGCGTTGTCGATGATGCTACGCCAGAACAAGTATATGTTTTGCGGAGTTGGATTCTGCGCTACAATGAAGTAAGTATGAGGTGAGTAAGCTTGGATGTTCGAAGCATTGATGTAAGGAACTTCTGAATCGTTTGATGTCATGCTTACGAAGGCAAGGCTGTTGTCGTCTACGAATAAAAAAAGAGTGAGGCAACAGCTACTGACGGAGCCAAGCACAGTAATTACATGGAAGCAAATTTGATCCAGCATTCATAACTTTATTTGCTGGCTTGTTGGCTGAAGCTGTAGTAATAAACGATGGCGGAACAGTAGATAATAAAGAAAATTCCTTTTCCATTCCACTCTTTTTGGAAGCATGAGGTCTAAACACAATTAGATGTTCATTTAACATCTTTACACTTTTATAAAAATTGCAAGTAATACCATACTTTTTCAGTTGTGTTGTTTCAAAAGAAATAAATTTTGAGACATCCACTTCATTTGTTCCAAATAAATGGACTTCAGCAAGAAGTTTATGAATGAATATGTATTGCCCCTAAACGAATGAAGCGTAAACATTACGTTGTTTTGATATTTATTACGTCTTACCAAGCTCTGAACCATGTCCGTTCTACGAAGTCGCATGTTGTAAACTGCTTCAAACACATTAATTTGATTTTCCTGAGCAAGTTGATCGCTTAAAATATCCAATGCAATAAAAGTCCCTGTTCTTCCGACTCCGGCGCTAAAAGAACGAATCAGAAAATAGTGACTGCGATTTTGCAAGTTGGTTTGAATGCTATCTCCTACTAACCTGCAGTGGACCAGCATTGGGCCAGCGTCGCTAGGTTGAGCAGCACAAGCTGCTTTATACATTCGCATAAGTCCAGTGGTGGTAGGGGGAATACCGTGATCAGGCCAATTCAAATATTGAAAATGGACGACTTGGCATGCGCTCTGCAAAATTATGCAAATTAATGAAATTACGTAGCAAGAAAAGAAAAAACGCATAAAAATTTCTGGAAAACTGCTTAGGGCGAACATCACTTCAAGCACACTGACATTATCTCTGCACTTGATACTGATAAAATTGTTTTTTTAGAAAAAACTGTTTTATTGCCATGTAGTCACATCAACTTCGAAGAGATTTAGTCGTCAAATCACTCGTTCTGCTTAAAGTTAAGTCTATATATATGAAAATACAACGGGATGAATGGTAGGCCTTGAAGACTTACTAAATAAACGCTGTAAAAGCCAATTCTACGACTAGTTTCGCGGTTTGACCGCTCTTCAGGTAGACTCAGGTTTTGAACCCAGGACCTTGTGATTGAGAGTTTTACCTCTCCAACCACTCGGCCACCGTACATCGGCTCCTCTTATTTCATTGCTTATAAAATCAGGCCTGCCATTGCCGACACATGCCAACTAGGCTAACTGCTCAATGCTAAGCCTGCAGTTGCAGGGGCTTGAGTATGTATAGCTGAAAATTGCACTGAAAACGCTGTCAGCCCGGTGTCCGAGTGGTTGGAGAGGTAAAACTTTCAATCACAAGGTCCTGGGTTCAAAACCTGAGTCTACCTGATGAGCGGTCAAACCGCGAAACTAGTCGTAGAATTGGTTTTTACAGCGTTTATTTAGTAAGTCTTCAACTAGTTTTGAAGAGTAAGCAAAAGTCAAAAGGCAAGTTCATTACCATATCTTCGGTGTTTGTTACGTTAATATAAGAACAGCAAAATTCTCCATGTGAAATTGTGCTTTCTACTTCGACCAGAAATTCTCCAAATTGCTTTTGTTCTCCTGCATCCGGCCAATACTTCTCGCATTTTACCTTGAGGCGTAAACCAGCCGGTTAGTTCAGTTGTAAGCACATCGCTGTCGGTTCTGGAGGTCTGGGGTTCAATTTCCGGGCCGGTCAAATCGGACACAGTGTCGCCAACGGCTCGCCACTGCTGCGACGTTTCTTCGGAGCTGTGTTGATCAGACGCTAAGCCGCAAAGATGGGCCCCGCCACTCGTTACACGCTTCGGCGTAATACCACGAGTACAACGAACATTTGATATTTTTATTTGAGCTTGAAATATACAGTACTATTTGATGAATACTTAAAGCTGAGATAAGCTTGCGCCAGATGATTGCTTTTGGGAATTCGTTAAATTGCCTATGAAGTCCGTCAAAGCAGCAATTTTTTCCCGTTTAGTGAGCCGTTCTATTGATACCAAACAAACCAAGCGACTACTCAAGCAAAATGTTAACTGCTGCAAGATAAACAGTACAGTAAACTGACAAAAGCAACCTATATATATACTTAAGTTCAGATGAAACCTCTGCTTGATTTATTTATTCCAAGTATTCTAGAAAAACGTTCAGCAGCTGATATCAAACTAAAAGCATTGTCTTTCTGAGCTACTTTTTCGAAAAAAAAAAAAATGTTTTCTAGCAAGCTGCGACAAAAAATAGGACATTTTGTCAAAAGCAACGGCTTTGCTTTGGAGCAAAAAAGTTTTTAAACTAAAAAAAAAAAAAAACAACGAGATGGTTTTCAATAGTGAAAGTCAATGAAGCCGTACTTGTCTGTTGTCATTAAATTTTTGTGAAATCAATGTATCTATAGTAGCATGATTATCAACTTTGTTAAAATTATAATCAAATTTGGCTCCTCGCTAAGACTTGCTGTCTAAATTTCAGGTAGTCAATGAGCTCCCTACAATTTCCTTAGCAAAAGTTGTGAACAATGGTTTTTACGTCCTACCGTATATCCTTCCTTCAATTTGGTGACCATGACCAACACAGCGCAGCGATTGTCTATAACCATCTTCCAGAAATCATTCACTGTGTTTGCTTTTGGACCTTGAGCAGCGATAAATTTTTTTGGATGGTTGTAGCCCTAAAATTAGTTGAATTTATTGACTGGTAACGCTGGTAATTTCATTCGCGGCAACTTAACTTACGTCGATATATGATGCATTGATGTAATCTGATTGAGTAGAGCTCGATGTATTCAAAACCACTCTCGCATCGTTGCCTGTCACCGAAAAAAATTTTAAAAACTCGTAGCAAATTGCAGAAAAACAAACGCCAATCAACTAAACATCAAACAATTTAAAACCAAATGCTGTAGCAGATTTATCATAATTCTGTGAAGCATACTGGTTGTTTCTTCGAAGCATAGCCTACCGGTAATAGTGTCATTGTGAACAGGGAGCGGCGCGCTCCGAATGGCAGTATAAAGAGGAGGTAGTGGAAAACTGTGTGTACACCGTAAAGGAAATGCAGTTTAAGACCACACCACGGATTAATCCTACGATTTAATCGTTTGGGAGCATGCATAATAAAATCATACATAAAACACTGTTGCATTATAAACTGATTAAATTTCAGTGTAAGTGCCTCAAAAATTTGCTTCAAAAGTAGATGAAGATACTGTAATAAATGCAAATAAATGTGTGACAGTTGAAGCAACTCATCAGCAGATGCAAAGCATACATAAATTGCATATTTCGTATTTCTTCATTTTTATTCTCCGATGCGCAACTTAGTTATACACCTGTTCAGAAACTGAGAAGTAAGCAATAAAAACGTAAAGCAGTTAATGAACATAAATATGCGCATTGCAAATTGTTTTGGTATTACACACACACACAGCGTATATGGTGGTTTTATCATTTTTTCATAATGCAACAAAATGTTGTAAAGTAAACCATTGTAAGGTGAGAAATTCAGTACAATTAAATCAAAATGAAGTAGTTATAGCATTAAAAAACCTTGATATCTCTAAGCTCGAAAAGACATATGATAATCTCGTTTTGCTTCGTTGCTTCTACTTACTAGGAAGAATGTTCTTAAAACGATTCTTAGTTGCATTTGGCTTACTGGCGGCAACAGAAACGTCCACAGCCTTAGATTTGACTAGAGCTTTTAAAGTCGTCTGTAAAAAGCAAACACTAACACAGTGTTTCAAATACAGTATGCAGCAATTCATTTATTGCATATAATGCTCTCGTTTCATGACATAATTTGATGACGAGCGCGGTAACGGCAGAACATGCTACAATGAAGGAATATAAAAAAGATGCACTATAATCTGCCTTTGTCTACAAGTCGGTTTTAGCTGGGCCAATTGTACTTACGCTTTCTGTGCCATATAGTGAAATTATCAAGAAAAGATTATATAACATAAAAAATCGATCTGTGAAACAAAAATCGCAAAATTTTGGCCCACAGAAAAAGGAAATCATAGTTATGCTTTTGGGCATCAAAAAACATCACATTGCCATCAATGCAACATTTCAGTATACCTTAAATTCCTCAGTAAACAACAAATCTTCGTCAGCGCGCTTAGTTTTGTAGACGCTTAGTATTGATTCGGCCCGTAGTGTGTAGTTGGTGAATTGGACGGGTGTTTTCACCTTCTCATAGATGTGATCAACTGGTCCAAGTGGGATGGACCCTAGAAGATAAATATTCTGTGATCAAGTCACGTTCAAATTATACACAAAAATGTGCAGTAGGTTTGGCAAAATGTTAACATGGCTCAGACGTACATTGCGTGTGTGACATTTTCTCTATTTTTTTTCTATGAGCTACATGTTTTGTTCACAAGTCCACCACCTCGGGTAAACTGCATGACCCCATCGAAAATTTATCCTTTTCTGCAACAGCTAAGTATGTTGGGTAACAAACTTTCTAGGAACAGTCAATATCTGTCTACCACTCTGAGATGGGGAATCCGGGTAAGTGCTTTTCCAACAACACAACATGTCGGCTTGTTCTCTGTACTGTCCCTTAATAATGCCGAACGTCAAGCAGGAAAGGTGTTTTTATCACTTTTTGACTCGTTAGTTTAACTCAATTTGTAGTTGAACCTGAGTCTACCGCGCCTGAGACCAGGGCCGGGTTTACTAGGCAGGCTGGCTGAAGCCTAGGGCCTCGGAAAAATAAGGGGCCTCGGTCACGAACAACAAAGACCTTCTTTTTATCAAGATCTTTTTTCAGAAATCGACCATCAAGATCATCATAGGCCTAAACGTAGAGACAAGAGCATATTTAGGGGGAAGCATTGCGTCATGCCCCCCTTTTGACTCTGTCTTGTAGTAAAAAAAACACAATTATTGGTGCCAAGTGACTAAAATATGCCAGACTTTTGTGATGGTTTCTGCAGCTTATAGCCAGGGGGATAGGATGAGGGGTATGCATCCTCCCACCAGCAATTTTCAAAAATGTTTTTAATGTATACAATTTTTTCATAATTTCGAACCTCTTTCATAGCAATAAGCCTTACGCCTTCAGCAAAAAAATCGAAAACGTGCGAACAAAATGCATCATATTTGGCAAAGGACTCAGAATCAGAGTGAAAAAATTTAAACAAAATTTGCGTGAAAATTATTCAAAAACCACTAAAATAAGCAATACAGCATGTAAATTTTCAATATTTTTTCGGGGGAGCATGCCCTCGGACTCTCCTACAGCCTTTTCTGTGTCTCAATCAGCTTCAAATTAGTTCTACCAAAAAAATACGCTTGAAAAAAATGTGGAAACTATGGCCTCCCTTTCAAAATTTCTCACTACGCCACTGCGTAGAGATGAGTTTGATCGTTGCTCACTGGAGCCTCATTGATCAAATAGCCCAGGGCCTTTCATTGTCTAAATCCGGCCTTGCCTGAGACAGACGCTTAAACTACTCGGCCATTTCATAGGTCAGATTCTCGGCCATTTCATAGGTCAAATTCTCGGCCATCAGATGATCTGTGACGTGTCTGTATTCACAGCTGGAGCCGACCTCGCTTGACGCATACTTCGAGTGGTATGTGACTCAAAATAGCAAGCTCATTTGCGTTTGCTGTTCTCTTGAATCACTGACGAATTTTCAGCTCACTGATTTTAAAAATGTAATTTACTGCAATTGATTTTTTGAAACTTCCTAAATTTAATTGTAAACGATTTTCTTTTCATTTCGAGTCACTGTTTGATCTGGTAAACACTTTATGAGCTACACTTTAACTGGAAATCATACACACCGCTTTTAGACTGATTTAACCGCTTTCACAAAGACTACGTACAGGTGCTTACAAAATCATTACCGGTACTTCATTATTTAAAGAGTGGGTTTTTATTAGTCAATAATTCATTCACAAGTTTATCTGAATTTACAGACAAAACCAACTTTCGTCAATTCGTTCGTTAACTTAAGGTTGGTTTTAGGCTTAAAGTTCAGATTCGTATAGTTTATGGTAAGAATTTTGTTAAAATGCTGGAAGCCAAGAAGAAAAATCAACTATACTGAAAAATGCGTTAGTAAACCCGTCTAAGCAAAAACTTGATCTGCTGAGCAAGGCATTGAATATATTAGGCTTCGATAAAACACCGTAACTTTTAGTGTTAAAAGAGAAATCGATTCATTGTCACAAAGTTGGCGAAGTAACAGACATTGGTTTCGTTTATTAATTTTAAAACTACTGATGCAGAATTCACATGCAAAAAATGTTTCTTAAAAATTTTAATGTTTCGAGTTGGAGATGGTAGGGGCTGACTTTTTTGCAACCCCAACAGCCCATTACGCGTAATTTTTAGCCCAGCAACCGTAACCGTCCCGGCAACTCATTCCAAAAATTAATCCCGGCCCACCTAAAGCCTATTCGTTTCATAAATCACTTCAATAACATTTAATCTAAGTTTTAAAAAAAAATTTCTGCCGGCGGTTCGTTAACGGCCGAGTAGAAAACACACGATAGAACTGGGCCGTTAGCGGACCAGTAAAGAAGACCGGTTAACGGCTCGTTACCGCGTCTCGCAGCGGCCAATGCCATCTTTAATTCAAGTAGCATGCTATTTCTCATAAAGACGATTATAAGGAAAGAAGCTAATCTAGCTTGATTTGTGCTCAGCATCGCATTGACTTTTGCTTTTTTGATCATTTTCTGCACTTTGTGAATGCAAAAGGTTCATTGAGTTATAATCTACAGCATAAATCCAGGAATGTCGACCGGTGAAAGTTTCTTTGAATAGCGTAAACTCAGTTCAGAAAAACGTTTCGGCTGCGCAAAAGTTCGAAAAACATGCTGCAAACCGCCGAATTCTGAATTCGCTTTCTTAACCCAGCTTCACACATTACCAATTTCTCACTTGGAATGTCTGGCTCATTAGAATGAGTGGGAATACCAGGCTTATCCAGGTTCTTTGCGAAGAGACAAGCTTTTCTGCAAAAGACAAAGTCAATCAGTAAATGATAGTAGAATTTTAGTTTATGAGAATAGAAAAGAGAGTCTTTTCTCATAACTCATAAACTAAAATTCTACTATCATTTTTTATTAAATTTTACCTTATTTGGCAATTTCATCTAACATTCACTTATCCAAATAGCTAGACTTCCTTTTATTCGTTATAGTTACATTGGAGGATTCTTCCGAAATCTTGAGTCTCATAAACTAGAAATCTGTTTTATAATTAACTAGGCTAAATTTTGTTGATGAGTACAGTTAATTTTCCGAAAATAGACCTCATACTAATTTTTATTCTTTAGACCACTGGTTCCAACCTTTTTAGGTTACGGACCGACAACATTTCAAAATAATTTTGGGGGCTCTGTGGACCTTAAAACCAACCAAAACTCTTACTTTAAAACCATTAACTTGATTTTCATTAATGGTGTTTTTTGAAAGAAATGAAAAATACTTGGCAGTTTGTTTTTTTCCATTTTTTCGTCAAAATCCGATAATCGTTCTGCTGAATTTTAGTTAAACAAAAACATACTTACAGATTTCACTTAATACTACAATAACTTGTAAATGAGTTGTTATGCCCAAGCTTTGTTTCACCTCCAACAACTTTTTACAAAAAAGGCGAAACTGAATGAATGCCGGAGTACATACTGCCAGAACTAGACCACCACCGACATAAAAAAAATATTGCACACGTATAGCCAAGTGGGTTATAATAAAAAGCCCAATTTTGAATCGAGGTACAATATTGAAAATTATTTGGGCTGACCGGCAGAAAAGTAGCCACGGACCTCTGCCGATCCGCGGGCCGGCGGTTGAGAGACACCACCGTTGACAATCAAATTCTTCAAATCTTTTCTTAAAAAAAGATTTGTTATATTCATTGTTGAGCGTTAAAATGAAATTTTGAAAAGTATAAATGAATAAATCAGATTCTCGCGACGACGCTTATTGCGTGACAAGGCTAATGATTTGCCAAGTACTTTATCAGAATTCTATTGTTCCCATGAAAAAACCTATGCACTTTTTCTGGTAAAGTTGTTGGCAAGTTAAATGCGCTTCATTCAGGGAAGTAGGTTAATTAATCAACTTTCAGACAATATAAAGAGGTAGTAAACGCAGATCAGTATGATTCATTACCGTCGGTAAAGAATATAGATTACAACACATGCAATTAGGAGAATAAGAAGAATGACGATGACCACGACCAGTGTAGTAAATGATCCCGAGGATGGCGGTACAGGTGTAGCAGCTGCAAATGAGTAAAGAAATATTAAAGTACAATCAACATTAAGTAAAAAAGTGGCATCTCATGTTCTCGTGAGTCTTACCGAAACCTTGGATTCTGACGAACAGTGAAAATTATAACGTGACAAAGCTTTAAATTCAACGCATGTAGCTGCATTTGCATTCATTAAGCTGCGTTTTATTTGCTGTCGTAAAATCAAGAGTTTATCTTCGCAAAGATTTTGAAAATACTGTAATACAGCAAGAAACTCATTCTTCCAACCACAAGTAATGACTATAATATAACGACAAAATTCATAAAAGCCATCAGAACTGCGCTCACTGATATTTGAAGAAAACTCCTTTGAACTTTCGCTTGCCAAAAATAAAACCTCATTGTCAGCAGGTGTCGCTGTTATAACGTAGTATGTGTAGTTTGATCCTATGTTAAGAGGACGATTCTCTCCTTCAATCTGGTCAGGATTGGTTTGTCGCTTCCGGCGCTTGGATGACGAGGCACCACAGTCTGCCATTTCTCCAACTTGTGAGACGTCGCAACAACTTCTTCCTCCATCTCCGAGTTGCAGCTGCATCGTCTCCGAAAAGCTGAAGATGAGAATAAGTATAAACGACACATGCATTATTAGTGCAGACGTTTGGTGGTACAAAATTTGAAGATCGCATGAAGTACAAGATTCATTTCCCAAAGATTTTATATAACACTCTTGAGGGGATATCGTCAGAATGAAGAATAGGCCTATGCGAGCCAAACTGATTAATAAATCAACAGCAAAAGTTCTGTTAAGTTCAAAAGAGAAAGGATTCTGATTGGTTAGTAAAAAAAAGTTTTTTTAACCAAACATAACTATTCCTGTTGTTTTATAATTCAATTCAGTTCGTATTTTTCTTTCCGACGATTTCCCCGGAAGATCGTCGGGCGAAAAGCTTTGGAAAACGCATCTTCTACAGCATGGCACGCATTATTCCTTAATTCAGTGCTTGACTATCGGTAATAATCAGAGCATGGCTTGAGTTAAATTGAATGCAAGCATTAATCTTGGTATCAAATTTAAGATACAAGCATTTTGAAAAATTGAGCGCAAAATAACTGCTGGACAGCTTTACTAGCACGATGGCGTCTTTAGAATGCATAAACCATAACGGGATTTACAACTAATTGCAAAACTTGTTTTTGTGATCACATTAAGTTTTAAAACTTGTTTCAGATGATGAGCAACCAACTCGCTTCACGTTTTACAATCGCCAAAACCAAAGTCAAAACTAAAAAAGTGCATTTGCATTAACAAAGATAAGGATTTTATTTAGGGGCAAAAACCTTTACAAACAAAAATTTTTAATCACCTCGTTAAAAATAGTAATATTTTTAAGGTAAATTTGATATTCCATAAAAAAACTCAAATGTTGGAAAACGCACTGTAAGAACAAACTCTTGCTTACGTAACTTTAAAAATTACCTGGGTAATGCGAAAGCAACAAACATATTTGCATCATCACTATTCAATCTTCTAGGATCAGTCACAATTTGAGAATCCTGTTCATCACTGATTTGCTGGAAGATAATTATGAAACAGCTGCAAAATTGTCAACTTAAGCTTGGTTAAAATTAACAGAATTTAAGATTCTCGAACCTGATCAGTCCATTGCGCTGATTCACAGGCTCAACCGACAATTGAATTTGATCTCGTTCTGTCGTTGGCATAAGCGACGGCAAAATAATCGCTTCTGGAACTAAAATATATCGCAAGTGAACAACCGATAATGAACACGACGAAAAATCATTTTACGATGATTTCACAGCATGTAAGTACGTTTAGGAATTATTACAGTGCAATCAGCCTTAGGTAGTATTGCAAGGCTTGGTTAATATCCACGGCTACCTGAAAAAATCACCTCATTGGATAGTTAAATGTTCATGAACTGAAATTCTGCCGACAACTTCAAGTAGATTTGGATTTCATTTCTTCATTTTTATTCTCCTGTCTGGAGAAAGTGACGGATGCGCTATGCATAAAATGAATTCAGGCTTTTTAGTTGTTTTTGTTTCCGAATTTTCCGATTGAGGTTTGACTCAAACTTTTTTAATTTGCTGCTTGTAAGATTCTACCGATTAGGACACACTGAAATTTTCGTGAAGCATCTTATCTAAAAACGCAACAACGCGGCTAGCGTTAAGCCATCAACCTTGCGATCATGGTGGGAGACAAAACGACGATCGGAACCAAACGACGATACGCTGTTTAACTTCCTCGTTAAACAAACGTAAAAAGCCAGTCACTCATCATGATTACGGTAGTAATATCAGCGACATGGCTTAGCGGCACCGCGCGCAGGTGACAGATCCTACGTGACGGGTTCGATTCGCGGCTGGAGCCGATCGCATTTGACATATATAACGGGTGGCTGCTGACTCGAAGAGCGCAAGCTCACTTCGCAGTCTCCCTCAATTACTGTTGAATTTTCAGTTCAATATAATTTGAAAATAACCTCAGTTTAACACCGTTTAACCTCAGTTTACCCTCAGTTTAACACCTCAGTTTAACACAGTTTAACTCTCAGTTTAACACCGAGTAATCGCTTTTCATGAAATCGTGCAAAAATTATTCTACTGCAGGTTTACCTTATTACTAGCAATGGAAGAACATACTGCTCATTTTTCGCAAAAAAACTTGCCTCTTGCATTGTACAAATCCACCTTAAGTAAAGGGGTAACTGAAGAGATTATTTGGAAAAAGGGTTAAAAGATAAACCTAATTTAAAATGCGAATCACAATTTTCAAGCAGAAGTTCAGAGGTTTAAAATTATGACGAATGAGAGTTTCTATTACGCACTGAACCGTGCAGAAGTTACAGCGGCAAGATTGCTGACTGTCGCTAAGAGAAAACCAACAGAAGAGCAAGTAGTAGAAAGTGATACTATGCAGTCGCTTAACTTGATTAGCATCAAAGTAAGAGATTGAGGTCATGATAGATTGATGCTCTTGGTTGCGTTATTTCTACATAAAGAAAAAAGACTACGCTAACATAAGCAACTGCTTAAATTTAAACAGTAATGTAGCCTACTTGAACTGATATTACTCATCTTCATTATAGCCTAATGTTCTGTTTAAAAACAACTTAGTGTACCTCCAGGAGGTGTGGTGCAGTTTTCTGTGGCCACGTCAGACCACACAGTGGGAAGGTGTTCACATGGGGGGGTTTGATTAACACCGATTTCTATAGAGTATCTAGTGTTAGGAGCCGCTTGAAAAACGAATGAGCTTGCATTATTTTGTAAGATAAAAATGGTTTCGTTCATGTGATCAACGCTGCGATTCAACCGGGCCTCAGCAGTACTGGTAATCCTCACCTGTAAGGAAACGAAACAAGTAAATAAACCAGCCCTAGCCCGAATTAAAAATTGCTTACGTATTAGGTTTTTGAACTTTTTAAACTTTAACTAGAAGACTTCTTACTCATATTTTTCATCGTGTATCTGCACAAAACTGCTGACAACATCAGCCTTGACGCAATAGGCGCTATCATTAAACCAAAAAAAAAAAAAAAATCTTGACACCGTTTTAATTGGCGATCTTACATGATATCCATCCTAGTGTAGAGAGAATCGGAACCTAATTGAAGTGTTTTGCAAAAATTGATAACTTAATTGCTCCTGCGCTTTCTAAACCTTTTAGTTTTGGTATCCCTACCACGGAGTTCTGCATGTTATAAAGCCTCGTCATGAAAATATTTTGACATTCATTCAGGTATATTTTGTATACAAGATCTTAGTATCACAATATTAGTCTTACATACAACAGCACAGCAACAGTTAAAAAGATATGCTTTTAGCAAACACAAAGTGCTCTTCGATGTTAAAAAAACTACTCGCATGGTTCAAGAGGGCAAGCGGAGGCTCATACAATTTGGCTATTAACGTACAATTACCTTACATGACTGTTTCTTACTCTACAACATGCATTTTTTACGCTGTTACGAGAAAGCCAGCCGGTACAGCTAGAACTAATCAATAATTATTGTGAATTACATGAAGCATACCGGCATTGCACTGTTGCGTCACTAAAAAGCGAAGATTCTGTAATATCTTGTTGCCTCCTAGTAAAGTTTTCATGATGAAATGGTTCACCAGCGGAAAAAGCTCAAATGCCTTGGTGTGCCCTATTGGCCTTTTAAGAAACGACTTATTGCATGGCAGAGAATTAGTTGTATTTTTTCCAGTGACACCAGAGCGTGGCAAACTCTTGAAGTGTCGTTTGAAAAAATAACCTAGTTTTTCATCAATCTATAATTCTTAAGCTGCAATCATGCCAAACTGGCAAAAAAGTTAGTTTGAGTTTTGTACAGTGGACTCAATTGTGTTAATGCTACGTAATTTTCATACTTACAAGAAATCTTAAAATTTTGTCGCTTCTTAGCCGGGACATTTGGCCTCTTCCCCAACGCACAGAACAAGTTTTTTCCGCTGAGTTGTACGAGGGCCGTCGTATGATAGGAGGCAACAATGCTCCACCTGTGGTGATCGAAATTGATGGAAACTCTCTATTTACACACCCAATGAACAAAGGAATAACCTAAAATTAACACATACTGTAGTTTAGTGGAGACAAAACTGTTAAGGATTCAAACAATTTAGAGTAATACGCTAATCTGTCTAATGCATCTTTTTTTGTGCAAAAGCAACCTCAACACATACTAGAAGACACTGAAACAAAAGTTACAACGTTGAAAGCACTCATCACAAAACACATTGCATAGAGCATAAAACACTCTCGGCCTACACAATGCACATGCGCCAGTGAAGAAACAAAAAGCAAAGCATTAACGCACCATACGCAAGAAATAACATCGAAATGCATAGTGGAGAACTCCAACAAAAAGAAGCACCTTGATTAAGGGTAAGCATGAATTTCAAACAATCTGATATGCAGGAAATACAAAATTGAATCCGTTTCAGGTTTTAAAATAGAAAGCAAGAAAAAAAATATATATACGAAACCAACTATAGCTTTAACCATAAAACGACCGTCTGTTGTTCCCCCTGCTGTAGTTACTTTTTAGGAGCATCCCCTTCAGTGGTTTAAAAAAAGCAGGATTAGTTGGCAGCGTTTAGCTTGCAGCCCAAGCGCGATAATAACGACTTGTCACATCCCTACCATGCTTAGAATGAGTCAGTATATCACACACAGCGAGTAAAGATGACTGACCTTAACTTTGTATTCAGTAAATGGAGTTAGGTTGGTAATCCGTGACATGTTTTGACCCGGTTTCAAGGTCGCTCTGAAAAGAAACATAAAAATTTTTCTTTAAAACTAGGGCCGAGGAGCTGGAGCTCGTAGCCAAACATTTTTTATCGAGTTGGAGTCTTGATGCATCTGTTGTAAAGCCATGTCTGGTTCCATAGATGTAAGAATTGAGAAGCTCAAAGCCGTAGTTGAAGCCACATCTTTCCAATAAAAGCTTCCTAGCTTTGCTTGAAACAAAAAAAGATGCACAAAGCAGTTAAAAAATAGAAAAGCAGCAGAAGTGAACCAAACCAAGCTGACAGAGCAAAAAATAGTAAGATCCACTTGAACAGTAATGTAATGTCAACGAAACAACAATCAGCGGTGATTCTGGTGGTTGATTTTACAAGCTAGTGTTTGTATACATGGGCTTAGGGAGAGGCTGGGTTGAGCACACGCCGCCTCTGGAAGTTGACGTTCTTCAACTCATACAGAGTAAACTATGTCATGAACTTATGAGTAAATATGGGCTTTGGCTAGTTATGTCTCCTTCCCGGAAAAAAATCATTTTGGACGCCCTTGCACTCACTTAGGCTACATATAGGCCTATAGTAGAATTAATTTTTTAACATGCTGGAGTTTGCTTGAATGCACCTGAACATTCCCAGATAGCATTCCAATCTGGCCCCGATCAGGATTTGATCTGGCATTTTTTGAAAATTGATCTGTTTCAGATCTAGCATGACGTTTGTGAAGCCAGATCTAAAACACATTGGGGCCAGATCTAATACCATGTCTTGTGGCGCCAGATCTGGCGAATATCTGGAAATGGTTTGTTGTGAACGCTATACGAAAAAGTAGAGGCCAGATCTGTTCAGATGAAATCCAGATTGATGCCAGATCTGTCCAAATAAAATCCAGATCTAGGCTGGGTAAAGGAGCTATCTGGGTTTTCGCATAACGTTTTCAAAAAGCTCTAAGTTAGGATAGGGAAAGGACGAAGCAATAATTTTATGGCTGAACCAATAAGATTAAGCAGAGAGGGTTCAAACAACATTACCTGAGGCTATCATCTACGAAGACTTGGTAGGGAATCGTTTCACTTCTAAGAACAGGATGCCAGCTTATCTCTGTGGCATTTCCGACACATTCATCTCGTGGGGATTGTCTCAGTGAGATTGCACGTTTGGCTGATAAAAAATAATTAAATAAAAATTTTTTTAATTACACTCAACAATGCAGCATCTAGTGATTCGCTTTAATAAGTCACTACGGAAAAACAACGTTCACAAACAGCACCAATCACAATAACTTAAAAAATATCAACTTTTGTTAGAGAACTGCGAAGTGATGTTAGCCTATATACTCATGACGCTCATAAACTATGGCCTGCGACGCGACGCAATCCCCAGTAGGACCATTCGAGTGGGTAAGTCTCTTATATTTATAGAGAAAACTACAAAAACACAGCGCTGGGGAAGCGCGTAGAGTTATTAGGTGTATGTGTATTATTTGACGAGTATGTACACTTGAAACGTTCAATCACTCATGATTGATATCTACGTTGAACTCTCATATGAAATTGTTTCTTTTTTAGTGAGAAAAAATTGTTGTCTTAGGAGATGCAATCCACGTGTCTATCACACTAAAATAGGGAAATTTCGCTATAAGTGCTTTATTAACGGTGCATCAGGTGAACTTAGCGGCTTGTTCACCACACCGTTCCTTTAAATGCTCATTTAACTATTTAATTGCTGTTGTTTAAACTTTAAAACAGGCGGTCTCAAGATGTTTAAAACAGGCGGTCTCAAGATACATCAAGTCGGGCTCATTCTGCACGATCATTTTAAAATTATTACCGCTTTATTGATTTTTAATAAATCTATATAATACTATATCATTCCAGGAGAGCAATTGTGTGCTCACAGAATCTTAAGGACTAGAATGTGATCAGTGTTCCCTCTATGCTGTACGCGCGCACACAGCTTTCAGAGACTGCGCACACGCACAAATTTACTGCGCACAAACTTATTATTATGATGTAGTGTTCTCGGGCCGTAGGTTGAAAAAAAAAAGTTCTTGGACGAGCTAAAAGGGTGTATTTTTCGTAGGTTAAGACGGCAGTCCGTATTAAGATACCCGCAGTGACATAACCAAGACAAGTCGGTTGCTTGTTTTCAATAGCTATACTCATTCCTCAAAAAAGTGCGTAGCCTACACGCCAAAGTTTCTGCTCACAGACTACAAAAAATTAAAAGGAACATTGAATGTGACGTAGCATGTTTCGTGAATAAGCTTACAGATAATCACAGGATTTAAATAAATAAGATTTTTCAAATTTTTTACCACTGCAGTGGACAGCGATTCTGTGTGACGGTCTGGATTAGGGGTGGGAGATAGAATTGAATAATGTTTCGGTGGCTGAGGACTCAAAGACAACAAGCTCCTTTGCAGTCTCCTTGAATCACTGAATTTTTTGACAGCAGAACGAAACAGTTTATTTTTGTCCTTCGGTACAGAATACATTGCGACAAAAAGATGTTGATTGATGAAGAAGATAACAATGACGCGGAAGGTTGCGATGTGACCATTTAGGTCTTCGAGTCAAGCAACCAACCCAAAACCATCAACCAATACCCTGATCATATTCTACATGAGCAGCTGGTCGGGAAACAAAATGCGCACCAGGGAAGGCTCAAATCAAGACGCCCGTTTGTACCCGCTGCACAGAAACTACTGGATAGTCTGACCGAGTCACACATTCGCGCAGCGCAATGGATGGATTATGTATGGAACATGGAGTACTTGAAAAGTGCATCAAGGATTCATGCTTTTATTCCCAGGGCCAGTCCTAAGCCTCTTGGAATGGGTTTGCCCAGAACATCTTGATTAAAACTGAATCGCTGCGGACTGGCGTAGGGCGATTCCATTCATCCATGTACAAATGGGGTGTTGTTCCTTCACCGAATTGTGAGTGTGATGCCTCTGAGCAAACTGCAGACCACATCATTTCTACATGCCCCCTACATCGTGCACCAAAAGGAATACAAGGTCTGTTGGTCCTGGATGATGACACCCGACGCTGGCTTAAAATCAACGCCGTCAACATCTAAACCGTCGGAAGAGGACGCCCAACCACACGACGACGACGATCAACCAATAATCCTTGAAGTTAATTAAGAAGCTAAAATTGTTGATATACAGTACCGGTAATAAGTTTAACGTGATATTCGTGGGCCGTTCATCGCGTATGCGTTATACCATGGTTGATGTTATACCAGTTTGCTGCTGCATGGTTGCCAACCTGCTATCCTAAATGCTTGTTTTTCATTAATTTGTATTAGCAATGTGGAACTGTGTCGGCGCAAACGAATAAACTTGATTGATTGATGTTTGATCAAACAGTCGGGCTCATTTATTAATACTTTTCGACCAGTAAAATTTTCAACGAACCTTGAATAGGCGAAAAGGGCGCTCTACCAGAAATTGATGCAGACTCAAATCAAATCTTCATTATAGCCTACTCGCGATACCACGTCGAAGCGTGTAACGAGAGGCGGGGCCCATCTCCGCGTGTTAGCACCTAGGCAACACAGCTTCGAAGAGACGTCGCAGCGGTGGCGAGCCGTTGGCGGCACTGTACCGATTTGACCGGCACGGGAATCGAACCCCCGACCTTTCGCACCGATAGCGTCTGCGTTTAACAGCTAAGCTAACAGCTGATGCAGACTATTTTATAACTCCTTGAAATTTATCAGATCTTTGAAGCTTTTAAGGTCTAAAGCGCGATATAAGAAATTTAAATTTTATTATTATATCTTGTAAAGAAAGTCTATGATCATTTGCAAAGCATTTGAGCTGAAAGCTCGTAAATAAATTATAAACTGTTACAACGATGAGGAACTTTCGAAGTTTTGCGATTATAGTTCAATTACTTACGTTGACAAACAGGGTGAGCGGATCGCATAACTTTTCGCGATATGGAGTTGTTGAGATTACTTGACGGGCTTGGCGGTCTACGAACTCGAATACAACTCGAGTTATCATGTTGCCCTAGATCTTGGCTACCAAAAATCTTTCTGGACTGAATTGAAATCCAATAATATGTACGTCCATTTTCATTGTCGTCTGCAAAAAAAGCAATGTGCTGTTACTAGACAAAATTACGAACAAATCGTCGCCTGACCCGCCTAAAACCAGTAAAATTATCTTAATCAATCGCAATTGAACTACGGTATAACTTAAAACTATTTTTACTGTTATAATTAGTCGGAACTGATCTGCAGTCGGAGTTATACGAATCCAAATCAACTTTTTCACTTGGCCCGTATGTTTCATAATAATGCATGCTGGAGGGAAGCCGTAAGTAACCCCTGTTTATCTCGACTTAAAAGCGAACTCTGAGTGTACTGCTTATGATTTAAAGCGACAGAAAATTTTGGCATCAATTTTAAAAATTACAACGACTGCCAAGCAGACAAGTCAAGAAACACTTTACTTAAAACAAAGTTCTGAACAGTTGCATGCCATAGATCATGCATGGGCAACCTTTTGTCACTGGGGGCCAAAATGTGCATTTGGAACTTGACTGAGGGCCGGAGCCGTAATTGTGATTTTAAGCGTAATCTAGGTACATGTACATATTTTTGTGGGGTTTGGATTGTATTCATGTAATGCTATTTTACATGCAATGTGTTTTCAATTTTGTTTGCACAGGGATATCCATAAAAAATGTATACCTATATTGATATAGGCAGCATTTTTACCATATTTTATCTGTAATTTCTGTATTGACATATAATTGTAATAATGAAAATGAAAAATTTATTGAACAAAATTTACACGGTCAACAACCTAATTTCACTTTTACCAAATCAATACTAGAATGCCGCTCGCTTCCAAGCGAGCGTATTTATAGTTGCCGGTCATAGTTAATAGATTATTCTACAATAGACTTCGATTAATTGAGCATTCACAAACACGATTGTTGCGTCATAGGTCTGATTACGCTCGAACATTCTATTAAGAAATTACTAGACAATTCTATTATCAGTGTTGCCATTTTTCGCCAAATTAATGATAACAACCAAAGTGGCCTAAAAACACATAAATAAAGCGATTTTGAGAACGTAATACACATTATATAAAATAAATGAATATCGATATATTACATAGGCCTACAGCCCTAGAAAATGTATTGGCGGGCCGGATGAGAAGCCTTGGCGGGCCGGATTTGGCCCGCGGGCCGTAGGTTGCCCATGCATGCCATAGATTTACCAGCCGCAAAGACCAAGCATTAGCAACTTTTCTCATTTCCTATTTAAGAATCCTTGCTTCGACCCATGTATCTGTGTTAGCTTGTAAAGCAAAATTGCATGATGTTAGCTACTGACAATTAAGAAAGTTGCAGCTGCCATCGCGCCTCCCTTCCAAAACACAAGTTTGTTTTGTCGCAGCTATCGTCACCATCAGTTGGAATTAATGGTCACCATCAGTTGAAATATAATTTACTTCAGTAGCAATTAAAGTCGCTTGAAGCAGGAGTGTATCCAGAAGTTCCCTCAGTGGGACGCCAAAGTTTTTAGACCTTTCTTAGACGCGATTTCTTTTGGCGTATGGTAACAGGCAGGGCCGGATTAAGGCGGGGGCTGATGGGGCTGCAGCCCCAGGCCCACCGACCAAAATAGGCCTCTCGATTACAACTTATTATGAACAACTAAGTGATTTTTTCATCAATCAACTATTTTATTTTAAAGTTGAATACGAATTACCAATCTTTATAGGCCTAATCTATCCAGTTTAGGTTAGGGCTAAGTGAGTGATTCAAGATTGTATCAACGCCAAAAGTTTCAACGATTTTACTCTTGAATTTAAATCACAAGATCTGCGGCAAGTAAACGAAATCCAAGAAGACTGATTACGAGTTTGTGAGATTTGGACATACTTTACGTAGCGAGATTCGGACCAGTATTGCGTTACCAGCCCAACGGCTGAGGCATTCATCGGAGCAGGAAACAGGGTCCAGAAGCCAGCTTTGAAATTATTCCAGCCCCTCCTAACAAATCAAATCTCTCTATGTTTTGGGTCAAAATTGCAGGAAGCAAAAAAATGCCAAACAATGTATATAAAAACATTCCGACGCAATATGATCGTTCTGCAGCATATTGTACAACGAATTTAACGGTTTTCGAAACAGAATTCAAACCGAATAAATAAAATGATGATTGATATGAATGTTCATTGCTGTGTAAATTTTGAAACAAATCACAATCAAATACTATCAATAGCCCAGCATCGGTTACAGTGTGTGATGTAACGTTCTATCCTGTAACTAGAAGGAAATCAATCTAAATCAGGGGTGCAGAACCGGTAAAGTACAGCGGGCCACATTGATTGCATAATATTTTCAGCGGGCCACATTTACTTTTAATTGTTAAATTTCGCTTTAAAAAGGCACAATATTTCGTCGCAAATTTAACAACATTCATGCTGAGCTGTTTTTTTTTCGTAAAATCAGAGACTTTTGCGCGTTTTTTATGCTATAAATATATAGCATGTAGTTAAATGTGACGCAGTTTTTAAGAAATCTTAATGTTTTAAAATTAAAGTTCTGACGCGGGCCACATTCAAAACTTAAGCGGGCCGCAGGTTCCCCAACCCTGATCTAAATCTTCATTAACTCAAGATTACGCGGAAGGGTGATACATGTAGCGGGGGTCCATCTACGTGACATAGAGCCTGCAGGGCAACGCAGCTCTGAAGAAATGTCGTCGTTTTAGCGAGTCATTAATTTATGATTATTTCGTTGCATAATTCATAGACAGCAGCGTAAATTAAAGATGGTTTCACCATAGACTTATGGTTTCACACAAAATGCCGTACGAATTTTCGTAAAATGACGTTAGGATACGAAATAGAGCAGGGATGGCAAACCTTTTTAATTGGTGGATCAAATTTAAGGTCGTAGACCGAAACAAGAAAAAACGTGGGTTTTGGATGTAATCATATTAACGAGGGGCTTGAACCCAAGTTCTTCCGAAATCTGTGCAAAGAACAAAAAAAAGGATCTTCACCTCAAAAATACCCAGCTTCCCGTCTTCAACGCCGCAGTATGGAAAGATAAGCTTTTCTTCACTACGTTAATGGTCGTTACCGTTTTCTTCGTAATATTTTTGAAACTACAAGTGGGTCACTAGGTGATCCGCGGGTCAGTGGTTTGCCATCCCTGAAATAGAGGCTGTGAAGGAGGTTGACGCAAACTTTGCATGGCTTGGGGAAAACTAATCGTAGAATCACTTACAAAACAACAAATAGAAAGCGTATTTGCGGAAATTGGGGCTCTGCGGTATGACATCTTCTAAAGCTTTGTACGTGCAAAATAGGTTCAGAAAATTTGTTTTTTGAATGTGTTTAATACTGGTATGTAGGTTACATATTTCAGCAGGTCTAGGACTGACGGGGACAAAACAGGCCCCTGACTACCAAATAGCCCCAGGCCTCAGAAACCCTTAATCCGGTCCTGGTAACAGGAAAGATAATTTGAGGTAAAATGAGGAGTAAAAACGGTTCTAGGTCCGGAGGCATGCTTCCCTGGAAAATTTTTAAAAATTTAGACACAGTACTGCAATTACAATTTAGTGCTTTTTGACAAACTTTAATGCAACTTTTTGTTAAATTTTTTCGCAAGTCTCGCTATGAATTATTGTCGAACTGCAATGGGGTTTAGTTAAAAACTTTGAAAAGGAGGGATGCTAAAAATATGTAGGGGGGCTCCAGTCCCCATTTCAACGCCCTTGATAATATGGATCACTTATCGTAACCTAATTTGGACCAGTACGTAGTATTCAAGACACTATGATATAATTTGTTTTTTCAGTCGACAATCAATTTTTTTAAGAATTGCGATAATATGTAGTAAAAAGGAACTTCTATAATTGCGCAAGCATGGTTTCTACTGGTCTAGAGTAGAGAGCTACTGTTAGCCGCTACTAAAGATCTTGACACTGAAAATATTTTGAACGTTTTTGCTAATAAAAACGCTAGAAAAGTCTTTTTCTAAAGTCTTTTTCTAAAGGAGTTTAATGTATTGCCTGATTTGCTTTTATTAATATTAAAAGTAAAACGATAAAAGCATCCACTTCACCCTAAATTTTTTATAGCAAATATTAAATGTCTATTGTTGATTTGTATCTATTTTTTTATGAAATACATGCACCATACACTTTACTACGAAGAGTAGGGGTCCAGTCATCAAATTTCTAATTGGGCCCCGCAGTTCCTAGCACCGGCCCTGTATACTAATGAAGGGTCAAACAGATGCAAGACTTGCAACTTTCGCTCTGATGAGATATACGAGTTAGTTTAATCTAGCCATTGAGAATATAAACTTAAGGCAAGCTTAATCGAATGCCTGAGATTTCCGAAAATACAATCAAATAGCAAAAGACAGAGAAAGTGCAATATAACATAAGTACCAAGATAAGCAATTTAAAATTAACTGCCCCAGCAGTAAAAAAGTATATGCACCAAACCTTTTTTCCATGGTCGGAACCAGTGTTTTTTTAAGGCGTTTTGAAGAACCAAACTGTTCTCTCAAAATTGCCCAGCGGTCTCTCAAAATCTGCTTCTACAACAGCGTAGAAAACTGTGTTCCACGTGATAATTATAATTGGCGGTCTTTCAAAATTGCTAAATGGTTTCTCAACCCAAACCTTAAAAAAAAACTGGTCGAAACCACAAACAGATTAATTGTTTTAACTCGTATAGCAAGCAGTCAATGTTCCCCTAATTTTTCGTAGTCTGTGTGGGCAGAAATTTTTGGCGTGTGCGCACTTTTTTGGGAAATGAGAAGCTATTGAAAACAAGTAGCCTGAATTGTCTTGGCTATTATGTCCCTGCTGGTACAATATCTTCTTCGTACACGGTACCGTCTTAACTTACTGTACGAAGAAATGCATTCTTGTGGCAAGTCCAAGAACAAATTTCCTAAACCTACCAACCGAGAACAGTACATCATAATATATATGTGCGCAGTAAGTTTATGTATGTGCACAGTCTCTGAAAGTTGTGCGCGCGCGCAGTCGCGCGCAGTTTAGAGTCGTTCCGAGTATTTCCCCAGTGATAACACAATAAAACTTCAATATAATTATTAGATGCCGCAGAATGAACCTACCTTAACAATTCGCGAGTCTTTTAATGTGTCGTATTGTCACCCTTTTACATGGTGAGATTAAAAGTGTTATTATTACTACGCAATGATTATTTAACAATTAATTCTAACCAAAACTTTGCGTTATAGCGCGTGAAAATAAGTTTCGATTGTGCGCGTGTTTGATTTGATGGTAGTGAAATTCGAAGAAATAATGCATTGCAATCGTTGATAGCATGAGATGGAAGAGCATCGGTGATCGCCTGTTTTAAGCGAGATCGTGAGAGCTCTGAATTTTTTCCGCCGGGTAAAGAGGAAGGCCAAAGTATAACGAGAGAACTATAAAATGGAGAGAGTTGGAGCTTAAAAGGAGGGACCTGGCCGTGGATTGAGTACATTTTTGAAACCAAAAAGTGCAATGTTTTCACTAAACGTCGGATTGAACCCACGTCATCACACCCGCAGGCTGAAAAGCAACTGACTCTGATATTACTCACTTTTACTCAATATCTCGTTTTATTTCTCAAAATCAAATCTTCATCAACATGTTGTCGGTATTACGCCGAAGCGTGCTATAACGAGTGGCAGGATCTACTGTATCTGCGCGACTTAGCGCCCGTTAAACAACCCATGTTCGAACTCCAAAAAATTATCCCAGCATTAGCAAGACGTTAACGACACTATGCCCGATTTTTCCAATGGGAACTTAAACTCCCGACCTCCCGCACCGATAGCGATATCTTTAACCATTGAGCCAACCGGGCGGTATCCTTTTTTTTTGTTTTACTGGAAACAAAACGTATGGTAACATTTTTTGGACCTTGGTAAACATTGATGTTGTCTAGGTGGACCGATCTTGGTTATAGTTGAGTACAGACCTGTCGAGAGGGGGAGCCTGGTTCCGGGTCCCGTACTTTTAAGGGGACCCATTTTGCGACTGCAAGTATGATGTTAGACTATTACCTTATCTTTTCAATTTGACCGTGAACTAATTAGCGTAAAACTGCGTTAGCGATTAGTCATGAGCTATAAACAGGACATCGAACCGCTTAAAATATCGCTCCGGTTTAGATTCAGATTCCGCAAAATCTATTTTTAGCGGTTTTCCTCCGGATTTTTAGCAGATTCCGCAAAATTTATTTTTAGCGATTCAGGTTTTCGTCGTTTGATTTTGTAGGTTTAGTTCCGGTTAACACTAAAATATTTTGAATTATCGGGTTTAGGTTCAGTTCAAGTTCGCAGAAGCAAAAATTTAAATGTTCAAATTTGGTTTGGGTTCAAAATTTTGAAACCATCATTTCGACGTATGTTTTGGTACACAGCTAGATGAAAAAGTTGCAAGGAACAACTAATGTTTCGAGTAAAAGAAAATTAAAACAATACCAGTGCTCGTCAGCTACATAGCGCTTTCAAATAACATCAGTTATTTATGCTTATAGGTGTTAGCCTATTTGAAGTACAATTTCATTAGGGCTATATCGGTTACTTACTTTGATCAAAAAGTCTTTTCAATTCTGCAATTGTATCTATCACAGCCAGCTCGCTTCTATTGCTTTGGCAAGCTAATACAGCTTCATCGCAGGAGGGTATAATAGGCATCACACCTAATTACAATATTGACATGAGTTTTTAAGTTCTTAAAGTGGTAAAGCAGTGAAACTTAAGTAAATCAATTCAGTAATCCAAATTTGCAGAAAAACAATGAAAACATAAAAGAGTTTTGAGGTAGTTCAAACAGCACAATATCATACTAGTACAATACTACATTAACAAAAATTTAATTTACATTTTCACATCCAACATGTTTTAGAATAATTTAATCAGCATTTTTTTGACTCTTAAGACTTGTTTTGGAAGCCTCCGTAGCAAGCACGGTTCAATGATAAGAGCGATCGAAACCTTTCATGTGTTAAGCAAGTATATAGCAGTAACCTTTTAGAGTCAGATACTAATGCATGCTAGCAAAAAATATTATGAGCGCAAAAACACCTCCGTATTTGTTTGAATCAAAGGTGGATGATAATAGTAGACTCATCAAAACTCCGAATAACAAACTTATAGGTCGAAAAACAACAAAAAATTGGAAGAAAAAGAATAAGTTAATTAGATGACAAAAAAAAGTTGAAATGAGGCCTGCGTATAGTTATTTAGGGCAATATCTCACAAAACATCATAAGAAGTCTGAAGCGAAGTGGTTAAAATACAGGGCAATAAAATCAGTAGAGAAATTGAGATGCAATTACTGTAAATCAAAACTATCAGGGACCCAAATGTGTGCTATTAACGATTTAGGGGGGTTCGAACTAAACCACATCAGTTTTTATTCACTCATGAAAAGCTGTTCTTTCTCCATAATTGATTTGAAAATATTAGGAAACCTACTACCTGTTTTATTATAGGCCTATGTTTGTCAACTCAACAAATTTTGCAATATTATCAACACAAACCAAGTCAAGCCGCATTTTCAACAAAAAATGAGTGTCCCAAAATAACTGCTCCGATTTCAGGTCATCATCTTGTCCAATGTTATGGATATTACCGTTTTTCCGGAAAAAATCTGCCTGGGCTATTTTCGATGCTTTTCAAGCCACGGATAATGCTAACCCAACACGGTCAAAAACGTTACAGCTGCTCGATCATTTTCTAGCTCTAATACTCGAACCAGAACGGAGTAGAATGAGGGTGAAGTCAAATTTCTATTTTTATTACTTACGAGTTAGATATTGTTAACTCTTTCAGTTTTTGCTGATTAGGTGGCCTTTTAACCGAACTATTATAGCCCTTGTATCAGAATGTTAGTGCTTCGCTAAGTCTTAAGTCTCGTTTTGCGAACGTTCACACATTTTTATCAAAAACTTTGCCTCAAATTTCTTCAATCACTGGATTTAGTTTGACCAAACCCAAACTTTCTGTTTTGCCATACCGGCAGCAACACTTTCCTTGACTGAGGAGCATATTTTTAATCAGCTTGAGAACAACTTACAGCATCTTTGCTAATTTAATTATAATACTGCATGACCAACTTGGTCTAGCAGAGTAACACAATTTACAAAGTTACAAAAGTAAAAGCACCATTATTGATCGGCACTTGAAACTGGAACGTGTAATCGCAAATGGTTCAGAGTAAGATGTTAACGATGTTTAAGAAAGCAGACTCAATAGGTTAAAGTTCAACCCCTTTTCAAGATGTGCAGTTGTTTCCTTAAATAGGATGCTCCGAGATCTCTTATGTTTTGCGATATTACCCAATGATCTTTGATATGCAGTGTAAAAGGCTGAAGAAGAAACGAAAATCAACAAAAAAGAAATAAACGTCAAATCGCGTCTTGTTATTTCTCGTATGTTGGTATTGTCGCTTCGTCAACACAAAAGGATAAAAAAATCAATCAAGTCTAACGTCAATTGCTGCATCAGTAGGGTAGCCCATCGCTAAATGGAAAAAAAATAAAATCTATGGAATCATTTCTCCACATAGCTTATTTTATACCTTTAGGTAACTATAGTATTCCTGCAAATTTCAGCTTAATTTAGTAAAGTATAGACGTCACTCCAAACTGCATATTTATATCGGTTTGTGGAAAATACGCTTACGCTTGCCGGTAAGACCTATGAGATTGTGTTTGCGACTGCCAACTTACTGTAGTTTTCGCCTTTTGTATTGCAGCGGCAGAATAATCTGGCTCATGCTGGTTATCTCATGTGGGCTTTAGGTCCTACATGACTATTGGTACAAGAAAGACCAAAAATCATGTATAGTAAACGTATGCAACAAAGCCAAGGAACTACACTTGTCTTTGTTGAATATGCCAGCTGATTTAATAAATAAAACTAAGGTATTTGGAAAACAATACAAATGTTTTGTTATGGTATGAAGAGACGCGGTGCAGTATGAAAATGCTGCAGAACAAAACATGGTTAAATGCTACACTGACAGATCTAAGTTAAATCGAAGAGCTGGTGCCAGTTTCTACGTAGAATGCCCAAACGGCTCTCATACAGAAAAATTTTTGCTATTTGGGAAGATAAAATATAGTCTTCCGAGCAGAAGCTTTCGCTATTGCTAAAATAGCGAATTTCAAACGCGACCGTTCGCGATCCCTGTGATCGCATTTCGGTCGCATGAACCATCGGACGAACATCGTACAGCGTTTCACGTACAGCAAGAGTAGTGCACGACTTTTTAAGATTGCAAGATGGTTTACAAGTTTGGATGCGAATGTTTTGCGACCATGAGATTGTTGCGCGACACGTCGCATGTGATCTTTCAACCTTGTGGTTTCGTTGCACGATTACAAAAATTCGCCACACAGCTAGTATACATACCCCGTAGATTTGCAAAAGCCAATATCTTCGAACAAAACGTGACCATCAATAAAGTGCGATGACTGCTGCTGTTATACGCCATTATTTCCATATCAGATGTTACATTTGTTGAATCTCAAAGTACAACAACAAGAACTACAAAAAATAACTATTGGTCGTGCTGGCGTTACTTATTCGTCGACGACAAAAGTGTAGAAGACAACGAAGACGTTGGTGAGTCAAGCCTTGCATACGGAGACGTGTGCTATTTGGCCAGTATCATACTCTGATGATGTAGATAAACAGAGAATGCCAAGGAGAGTTTGTCAACTACATGACAATGCAGCCAGCCATGTTCTACGAGCTACCGCAGTGCATTACTCCAAGAATACAGAAAAGTACACGCTACAGGAAGCCACTGAAACCTGGGCTGAAGCTAGCCATCACGCCGAAGCATCTAGCGTCAAGCAACATCTACAAAAGTCTGCAGTATTCCTTCCCTGTTGCACATAACACGATATCACTGTTTATTTCGGAAATATGCCAGGTCTTAATTGACGAATACCAACATGAAGTATTTGCCTTTCCAACTAATTCAGATGAGAGGAAAGAAGTGGCTCAGAAGTATGGTGAAAGATGGAGTTTTCATCACACCAGCGGAGCCCTGGATGGAAAACATATTGCCATTAGAAGCCCACGCCCTTCTGGTACCCTGTACTACGACTATAAGAGTTTTTTCAGCATCATCCTCCTGGCCTTGCTTGATGCTGATTACAAGTTTATCTGGGCTGATGTTGGTGTTCAAGGTTCATCATCGGATGCTCAAATCTTCAACCATTGACCGCTGAGAAATAGACTGGAAAATGGAACTCTTGGCCTACCTGATTCAGAGCCCCTGCCGCATGATGACAGACCAATTCCATACTTCTTAGTTGGTGACGATGCATTCCCTCTCAGGACGTGGATGATGAATCCATTCTCTCACCGTGCGATGACCAACGAGGAAAGGATGTTTAATTACTGCTTATCCCGCGCTCGCCGCGTTGTGGAAAACAGCTTTGGTATCCTTGCTCACCGCTGTAGATGTATGTTGGGTACCATGCAACAGGAACCACACAGGGCAAAGATAATTGTTATGGCAGCAATTTGCCTGCACAACCTGATGCGACTGCGGTATTCTGGACTGCAGAATAGTGACCTTGACAGAGAAGATGATGCAGGAAACAACATTCCGGGAGCGTGGAGAAATGATCGAGTTCTGCAAGACATGGACCGAGTTGGCAGAAGAAACGTGGCAAACAGGGAAGGCAAAAGGCTCCGAAAATACTTGAAACACTATTACAACAGCAATGTTGGAAGACTCTCATTGCAGGAGCATATGATATGAGAATTAAAACAAAGTGTGTACGATGATATAAATTTATTCGTTACTGTAGTTACTAAGTTACTGCTGTAAATATGTGCTGGAATAAACCATGAGCTTAATATACGTTTAACCACAATTGTATTGCATTTTATTTTCGTACCGTTTCAACGAAAATACTGAACATTAAAAACAGCAATAATTTCGGCAAACGAAAAACCAATAAAACGATAAGCATGCCTCATACAGATTAACGTAAGGGGCTACATAGTACATATACGCTGCCATACTTGTTCAATTAACGAAATAAAAAGAAAAAAGGTAAAAATGAAGTAGCAAAAAGAACATGAAGAAACAACATGCAATGTACTGGTATTATTTGTCTACGCGACGAAATCAGTCAAGATTAAGGAGCCCATACTGCCTTGAGAAGTGTTGGCGGATTGACTTTATTTATTTATTTAATTGCGTATCTATCCTCCTATCACGAGAAAGCGATCAATGCGCTATACGAGCTTGCTTAGGAGTTGCAAGCCATCTGTCTACACACCAAGAAGGTGAAATCCCGCTAAGTGTCTTTCCCAACGGCACAACAAGTAAACTTCCTGGCTTGTTCTTCACACTGTCCCTTTAATGTTGAGCATCAAGCAGGGAAGCTGTGAATACCAATTTTCAAGTCATTGGTTTGACCCGAGTCGGAATCAAACCCGAGTCTACAGCTCAAGAGATGAAGCTCTATACCACGCGGCCATCTGACTTGTGCTGGCATGTCAATTTTGCCCAGAACCTGTCCAGAGCGCAGAAGGATACATTTGGGTGTACGTCTGGGTGTATGTGTGGGAGAGGTCCTGCGGCCATTGGGGAGGGGGTGAGGCATTCTGGGTGGCATTGGCATCAGGGGTGTTATTTGACGGACATGTTGCTGCATGTGCTTGGTAGCAAACTGCTGAGTTGCTTGCTCATTTTCTGCGTTCTCCTGGTACTTTTGTAAAAGTGCAAATGCCTCTTTTGTAACTTCTCTCCAGATGTGGTGAGGTAAAGGGCGGAGTGCCTGGAGCATCCAATCTACCCAAGCTTGCTTTTCAGAACTTCCTTGGTCCATCGCTGAATCCATCTTGGTTGCGAGGTCAACCGTTTGGTTTTCGGTCTTCTGGAGAAATTCCAGTAGTGCAGTATCCACATCTTTTTTTCTGCTTTTTTCTGGCAGGTGCCTGGGTGATTGAGGCGAAAGGCTCGCTGTCATCTTCTCCATCAAGCAATCGACCAAGCTAGGACCCCTGTGGACGGTGCACCATGTGCTGCTTGAGAAAACCCAAATTTTTGTGCACCCACTTCTGGCCGTCAGTTGACATCTTTTCTGTCCACTTTTGTTTTTGTAAACTTTCCCAAGTATTGTCCTCTGAAATCTGTACCACAGCTTTACGTCTGCCACTGCAAAGAAACAAACGCCACTATTAGCTAGCATTAAGCATTAAAACATCAACGAAGAAAAATATTAAACATTGAAAGAAACAAACCATGAAATCAATTAAAATGTAAAACACTGTGCAAATACGATTTAATAACAACAACTTTGCAATTAGTTTTAAAACGTTTCGGTGAGCATATAGAACTGCATCGTCCCTCAATTAAATGAATTGGTCATAGCCTAGATAGTTCTTAAACTAAAAGAAGGCCAGATAACAGCAATGCAAGCTATGATCGTTGATCATTTTGATTTACCTGATAATGCTCTTAGATTCATAGCGAAACGTTTTAAAAATGATCACTAATATGTTGGCTACTGGTTTTATACTTTTGAGATTTAGTAAAAATTTTTAGTTAGCCTATTACACTCGCCAACTAGGTCTGCTCTTGCAGCAGACGCTCCTTCTTCGCATTTTTATAGTCGCTTCGACTTTTGTCATAAAAAATAGGGTTCCCTTCGTAGAAGTCTGTCAGCTCCTGTTCCACGGCTAGCTGTAACTGCGGGACTTTTGTTTTAAGATAGTTCTCTTCACCCTTATTTTCACTACACCGACCAGCATACGGTGGTTCAGCTGGCTCCTCAGAGTATTCTTCGACGGCATCGTTCTGCTCGTCAGTAGGGCTGAGAGGCTGAGGAATATTTGGGACCTCCTCCTCCTCTGCGATCCTTTTCTTTCTGCCTTCGGACTTTTTGGGTGGCATGTTGCATCAATTTTTTCTTCAAGTGATAGCATCAAAACTGTCAGGAATGTAATCCCCGACTCTAGCATGCACACTCTTGCGATGAAACGCATGATCGTACAACCAATCGCATGGTCGCACGATATGTCTTGCGATGTGGTCTCTTAATCTTACAACACTCGCATTCAATCGTGCAATACTCGCATATAGACTCAAGACACATCGCTTGATCCTTGGCGTCTGCGTTGCGCAACGGTTGCTATGTGGCGCAATACAATCGTGCGTGCATTGTACGTGCACTTTTTCTTTTGCGACAATTCCTGCGTCCTTGTTACGATTAAGAATAAATTTACTAGTCGTACGAATATTTAGTCGCATCCAGTCGTGCACCAATTGTGAAAGGCGCTTTACTTGGACGCCTGGCCATACCATACAGGCATCTATAGTAATGAAAAGGCGGATATCTTGGCTAAATCAGGGTCAGCACATAAATGTTTGGGGTTTGAACCCTTCATTCCAATCCCTTATGTTAATTTTTGCGCAACAATACAGTAAGTGATTGGAGTACTAAAATGTGGAAGGCATCTTGGATAGGACGAAGAGACTGTTTGAGAACAAAAGAAAATGTAGAGAGGGCATCGCTACGCTTCACTCAACGACTTTTGTGTCTCAAAAGTTTTGCAAGTCCCTTACGGTCATAGAAACTTACAAAAACACCATTGGACGTGCAGTGTCGACGACATGCCCTAATTGCAACCTGGAAGAAGAAACTCCCAATCACAATGTCGGAGAATGTGTTTTTTCCAAAAACTTCAAAAGAAAATTTTTTGAAAAAGAAAAAACAGAATAAGTTCTGTGATCAATTAACTCAAATGACTGCAACGTATTTAGAGCAGACCGGAGGGCTAGCTGAATAATGCCAGCAATCCATACAAACAGAGAGCGTTGAAACTTGTAATGGCCAATGTGCCAGAGGAGATTGAACCTTTGTTGGTTTAAATGGCAGCACTGCTCCTTAATAATATTACTTCGGTTAGTCCATAACCACCAAAAAGAACGTTTCAACGTCTTCAAAGTCTTCGTCGACGATTGCGTAATTAATTGCTTTGTTATCATATGTATTAATTGTGTGATGCGTCTCCATAGACTTTACCTCAGGAGGATTTTTAATTTGTCGCTATGTATCTTGAGTCAACATCAAAATACAATTTAAACCAAACTAATGCTATCAACTAGTTAATGTATGATGTCATGCTTCTGCCATAAAACAAGCAGCAGGATTGTGATTTTTTTATGCAACGCTTCAACTCATACAGCTTAGTGCAGCAAAAATGTTAATATTTGAGCGCCCTCTAAATGTCGCTCTTTCGCAGTGAAATTTGGTCGGGAAGTTCAAATCATACATTGGAAAAAAAAGAGCCTTGTGGAGAAGGTGAATTCTAAGAAAAAAAAAAAAAAAAAATTGGACCACCCTACTGCATAAGTGCTAGGTGCTCATCTTTTGACAGACACTGCGTGAATTCTGGGCAGTTGGTAGCGACTTCCCACCCAACATTAATTTACGATTTATTTAACCTAAGCATTAATTGCCCAGTGCATTATGCGACATAGTAAAAACACATAGAAAACAAACCAAATCCCGCGGTGAACTTTCCACTCTGCACAGGTTCTGAGGCGAATGAATTAGTCGCTGAACAATTGAACTCCAACAAAGGCGAAGTAAGGCAGCTAGCTCCAAACACCGTGAGTGTTCTTGATACTCGAAAAGAACTTCGCTTTAGCGTATCTCCAACCTAAAAAATTATCGCTTATAACAGAAGCAAAAGTTTTCAAAATTCGTTCAGGCTTAAAACAAATTAGCCTAGTAATGGAACAAATATATTTCGCAGCAGTGCGATACATGTGTTAATTTTACAGTTATATTTAAAAAACTACAACGGCAGTTTACTGTGCGCTAACGTTGGAATGATATGACACTATTTTGCTGCGTTGTTTGTCACAAGCAAAACCCTCGCATAAATGCAAAACATGGTGCTGGTACAACTCGAGCTCCGAGCACACTCTTCAGCTATGGCCCATTAGAATGATTCTATCAATCAAAATAGACCCAGTGCTGTTATAGCAAACTAGTGGCTTTCAACCTTTCTGGTGGAGCGCAACTTCAATGAAACATTCCAGAGACTCGATAAACTGCTGTGCATTGATTTCACCCACTAACTTCCTTAACCCAGCTCTAAATTGCAAACATGCGAAAATCTAATTGAAAACCACTGGAGTACATGCAGGAATTTTGGCATACGTAAACTTTTCAACCATTCACACTGACACTTCCTCTTTGTGCCGCACGTTGGAGAAAAAGCTGCAAATACTACCAAGTCTTTAGTAAATGCAACTCTAGCGACATTTTCCGCGGCAAAATAAACGGTCCTTTGAGGTGGGCACAATTTTGTTAATCGTTGATTCGTAATAACGAAGCTAACTTTTTTATTAACTAGTTAATTCGTTAAATTTCTTTTTAAAATTAACGGACTAAATCATAGGCGCGGGAAGTAGGGTGCCAGGGGGGGCTCAAGCCCCCCCTGAACTTTTTTTAGCCCCCCCTGAACTATTTGAGCCCCCCCTGACAATGGAAAAAATTATGCACTGAGTGCGACGGGATTAATGCTCGCAACGTACATACGAGTTGAAGCAAATATTTTCTAAAGTGCTTTTAACCAACGAAGAATCACTCTTTTTTAAAAAATCAATCAGTTATTATTCACTTGGTCAACGTAAAATTTGGTAAAATTTTCAATGTTTGAAGTTCATTTTTAACAATGTTTTATATCAGCATTTGCAAACCTTTACAGCAGTCATGGACGATGGACCAGTAAAGTATAATGGTTGCCAATTCTTGTAGCTGCCAAACACTTTAGGCCAAACTACTCTTAATGCTCATGAAAGTCGCTACTGATCATGGGAATTACGCAAATCGTAAACGAAAATGCGGTGAAGTGCAAAAAAAACGGTCCTCAATCCTTCGGATGTTTCGAATTCCACCAAAATTTTTGTGAAGAGCTAAAAAAAGGTCTTCACGACCCGGACGCGTTACATGAACTGGAAATGTTGGTGGCCATCCTGATTTGTGTATATGCCAAATTGACCCGCGATCGACAGCCAAGCATCTAAAGATCGACTGGTACATCGCGATCGACTGGTTGGGCACCCCTAATCAAGCTTATATGAGCTGGTGCAAGTTCTCTTCTGGTTGAGTTTTTTAATGGTTTTGAATTTTTTCTACCAACCCAATGAAGCGGCTAAATCACTACTAAACTGGCACCGATAATCAGTAGGCTACTCGATTTGAGGGAGATGCCATCCCCCCCGAAAACAACACCATCCCCCCATAAAACATTTTAGCGTAAACCATTCCCTTACGACTATAATGACCATCTCTTGTTACGTCTGCGTGAAAAGTTGTTGCCTACCATCCCCCATAAGTATTTTCACAACTCGAGCATTGCCGATGATTGTTACTAAAATTGAGCTAGTACGCCTACCTAAAGACCTATATCTACACATTTCATTATGTTAAAAAATGGTTCAGTGCTTTATCTTGATTGTGTGTTTTTTGTTATTTTTAAACCTTAGTGGGGCATTGTTTGTTGCATGTAACTCTGATCTGCAAAGCAAAGTTAGATCGGACAAATTTTGTTTGCCTACTTTTCGGTTTTGTCATTGAGGTATTTGCATTTTACAAATACATGAGTAGTAATTCGTGCATAGCTAGAAAAGCCTAATGGTAGTAAGCAATCTTGTTTTCCATGATAAAAAATTATCCTGAAAAAATTCCGGTCACTTGAGCAGGCATGCAATTGATGTCTCTCAAAATAGGTCTGCTGAGTGTCCTGCTCTTAAAAACGTGCGTTCGAGAAAAGGAGGGTCAGTTCGCCCCCCCGACGTTGACACGATCTTACTATTTTGAGCCCCCCCTGTCCAAAAAACGTTCCCGCGCCACTGGACTAAATTAACTTCCGTTAGTGCTTGATAGCTTTCGTTAAATTTTTGTAAACGCTTATTTCTCTCATTGTTGGCTAAGTTTGACATGGATAAGCTAGCAAAGTACGACCAATGAGGTCAAAAAGCGAGATAAAAACAACAAAACACATTGCTTGTGAGCAGAAAAATTGCTTTAATGCTTACCCAAACATTAACATTAAAAATTTTAAGTTTTAAAAAAAACGCCGCTTAAAGTCAAAATTAAAAATTTAACGAATTTAATTAACTTCCGTCAATTGGAGCTGAATTTAACGAATTAACGTTAACGGAGGTACATAATTGTGTTAACGAACTAGCGGTTAACGAAGCTAGCGTTTTGCATTACCTTGCCCATCTATGTCCTTTACCATACAGCCAGCAAGCATCTGCGAAAAGCTCGCGTTGCATACTTGCTACTTCTTAAACATTTTGTACATTTAATTCGGGTCGAGACCCCAGCTTCCCACATAAAATTTACAACAAAATTTCAGCCACTCAGACAATGGAGCGGACAGAGAGTTCGCTTTTGGCAGACCTGCGGCTTTCCGATTTAAGTCTGATCGAAGATTTTAAAATTGACATCTATGGCTTACCTTAAGTGATGTGCCGTAACGGAGACAGGCGAGGCACTACTTAGCTTACCTAAAAATATGGTGAAACAACAATGATTTCGTCACGGAATAAGCCTTATTTGCAAAAACTCAGTAAAACCCATAGCTTTGCATGTTTAGTTAATAGTTGTACCCCCACTCTTGAAATATTTTTCAAAGCTAGCTTTTTTGTTGGCATTCGTGTTGCTACACTAAATCTTTGCTTCAGTGTTTTTTATGTGGTTATTTGCACTGGATATTCATGTGTAGTGAGTGGCTTTGCCCATCACCATACTTTGCTGCAGACCCCGTGCTATTAATCATGCGGTTATTTATAGTTGGTAATGCATGACGTTTATGCTGTCTGGGAGAATCACACTGAGACGAGAGATGAAGAGTCGAGCACGTTTTTGAGAGTCGCTTTTCTCTGCTACAGCTTTTACTGCACCGTATCTGGTCTACGCAAAGAATGAACTGTAAAATAAAAGTTACAGTACGTCAAATGAATTGGAATCAAATTAAATCAAATAGCTTTATTTTATGCAAACGCCACAAAACAGTGTATATGATATACCAGCGAAAAAATAATAATAAATATAAAAAGACAACTACAAAAACAAAATTTTGGCCGTAAATAACACATTACACAAAGGAAAATAAATTCGGAAAACTGAATTAATTTATGAGCATGCATCTATTAGTTGGTGAATAATTAAGCCAAGGAAAGTCGCGAAGGGACCGGTTAGGTCTTCTAGTCAAGCGACCACCTATTAGTCTCAATGTGAATGAAGTACGATTTAAGTCAGTAAAAGAAAAATTTTATTGTAAAAAAAAAATACAATAATAGTAATAAAATAAGTATAGAAAGCGCATATTTTCAAGTCATAAATCAAGGTAATACCAAGGGACACACAGCAGGAGCTACATTACCATTTGAAAGTACTGAAGATAGTTTTTATGGATCTAACTATGAAATAACATTCCTATAAACTTGAGTTTAGCAATCGACCTTAGCATTGTACAAGAAATTGTGTAAGACTAAGTTTTCTAAGAGTGACTGGAATATCGTTCCAAAGTTTAGGACCCCTAAATTTAATAGTGCGTTACAGTAATGAGGTGGGAAATTGTGGGACAAAGTATTGGTTACTTTTTGCGGCATTTCTAGTATTGCAAGTGTAGCGTAACTGCGCTCAGACGTTAAACACTGACACGCGATTTTTTAGTAAACGCGTCCTTGACCCTCTTACTTTCTCGAATCAAGTATAATCGCAGCCCATGCTCTCATAAATCTTCAGTTTAATCGATTTCAGTCAACAAATGGGCATATAACGACAAGAACTGAAACCAACAGTTCAATAGAACGAACGGCTTTTCAGGAGGAACAAAATTGTACGGTTTAAAACTGTTTAAGATCAACCTTGTTGACAATGAATTGTGAAAATACTACTCTACACACGGAAATTTAAGCACTGATCGTCTTGTGTGGATCCTGGCGCACACTTGACTTTAATAATCAACAAAATTCAATCTAAAAACTGCTAGTATTTGACATTGATAATAATGAGCTGAATAATGTAGGATCATTTAAAACATCATGTACTTAAAATCTTCATTAGTTTAGTGAGGTGCTCAACTCGATTATATAACTGGCAGCTTTCCTAAGAAAATTCATACAAAAGGCAAAGTGTAGTTGCGAACAAGGCTGCTGAACAACTGTAACAACAGTGAATGACAAAGTTACATGAGTTGAAATAAAAAATTACGTGAATGCAAGAAAAACCGTGAGATCTCTAGAGCTTCTTAATTAGTTTGATAGACGAAGTGCGTTCGATACTACAGATGAAAAAATGCTGCACATGCTATGAAAAACAGTTTACAGTGAAAAACAGCTGTGACTGACACAATATTTTACATTCCCCCCAAAATATACAAAACTGTGCTATATTTTTCCAAAGAATATTGTGTATAGGCCTGCGCTGATTGTCTCAACAATTTAACAATTCGCATAAAAACAACACGTCTCAGACTTCAAGTAAAACCTACACGTTTGACAACCATGCCGGAGCAGAATCTACGTAATTGTTAGGTGCAACGACACATTTTTGAGATAGGTCGCTTATATTCACCGCGAGCCGTTTTAACGACTGCGGTACGCACCAATCCATTAGCATCAAAAAAGGAATTTGTCGTAAAACGTGACCCAGCGGCCATTGAAATTTCGGCGTGGAATCGTCGACAAAGATAACGACGTCATTTACTGAAACGTTTTGTTCAATATCGTGTCATTTTTGACGCTCAATCATAATAGGCAAATACTCATCAGCCCATCGTTTCCAAAACAGATCGGCGTAGACCTGTACCTGGCGCCAGCGGTTGTGAAAAATGGCAACTGAAGTTTTGGTTTCGGTTGGGGACAAACCAGAACCAGGGCAGATTAACAGCAAATCATTAGGTGTCAAAGGGCGCTCAAGGTCCTCCACAAAGCACACGGGTAAATTTATAATGCTTTCAACTTTAGAAAAAAGTGTAATAAGCCCTTCATCGGTCATCTTAGCTTGAGATGAGAAGTAATATGGGTGAAGGCAGTCACACCGCTATCGCCTGGACGCCAGGCCATTCAGGCTAGAGATGGCACGGGCCGCTAAGAAACCCACCAACGAGCCGTTAACCGGTCTTTTTACTGATCCACTAACGGCCCGGTTCTATCTTTGTTTATTAGTGGGCAGCTAAAGAGCCGCTAACACTTCTTAAAATCTCTTTAAGTTTGATTAATGTGATGAAAGGTTCGTAAAAAGCACGGGCTTTGAGTGGGCTGGGCTTTATTTTTAGTATGAGTTGCTGGGCCGGTTACGGTTACTGGGCTAGAGGTTCCGGGCCGCGGGCGGTCTGGGCCTCAAAAAAGTCAGCCCGAGCCATCTCTAATTCAAACATCTATGGTAATGAAAAGGCGGATATTCTGGCTAAATAAGGATCAGTATTTAACCGTCTGGATCCTGACCCCTTTAATCCAATCCCTTATGTTAGTGTTTGCGCTACTGTAAGTAACTGAAGTGTTAGAAGACAAAAAACGCTTAAAAAAGAAAAGGACTGTTTGAGAACAAAAGAAAATTTAAAGTGGCATCGCCACGCTTCATTCACCGACTTTTGTGTCTCAAAAGACCTAGACTAAATGAAATTTCGCAATTCTTTACAAGTCAATGCAACGCACAGAAACACAGGAACAGCATTGGACTGGAAGTGTAGACGTTCTGTTCTAAATGTAACGTGGAAGAGGAAACTCGTTGGAAAAACCAAACATTATGTTGGAAAATGAGTTTTTTACCAAACACTTTGAAAGTAGATTTTTGGAAAGCGAGAAAACATTATAATTCTGTGGTCAATAAACTCAACCTAAATAAACTGGCAATGTCTTTACAGCAGGCCGGAAAACTCGCTGATTACGGCCAGTAGTCCATACTAACAGAAAGCGGTGAAACTTGCAATTGACCTAAATAATGGCCTACAATGCGCCTGACGAGATTGAATCTTTGTTAGTTTAACTGACACCACCGACTCTTCATGATAATAATACATATATGAAAAATAAAATGATCAGTAAGCGAAAAGAAAATAATCTAGGCCTAAATGCTGTTGCATAAAATTTTAGATCAAAATCTGATTCTATTCTACCAGGGTGGGGGGAGGATAAATGCTTTTTTTTCAAACCCCCTGGTAAAATATGCTATCCCATAACGGAACCATGATGCAAACATTTCTTTGTCTGGGTTGTTGCTAACCTCCCTGTACACCCCCCTGAAAATTTGCAAACTTCTCTATATTTTAAAATTGCATATTTTGGTTATTTTTAAGATAAATAAATGATGTGACCATTCATTTTTAATGTTTCTTTAACCAGAAGTACGTTTACGCGCTTAAATAACCTTTTTGATAAAAATTAAACGTCACCCCTTTTTCTAGTTTATAGTAAATTGACTTTTTGATGAATTAAGCAAAGGTTTATTGCATGCTTTTTCACCAATAAGCAATCTAATCCTAATGGACAGTTTAATCAAACTGAACGTGGAATTCTAATACTCGTTTTGCTGGTACCGGTAGTAATTTAACCAGCCGAATGAAAACTAACAGTACCGGTAATTATTATTTGAAAACTTGTTTTGTTTTGTGGACTCTTAACAATGACTTGGTAGTTGGCATAGATTATGCACCAGGTAAAGCGCTTTGTTCTACTCGTTCAGTGTTGATGCTTGACAAACAAATCACTAACGCTTATGCAGCGATTGAACTAGCAATTGGAACAGACAAGTCGCATGCCCAATTTAAAACAAATGTTTAATTGCTCATGCCACAACAATCAGATGACCGCGTGGATAGAGCGTCTGTTTTTGGATCGGTAGACTTGGAGTTTAGTTCTGAGTCGCGTCAAACTAATGACTTAAAAATTGGTTTTCACAGTTTTACTGCTTGATGCTAAGCATTAAAGGCACAGTGTGGAGCAAGTCGGAAAGTTTGCTTGTTGTGCTATTGGAAAAGACACTTAACGAGACTCCCCATTTTGCTGTGGGATACAGGTGGCTGGCAACCACTAAGCGAGCTCGTATACTCACTTTCTAGTGATAAGCGGATAAAATTTAAATAAAAAAAAAAACAAGTGACACTGTTACAAAAGAGTTTCTAGGCATCATGATGCAATTTTATCAGCAAGGACTTTCGTCACAAGCCTTTATTCTGAAGAATTTGCTGCTCGTATTGCTCCTATACAAAAAACGAAGCAGTGTAATAAAGAAAAGAATATTTTAATACATAGATTTGTTAATACGTGTGTATGTGACAATGTGGCGTTTACCACATTGAACACTTTTGGTGTTTCGTGTAAATATGAACATGTTACAAACAATCTTGCAAGTGTTTGCGTACTTTTCAAGATATATTGTAGATTGTTTGGTCACACTCCTGCTCGCATACTCTATCCTCGGCATTCATGTGGTTTAACCTTTACTTGCTTTGAAATACAAGAACAACACATCATACCAAAAGTTAATACTTTTTATGCAAAAGCGTTATTGCGGATAGTCTCACAAATACTGAAGCTGAAAAATTTTCGGATAACAGAGTCTCAAAACCAGTTTTCGAATTTGTGAATTAAGGTCAGTTTGTAGCCCGATTTTGGCGAAATTACAGTAGTCAAAAAATGGAGTTGATGAAAATCATTTAAAATAATAATGTACTTCCAAAACTGGCAGAAGAATGGTTCTGACAATGTAGAACAGTATCTGAATTTGAAAATTTTGATCTAGCTCGACAAAAACTAATTATCAATTTGAATCTAGGCTTCCGTAAAAATGCTCCCATAAACGATATGGCTGCCAAAAGTCGAGTAGGGTGTATTAATTACGCACTGAAAAATACAAGCAACCAAAGTCTTGACTGTGCGTCTTCATCGAATGTCAAAGCTCAAAAGCTTCAATTTAGCAGAGCAATCAGAGTTAAGATCATAGCAAGGTTTCTACCACGACAAGTGCTTGATTAAGATTTGGGATGAGTTTAGGCGTCAGCTTTAACCAGACGGAATCTCGGAGAAAGCTGATGAGAACATGACAACTGACCAACGTCGTAATGAGGATGTAATTCGTCTGAAAAGCATTGGTGGACTCTTTGTTTGTGATGCAGAATTAGCATAACTTATACTGCTTTTAAGAGAGAGTTCATCATGTCTTCGAAGCTTTTCGTCCGACACTTTTTTTTTCTCTAAAACCATACACAAAATAAAATTTCGATTCATTACAGTTTTCCTGCGCACAGCGTTGTTTAGTGAAGCTTCCGTTTGGATTGATGATGTACCGCCCAATTTTCACATGTATTTTCGTTGTTATGGTTAGTGTGGGGTTTTGGTCGCCCGGAATAGCCAATTGTTTTTGTTGGTAAAGAAATTGCAAATTTAGACATCTTTTGTACTTGTCAAGAAGACTTGTCAAGAAGAGATTGTCAGAATGAAAAAGTAGAGACAGAACCGGCTATATACAGAGAAAAAGACGGGCTGTGATTGGCTGAAAAGAAAAAGCCAATAAGAGAGCCGTGATTGGCCGAAAAGAAAGAGCCAATGAGAACGAAGAGGTTAGTACAAGATCTTTAAGCTGTAGAAATTCTTTTTGCCGACAAAGAATGGGATTAGAAGTTTTAATGAATGTTGTTTCAAGAGCAGGAAGATGAAAGGGAGAGCAATTTTGGCAAAAATGGAAAATCTGCTGTCTTCATAGTGTGGCGCGCACGTGGGATTTTGTAGAAGAAGTTTGAGTAAAATGGCCGAATCAGAAGCAAGATGTTGAGTTGCTGACTGGCTGGAAGATTTGCAGTCACCAGCTGGAAGTGCACGCTTTTGAGAAGAGACGCCAGAGCGAATGGATTTTAGAACGTGTTGTTTAATCCTGTCCTGCAAACGTTGAGATGTACAACCTACATACCGACTGACGCAGTGGCAGGAGAACTGGTAAATTTCGTTGCTTTTCTTTGAGGCAGGTAATACATCTTTTTTGGTTGCGGGAAGAAGCTGGTTTGTTGTGTAAAAAACACGTGGTTCCACAATAGTGAAGCAATGTTGGATGTCCGATTTCACTTGCATTTCGAACCTCGTCGAAACAGAACCTAGCCAAGGAAGACGTAGGTAAACAGGGCATTTTTCGGGTCCAAATTTGGGTGGAGCATAAAAGTGCTTGATTTTTCTGGCCATGCACGAATTGATGACATGCTAGGGGTATCCGTTGGCCAGTAGGATAAACTTAATTTTGTCCAACTCAGATTGCAGCCGTTCTGGAGAACAGATGGAAAGAGCACGGTGAGTGAGGGTCATGATTAGGTAGATTTTTCGTTTTTGTGGGCTCAAGGAATTCCAATGAATATATTGTCCAGTGAATGTAGGTTTGCGGTGGATGGAGGTGATAAATCCGGAAGAAAGTTTTTCGATCAACACATCGAGAAACCAAAGAGAACAGTTAGTCTCTTTTTCAAAAGTAAAGTGGAGGGAAGGGTGAAGTGAGTTCAGTTTGTCCAAGAACACATCGCATTGACTTTCGTTGTTAAATACGACGAAGGTGCCTCCATGTACCGGTAGTACATCTCAGGTTTTGGTGTGGACCGAAAGAGTTTTGTTTCATTGTAACCAACGAAGAAGTTGACAAGGGCTGGGCCAAGGGAGATCCCATGGCGACTCCGTTGATCTGGCGATGCATAATATATTATTGAAACTGAACTCGACAGAAGAAGAGGCCATCTCCATTAGTTCGATTAAAGTGTCGAGGGGGAAGGGAGCAGGAGGGTGTTCCAGATTGTAAAGAGCATCGGCACAAAGGAGACATGAAAACTCTCCTAAAAGCAATTCTCAAGTTCTGTACCACCAACCAAATAACTTATACTATTTGATTTTGAGGATCTTCACCCCAGACTACTCTGAGCTCCTCTGATGAGACCTAATAAGGTCGAAACAGTGGCTGTCAGGAGATTGAGTATTACGCTCCCTTGCCTAGTGCTTGGTTGAGCACTCTCACCTGGGGCCTCCCGTCGTAGCATTGCGCAAAGCTCATCGCTAATGCGATTTCAGCACTTTGGCAGGGTGGAGGTTTTCTGTTTTGTGCTACCACAAACAAAAAATTTCTGAAGTTCCTTAAATTTGATTTTGAGGATCTTCACCCCAGACAACTCTGAGCTTCTCTGATGAGACCTGATAAGGTCGAAACAGTGGCTGTTAGGAGATTGAGTACATACAGATATATATATATGTGGCTCGCACTGATAATGACTTTAATGAAGTTCATCCGACTTTACTACGAAGTTTGGTATGCGCGTGACACTTGCTTTTCAACGCCCAATTGCATCGAAATTTTTCAACTAAAGCCTTCGTTTGAGTTGTAATTGTTCCTCTGCTGCACTGCTTTCTGTTAAGTCTGGTGATTACACAGTTGTTTCGTATGGCAGCAATACCCCTTTTCCATTTAAAGTTCATTTTTTTGCTATATTTGATCAACAGATGTTTAAATTGCATGATACTGAACTTTCCCGCAGCTTTAGAAAAAATGTCAAAAATTATTTTACATAAAATAAAATATTAAGAAGCATAATCACCTTCCTGATAAAAAATCATTAAAAATGAATGGTCACACCTCGTATTTTAGTAACACAATAAGCAAGATACGTTAATTTTGCAATTTGAGGGAACTCGCAATTTTCAAGGGGTATGTACAGAGGGGTTAGCAACACTGATGATCAAAAAAATTTGTTGTGTCATCATTCTGTCACAGGATAGCATATTTTAAGGGGGACTATAAGCGATATCCAAAATTTTTCACTTATCCCCCCTCCTCCCCTAGTTCTATCAATTCAAAAGGGCTGCAATTTCTGCCGCGAATCTTTAGATTTTTCACCAGTCAATCACCGATCATAACTCACACCTCATGCGCATTTCCAAAAAAACTCATGGTAAACCTTGTTGGCATTAACTCACTAGATTTATCTCTCTAAAGTACCTTTCACTCTGGTTTCTTCTATAAAACCTGTACCCAAATTCTGAGGAAATCTCAGTTGTCGTTTTCCCACTTTGAAAAGCTTACTGACGAAATGCCTTTCTCAGTCTATTGAACATTGATACAAATCCAACTGAACGTGATTTAACCGCACTTCTATGCAAACAAAGTGCAACTCCCTCCTTTCCAAATTACACTGGAGCTGATCAAACAGCTTGTAAAAGCCTTAAATAGGGTAAGCAATTGTTTTGTCCATCTCTGTGAAAGTTCCCTGCGTTATGCCTTGAATAGCGGAGAACAGGAATTTTTGAATATCCTCACTAATTTAGTACAAAATTCGTACACTAATTATTTGACAACCATGAGTAAAGTCTCGGCAATTTTTACAGCTGTCGTCAAAACCATGACGGAAATTTTAAAGCTCTTAATTATCACGTCCGTGTGAAACAGCTGACAAATTCTTTTAAAAAATTAGTATGCATTTTGAGTGTAAAAATCCTAATCTTCCCAATTATTTTCCTGAAAGCTTGAAAGTATTGACTAAAGGATATTGAAAGTGATTCCAGTCCACTAAGATATGATGAAAACGATGGAAAAAATGCCACGGCCCGGGGCGTACAAATATCAATAAGATGGCAGAATATAACTGGTTTTAAAAAGCGAGTTTTCTGCTAGCAGCTACCTTCAAAAAGCACAAAAAATTTTAGGATAAGCAAACGTTCAGTGTATTCCGTAAAAAAAAAAAACTGTGCGTCCACCGGTTTGGTGTTTCCTTTTAACGCTTTATAGTCACCACGAACCGTTGTACGGCAATGTCAAATCTTTAAAGAGATTCTCATCTGTGACTTGTGTAAGTTGCAGCTGCAACTACTTGCAGATATAAGAATTTCTGCGTTTGTTTGATTTTTCTCTGCGTTGTTTTGTGCAGTTTACTGTTCGTCCATGTGTAGGAAGTTATTGAAAAGATATTACAAGAGTTTAACTGACATGTTAGCAAGTTTAGCAAATCAAAAATTGTGCCACTTCACATGCAAAATATGGTTTAATGCAAACAAAGCACAAAATAAAATTATTAAATACACCAAAAACTTTACCGCATTGGAAAAACTTTACATCATTTTTGAGATTAGCGCCGCGAAATCACCCTAAAAACCCTTATTAACTCCAATTTCCACGAAATATTATTAAAATACTTGTTGATCTGTGTTATTTATCATTTAAGGATTAGGTATTTACATGCCACGCGTTTTGCTAAGCTTTCATGCTTACCCTGTTATTTTTGACGAAAAAAAAACAACAAAAAACGTACTGCAAAGAAGGTACAGATAATCTTATATTTCAGCGTGTGGTACTTATAACACTAACCCGAAACTGCCTGGAATCAGGAAGACTACTTCCGTTTGCAAACATCCAGGTCAATGTAGGAAGGGGAAAGCCATCAAATACACAATTAAACATAACACGGCTGTTGCTGATATGCCTGATGTATCGTGTGCTGCGGTTTGGACGTGGAGTACCTAAAAATACATTAGTTTTTACAGCAAATTTACAGTGAAACACTTGGTTTAAACTAATTTGATTCAAACGTTGCGTTTATGCTAATCTTATTTAAGTGGAAGGCCTATTAAAATAAATCGTATATAACAAATGACTTTATTATCTTCCACAGAGATCTTATATAGACACCATATTACTGTTCGACCTTTAGTTTGAAACTGACTAGACCAGGGGCTCTTAACCGGGGTAAATTTACCCCCTGGGCCCCTGGGGGTAAATTTTGCCTACCGAGGGGTAATTTTTCTGAAATATACATTAAAACTAACTTTAATTTTCAGTATTAAAAAAGTGAAAGTGTTGCACTGGGGGTAAATTATATTGTTTTCAATCGGCAAGGGGTAAAGAATACAAAAAAGGTTAAGAACCCCCGGACTAGACAAACTGGCAAAATATCTATTGTAGTTATGTAACCAGCAATGCAGGTGGAAAGCAACAGAGGAAATTATGACAGAAGAAGTCATGTTATAGTTGTTAAAGCATGAAAATACTGTGGAAAATATATGCAATACATTCGCAATCAATATAAATCAAAAAGAGCGTAGGTTCTCAAGACAACCAGTTGATTTCCCTAAAAAATGATTGGTCCATAACACAAATTGACTCCGTTGCTGTGGACCAGTGGCTTTCAACCTTTTTCAAGTCCCGGATTCCTAAGTTCAGCAATTTGTTGTTGCGGGCCCCACACCAATTAACGCACTAAACACGGTTCAAACTTTCCGCCCAAAATCAGGCGAAGAGCAAGAAAAAGGTCATGAGGTCTGCAGACGTCCAATTTTTCGCCCAAAATCAAGTAAAGAACGAAAAAGAAAAAAAGTTTTTCACTTCCTCAGATGTCTTGTTTTTCACTGAAAATACCGATGAGGAGCTAAAGAAACAGGTCTATCCTTGTATTGCTTACAAAAAGGTTGTTTTTAATACATTAATAATTAATAAACACCGATACTGCGGACCCCTTACGGACCCTTTAGCCCTTGCGGCCCCCTGAAAATCATTGGCGGACCACTTGGGGGCCCGCGGACCCCAGGTTGAAAACCACTGCTGTAGACAACTATCAATAATGGCCATGATCAAATGGCCTCTGGTTAACTTCTACCCAAACTTCGTAGTTGCGTTTTTGGGTGAGAGCTTCATGATGATTGTTCTGCTGTTCAATTTTTAGCAAGCAGCAACCAGGAAAAAAAAGCCAACATCAAGGAAATTACTTTGAAGTCATGACAATCATGCTATTGACCAGCACCGCATATAGCTGCTTGTTAAATTATACAGAGCACATAAAATCAGCAACGTTCAAAAAAACACTTGATATATGAAACATAAACATATTTTCATCCTATTACCGGCACAACCAAATTATCTTTGCTGAAAATTCAGCACAATATCTTCTATTCGTTATGACTTTCGGCTCTTTGCAAAATCGTTCTATGTAGCTCTAGCTCTTTACACCTCGCAGTACAGCATTGCTAAGGATTCGTTCGATGTAAGTGCCTCAAGAATGTAAAGGCTTCACACCCTTTGCGTAATACACAATATGGTTCCATAGCTCAATAGATCGCTGAACTAAGCTGCTTCTACCGGCACTAGGATTAGATTGTATACAAATTCGCTCACGAGTTAATGATGAATCTGAATTTCGCTTTTTCAAAATTAATGAATTTGAATTTCGTTTTTTCAAAATCAATGAATTTGTATTTCGTTTTTTTAAGGTCAGTCAATTTGAATATTTTTAATAAACAATCTATGAATTTGTAGTTTTTTGACTTAAATCTTACAAAAAGTTACGATTTGAAACTAGTTTATATCTGTACTCGTTGCAAACGTTCCATAAAATTCTATCAAGCAAATACACAGTCTGTGATGGCAAAGCAAATATGATGTTACAAAGCGCTTTGAAATTGTTTTTGGCCACAATCACCTCACTAGTGCTCCTGCTGGAAAATGGACTTTACACCCAATTGGTTAAACTTCATATTTTTAAAGGTTTTCATAGAAGTTTAAATTGAAATGAAGTTGCCTCGAGTTTTAGTAGAGAACAAAATTGAGGAATGTTTCAACAAACCTTTTTTGAAATATAATAATGGCCCTTTGAGTTATTGGAGAGCCAAAGATGGCTCATCGTCCATTAAGCATTTAGCGAGAGACACATTGGGTATTACGGCAACGTCTTCTCCGTCCGAGAGAGTTTTCAGTATTGTCACAAACTTTCACTGCCCTGAAGATCACAGCTAGGTGCCGAGACGTTTCAGTGGCTGCTGCTTATAACATGTAATGAAAATGTTTTGCGGCGGTTAAAATTTGTTCGTGTTCTTTTTTAATCTCTTCGATTTCGTCAATTGTTTTTCATGTTTTCAATTTAAGTTACGAGCTTTTGCATCTGGTATTGTCATTTTTGCACAAAGCTACTCTTTTACGCATGCCTTGAGTTAAAACAATTTGAACAAAAACCTGCATTACTCAAAAACATTTGTTGTTTTAAACGCATAATTTATAATAATTTGGCTCATCAAGTATGGAATTACTAGTAGTGGCTGGTAAGTGGTGAGTATACTGGTGACTTGTGATTTGGATTAAATTTGAATACGCTCACGAGTTATGGATGAATTTTAATTTCGTGTTTTCAATTCAAAGTCAATGAACGTGAATTTAATTTTTTCAATATCAATGAATATCAATTTAAAAATTGGAAAAAAAATGGATCCAACTTTAATCGGCTCACGACAGGCGCAACGCGTCGCGAAAGACATATTTTTATATCATGTTTGTCTCATTTTCCTGTTCATCGACCATGCAATATACCCTGCTGCAGTGGCGCCGCCAGGGGGGGGGGCAAGAGGAGAAAGTTTCCCCCCCCCACTTTTGTTTTGGGCTGTTCTTCCATTTTTGCAAATCCGTTGAGAAAATTTTTTCGAGGGTATACCCCCGACCACCCCAAAATTTTGTCGCTACGTTGTTCCACTAATCAAACAAGCCGTGAAATGCAGTCTACTGTTTGACCTGTGAATTTTTTTTTTGTTTCAAATCAAGGACATCTGAGTTTCAAACATAACCTGACCAGGCTTACCGTCGGGGTTATGGGTTATACTGAATGCATCAATGGCCTTTGTTACGTCACAGAGGCAAGGTAGCCCAGCAGAACTCAAATGCACAGTGTTTTACAAGCAGCAAGGCGTCTATGTCTAGTTTTTGTCTACAAGTAACAGTTCTCCTCACAAAACCGCAAAACCATTGAGTCAGTAATACACTGAGGAAGAAAAACTGAAAAGCCAGAGTTCATTTACGTTGCGAGATATTACTTTGACTTTATTTTTTTCCGCTTTTACAGGGGTAGTATTCTTACGTCATCATAAAATAATGAAAGTCTTTTAACCGCAAAATTTTTCCCAAATATTTGTTGCTGATAAAATAGAGGAGTGATGTTGTCAGTACTTAAATATTATTACAAAGTTTATTACTCAATTATAAAGCATTAAGTAGCCTAGTTATCTAGAATTTAAGTTTTATGCAACAAAAAAAAAAGTTTTATGATGTCCTCATTTCCTCAATCAATTAAAACATGGTACTGATATGAGTGTTTTTTTTTTAAGTAAACTGTCTCATGGTATGTGAATCAAAAAACGCCGTGATTTTCTGCTTTTTTAGATGCTACCAAAGCTTTCGACAAAATTAATCACCAAATTTTATTAAAAAACTAGTATTACGAGGTGTGCCTATTTATTTCGTTCGATTGTTATGGCACTGGTATACATCAGAAAGTATGCAAGTGTCTTAGGGTGGTCAAATGTCTTCTTTTTCTGTCTCTAATCGTGTTCAACAAGGAGGTGTCCTTAGTCCATTCCTGTTTGCAGTGTATATTGATGACCTATCTAGGCTGCTAAATAATATCAGAGCTGGTTGCTATGTGGGTCATTCTTGCATAAATCATATTTTTTGCCGATGATATTTGTTTGATGAGTCCTAGTTTGACAGAACTACAGGATCTAATTGATGATTGCAGTGCATGTACTGAAGTTAATGATAATGTTTTTAATTGCAATAAGTTTTATGCTATGTTGTGTGCTCCGAGGCATTTTAGTTTATCCTGCATGCCTGTACTTAGATTTGGAAGCGATGCTACCATCAGTTTTATAAAATCAGTAAGGTATTCAGGGGTACAACTCAACAGCAGTTTGCTTGATGATGACGACATTCTTGGGCAAGTAAGATTTCTCTATAGTACTGGCAACAAATTGAAATATCACTTTTGAAAATGCTCTTCCGTTGTTAAAAATACTTTGTTCCGTTTGCATTGTACAAGTTTTTATGCGAGTAATTTATGGTGTAATTATCGTTTATATACTTTCAGAAAGTTACGTGTTGCTTATAATGACTCATACAGAATTTTGCATATAATACCTCGTTACGTCGGTGCTCGGGAGTGCCAAGTTTCTGCCCATGTAACTACTTTCTCTGCTTTAATCAGAAAATCCTTGTTTTCACTTGTTTCTCGGTGCTTCCACTCTGAGAATAAGTTAATATCTGCGCTGATGATTTCTGATGCATTTTTCCGCTCCGGTTATTTTAGTCATTGTCTCTACATATAATTGTTATCTGTTTTGTGCAGTAAATTTTTCTGTTTTTTTGTTTTTGATATGATTTCGTAACTACAGATCCTGTGGTCTGAAATAAATAATAATAATTTGAACAAAAGTTCCGTGTGTGCCATTAGTGGAACATGGGGCAGTAAAAGGTTAAATCGAATTAAATTAAATAGTTGCGTCGTTTGAACTTGTTCAGCGGTAGCTAGAGTCAAGATAAAAAGACATTGCTTGGTTTAATTAGTCTACATCAGGGCCATAGGCGCACACGGAGGGGGGCACAATGCCATGCCCCCCTTCTTTGGCCCTATAATAAGGTGCTAAAACCTAACATTCAGTCTATAATTTCTTCAACTATAAATGGTTGCAACCTCCTTTCACTTATTTTAGCCAAGCTTCTGCAATTTCACATAAGCTGCAAAAATATTTTTACGTTGCCCATAGTGATTGCACTCACTGCACTTTTCGGTAAAAAACTGTGCTAAAAAGAGTGTGTTTTTATGTGAAAACCGGAAAAAATTGGTTGGCGGCTGGGGGCTACGCCCCCACACCCCCTTAGTCTCCAGCGACTGAGAGTTTCACTCCCAGACCAGCGGATGTATCTCTCCTTTGCCAAATCCTGGTGCCTCACTGATCAAGGCCAGTGAGTGAGAATAATAAGGAAAATCAAATAAAAATCGAATCTTCAGTATACTCGCCGTATTACGCTGAAGCGTGTAATGAGTTGCGGGGCCCATCTCCGCGGCTTAGCGCCTGGGCAACACAGCTCCGAAGAAACGCGGCAACGGTGGCAAGCCGTTGGCGACACTGTCCGATTTGACCGGTTCGGGAATTGAACCCCAGACCTCCCGCACCGATAGCGTGCACTTAGCAACTGAGCTAACGGCCGGTAGGATAATAAGAAGTAGGATTATATTACGGACTATTACGAGTCATACCAAAAGACTTAAAAAAAATGGCATTCACAGCTTTCTTGCTAAACGCTTACACATTGAAGGGAGTGTGAAGACTCCACCTTAATGTGGTAGACAGACAGGTGGCAGCTAGGACGGAGCGAAAACAGGAAATTTTTTTTTTGCTTTGTAATTGCAATAAATAGTTGCCGTTTCACCTAAAATCACCTCACCCAAAAAATCAGCTCTATTGAATAAAGTTTAAACCCGCAGGCCAATTAAAATTATCCGTTTTTGCCAAAAAAGAGCCCAAATCTGACGCTTAGTTGGCAAGTTTAAATATTGTTTATCAGAAACGTAATAGTGAAATTAAATTGGGGTTTAGTCTAAAATAATCTCCAGTAAAATATAAACTCATTAGGATTACGTTATTAATCGCCGCAACCAGTTGAAATTACTTTAAAAATCAGAAATATTATCTAATTTTGATGCAATAAAACTAATAATGAGAACATGTTCCGCTATTTAGAATACATGTAACCTCAAATTCGGCTTCTTACAGTATGTAAATACGCATGACATTTGCATTAAATAGTAAATATGTCTACGGTAACACAGACTAGTTCTACTCAAAATACCACTCCAGCAAACTTTGACGCAACAAACCATATTTACGCGCTTCCCTTGCATTGCTTTGCAGGTAAGCGCGTAAATATGGTTTATTAGGTCAAAGTTTGCTTGAGTGGTGTTTTGAGTATTAAATGCGTTAATTTTGATGTCATTCTAATAGTAAACCAGTGGATATTAAAAGGCAGACTGAGTTGTTGAACAGCTCAGGCAAGTCACGGAGCATCTACCATATAAGAGTTAAGAGCAAGCGATAACAATTCGAAGTTGGCTCTTACATCAGCGCAGGCAAAGCACGAGTTTGGTGTGCCAATAGAGGTTCAGTTAACAAGTCTATTAAGATTTGAGAATTGCGAAGTATCAACAGTGCATTCCATTCACCACACTAGCGGTATTTGGCTGCAAGCTTACTGTTTATTGGCAGAATAGAAGGTGTTTATCTACTTATTGGCAGAATAGAAGGTGTTTATTGGCAGAATTCATCATACTAGCGGTGTTTATTGGCAGAATGAAGGTCTTTATCTACGTTTTGGAAGAAGCAACAGCAGGATTGAAATACAGTCAAAATAACACAGAACAGCACATTCATTATTTTGACTAACCTTTTCTGATCTAAAGTCCGCGTAATCACTGCCAGGTTCAAAATTACTGGCATACTGGCTGCAGCACACAGAGACAGTCAAAAATCAAAATCAAATCTTTATTTTACTCGCAGTATTACGCCGAAGCGTGTAACGAGTGGCGTGGCCCATATCCACGGCTTAGCGTCTGGACAACACAGGTCCGAAGAAACGTTGCTGCGGTGACTAGCCGTTGGCGACACTGAGTCCGATTTGATCGTCCCGGGGAGTGCACCCCAGACCTCAAGTACCATGATGAATGGAATAATTCACAAATTGTGTAGATGAGGCGAAGAATCCTTTGTAGGACCCCTCTTTCTCACACACTTCTTCTGATTACACGCATGAGACTATTGTTTATTGAACAATCTGCAACATTTTCCAGCGTAAACATGTAGGGTAGAGTGGGGTTGGTTGACTCAATTTGCAGTTTTTCTTCACTTGCGGCCGCTGCGAAGATCCGTTATCAGTAAAAATTGGTTAAATCATAGCCAGGGCTTCTCTCTCTAATATGAAATACTTTTGAGTGATTTAAACGCATTTGCCTACAGGTGGTATTTTTTGCCCCCACGTGGTTGGTTGAATCGCATGGTGGGGTTGTTAAATTACTTTCGATTTGCAATTTTTTTCAATTATCAAATATTTTTTTTATTGTTTAGTATTTAGTTCATTGTATTATGCACAACACATTAACGAACACGATAAACAGCACACACAACGAAAAATTAGTGTTTGTAGCGCACACTACATGAAATACATTCTACTCCTAGTTGGCGCTAATGACCATACAAGTGGTGCAGATAAATTAGCCTCAGTCGGTGCATAATTCATGGGCCCAACTATTGCACCCTTTAACCAAACATTTTAACCAATCTTCGAGCTTTAATGCGATTTGTAGATCGGTTCATTGTGCTGCAGGAAACTCCAAAACTCTTTGCTGCCCCACGAACTGACATTTTATTCTCCAGAACCTCACGCGCAGCCCGCTTAACTACATCCGCATCCTTCCCTCGATTTGTCTTGGGTTTCCAATTTCTCACTATGATTATCTTACTCAACTAATCTTTCATAAACACCTGTTATAATTTAACTACCAGTAAGCCCTTTGAAAAGTTCTAGTTGCAGTATTAAAACTTGTTGCTTGGTCAAGCAGCTGCTAGCAAAGTTCCCTATTGGGGTTGGTTGAATCACCTGATGCAACCAAGCCCAAGGCACTATGCTTTTAATATTTTAGCTAAAACCTAGCCTAAGAAAGTTTTTATCAAGTTAAAACCATTTTGGTCCTGTAGCCTACGTTATGTTCCGTAAATAAAATCCTTGGTTGCAAGAATTATCTTGACTTTACGAGCAGAAAATGAAAAATTGCAGAAATATCGAAAGTCACTTTTAGGTGTTTTTAAACACCTACCGAAAAAAAGCATACGTAGCCTTGCTCAATCCATCCTTCATTCAGTATGCACAAAGACTACTTCTGACAAAGTAAAAATATGTAGACAAGTCAGGACTTGCGACTTTAGTGTCGAAGCAGGGTTTACTGATTCAACCAACCCCACTCTCCTAATGCAAGTCTCAGACTTGCAATCAGAAGAAGTGCGTGAGAAAGGGGGGTTCTGCAAGCGATTCTTCGCATTATCTCCACAATTTTCGAATTATTTCATTCATCATGGTGCTTGAGGTCTGGGGTGCACTCATGGTGCTTGAGGTCTGGGGTGCACTCCCTGGGGTGCACTCCCGGAAGATCAAATCGGACTCAGTGTTGCCAACGGTTAGTCACCGCTGCAACGTTTCTTCGAAGCTGTGTTGTCCAGACGCTAAGCCGCGGATATGGGCCATGTTACTCGTTACACGCTTCGGCGTAATATCGCGAGTATGATAAAGATTTGATTTTTGACTGCCTCTATGTGGTACAGCCAGCAGTTCCAAACATGGTAGTAATTACTCGGACTTTAAATCAGAAAAACTTAGACAAAGTAATGAATGTGCTGTACTGTGTTATTTTGACTGTATTTCAACCCTGCTCTTGCTGCGACACACCAGTCTCTTAATCAGTAATTCCAAAAGATAGACGAAGACCTTCATTTTGCCGATAGGCAATAAACACGGAAGTAAGCTTGCAGCCAAACACCGCTTTGTGTGTTGAATGGAATGCACTACTAAATTTGTGAGCTGAATCTCTTAGGCACATCAAGATTTTTCACACTGTATAAACTGTAACACAACTCTGTATGCAGATGATGCTGTGTTAACTATCGCTAGTTCCGATTTAACCCATTTGAAAAAGAATTGAACAATGTTACTACATGGTTTCTGAGTTGGGCATTACCGTTACTAAAGTACCGCTGGATTTTCCGCGAAAAGCATTTTCGAAAAGTACCGCGAAACCACGTTGTTGTAGATCAGTGGTCGGCAGCCACCGGGCTGCGGCCCCGTGCGAAGTTTGTGGCCGGTCCGTATGCGTTTTCAGAATAAATGCTTTGAATTTGAAGCATTTTTGTAACGTCGGGCGCGATTTCAGTCGCCAACGAATTTTTTCGGTTTTCACATAAAAAATATTCATTTTAGCAAACTTATTTATCGAAAAAGGGCATGCAGTGAGTGCAGGCACTATGGACAATGCAAAAATGTTTTCGCAGCTTATGCCTAAAAGCAGAAGCTTGACTGAAATAAATGAAAGAAGGCTGCAACCATTATTAATTTGAGAAATTATAGACTAAAAGTTAGGGTTTAGCGAATTATTACTGGGCCAAAGAAGGGGACATGGCACCGTAGCCTTTCCCCTGCGTGCGCCTGTGACGTCCATTTTCCAAAAAGGAAGGATTGTGTAAGAAAGGTTGAATACCACTTGTCTATCTAGACTATATGAAAAAATTTATTTCTGTGTCATTGAATCAAAGTAAAACTATAGATTTGCAAATTCTGAGAAAAATGTGGATTTTGATTTATCTAAAAGTTCTGAATATGCTGCTACTGATACACCAACCTCTACTGAAAGTGGGATTAAAATTGAAAACATTCTCCTTCGATACAATGATGAAATTCACAAGCAAGAACCTTTGCAACATTTTTTTTTGTATATGGGCCATAAGCTCTTTCATGTCTTTAGTATTGTTCAAATGTAGCAACGTAGCCAGATAAGCAGGGGTGCGACAAACGTCTCTGCTCTCGAGGGCGAGTTTCAGATGATGATACTCCTTACACCTAGATTTAGATTCAGGTTCATTTATTTCATTGCATTCATACGGTGTATTATAAACAAATATAGTAAATAAAAAACAAAAGCAAAATATAGTTTAACAACGAAACATAACACAGCACAGAAAAAGAAAAAAAGTTTACAATGAATGCAATAGGGAAGCTGCGAAATGACCGTCTAAGGGTCTTCGAGTCAAGCAATCACCCTCGCTTTTCAAAAAAAAATAGAATAAAATAGCCTCATAATTAATCAAGGAGACCAACAGATTATTATACATGTTGCCATACATAAAAATGCTTCTTTTAGAAAACGTGTCGCTGTCACCTTGTTGATATAACCGACGTGTTCGCTTGCAGTATCAAGATTCGCGTCAGACTACAACTCAGACCTTACACTATCAAAAAGCTTGATAAGGCTTTAATTTCGTTGCTTTGCTAGACGATAACCACAACAAAAATTAATTTTTAAGAGAAAATTTTTCGTTTGAAAAGTACCGAAAATCGGTTCTGAGTAACGATATCGTCGTTACTTTTTTAAAAATGTACCGTTATCGACACCGACCGTGCTTTTTCAGCAAAGTATCGGTACCGATATCGTTGTTACTTTTAAAGTACCAAGTGCCCAGCTTTGCATGGTTTAATAGCAATAAACTAACTCTAAATTACACTAAAAGGCAATGTCTATTAGAAAAATCACCCAATCACTCTTCTAAAATCAAATTAGGAGACGCTGAAGTTACCAATAACAACACAGTTAAATATCTAGGTACAGTATTAGATGATAAGCTAACTTGGCGGTATCACAATCAGATGGTAACTAAAAAACTCAGCATAGCTGTTGGAATATTAAGTAAACTACGACACTATACCTACCCAAAGCTGTTCTTATTAAAGTTTGTTATGGTATTGCCTACCCATACCTATATCCAAAAAATTCAAGTTTTACAAAATCGCCTGATAAAAGTTATCTGTAATACTTTTAAGTTTAAAACGAAACTGCTGCCTCTTTATCAAGAGCTTAACATCTTAAAATTTCATAACATCTATTGTCTGGAAGTAATAAAATTTACGATTAAACACAAAAATGGAAAGCTGCCTGCTTTGTTTAACGATTATTTTACATTAACTTCCAAAATTCATAACCATATGATTAGACAAGCGAGTAAAAATAATTTCTTTATGCGTCGTGTAACAAACTCGTCAACCCAGTAACCAATAAAAGTGTCTGGCCCTAACATATAGAAAACTCTTCCTCCTGAATTAATAAGAAAGGACGACTGACCTTTATTAACTAATTGAAGCGCTATCCAGTGGCGTAATTAGGCCTTTTTGGGGGCAAATGCCCAGGGCCTTTTTTGAGGTGTTCGTAATGCCTTCACGCCAAGGTATGGTTAAAGCTATTTTGCCATATTTACACACCATTCCTTTGTTTTGATAAACTTCTAAGTCTTCAATACAGGCCTACGAAATAATTTTGCCATTAAATACATAAAAATTGGCAATATTGGTGAAGTTTCGGTATTTTCTTTACTTTTCAGTTTCTTTGGAACTCACTTTAGAAGACTTTTGTTTGGACCAAGCGAATAGTCAAATTAAAATTAAGTTCAAATCTTCATTTTATTTGCGTTAATACGCAGAAGCGTGTAAAACGAGTGGCGGGGCCTATCTCCGCGACTTATTGCCTGGGCTACACAGCTCCGGAGAAACGTCGCAGCGGTGGCGACACTGTGCCGATTTGACCGGCCCGGGAATCGAACCCCAGACCTCCTGCACCGATAGCCCGTGCGCTTAGCAACTGAGCTAATAAACGATAGTTTTGGGGAAAACCTTTTACATCATAATCCATGCATATTGCACAAGAGCAATTCTTTTCTTGAGTTTTGACATTTTTGTGTGGTGCAAGTCGCAATTACAGAAGCTTTGATTGGGTAGGGGGTGAAATACGTCCCATTCCGCTTTTTTTCATAATTTTGTTTCGGTCATTTGACCGATTTTAGCTACGCTTGCACCATTTTTTTCAATCAATTCTATTTATTTTGGTTATAACTAACTTAAGCTTAAAAACCACATTTTCAACACTTTCGTGATCTATGAAATATATTAAAGTCTTGAAACAAGATACTTACGACCACTAAAATGGAAAATCCGGAAGCATGGTGCAGTACAAACAAATAAGCTATTATGTTGGGAACTGAGCAACGTATTAAAGACACTTTATTTCATTACCTGTATAATCGCTATCATTATCACCAGAAGAAAAGAGCAACTGTTCAACTAAAATAAGTACAAATTTCCTTCGGTCACTGTGACCGAAAAAAATTTGGTCATTGCCAAAAATATTTGGTCAATGACCTACAAATGACCAAAAAAAAAAAGTAGGTTTCAGTACAATGTCAGATTAGGACTTCGAATTTTGCTAGGGATACGAACAATTTTCCGGAATGCGGTGATCTTTATCACTCCGACTCAGATATGGGGCACGCATCACACCACTACAGTCATTCTTTAGACCTATTAAGATGACATATGCTATGCCACAGAAATTCTTGAACGTGAGTCAAAACAGACGTGTTTGTCTGATTGATATCTTTCTGGCTCTGATTTTCGCAGCATCTAGTACCAAACGCTTTGGGTCATCAATCCTTTTTATTAGGCCTATTTAAATGAATTTACGCTCAGCCGCTCAATGTTGTCAGTACTCAGTAGAGTTAAGGTTTGCAGAGCTTCTTTGTTTCACCTTTTTACGAAACTTGGACGTTAAAAGGTGTCAATCGACGCTATTAAATTGATCACATCATTTTGTTGCGTACAAAAATGGATGACGACATCGTTGGCATAATGAAAATGGAACACTGTATACAAGAGTTAGTTTTTGTTTTGGCAAGCAGTCTTCGTGAATTGCCATTTAATTATTATACTATAGCTATTCATTTTCTGAAGAGAAGTGTACTGTGTAACGGCCGTAGGGAAGAAATTAAAGGCAGTGGCTCAATACATCCCTGACAGCAAAACAATCTTGGGACAATTTTCCACAAACAAACATGTCTATGGTAGGGAACGACCGCGGCAACAATTTTGGCCGGGGCCGGAGCTCCGGATTACGCCTACCCGGCCGGAGCCTGGGCCGGGGTTTATAAAATGCTTTATGTTGTGTTTAGAATACATAGTTAAGTAGGCTACTTGCGTCTTCACTCCTATAATGTTAATGCCGTCAATAGTGTTACGTAATGCTTTCATTCACGTAATGCTTTGGTAATCGTACACGCTTTTCATTAAGCTTTTTGTTAGTGCAAGACAACCTCAAAAACGCTTTGAGCATGCAAGTTCTTTATTTTTACGCACCAACGCATTTTTCATATAAAATCAAAAAATCTTTATGTAAAAACTAAGATATGGCTTTTATATTTGTTGTATGAGACCACCCCAATTTTTAAAGGTGGGTTTTTGCACTTTAAAGGTCGTCTTATACGCCGGAATATACGATAAATAAATTTGAAATTCAACCCCGGCAAATTTTTATGACCTCCCCGGCAGGGGCCGGACCGGGGCAAAAAGTGGCATCCCCGGCCGGGGTCGGAGCCCCGGTCGATTTTTAGTTTATGACAAGAATTTCATGGTGGCGAAGAATTAAAAAAGACATCTACAGTACATTTTCATAAATTGGATCATAAAAGGTCTTTGTTCACAATGCCAAATTCTATAATGACATCAACAAAATCACTGCAGTGGTTTTAGTGCTAAATTATTTGCGTTCATTCGTTCATCTCCAGTTATGTTTGTGAATAGTTTGAATTTAACAAAGTGTTGTAACACGCTTACCTTTACATCTAGCCCACTTAGCGGAAAAATCAATCTTTGGTTTTCACTCTAGCTTAACCATCATAAACAAAATGTGCTTACAAATAACGTTGGATTTATATCACAAAACGTTTTCGTTCAGTGACAAGACTTTTAATATCAATGCTTTTGATGAAAAAAACAACTTCGAATTATTTATAAACAATACACATGCAATCCATTGTGTATTGTAGGCCTATGCAATATGCAATGCAAAGATACAATACTTTTTTGTAATTTTTCGTTAATCTTAAACGATCTTGTAGGTTTTCACAAACGATAAGGCTAAAGAAGCACTTGTCAGCATTTTTCAACTAAATGAAAACATTTTTATCAACTTATTCTTCATACGAACCATCAAAGGTGACATTCAGTTTCTGCGTTTTTGTGTCTGCTCTATTTTTAGCTTGACAAGAATATTCGGATTCAACCGAGTCGTTCTCCTGCGAAAATGAAATAGATTCATATTAGTCGCAAATCATCATTCACAGGCAACTTTTAATTACTCGTAAAATTTCTTGGTTGTACTTTGCGAAGTTTCTATGACCATTTATTTAAAGTTATTAGGCTGCATTAAAAGATAAAGTAGCTGTTGCTGAGGGTGCTAGAATCCGGTGAGAATGCTAACGAACATATACTCGCTTTACTCGTAGATATACGTACATTATACAGTACAAAAAAGCTCAGACACAATAAGTTTTGTTTTTGTAAATTGTAACAGGAGATGTGAGATTGGTTTTATCAATTCAATGGGAAAACGAATCAGTCCGCACTGATGTAATTGCAATATTGATGTTTTGCACTGATCTAGGAGCTGCTTGTACTGATATCTAAACATTACATGATTGCGTATATCTGGTGCGAACTAAATCGTAGCATTCCATCCAAATTATTATTCAATTTCGCCATACAGTAATGGCACGAAAACAGCTTAACGAGGAAAAATAATTAAGTAACAGTGAATTTTAAAACTGGACATTTCAGCAACACAGATTCAGATGCCATCTTCAGCTGAGTAAGCAAGGTAGTATAACGCTAAAAATTTTAATCATTGCCATCCATTCAACTTCTTTTCAGTTTTGCCTTGCTTACACCGTTGATGATGACAGCTGAATCTATGTTGTGAAAAAGTCCTGTTTTAAGATTTACGAATGGCTTTATTTTTTTTTCTTAAGCTGCTGTCTAAATGTTTTACTCGTAGATGGCAGAAACTAGGAAAACATAGCTCATCGCGCTATGTGTATAAATGACACAATTTGCATTTTTCAGAATATGTAAAAAAATTTAGCAACAACGAAGCACAAACATTTATCGAGCCACAGTTAACGGAAGTCACTGTTTATAAACAATTCGTGATTGTAACCAGGGCCACCGAGAGGGGGGGCAGGGGGGGACAATGACCCCGGGGCCCATGCCCTTCAGAGGGCCCATAGTGGGGCCCATCAAAATCACACTATACAGTAAACAGCAAGCGCTGCTATGTAAGCTACGTGCAGATTATCATACACTGGAGCAACGCTTAACTCAAACAGGGTTTTCTGCAAACAAAAACGTCTTGTTTAGTGGGGGGAGTACTAGCTAAGGATGGGCCCCCGCTGACTCTGCGGGTTCTACATATGGGCCCCCGCTGACAAGCTCACGACCAAGGACGGGTCCCCACTGACTCCGCGGTTGTGCATAATTATTGTGGTAGTGTGTAACGCCATTGCTAAAGAGATATCATATTTTAAGGTCTAATATTGGCCTTTAACAGTAGCTAAGGATGGTCCGCTAAGGATAGACTCCTGCTGACTCCGCGGGTTTTGCATATGGGCTCCCGCTGATTGCCTGACTCCGCGATTGCAGTGGATAATTATTGCGGAAGTGTTTAACGCTATTGCTAAAAAAAGGGTATGTCAAGGTCTAACACAATGGCCTCTAACGTAACCGGTATCGAGTAACTGCACTAACTATTCAGAGCTGCTTAAGAATTCCAATAAATTTCAACCCCAAATTTTTAGCATTTATGTAACGTAAGTGCAAGTCCAGTCCCAGTATTTTCTAATTTGATGCCTGAGCCTACATTTTTACAGGTAGTCACTGTAGTGTTGATCTATGGTATAAATACAGTACCAGCTCTACGTCCTGGTCCTGCATTCATAGCGCATTCCCACAGAAGGAGTTTTTGATAGAAAAAAGTGCTTTTTGCATCGTTCTTGTGTTACGTCACAAAAGAGACAACTATCGCAAAACGCAAGTAGCCAGCCAGTTCCCAGCGCGATCAACAGTCTCGATAGAAAAATGAAAAAATGTTACGCGCACAAAACTCAATTACGATATAGAGTGCAAGCAGATAAAGGAACAAGTTCATTATTAACGGTAGTGTGGAGGATGAAATGGATTATCAATTAGTGTAAGTCAGTGAAAAACTTGAAAACGATTCAGTTCTGGCGCTAACTGATCAATCTATCGTTGAAAAGTGCCATAAAAACACTAAAATTTCATCCTTAATCATAATCGTTGAGTAAATGCCAGCAATCGAATTAATTGAATTGGCTTTGCCAGCAACAGTACCGGTACCTAAGACAGAAAGAATATGTGAATAGCAGACATAACAATATAATAAAAGACCAAGTAATTCGTCACATGCATGATGTTTCATTAAGTCTATTTTTATGTATTGTAGAGAGTAGTACTACTACTGCCTTACCGGTCGGTACCCGTAGTTTTAAATGAAAATAATTTTGTTGTTAGTACAGGTGATTTTTAAGCGAAAAACAAACAAGAAAATTTTGTAGTTTATCAATAGGATGTCAAAAATAAGCATTTCAGCTAAGCAAACCATGATAAAAATCCATTTAGGAAAAAGCTTGCCTTAGCGCTACAAACTGTATACCGGTAATATGTCGTTAGCACACAGATACAGAACAGAACAGTTTATTTCATGGGCGCCACTAATTTGAGGAGCGCTGGAACGTTGAAATGTCAGAATCGGAGGTTTCATTGCTGAATTTCAGAGCGTAGGAATAGCAATGGTTATTAGGGTTTGGGTTAGGGTTAGAGTTAATTCCTACGCTCTGAAAAAAAAATCCGAGTGTCGGAATTCAGTAAATTAGGGTCCATTCCGACATTCAAAGCACAGCAGTAAGGTAATCCTTCAAAAGCAGTGAAATGAAGCAACTTAACAACACGAACAAAAGTGCTAGCAAGTAGCAACAGGCTGCTGCGAAGGGACCATTGGTCTTAGAGTCAAGCAGGAGCCCAGTCAAGCTTTGTTAGGCGATCGGATAAGGGAAAATAAAACACTTAAGCCAAGCAAAAAAGGAAAAAGCCATGCAAAAAAATCACTATAAATGCAATTAGGGCAAAAGTTAGTTTCCTGTACTGGTAGGCGGTAGTTCATGTTAACATTTTCTATAGTATCCACATCATACTTAAGTAAGATAACATTTTTGTAAGCGTCTTTGAAGTTGAGGAAAGGTATAGTTTCTTGATTTCTCGTGAAATATCATTCCATATTTTAACTCCAATATTGATTTTTGAGTCAGAGAGGACTGAAAGCGCGCAAGGCAACAATCACTCGGTAAAAAAATCTTGCTTGTTCAATTTCACGCTGTATCTTAAAATTTCACGCTGTGAAGCTGGAAGAAATGGGGGAGGCAGGGAGAGAGAAATCGATGCTGGAGCGACAGCGGCTGCAGGCAATAACCACGCCTGCACCACCTGGGCCAAAGAGATCAGGGACAGAACCGTCTGCTGTAATTGTCGCTACACAATGTGAAATCGTCTTATTGAAAAGTCTTACTATGCTTACGCCGCTCGATAATTAAATGAAAACCAGCACGTGTGGCTTATAACGTTGCATTAAAATATAAGGGGGCCCAATATTTAAGCTGTCCCCGGGCCCACGTTTGGCTCTCGGCGCCCCTGATTGTAACCATGAAAGGTGCTTGCTGTAAAAATGCCTTAGCTATAGGAGAACTTCTATCGACAACTAATGATGAAAATCTAACTAATCAATTACTTTCAAAGCATTTATGATCTCGAAAATTATTGACCAATTTTTCCAAAAGATTATTTTTCCTGCCTTGATGTAGATAGATAAGCTTCTCCACGTTTGTGTTTGCTGAAAACTTCTAACGAGAAAAGATTTTGCAATTTTTTCATTACGCAAAACCAACACGAAAATGCTTTCTCTCTGATTTAAACGTGCATTGGCAGGCAAAAATAAAAGTCTACAGATGTAAACCTATTGAAATTTTACTGGTTGCCGTTTATTCGAATCACGCCAAAAGTTACAACTTACCAAATTGAAGTTAAGAGTGCTTCTTCCATCACTGGTGATCTGATATATGGAGGCTTTTTTAGAGTCACTCACAAGTCTGTCACCAATATACCACAGCACTGTTGGTGTTGGCATTCCTGTGGCTGCGCAGTTCACAGAACTTTCCACTCCACTACGAACAACAAGGGAAGGGGGATTTATTGTTACGTCTCCAAGATCTGCAAAATACTAAATATAAAACACGAGAAACCACAACAAACATTATAATTTATAGCGAATAATTCGAGCTTAGAAGGCAAAAATTAGAAACATTTAAAGGAAGCATAATTATCATTTATAAAAAAGGTATGGTCATTTTTAATCAAGGTGCAGGTTTTCTGCTGAATCAGTTTAATGTTCAAGTTAGATTATGTGACCCCCCCTAAAAAATAAACAGAAGATCACGCTTCTCTGTTCAAAAAGTAATTTCTGGGTATTGCGACCATGCTTCTCTTGTATTCTGTCAACTCTTCATCTTCTACCTGCATGCAATAGCGTTAATCGGTTTGTTGCCTCTTTCCTTTTCTGCACCGCCTTATTTTTCTTTAATCTTGTCGTGTTTTTTATTGCGTTGACGGTGCGTAAATAAAAGACACTACTATTACTACTAACTTACCCTAATACTGAGCAACATGAATTAATTTTCAGTCACAGCGTTCGATGTTGAACTTCCAACAGAATATTAACTTTACAAATACTACAGTGCCTCGTGAACTGCGTTGGGAGGTTGTTTGCACACGCAGTCATTTCATTCCAATTATCTAGCATCAGAGGTGGGCACCCGCTACTACAAAAGTAGCGACGCTATCGCTACTCAATAGATTTGTAGCGCGCTACCGCTACTTCTGAACAAAAAACGTAACAGTAAGCTTTTCGGTCGACTGATCAATGTCGCTAGCCCGGGGTAGTGATAGAAATGTGGTAGTTTCAACTCCCTCAATCACAAAGAGAGACATAAACACGACAAATACAAGCAACTACAGACCTATTGATTGTTGGCATAGCCTATATCCTCATTGGATATTTTGGAGGTAATATGATAAATGACAGTAACTTGTACTCAAATCGACATCCGTTTAATGTAGAGCCAATTACATCGCAACTAGGCCTGTATATCACATTCACTTGCTAGTTAGTTTATCTTGTGTTCTCCACCGCTACGAAATAAGTTTTATTAATCTACTCCTTAAGTTTTATTGATCCACTCTATAATCTCCAGCAGCGTTTTACATTCCTATTCTCTCCGACCCCATTGCGCTGCAAAAGAAACAAACATGCAAACTCAGCAAAAAACAGTCCGACTCGTGAAATTTCGTTACTACTTCTCAACATTCTAGCACTACGGAATTTCTCATCTAACTCGTAATTGATGACAAAAGTGGATGGTTCAATTCCCACCTGTATGGGGGAGTACCATTTTCCATTCCATTAAAAGACTGTACTCTTATTGTTGGACCTATTCTTACCCTGACACATTGGGCTTTGTTGTTGCTTGACTTTGGGGGTGCCTATCGGAGAAGTGTAGGAAAGAAGAATTCTATTTGATTTACATATCCTTCTTTGTATCATCTTGCTGGATCCTGTAACTGTACATGCGGTTCGACAAACGTACCGGGATATTGATGTTTAAACCACCGATAAGCGCTGACGTTCACTGTGTTTTCTGGGCTGCATGCGCAGACACAGTGCCTGCCTTGTCCCCCGCTTTTTCACGGGCGAACGGGTTGGGCGGAGAGGTTTTTTGCAGGTTTTGGTAGCTGGTATAGTTACAAACCGTAAACAAAAAATTCCTCAGATTACCGGGAAAATAATGTTTAAACCAACCGGTCATTTCTATTCTTATCGATTGTTTACAAGGAATCTGTGACATCATAATCCAGCATGTATTATTTTCTTGAAGGTTTTATTTCAAATGTTCTACCTTGAGCAGAACGAGTAGAGGATTAGATTTGGAGTGTGTAGTTCATTTGAGGGTTAGATTTTTTTTTTCAGGAAGGTAGGAGGTTGCTATGCTGCACTGATGAGACCTTGCAAATTTCTCATCTACTCAAGTTATTTTGAACTGAGACGAAGCTGCTTAAACGTAGTCAAGAGCTTAAGTTGTTTTACAAACAGATGGAGCTGTTCCTAACCTAATCTATGTCTGAGAGATTTAAAACCACGGCTTTCCTTAATTCATAAAATCCTACAGGCCAACTTAAGTAGCGGTAGCGGCATACACACGCTTTACAAAAGTAGCGACGCTACCGCTATGCTTCTTTAGAAGTAGCGACGCTACCGCTACACGCTACTAATCCTTAAAAGGAGCGACGCTACCGCTACTAAAAAAGTAGCGCGCTACTGTCCATCTCTGTCTTGCATTATTTTTAATGCATTTATGATCAAGATATTCAACCATACAATTATTGCTGCTCGATGCATTGAAGTTGGCAGAGACAAATTGAAGAACCAGTTTAACCGGAAAGCTCGTAAAACTGCTCAGCGATTTTGAATTCATCCGACTGCACCGCACTTTCTGCAAAACGCACATTCCTTTCATTTCATAGCAGCATATAGTCGTCAGTGATTGCAAATGGTTCCTTGCAGAAAACAGCTCAAATTTTGCTGTAGCTTAATTCATCCATATCTTCTTCATAAGCTATAGGCCCACTTTCAGTCTGGCAAAAGCAGCAAAAATTTTTTTTCAGGTGCAGAATGGCATTCATAACATTTATCAGAACAAGGGTCATAACTATCAACATTTTAATTTTACTTCACAACACACTACCGGTGTACAAAGTTAGAACACATCCATTTTCAAGGACGCGGCGAAGTTCCTCTTGCTTCTTCTTCTTACGTTCAGGTATGTCGGGTTAATACTTTACAGTAATCAATCAAACTGCGTACTTCATTAAAAAAAGAAAAAACTGTGAAGACTACAATTGGTGGAGCCACATCTTATGACAATATTGCTTCCCAGCACCTCTGCTATTGCCTATTCCCAGTGTTATCTAAACCTATCTGACTTAATTTGACACAAATATACTGAACTGGTGTTTCATTTTTTCACAATGTTTACCTTTCTTATATTGCCAGCCTTTTTTATGACAACTGTGACATCTCTAGTTACTGGACAACTTGCAGCAAGCCAAAACAAGCTCTCATTCTTCTATTTTAACCAATACGCTAATCCAAAACTGGTTAAGAGCTGTTGACACATCCCAGCACTTTAAAAAGAGATGAGTACATTACGATCTCACTCTGGTTTGATTTGTGCCCTTGAAAAAAAAAAGAAACATGGGATCACATCAATGAATTTAGAATTAACATTGAAAAGGTTGCCTAATTCCTTTAGTTATTGGTATCTACTCCAAATTGACTTGAAGGTAGGATCATATATGCCAACTTCCAGGTTACTCAGTCTATATGTTCCTACCTTCAAGTCAATTTGGAGTAGATGCCAATAACTAAAGGAATTAGGCAACGTTTTCATTGTTATTTCAAGCGTTTGACATCCTTTGAGTGATCAATCCTATTGAGTTCTTGATCTTCAACGAGGCGGTGTCATTACTTACGAGGTCTGTTCAAAAAGTTTGTAGACTGAAGTCATAACACTAAATGCACTTTCTACAGCAGTTAGAGGTCCGGGTCTCCTTCAAAGTACTCTCCTTCCCAACGCACACACTTATCCCAGCGGTGTTTCCCCTTGCGGAAGCAGTCTAGGTACGCTTCTTTTTTAATGCCCTTGAGCTCCTTCGTCCCATTTGCCTTAATCTCTGGAATGGTCTCAAATCTTCTTCCTTTCAATGGTCTTTTGAGCATGGGGAACAAAAAGAAATCACATGGAGCACGATGGAATGTTTGGCCAAAAACTCACGAGTTCTGAGGGCTGAATGGGCTGGAGCGTTGTCATGATGGAAAAACCAGTCACCACTCCTCCACAATTCTGGCCTTTTCCGTCGGATGGCATCCCTCACATGTATCAAAACTTCAGTGTAATAGGTCTGGTTCACCGTGGAGCCTTCAGGAAGATACTCGTGGTGGACAACTCCACTAGCATCAAAAGAAAAACTGTGAGCAGCACCTTGAATTTGGATTGAACTTGGCGAGCTTTTTTGGGTCTGGGGATGTTTTGCTCGTCCACTGTGAAGATTGGACCTTCGTTTCCACTTCATAACCGTAAACCCATGACTCATCACCAGTTATGATCCTTGACAAGAATTATTTATCATTTTCTGAGTGATCAAGCAAATCCTGACGGACTTGAACACGATGAGCTTGTTGATCACTTGTCATTAGACGTGGCACAAATTTTGCAGCAACGCGATGCATCCTTAATTCTTCCGTCAAAATGTGGTGTCAAGAGCTTACCGAGATCCCACATTCTTCAGCAAGCTCCTCTACAGTCAGACGTCGATTCGCTCGCACCAGAGTGTTGATTTCATCAATGTGTGGGTCATCAGTTGATGTGGAAGGACGTCCAGAACGCTCATCATTTTCAACAGACCGCCGACCATTCTTGAAACGTTTATGCCACCTGAAACATGTCGCTCGCTTCATGGCAACATCACCGTAAGCCGTGTTAAGCATGGAAAACGTTTCCATAATAGATTTTCCCAGCTTGACACAAAATTTCACAGCAAATCGTTGCTCTTTCAAGTTATTCATTTTGAAAAAAACTTGTAAAAAACTAACCCTAACTGAACATAACCAGCACTAAAATAAAGATATCTGCAATCAGAAAATGGCGTCATAATCAGCTGATCTCTGTCAACCTAGCGACACCAAGCGAATGCATCTGAAACAAATGAGAGCTGCGCAGTTCAAACAGTCTGCGAACTTTTTGAACAGACCTCGTAATTTATGAATTTAGAATTAATATAATAACCTATCGGCATTACTTTAACTTCGCCAATCAGTTTTTGTGGATCATTGATACAATATCGCCAATTAGTTTTTGTGGATCATTGATACAATATCTAATATTTTTTATGGTAGCTACTCAAACAAATAAAATGGGTGTTTTCTACAGCAATGCGTGCCTAAGCCAGTGCTTCTTAATCAGGAGCTACTTGACTGCCCGTGGAAAGAAATTAGCCACTCGTGGGTAGAAATCTGTTAGAAAGACGAATCGATGAGGGTAAAATATAAAAATCTTTGCGAATGAAAAACGACACATATAAATACTATATGGATTGGATGCCACTAATTGCTTTATAATGTTCACATATCAAGCAAATGAAAATATTGAACCACGGCTTACCAAAGCTAACACCCGGCGCAGATCTAGAATTACTGTTATGGAAGGAGGGAGTAATCTAGTTTCATGCGATTTTATTGCAAGTGATAATGCTTGAACAAGAGATAAATGATTAATTTATGCTTTTGTGGACGCTTTAAGGTAAACGCCTTCTTGTGGGTCCGACCCTGAATAAGAAATCTTAAAAGTCATTGCTTCACTTGCACTTTTCAGTATCTAAACGAATTGCACGAAAGGCACCAAGACAATCGAGCGCCAGGACAAATAGGCATTAGAACAAATGAGCAGCAATAAAGTGACTCATGTAAATTGGCGTCCTTTTGAACCAGCAAGAAACAAGCGATAAAGGTAAAACAAATAAATCTTTCTCGCCTTCTAACTTTGATTCATGCAGGCAAACAGAATTTGCGATAAAACATTTTATACTGATTGGCTCAGCGGATTTGGGGTAATCAACGCTTTCACTTCAACTAGATGTTGCAACTATGCACTGCAAGGTGTTACATACCTTTCTTACATTTTTTTTCTTATCTATATGTCATAACAGCTTAAATGGTCGATTGGTAAGAGCATCCGTCTCTAGAGCTGTAGACTGGGGTTTGATTCTGAGTCGGGTCGAACCAATGATTTTAAAACTGGTATTCACAGCTGCTTCCCTGTTTGACGCTCAGCATTGAAATGACAGAGTGGAGAACAAGCCGGTAAGTTGAGTTGTTGTGCCATTTAAGGCACTTAGCGGAATTCCCCCATCTTGCCCATCTTGGTGTGGTAGACAGGTGGCCGTGTAACTTCTTAGCGAGCTCTTTATAGTACTTTGATCGCTTTCTCGGGACAGGAGGATGAAATTCAATAAACTAAAAACCTAAAAAAAACGTTCATCGCTTTGTTGTTTCTTCCCTTTTCTTGCACCTTGTTAGTGTGTTCTTTACTTTATCGTTTTTTTTTTTGTATCGACGGGGCGGAAATAAATGACGCCGCATATCAAGTACTTTCTTTTATTTCTCATTAGCGTATACAGCTACGCTTTGATTAAAAATTCATAAGTTTGATGAAAGTTTTTTTTGTATGGTGCCGCATACTATAAATTTGTTTTCAGTTTCCCAATTTGCTTCCATGGCTTAAGATCTACTGAGTTTGTACTACATTATGAACAATCGCTTTCACGTAATATACTTTAGTCTACGAGTATACATTTGGCTTCAAATCCACACGTATATTCATTGAATAATTTTTGCTGAACTTATTCTACACTATTTTTTTTGTATTTTGTGTCATATTTATCCTCCTATCACGATAAAGCGATCAAAGCGCTATACGAGTCCGCTTAGAAGTTGCCTGTCATCTGTCTACCACACCAAGATGGGGCAATCTCGCCAAGTGCCTTTCCCAACGGCACAACAAGTCAACTTGTCGGCTTGTTCTCCATACTGTCCCTTTAATGCTAAGTGTTAAGCAGGGAAGCTGTGAATACCAATTTTAAATTCATTGGTTTGACCCGACTGGGAATCAAACCAGAGTCTACAGCTCCATAGGCGGACGCTTTTACCACTCGGCCATCTGAGCTGTTGACGTAAACTGAGATTCGCTGGAACTGAAACTGAGAGATAAACTCTAAAGCCCGGGTTCTCGACCGGATGTCATTGGTCCCCCTGGGGGGCCATGGCACGTTAAACAGGGGGCCACAGGTGCAAGATTTGTTGGTGGTAATTAACCACTTGAGGCCAGCTGGCAGCAGTAGCTACCATGAATGAAATCCGACCAAAATTTAATCGCTGAGCAAGAGGCCACTGATGTTAGGAGTGTCTAAAAAAGGACAACACACCGTAGAAGGTTGAGAACCACTGCTCTAAAGAAAAGCAAAAATAAAAAAAATTTTCAGTTTGGACAGCTGCGCTGTGGTGTATATTTTATTTCTTTCTTTTGATGAAATGGCAGGTTAACTTGATGCAGGAATTTGAAAAACTGTCAGCTTCAACGAACAAGTTTTCTTTTACAAACGGTGCAACATTGGTAGTATTCTTACAAATTTCCAACACATTGGCCTACTTTAAAGGTGAGGTTGGATAAATGTTGGTGATCTCACGATTTACTCATAGGCCTATCACCCTTAATTGCAGTATATTGCATGAAAGTGGTTACTTCTCACATGACCGAACGGTAGAGCGTCTGCTTCTGGATCTGTAGACTCTGGGTTGAATCCGAGAGGAATTCAACCAATGACTCTAAAATTGGTTTTAACGGCTTTCATGCTAGACAATTAACATCACAGGGACAGCGCATGAAACAAGCCGGCAAGTTTACCAGTAATGCGGATGGGAAAAGTACTTTACGGGATTTCTCCATTTGAATTGGTAGACGGACTGACGGCAGCCCCTACTTGAGCTTGTTATAACCTCGATCGATTTGTGATACGAAGAAAAATACAAAACCAACTTACTAGGAAAAACAACCACAATCAGCTAATAACAAACGTATTACAGTACAATTGTTCAAAGTAGGAACTTACTAGAACAGCGGGCAGTGTTGCACGTTTGGGTTTCCACCGCACCACCCTCGCATTTTAATCCTTGTCTCTCATTTTGGCAAGTTCTATCTCTCCTTTGCATACCACCACCACAAGTACGTGAGCAGGCACTCCAGTTTAGCCAGTCAGTCCAGGCTGCAATCACATGAATTTATACAAAAATTGTGAAGTTATAAGCGGCTTCTAACTGTAGTAAGTTCGATACCAAACTTATTTTTATTTTTCACAAACCACAATGTTGTGGGAAAGAAAACAAACTAATTTGTGTAATGATGTATGTTGATAGCAAAACACGCAGTAAATATCGAGTATATTGAAACTTTAAAATCTTTCAATGGGAGCTAACACATGCAGTTGCTCTCACTTGCTTCTATTCTCGAGAAAACTTCAGATAAAAATAATAGGAAGCAACTTGAGTTTCACAACACTATACGTGGCCTGCTTAATTTCTTCAGATATTTATTACTAGCGAGATTACCTAGAGCTTAGGAAAAACGTACCAGCTTCTCGCGACATTATTTCGAGCTACTACAATCGTTTTCGATTTATTTAAAAAACTGCTGCGTAATAAGCGCATCACTGAAGTTTTGAACTGAAAATAAAAACAATGCAATTATTCCAACTCAATACGATTTCAAACTAATTTCTCAACTTCACATGCCACTATAGACATTATTACTCACGCATGTGATACCGGTAATACTAACCATAACCAATTTTTACTCTGGTTTGTTTTTTTCTGGCCTATTAAAAACGCTTTCGACACGGTCAACCATAAAATTTTTGAAATTAAACCAAGCCACTACGGTATTCGCGGACATACTTTTAATTTAATGATATTGTTTCTTGAAATGCATCAATATGTTTTCGTCAATGAGTACCGGTACTTCGATAAAAAAAAATCAAGTCACTAAGGTGTGCTGTAAGGCTCTGCTTTTGGGCTTTTACTTTTTCTTTTTATGCGCGAATGATATGACAAACGCCACTCTAACTACTCCGAGATTATTAGCCGACGATATTTGCATCTATATGAATCACAGCAAGCTATCCAATTTTCAAAATATTCTGAGCTCAAAACTAAACGATCTTTCAAAATTGTACGTAGACAATCAACTTAGGGGAAGGTAGATAAAATGGGACATTTTATTTTCAGATAGAAAATAATGATTTAGCGACACCAATCGAATTTATGCGACAGGTTACCTTATTTTCAGCCTATAAAAAAAGAATGATCGGTTAAACTTGAGCTTGTTCAAAATGAGAAACCAAAGTATATTTGTAAGCATGTTGATGTAAGAGTCTAGACTTCTTGTAAATTAGTTTATTTTGTTACAGACTTTTTTTAGTTTTGCATCAGGTTGCTGATGGCAAATATGCTTGAGTATTAAGCTGTGAGAATAATGCACATGGTCACCCAAATTATAGATGTTTTGATGGCAGTTCAATTTTTGAAATTGTGTCTACTGCTGGGGTAAAATGAGATAAGAACTATAGTTAGTAAAAATAGTTCATTCGAACGTTAAAAAAGTTGTCAAGTACAGTATTAGGAAAGTGTTCACTTATCTGTTAAATACACAATATCGTGAACACAGCAGCACTATGGTTTAAAACTGCTTGTCTGCAGTCAAAGCATAACACTAGGCTGTTCGAAAACGTGTATTGTTTTAGTTAGGTGAGAAAGTTCTTGCATGCGCGATTGGACCAAAAATTATTCCACAAAAAGCCTTCGAGCTGATATGTGTATTAATATCTTACAGTTGCGGTCAAAAACATAAAATGAAGTGAAGGTCTTATGAATGGAGCGAAACAGGACAACTTCGAAAAATATTTAAATCTAAATATTTCAATTGTCTGAATGCAAGTTTGTTAAAAATGAGATCATGCCCATACACATTGGATGTAAAGTTGACTTGCTTCTTGAAAAGGTGAAAGTGGAGGAAAACATTAACTATCTTCGTTAAGCGTACCGTATTGTCCCACCTTTCCCTACTATGCACTCTACCACAAGGAAAGTTGGAATAATACCCCAATATCATTGCAAACACAAAGAGCTTCAGTGTTACTATAGATAGTGTACTGAGCCTATCATCACAACTGAATAAATCAAATATTTAGGTAATGATTTGAAACATAATGAGCCTACGATGTACGCATGCTAGCTGTAGAGCATAAATTATTCAGAACTGTTGAAATAATTGCCAAACTAAAATCAATCTTGCCACAAAATGTGTTACTGCAACTTTAGTACGCCCTAATTCATCTACACATTTGCAGACATCATTGCATCTAAGGTCAAAAAACTTCCTATCGCTACTGAAGACATTGAAAGTGAGTGGTATCTGTTTGGAACAGCAGTTCTTACGGCCGCAACTAACTGCTGCGGACGCATGAATGTTGGAGGGACGAAATGCAGCGAAAAAATAACTCCTTGGTGGAACCAGGAATTTAAATTTGTGCGAAACAATAGCCTATAAGCTTTGTCTTGCAAATAAGCAATCATTCGATTCTCGTTCGCAGTATTTCGAAACACGCAAGATTGCAGCCACAAAAATGTCCAAGGAAAAGTCCGGGAAGAAATTCGAAAAAAGTCTAGATAATTTTGAAATGACAAATTAAGTGTTTTGACAAACCGTTTGCATGGAAAAAGATCTCAAGCCGCTCTCTAACTCGAACAATCAAATGTTGTCGTCCTGAAAGATCAAAATGCTATTTTGAATCGGTGGAAAGAATTTTTTAGTGATCTTTTTAACCCAGTTGATGCTGTACCGACTGAAAGTGACAAGGAACATTTGGGCAAGATATTCAGACAACCGAAGTAGATGTGAATGCAGTGATCAAATCATTGAAAACCATAATAGCGCCTGGTAAGGATGATATCAGACCCAAAATATTGAGAACAATGCAATTACACGTGTATGGTGTTTGTTGGCTGATTCATGTTTGTCAGGTTGCATGAAAGATGACTTCGATGAGTGTGGTAACACCTATTCACAAAAAGGAAGACCAGAACAAAATGTTCCAGTTACCGGGGCATCTTTCCCATCAGTGTCCCAGGTAAGATCTATGCCAAGTGTCTTGAAAGGAAATGCCCTGAAATAGTTGAGCCTGAACTAACGGATGCGCAATGTGGCTTTTGTCATGGCAGAGGCACAATGGACCTGGGGCGATATACTGCTCACTTTTTGTCGCGCTCTACGATATCGTAGAGAGAGAAAGTGCGTCGAAACAAATAAGTTGGTATACGCGTCAACTACAAAATTGCGTCGACAGCGTTTTCTACCAATTTGCTAGCACTGTGACTGTGAGTTTGGCGTTTGCAATTATGGAGGCTTGCATGGATGAAGGGTTGTGTTGAATTTGAATTCACTCCCAAGTTTTTGATGAATTTGAACGTGGGTTTTCAAAATCCGATAACTAAGAATCTGAATGCTGCTTTAAAGTCATTGTTCTCGTGTACTGCAACCACGCTTTTCATGTTACTTTTCTTGATCTTCTATTCTCCCCTTGCATGTCACAACGTTTATCGTTTTGTTGCTTCTTCCCTTTTCTCGTGCTGTCCAATTATACTGTGTATTATTTTTGTATATTATTCTTGTGTTGACGGTACGAAAATAAAAGACACTAACTAACTAATTTGATTTTCTTAATTGAAGATTCCATGAATTTAGATTTTTTCTCATTAAAACATACGAAGTAAAGTATGGTTTTGCCACTGGTTTATTACTGTATGTCACTACATTGCAAATGATCCGTAAAGTTTATCAAGCAAACAGAACAATTGTCACGGCAAATGTGACGCTTTTAAATGCTTTGGTGTTGGTTTTGCAAGAGTTAACTTTCCACCCCTTTCATGTCTTCTTGTTTTTGTGCTAAAAATTTTGATTTTTGCTTCTGGTACTGACCTTTTTGCAGTTACTTACAGACTTAGCCTACTTAATTTTACGGATTCTCTAGTCTAGAGTGAAAATATTTAAAACGACTCGCTACAACTATTCAAAAATATCTGTTTTTTTTTTTTAGCCTATCTGATACATTGTTTATTGAATGCTGAAAAGAAGAATATTGCTTCTTTAGTTATTGCTCTTCACCCTGGCCACGTAAAGGATTTGACCAGCGCGGTGACATAAACACAAGAGTGGATACGTACCACAAAAGTTAAATTCTTTAAGATATATTTATCCGAAGGAATGAGTGACCGTGGCAAGATCATTCGTTCTGGAAAATCAATGTATCGTACCTGAGGGCGGCCGATGAGGGCTAATAGCCTGAGACAGCGCTGTCCCGCTCTACGGTTCGTGTAACTGTAGTGCTGTGCTCTGTTGGTGATGGAGAGCTGGTATTAGCCTCCGACCCAACAAGAGAAAGTCGTCATGACTTTCCGTCCAGTCGGCCAGGAAGAACATTGCTTTTTTTAGTTATTTCTCTTCACCCTGGGCACGTAAAGGATTTGACCAGCGCGGTAAAGTTTGAATTCTTAAGTTTTGTGAATTTTGAAACGGTGAAATTTGAAATCAGTTTTGCGAAGTCAATGAATAAGTAATATGGATTTTGATTTAGCAATTCAAAATTATGAATAGATCCAACCGTGCAAGGAATCAGTGGCGTAGCCAGCCTTTGTGAAAATGGGGGGCAAGGCTTCCGTGAAGGGGGGCATTTTTTTGACGAAAATTAGAAATGCTCACCCTGGAAAAATGACTTTTGGGTTTTGACGTAGTTTGGCTGTATTGTAACCACTGTCAGCCAATGTTTTCATCGTCATTTATACTATTACACAGTTTTACCGTTTTAATTCCGCCTTCACCAATTTTTTATGGTAAATATTGGTCTAATCCAGTGGTTCTTAACGTTTTATAGGTCAAAGGCCCCTAAAACATTTGTTCAAAAGTTATGGATCCTTTTGGGTTGGCAGAACAAACAGACTGCAAAATCTTATGCATATGTAACTGCGCCATTAACCAATCAAGCAATTCCCTTAGAGTATCTTTATGAAACCCTAAGGGGAGAGCATAGCGGTCCCAAAAAAATCCTAAGAGGAAAGCTACTCACTAAACCAACAACAGCCGTTTCCTCCTTTTCGCTATTCTATTTTCTGTAACCGTTAGCTTGTACAAGGGCGTGCCCAGAAATTTGAAAAAGGGGGGGGGGGGGGGCGCAACTTTAAGCCATGCCAGAAGGGCCGGATATATTTTTATTGCGCAAAAGAAGGACAGTTCTTTGAAGGTCATTACGTTCGTTTCAGAGAAAAAAAGGTTATCACGTCCGCTGATGTCCAATTTTTCGCCTCAAGTCAAGCGAAGAGCAAAAAAAAGTTTTCACGCCCTCAAATTGTCCTTTATACGTAAATCACTTTTACACCGCGAAAGTTTTGTGCATTTGTTTGCGGGGGGGAGGGGGGGCGGATCCAGCGGCCTCTTCCTAGATATGCCTTTGTTGTATTATCTGATTGTGGTTGAATACTTCTCTTTTCTTCTACACAATATCGAAATATTAACCAGTGATGGAGTCACGTACTCAACTTCCGAGTACGAGTACCGCAAAACACTTCGAGTACGAGTACAAGTACTGATATTGAAAAATGTACTCAAGTACGAGTACCGTAAAAAAGTTGGAGTATGAGTACTTTTACAAATTTAGCAAAAGAACAATTTTAAAGTTGTAACAGCTCAAAGTTTGTCGCAAAAACATAAACGAATACGTTTTTTCAGAATTTGGGATGTTGAGAAGGCACATCAATCTATTTACGGGTTTTATTGGCTGTAGTTTGCTATCGAAAGTTCATCTTGTTTGTTAGTTTGTTACTTCTAGCGAAAGCCAAATGTACTCGTGTACTCGGCGCTTTTTTTGACCGAGTACCGAGTACATTGACCTTTGAGTACGAGTACTAACCGAGTACCAGGGGTTGCGAGTACGAGTACCCCAAAAGTGGTACTCGAGTATTCCATTACTGATATTAACCGAACAACTTAATTATTGTGTCTAAGTTTAAATTTGAAGTTCTTTATAGAGCAAGAAGTAAAACACTATTTATCAAATCCGAGAAAAGTAAAACTAGGCTACAAACCAACAGATCTAGAAACGATATAAAAAATCAACGACCAGATATTGCCGATTTAAGTACGTAATTAAAAATATATTCTCAAGAGAGACGGTACCTCGTTTGTTTTTTGGGACAGAAGATTGATGACAATAATTAACGAAAGAAAGTGGTTTATCGGGTAAACACTTTTTCCTTCAAGCGAGAATCAAATCTACGGTTTTATGTCACTCTAATTTGCTACGCTGAAGAAATGTTCGAGAACACCATAATTATATTTACCGTAAAATTTAATCAAATGAAAACCTGTCGTGGAGCAAGAGGTACCCTTGTACTTAGTCGTAGATTTAAGAAGTCGTAGATTTAAGACAGAAGTATAGGCTCAAGTCAAAACTATCTAAGAAATTTCTGAAAAGCTCGATAGCCTCGCTGGACTAACCTGAACAAAATCTCTGTTAATTAAAACAAAACAAATTCTGTGTTATATACTCGCAGTAAATCAACTGCTGTGAATAACTTTGTCATTACGACCAGCGAAAGACCGCTAACCAATAAAAGTGTCATTAAGTACTTAGTAGTTTTATTTGATAATAAACTGAATTGGGAACAGCATATTCAGTATGTTTTGGCTAAGCTTTGTATTGCCAGAGGAGTTTTGATGAAACTGAGGCACTACGCACCAGAAGCAGTACTGCGTAATGTATATTTTGGTATTGTTTATTCTTATTTGAAATATGGTGTGACGACTTGGGGTAATGCAGCATCCTAATACACAGCAAAAGTTCAGGTTCAACAAAACTACTTAATTAGAATATTAAGCAAAACTCCCTTATTTAAAAAAAAACTTCTACCGATTTACTCGCACTTAAACCTACTGAAATTTAACTACATTTTTAATCTTGAAGTTTTAAAATTTGTATTCAAGTTTCGTTCCAACATTCTACCTGCATGTTTTGATGAGTATTTTCGACAAGCAGGTCAAGCTCACGACCACTCAACTCGATTTAGTTCAAATACAAATTGGGCACCCATATATTGTAGCAAATCAATTACACAAAGGTCCATACGTTACGTTGGCAGCAATCTATGGAATGATTTACCGAATGATGTAAAAAATAATTCGCAAATAAGCTTAAACGTATATGTTAAAGCAATTAAACAACTTCTTTGCGATAATCAATGCTAGAATCACTGCTTACCGTCCCAGATTTAATTGCATTAACTCTTAAATTTACTTGTTTTTGTTTTTTTTTTATGTTTTGTTTTGTTTTTTTTTTTTTTCTTTTTTTCGATACCATTTGATTTGCCCTATTGTCAGTTTACGCACTACTGAGATTTTATTATACTGTGTTTGCTTAATTATTTCCTAATCAATAACATCTCGTACTGTAACTGTGAATGTGTTGCACCTAAAGCCGTAAGGCGGTATGCAGCTCGGCTTTTTGTGCACTTTGCGCAATGCGTAGACTTATTAAACATACAAAGCTGGCGCATTGCGTTGAAATAGAGGGGTTGAGCTGAGCAGTATACCGCCCCTGTTCTTTAACATTTTTTTTTCTTTTTTTGTAATTCTGATACACGTCGCATCGAGGATTTTATGCACTTGACGCTTGTTTTCGCTGTAGTAGTTTAGTTTTCTATAGTCATGTGATTTTTGTTGTTTTCGGACATTTGTGATAATCTATGTGGTTGTTTGAGGTGAGTGGCTGTAGACTCGGCGACCGCGCTGGTTCCTTGGAGCTGGACACATGGTCTTTTCGCAGCCTCTCACCAGAAAGTCTTAGCGCTTTTCTGGTAAAAATAAACTTCTCTCTCTCTCTCTCCTCGCGGTTAGAGTTTTTGGCTCTGATTCAATAGGTCTGGGGCATTGACTAGAATTGTCAGCATTTGGGTTGTGAGCTTTGTGGCTTATCACTACCATTTCTTATGTTTGCAACTGGATAGCCTTACACGGCTTACTCCCTTTGTTACCAAGAAATTTCTGTTACCACTGCACTGCTGAAATAGTTTCCTAAATCCTTAAAACCAATAAATTCTCACGAATAGCATTTTAACATCAACGCTTTTTTCATTTTAAAGCATTTAATATTTCTAAATCACTCCAGAAAAAAATGCCCTTTCGGCCTTTCCCTACGTTAAACTTTGTATGAGGTAATGCATGCGAATTGCGATTCTATTGATTGACAACACAACGATTATAGGTTTAATTCATGACTCTGACGTTACAATGGCCAGTATGCGTTGACCTTCAAGGTTTCAAAGCTAAAATACTCGGCTAAAATACGCCCGTAATGTGATGAGGCCATGAGCGCAGCAAAAATTAACATACGCGTGGGAACTTTACATAAGCTTTACTTCTAAATTTGAAAAGAGCAATTGCAGTGTTGTTCGAAAGCAATTGGGAATTTCTACGGGGGGGCAAGAGGGGGAAGGGGTTTTATCAAGGGGGCAATTGCCCCTCTTGCCCCACCCTGGCTATGCCACCGCACGGGAGTAGTAATAAGTAGTAAGTTTATGTTTTCGGCATAAAATAATAAATATCGATAAGACAAACCACAGCGAGGCAAAAAATCAGGAAACAGCGACAAAACGATGTATGTTAAGACGTGCATATTACTATAGTTCAAGTAAACAAAGTTTAAGAATTAGCATGGCCGCAGCACCTATAAGAGGGTGATTTTGTGAGAGGTAGCGCGGACAGACATTACGGGAAACAAAATGCTTTGACTTTGGAATTCGACAACATTCATTTAATAGCCGAGTATAGAATGGTAATCCACAAGGCGATCTCAAAAACAGCTAGATACCTTTACAGCGCCAGCGGCTTAGCTACAAGCTTTAACTCGTTTAAAACTTTTGGCTTCCAGAAGTTTCCGAAATTAATGTTTCCGACGATTACATCAACGTGTCACAAACTGAACCCTGCAGAGTTTTTAAAAAGTTTAGGTGAGCATGTGCAACAAATCCAGCCAATTTAATTTCGTGCCGCTTTGGCTTTCACAATGCGATTGCATATCGAATCACTATTAGCTGATCGCTTTTCAGTAAGTAGGCTATAATCAAAGCTCTCACTTTTTTTCGATTTTCTTTGGATTGAAGAAAAAATTTTCTCAGATTTTCTTAAATTTCCTTAAAACCAGTCTGGATTGCATTTACATGCTATTGACCGTATTTTTTAGGCATAGAATTGTTTTTTCTGAGTTTTTGGGTAGGCAATTACCTAAACTAATGCTCAGTGTCGTTGCGAGAAATTTTAAAAAGAGGGGGCCCTAATTTCCACATTCTTTTTAGGCGTATTTTTTTCGACAGAACAAATTTAAAAGTGATTGAAAAACAAGAAAAGCTCTAGGGGGGTCTGGGGGCATGTTCCCCCGAAAAAATTTTGAAAATTTAGATGATGTAATGGGTATTTTAGTGCTTTCTGAATGATTTTCACGAAAATTTTGTTTAAATTTTTTGACCCTATTTTTGAGTGCTTCGCCAAATATGATGCAATTTGTTTGCACATTTTCGATTATGCGTCTTAGGCGTAAGACTTATTGCCATGAAAGAGGATCAAAATTATGGAAAAATTGCTCAGGCTACCGGTACATCAAAAACAGTTTCGAAAATGGCTGGTGGGAGGATGCATACTCTTCAAGTTTCTCAACCTACCCCCGTGGATCCGCTCCTGGTCAAAAGCTACAAAAACCATCAAAAGAGTCTGGTATATTTCAGTCACTTGACACCATTAAATTTGTTGTTTTTACTAAAAGGCAGATCGAGTCAAAAGGCAGGCATAGCCCAATGCTCCCCCCCTAAAATACTTCTAACGCTACATATACACGCAATGCAAGTCATATCTAACATGATGCTACCGGTACCTCTTATGCTAATTACATAAAAGAAATCTGAAAAATCCATAGCAATGAGGTGATAGTTCCAAACAACATGCCAGTCTTTACAGTTGGCCTGTGTAACAGACCATCTTCTCGTCTTGACATCAAGATTTTCAGCTTTCTGCATTGTGCAGTTGGAGGTTTTAACCACGATTTAAATGTCTCGTTTTGTAACCAAGCATATCTGAAGGATTGTGAATAACGAGTTTTTTTTTCTAGTTACAAATTCTTTTTTTTTTTTGAAAGTTCCTGTGAAGAATCATAGCTAGACTCAGTTTCATTGTCGCTCAGTTATGCTTAACAATAACTGTTTAGGCTAAGCACTTTTATGTTTCAGGTACGGTAATCTGCAACCACAAAAGTTAGATTAAAAATCTGGCAGCGAAAATTTCCTTGAACGTTCTTCAATCAGAGCATTTCCTTAAACACCTTCAAGTTTCCTTAAACTAAGGAAATTTCCTTAAAAGTGAGAGCCCTGGCTATAATGAATTTCAGAAAGCTGTAAACTCTTCGTTTCGGTAAAAACGCTGAATCAGACATACTTTTTCGTCGCTTTCTTTCGAATTTAAAATATTGTAGAGAACTCTTATGTCACATGGAAAAACGTAGTAAGTCGCATTTTCAACTTTTTCAGAAAAACGCGCAAAACCGTTTCACCCTGGCAAAAAGCTAGGGAAAGCTAAACTGCCGATACTTTGGTACCATAATAGAAGAACAGGAAATACATTGTTTTTTATATCATAGATGAAATTATAATTTTTTGTTTATTACATTGTTAATTATAATTTTGTAATTTTTTGTTAAGCCTGTGTGACCCCGTTGTTAAAAAACAAAATGTTAGATGTTGATGATGTTTGTAGTTATAGACCAGTCAGTAATCTACCTTTTTTGTCTAATGTTATTGAAAAATGTGTGCATATTCAAATTGATGTGTATTTGTGTGAAAATTTTCTTTATGGTGAGTTTCAATCGGCTTACAGACCTGGTTTCAGCTGTGAAACAGCTCTTCTTAAAATTAGTAATGATATTTTGTCACTCCTTGTTACCACGTCAAATGCTGTGCTAATTTTGTTTGATCTTACTACTGCCTTTGACACTGTAAACCACAACCTGCTACTAGCTAAATTGTTTGAGAATTTTGGTTTTGCTGATAATGCGTTGAAATGGTTTTCAACGAATCTTGAAAATAGAAGCTATTATGTTAAAAGTATTAATGATTCAGTGTCGCATGTTGTTAAAGTAACATCCGAAGTTCCTCAAGGTTTAATTTTGAGAGCTGTTCTGTTCAATCTGTACTTTAAAGATGCAGAAATGATTGCGAAATCTCATGGTTTTTTTGTGCATTCATATGCTGATGATATGCAGTGTTATTTCGAGCTTGAAAAAAATATTTCTATTGATTTTATTTCTGATAAAATTACCTCTTTTCTACTGCTTCTTAAAAACTGAATGACTAGCAACTATCTGAGATTAAATAAAAACAAGACCAAAGTAATAGAATTGTTGCCTGCTAGTCATAATGTTAATACCAGACTAGTTACTGACTTGTATATTGATTCGAGTTGTGCTTTGATTTTGCCTACTTCTAATGTAAAAAACCTTGGTGTTATTTTTGATGCTAAACTTAATATAGAAAAACATGAGCATAAGGTAGTCAGTACATGTTACGCCAATTTACGGAATCTTGGTAGAATTGCATCCAAGCTCTCTATTGACTTAAAAATTCAACTGGTACATTCCATGATCTTGTAGCACATTGACTACTGTAATGCTCTTTTTTACGACTTGCCTGAAATGTTGCTGAAAAAGTTGACTAAAGTTTTATATGCTGGTGTTAGATTTATTTTTGGACTCCACGGCACTGCTTCACGTTTGCACATGCTTCCTTTTTTGAAACGCCTTCATATATTGCCTGTAAAGTTTCGTATTGAATTTAAAATAGCTTTATTAACTCACAAATGTTTGCATGGAAATGCTCCAGCATATTTAAGAAAACTGATATGTCCTCGATTTGCGAGCACTTGTTATTGCCTGCGTGTAAATAATGATAAATGGTTACTTCAAACCAGAGGTGGGCATTCCGCAATTTGAAGCGCAAAGCGCTAGTTGCGCAACTTCCGCACGTGCGGAAGTTGCGAAGCGCTTTAACAAATTATTTTTAGCCATTGCGCAAGTTGCGCTGCGCTTCAAGGAAAATAAATCCTTCTTGCGCTTTATTGCGTTGCGAACTGAAAACATATATAATAGTGTGCGCATTATTGCGCTGCGAACTGAAAAGAATCTGGTTGCTTGCGCTTTGTTGCGTTGCGCACCGTAGGAAGTTGAAATACTGCGTTGCGCTTTGTCGGATTAATTAAAGCGCAATGTGCTGGAGTAAGCAGTTTTTTGTAACTGTTTTTAATAGAATAGCAGTTTGTTTCTTGATGCGTACAATAGGCCTATAAGTCAATTTATTGTAGCAGAAATTTTCAGCTCATCAGAAATGTGGTACACTAAAGTCTTTTGCTTTTTAAAATAATTGCAAGTGCTTAAAGAGATCATTGAGTGTTGAATAAATCGTATTTTACTTGTTGTTGTGGAGAACTTCGCCGCATATGCAAATTATGATTTACCGCGATGAGCTTTTAACGGCACGCGACATTGCAACGTGGCGCAGTGGTTTGGAGCGTCGTTTTTACGACGACCATGATCGCAAGGTTGATGGTTCAACTCCCAACCTAGTCTCGTTGTTGCGTCCTTGGATAAGATGCTTCACGTTGATTATCTCTGCTTGGTGAAATCTGGCAAGCGGCAAATTAAAGAAGTCAGAAGCAAAATTCAACCGGAAAACTCGGAAACAAAGGCAACTCCTAAGCGAGTCTGGATTCGTCCTAAGCAGCGCCTCCTTCGCTTTCTCGTGATAAGAGGATGAAGATGAAGAAAGCAATCTTCAGCAAGCATCTTTTTTCGCTTCCTATTTAATTTTCCTGTTCATTGACCACGCAAAATCCTGTTACAGTCACTTGCATTAAAATCGTTGTCACATTGTAGCCAACTGCGTGCTGTTAAAAGCACCTATGAAAATAACTCAAGAAAATATTGCATTGCTTATACATCTACTCGTTGCGCTTTAATAAATGTTTCATTGCGAAAGTTGCGTTGCGCTTTTTCTTTTGTATAAACCTCATTGCGGAAGTTGCGTTGCGCTTTAATGCAAAAAAATTATTGATTGCGGAAGTTGCGTTGCGCTTTAATGCGAAAAAATAATTGATTGCGAAAGTTGCGTTGCGTTTCATGGCTTAACAGAACTTTTGCGCTTTGTTGCGCTGCGCTTCAACCAATTTTTAAAAAATGCCCACCTCTGCTTCAAACTATGCCACATCCTAGCTTGGTCAAATCTAAATCTATGTTTTCCTTAGCTGCTCCAAAAATTTGGAATTCTTTGCCTTTGTCGCTGCGTGAAATTAGCAGTGTTTCGCTTTTCAAAACGCATTTGAAATCTTATTTTTTTAATATTGCTTTTGAGGATGTTGCCAGTATTGAGTAACTGTGGTAGTGTATTGCCAATATTGAACAACTGTGCAAAGTTTTTTGTAGTAGTACCTGTCATTTATTTGTCTTTGATGTTGTTGGGTAGTGATTTTTACCGATAATTTAATTCTGGTCAACCCCTTCGTCAGATTCATCGAATTGTTGATGAAATCTTAAGGGGGATACAAATTGTTATTATTATTATTATTATTTTATGTTGTTTTTGAGACTTACTAGGTTTTTCCTGATTAAAATTGCCCTTATACACCTTAGTAAAACAGGCATAAAAAAACAACGTTTGTTTTACTGATGGGAGTAGTTTCAGATCGAGTCCCATGTAACCAGTGACAGTTTGGGACGGCGTCCGCATGAAAATTTATGACGTCATGATTTGACGACGTACGTCATAAACTACAAGTGAAAAATTATTTAAAAATTAATAATTTTTGTAGTTGAGGGGGATGATGGCAGTTTTTTCTAATTAGTGTAACAAGTGAGATTCAGATTATTTTATTTGTCCACAAAGACGTTGGGTGTTCGCATGATAATTTATGATGTCATGAATTGATGACGTACGTTATTATCCACAAGTGAAAAATTATTTAAAAATTAATAATTTTGTAGTTGCGGGGGATGGTGGCAAACTTCTCTAATTAGTGTGACAAGACTGAGAGCTGGGTGTCCGAAAAGAAATTTATGACGTCATAAATTGATGACGTACGTTATAACCCAAAAGTGAAACATTATTTTCAATTTTATAATTTTGATAGTTTGGAGATGGTGGTAAGCTTATCTAATTATAGGAAACTCCTGCACGTTTTTATCAAGAGGGCTGCAATTTTTTTGTACGTAACCTACTCGGGACCTCTACTGCGATTTTTTCACTCGAGGAGCTGAAGCAAATTCATGTGTTTTATTACCCTACTGACTTTATAATGGAATTTTTTGATTGAATGGAATTCGATTCAAAAGTTTGGATATCCATGCCCTATCACTGAATATTTTTGGTTTTGATGCTCAGAACTCACTATAATCACGAGCGTGTAATAATAATGGGGAAAAATAGGAAATACAACTTGTATTTAGTTAGTGCGCCACTTTTTTAGTTCCTCGCTACGCCCCTAGACTAGGCCTAGGTCATTCTGATCTATCGAGCTTGCCTTCTAGATACAGGCCTACAGTAGCCTACTTAATTATTTATCAACATTAATTTACCGTTTTTACTTAAAATCACTATTTTTCTGTTTTGTGCGAAAGGCATTCGAATAATAAAATTATTTTGTCAAAAAAGTGATTGTTTCAAAAACGACAAAATAATTAAGCAAGTTAGAAAAACGATTTTTACATGGAAAAACCTTGTTAATTGAAACCTACTAGGTTACATGAAAGTTTCTACTACGTCAAAAACAGAATTATTTTTAAGACAATGGAACAATCAAGTACGTTGAAAAAATAGATTTTTCCTGAAAAAAAAAGCAAAAATTTATGCACTTACTAGGTTTTTCCAATTCTTTCCAGCTCAATATCTCGGAAAGTTGAGCATATTTTTGGCACTAAATGGTACTAACAGATGCGGAAGAGTGCAAAGACACCTCCTATAGCTTTTTTCAATTTTCGAAAAATTGCGACTTACTAGGTTTTTCCATATGACATGAGCCCTGCTCTACGCAATTTAACGTGTATAGGCCTACCAACTGTGTCTCAAATCGCTCGATTGCGTACGCGCTGCATCAACGCAAAGTGCGTACAGAGCACTTTTGGCAGTCTACGTAATTTTGAGCATCTTTGCCTTTCAGCAACTCTTAGAGAAATTGTGAAAATACGCGGAAAGATCAATGCATGTTTTGTTCATTTTGAAAACGCATATTTTTTCTTTTTTATTTCTATTAGGACGATGTTAAGTTGACGTGGAATACGCTAGAAAAAAGGAAATCACGACAAAACGGTTGCGGTATCATTTACATGGTAATGCAAACAGCCCACTGTTATCATAAATATTGCATGGTCGTTGCACTTTGTTATAAAAACCAAAATAACGAATTAACTAAAGCAGAACTGAAATTATCACATTCCTAGAGTAGAACTTCGGGCGGCGTTGTTACAGGATGGCATTGATGGCCAGTTACTAAGTGCTGTAAGCAGACATGAGATAATCGTAATGTAATTAGTAATCGATTTTTCAGTAATCGTAATCGATTACAAACCAAAAATCAGCTCTGTAATAATGTAATCGCAATCGATTGCATTGCAGCTGATTACATCATCCAGTAGATTACACTTAATATCACATTTGTGTGTTTTGTGTGCATCAAACATACATCTATTTTTTGACAATTTAAAACTTTTGTCAATTTAAAACCAGGTAATTCGTTTTAACGCTGCCGCTGCAGTAAACTTAGTTAAATTCGCTTTGGGTGCTGGCTGAAACGGTGAGAATCTTCTCTTCGCGTAATTGCACTGCATTGTACACAATTGATCAGTTAATCGATCAGTAACTGCACTGCATTGTACAAAAACCCTAAGCTGCAATTATGTGGCTTGAAATAAAAAATAAAAAAAAAAAAAAAAACTGCACTGCATTGTACCCTGTGATGTTTTGCTCCACACCCAACAGTTGGAAACGAAAATTTAATTAGCGCACTGTGACCCAAGTGTTAGACTCAGTGGTGTAAAATGTAGTCCAGAAATCTGGTCAAGTAAAAGTATTGTTACTAATGGCGGCAGTGGTGGGCAAGTTACTTTTAAAAAGGAACTAGTTACAGTTACAAGTTACTTTGCAGAAAAGTAACTTAGTTACAGTTACAAATTTAAAAAGTAACTAGTTACAGTTACAAGTTGCAGTTACTTTTTTGCATGCCGCAAAACCCCCCAAAAATATCAATTCTTAACATGTAAGTCTAGAGCTCCATGGTGTGTATTCAAACCAAAATCATTCATCTTTATATTGAAACCAAACGGAAGTAGGCTACGATTCTGATACGATAAACGCTACAGTAATAACAATTGATTGCCTTTCAAAAACGATAACATTTCAAAGTGATTATATATCATTAAGCCCACAGCGCTTCTGCTTTAAAATGTCTTTTTCAATACTAAAAAGTCGTTCAACTGCAGCACTACAACTACAAGCAGCGGCATGGCGAGAAATTTTGCAAGAGGGGAGGGCCCACTAATTCGACATTTTTTTCAAGCGTAGTTTTTATAAGGCAGAACTAATTTGAAGCTGATTGCGAAACAAAAAAGGCTCTAGGTGGTCCGGGGCATGCTTTCCCGAAAAAATTTAAAAAAAATGTACATGCTGTAATGGCTGTTTTAGTGCTTTTTAAATAATTTTCAGGCAAATTTTGTTTGATTATTTATCATTTGCGTGATACATGGCTTAATATTAACTACTTATCATTTTTAAAACCACTTAAGTGGCGTTACTTTCTGATTGAACTACGTAAGTAGAAGAAGTAATCAAAATTTAAATCACTTAAGTAAGTACTAGTTACCAAGCAATAATACTTAAGTAGTCTACATAAGTAAAACTACTTCGTTACTTTACACCACTGGTTAGACTCTACCACTGCAAAGAATGTAAAGCAAAAAAACAGTGTCCTATCGGTGATACAGTTGTTTATTCATATACGGTAGGGTTTGCGGAAGCACGTTTTTTGTTGAAACGTGTGTTTTCTGTAGAAATGTGCATAGAAGTGCTATTTTCACGTGCATTTTTGATCATTAAAAAAAACTATTTTTCCGCATGATAAGCGATATCATTTCCGCAAAAAAGTGAAACAGAAAATATCAACAAACATTTCCGACAACTGACTAAAAGTAATCGAAATAGTAACCGCAGTTACAGTTAATGTAATTGTAATCAATTACAATGAAATTTTTAGTAATCGTAACTGTAATTGTAATCAAATGATTAGGAGTAATCGTAATTGATTACACGAGTGATGTAATTGCCCCATGTCTGGCTGAAAGTCGGATGTACACAAAGATGGGCATTTAACGAGATAATCCATCGGCAATATTTATTGGCCACAATTTCTTACCGATTATCGTTATAGCTCAAAATAGTTTTGATTCATCGATTGCCGATATAGCTTTGGTAATAATGTTATCGCCGATAAATTATAGTGATGAACGATTGTTGATGCACGCAGCGTTGAAAGTTAACAAGTTGCTGCTATGGAAACAAGTCAAGTCAACACGTGTATTTTTGCCTCCAACCACGTCAAATAAACTTGTATTAGGGTGTAGTGAAAAAAAAACCTTTGAAACCTCAAAAAAGTAGCTTCTACACCCGCGGCAAACGGACCAAAAATGACACCAAAAGTAGTCCTGGGTGCCGCCCTCGAAATGGCCTAGCAACCGGGCCAAACATTCCCTCCCCCAACCCCAACCAAAGATCACCATAACCTCCCAAACGCCCACGCCAGAAGGCCGAGCCAGGGCCCGAAACCTATGGAATCACACACTTTGACTCAAATCCGAAGCCACCGACGACCCACTCCCAACACCAAAAAAAGTTCAACTTCGAAGGGGCGCAACCCCCGGCCAAACCCTCAACCACAACCCCCCAAAAACCACGCTATCGCGAACATCATCGAGAAACCACATGGCAATCGACACCAATTTTGGCCGAAACGAAACTGGCACACAAGCATACAGAAAAGCAAAAGCAGCCAAATCAAGCAATACAACCACCATCCAAGCCACACCTGGCCAGTGCTCACCAGCACAACCACAAACTGCCGCCAAGTACCGAACCTCCCCACAATCATGCGATTTCGGCTTTTGACGAAATAGCCCATCTCTTTCCCATATCCTACCGTTTACCAGAGACTTTGAGTCTTGCTGCAATTTATAAAATCTCTCTTTGTTTTGTTTAATAGTCACGTTTCAGTCTGTGAACTGCTTGAAAAATGCAGCAAAACATTTTCGCAACTTGACTAACAAAAAAACTTCGTCAAACACGTTGAATATTTACCGCAACATTTATCGGAAAAATTTATCTGCGATAATTTATCCATTATCGATATCGCTTTTTAATTATAAGAAATTGAGGTTCATCGATTATCGTTATCGCTCATGGATTTTTTGAAATTATTGATTATCGTTATCGCTTTAGTACAGAGTGGTTTATCGTGCCTATCATTGGCTGTACCTGCATTCTCAGATCTGTGTTTGTGTAAACAGCGTAACAAAACCTTTAGAGTAACTGTGGAATTACGGCAAAGCTTTTTGCTGCACTTCGCTTGCAAGATTTGTTGTGCGTTGCCAGGTCTTGGAAGCAACAGGGCAGACAGGAAATTCGAGAGCTGCTGGCCAGTGTTTCTTTTTTAAGGAAGTGTTTTCATTTGGTAAGTAGTATTGTTCGTACTGTAGTGTCTGTGAATGTGTAAATTAATGAAAAAACTCTCGCAAACGCCATTGTTGATTGATTGATTTCTTCATGTTTATCCTCCTATCACGAGAAAGCGGCGGAGGCGCTATGCGTAGGACGAATTCAGACTCGCCTAGGAGTTGTATTTGTTTCCAAGTTTTCCGGTGAAATTTTCTTCTAACTTCTTCAATTAGCTGCTTGCCAGATTCCACCAAGCAGAGACAATCATCGTGAAGTATCTTATCCAAGGACGCAACAACGAGATTAGGTTGGGGGTTGAATCATTAACCTTGCGACCACGGTCGTCGTAAAAACGACCCTCCGAACCACTGCGCTATGCTGCCGACAGGAATCTAAAGGGAATATAGTTAGAAGCGCTTTTCTAAAGGAAATTTGCCTTTACCATCAAGCCGTTGTCGGAATCATCTATCAATGTGGTTTTCAAATTTTATAATTATCCACATTTTCTCGAATGTCAATCAGTTTACTTCTACTCTATACCTTGCATTAATTGGTTCCTCTTTTTGGTTTCATTGTAAGGAACTAAGACATGCAAAAATATTCTTACATCATCGCTAAGATTTCTGTTCAGCGTAATTAACCACTTCAGTTATTTATTAATTAACTTAATTATTTAATTAAAAGATGTTAGCAATGCAATAATTACGGTTGTTACAACTCACAAGGACAAGGTCTAGTATTGCATTGTATACGACCCGTCGGTGAACCCTCGCATTGTGCTGAATCATTGGAAGGTAGGCATCTTCTGATTCTCGTCCTCATTCCCCCACCACAACTAGCTGAGCAAGAACCTGAGGACATCCATTCACTCCACACTGCAAATACACGCAGAACAAGTCGAAGTTAGCACGTGACGCTATTTAATGAGATTAAGTCGAGTTGAGGATAATTTAAAACCAGGAAGAACTTTTTCATAAATATCATATTATAGCAATTAACTTTACGAGCCAGTCAGTTCAGTATACCAACAAAAGGTTTGAAAAATTGCCCAACAAATATCGTGAAGCTTGGAATCAATTAACACCAATCAGTGGCGTACGCAGGATTTTTCAATGGGGGGGTCGGTGACATCACCTTGTGATGACGTAATGATACTACAACTACAGTAGTTCAGAGGTATTAAAGAACATTGGGTTGTAATGATTGTAACCTAAATTGCAGCTAACCATGATTAAGCTATATAATGCCCTAATGAAGGAAACAATCAAGATATTTCATTCACACTTTTGCTTGATTCTTTACGCTTCATTTAAGGAGTGAAAATGTTTCGCAGAAACTCAAGCTGTCAAGCCGTGGATAAAAATTTACTGAAAGAATTTTAGTTGACCTCATTTTTAAGCCATAGGAAGGTAACTGACTAAGGCAGGCTAGCTTTCGCGACGTTAAAAACAGGGTGTAGCCAGGGGGGTGAAACAGGTAATTGCTTCCGTACAAAAAATCTTTTTTCGAGAACCAACATTGATATACGCAACGAAAATAAACCTTAATATAAACATTTAATATTCACTCATTATGAAGGGAACAGTTATCCCTGTCTTGAAAAGTGAAGGTAGTGGAGCATGAAAAAAAACTGCCTCCCCTACCGAAATATTTTTAAAGTAACATAACTTACGCGCGAGAGAAATCTCTTATCATGCGATTAAGGTCAAAAACAGCGCCGATATTATCTAAGCGTTTTTCACCGAAATCACAGCGTCAATATCATCAGATAATCTCAAACACTTAATCGGGGTGTCCGTAAAATGGAGCACTTTAGCTCCTGAGACAGTTACGGTACGTAAAAACAATTTTGCCTCCCCCACTCGTTCCGCCCCTGGGCCTCTTTAAATCTTTTGTTGGTCTGGTCTTCTTTGGCAGTATATTTATTATTTTTTTAATACTTATAGGTCAATGTCAATTTAGATGTTTATATTTTAATAATTTTTCTACAAGCCAAGCGGTTATAGCGCAGTGTTAAAGATGTCGCTGTCGATGCGAAGGTTAGAGGTTCAGTTCCCAGGCCGGTCAAATCAGACACAGTGTGGCCAACGGCTCGCCACTGCTGCAACGTCTCTTCGGAGCTGCGTTGCCCAGGCGCTAAGCCGCGGGGTCGGGCCCCGCCATTAGTTACCACGCTTCAGTACTACAGTGAGTTTAATCGAAACGAGTACAGTGAAGATTTGAATTGATCTTTTAAAAAAATTTTGTGTGCGGCAATAGTTACTGCAGATACATCGTATTTAAAAACGCACCAACTCACCAGTTACCTCACAGCTGCATCAATGACAAAAATGCAGTTCAAGCAAAACACATATTAAGGGGGGTGACTCCCGACTAAAGATGTAAATGATAATTTACAACATTGTTTTTTATTTAAATATAAGGAGCTGCAAATTTAAACCACGTTTTCTACTATCCCGGAGCAATACTTATTTTAGACAAAAAAAAAAACAACATTGTTTAAAAAGATAAAAAACATCACTTAAAAAAACAAGTTTTTTTAATCAAAAGTTTTTTTTCTGTTTGCGCTGCTGTTACTACCGAGCCGGCGCCAGAGCAGTCGACTTAGAGGGGCCAAGCGTTTGTCAGGGGGGCCAAAGTTTGAAATTAAGCACAAAAGCAAATGTTTTCGAAAGAGTAAGCATGTTGATTGGGGGAGGGGGCAGGCCCCCCTGGCTGCCGGCCCTGTGTTACTACCTTAGTTTTAACACTGAATGAAAGAGATCAAATGGCATTTAAACCTTTTTTTTTATTGCAATAAAACTAAAAGAGACGACAATAACACAAAGCAATACTCACTATCAATTTAGCGTAAAAAAGCCCATTTACGATCATGTGTCTCTACGTCATGTTTGTTTTTTGCTATGAAACATTCAAGATTTTCGAATGGAGTTAACAAGGTAAAAATATTACGCCATAATGGGTTTACATTTAGAGTATTTACGTCGATAAATTAAAAATCTAGCCTACAAAAATAATCCATTTGTAAGCTGAAAGATACCGTTGTTTTCTTGAAATAAAATAATTTATGTCTATTATCCAAATTGAAATTGTGAAAGAATTTCACTGAAAGCCAATCTGACACATCGTACCAAAACATATCAACAAATTTACAATTACAAAACAAATGCATGGTAGTTTCCGGTTCTTCCAAACAAAATACACAATAATTACTATCAACAATTTCCAAACCATGCAGTTGCGCATCTGTCACAATTGATTTTTAAATTTAATCAAATTTGGAAGGATCTCAATTTGGCCTCATTTGTTGCAAAATAGTTGTTTTCATATATATTTTGGACCAAAGAATATTTGAGAATAAAATTTGCAGGATCTCGCACTATTTCTGTTGTTGTTTAATCGGTCAGCTTTATTTTTGCTTTTTAAGAAAGTGTAAACAGTTTTATTTGATTTCCTCAGCGAAGTAATCAGTTGTTGAATTTTTTCTTGAACTGTGAAAAGTGTTGGTTAGTTGGCGTTTCATGTAACCAGGACAATGGAACAGCTGAAATCAATTTAACGTGCTTTATAAAACTGTAGTTATTAGGGGTTAATCCAAAATCTATCGATAAGTCATCATACGATTTTGTCAGTGTTGTAGTCGAGACCACTTGCTTCGAGACCAAGACCGAGATCAAGACCGGAAATTTTTTCGAGACCAAGACCAAGACCGGTCGTTTTTCGAGACCTTAGGTTCGAGACCGAGACCAGGAATAATCGAGACCGAAACCGGCAATTATTCGGCCTCTAAAAATAGGCGTAAATCTACACCACCAAGTTTAATCGAATAATTTTTTATTTTTTCAAAAAATTACTATCACATTTCAAGTAAAAGAAAATTTCTAACTTTTCCGAAGAGAGCCTTGCTCTCTGAGGTCGCATTATCAAACCGCTTGTGCTAAAAATTCTTTCTACCGGAGACGAAGAAGCTGGTATACATAGTGTGTGTTTGAATAGTTTAAAAAGACCAGGGAATTAACCACTTCCCTGTTCCCAAAATTCAAAAACATTTGAAGGCACGGTTATTGCTGCCATACTTCATTCAAATATCTCGGAAGCTGTGCCATTGGTGTTACTTTTGACGTTTCTTGGTTTCTTATAGTCGTCTGTTACTGGCATATTTCGCAAAAACTAGAAAACTCCAAAACTTTAGAACCGTCGGCTGTATTCTTTAAAACTGTAATACTTCAAAAAAATTCTTTTTTCATAATTCACAAATTTCTGAAATCTGCAAAGTCTCAAAAAACAATGCAATTGTTATGCCTAAGAGAATAGCTGCCGTAACGCTACTTGACCTCAACGACGCTTTCGTCAGTTCCGTGTTTTGCACGTACGGTACGCGGAATATTTTAAAATTGAATTTCGTTAGCTTCGCTCTATACCAAGGGTGGGAAACCTGCGGCCCACTTAAGTTTCGAATGTGGCCCGCGTCAGAACTTTGTTAAGTGTAGCCTTCAACAAACTGGTAGAATAGAAAGCGATAAGATTTCTTAAAAACTGTTTCACATTCAACTACGTGCTATTTTCGTGGCATAAAAAACGCGCAAAAGTCTCTGAATTCTGCGGTAAAAAACAACTCAGCATGAATGCTTAATAAATTCGCGACGTAATATAGTGCATTTTTAGGGCAAAACTTTCAAATTGGGAGTGAATGTGGCCCGCTGAAAGTATCATGCAGTCTATGCGGCTCGCTATGCTTTGCCGGTTCCCCACCCCTGCTCTATAGTGTAAGAACCTGAATCATGAAAAAAAAGCAACATAAAAAAGATTGTGAGTGATAGCTCTGCCGGCTTTTTATTTCTCAGCAAACTATTTAATTTATGTTTAACCCGAGGAGTTTTTCCAGAAGTTTTGAAAATTGCTGAAGTAGTTCCGATATACAAAAAGGGCAATGTCTGCTAGCCTACCAATTATCGTCCAATCTCTTTATTGTCTTAATTTAGTAAGATATTTGAAAAACTTTTGTTTAATCGCGTCATCGAATATCTAGAAAAATTCAAATTATTATCAACACGTCAATATGGTTTTGGCAAAAACTCTTCAACTATCCACGCCATTGGTGATATTCATAACAATCTCATGACGACCGCAGACAAAAGATTGTACAACTGTAGCTTATTTTTAGACTTATCAAAAGCTTTCGATACGGTCGATCATAAAATTTTACTCTGGAAACTCGAAAGATACTTTGGATTTAGAGGTCCGTCCTTAAATCTTTTCAGAGATTATTTAAACAATCGATTTCAATACACCAAAATAGCTAATTGCGAGTCTAATTTGTTAAATGTCACTTGTGGTGTTGTACCGCAAGGTTCCTCACTGGGTCCTTTACTATTCCTAATGTACATCAATGACCTTCCCTCAGCTTCAGAGTTCTCCACAAGTCTATTTGCAGATGATACGTGCTTAAACACGTCTGACGCCAATCTGGAATCGCTTCAGTCTAGGGTTAATTGTGAGCTTAATAAAATTAATAACTGGTTCAGTCGGAACAAACTATCATTAAATTATCAAAAATCCAATTATGCACTAATCAATAAAGATCCGCAAAAATCTATCTCGGCCCCCTTCACATTGACCATCAACAAAGCATTAGTAGAAAGGAAAAAAGCAGTCAAATACTTAGGATTATTCATCGATGAAAACTTAAGCTGGTCGTCACATATCAAAGAGCTGTCATTGCAGCTTGCAAGAAGTTCTGGGATATTTTACAAATTAAGAAAATTTGTGTCAATTGATACTTTACGCACTGTACTTTGTGCTCTTGTTTATAGTCGCTTGCAATATGGTATCATTGTCTGGGGCACAGCGCATAAATATCATTGCAAGAAATTAATTTGAGATTAAACAAATTGATTCGTATTTGTACATCAAATACAAAATTCTGCCGAATATCCCCATTGTACAAGAATCTAAAATTATCAAAACTTACAGATCTATATAATTTTGAATTCGCTAAATTCTTTTATCTGCTCGTACACGACGAGTTGCCGTTGGGAATTTATGAAAAATTTACAAAAATTCAACAAATTCATGATCATAATACAAGAAGATCTAAAAAAATTGTATATTTCGTACCTCGGTTTTCAAAACCACTTGGTCAAAATCATATTTTACACAGAGGCACTAAGTTGTGGAATAAACTCGATAAAATTTTAGGAAATGCACTTTATAGCTTTCAAAAAGATTTATAAAAACTGCCTTGTTGCAAGTTACTAGATTTAATATTACCAATTGACTGTAGGCCTAAATGAATCTAAATTTTTCTTGTTTCATGTTTTAATTATTCGATTATTTTGTCTGTTTTCGCTTATTTTCTTAAAATGTGCTTATATTTAATGTATTAATTTTCTTTTTTCTCTTTTTTTGTAAAAATCACAACCCAATCCATCTTCTGATTTTCGCGCACTTAGTCTGGTTTGTCCTTATGCAATACGTATGTTTCAGTCAGGGGGCACCTCGACTTGAAAAGTTAAAGGTTCTTCGGTGCTTCCTGGCCATTATTATTGTTTAATTCTAATACTTTGATTATTTAATTGTAATTGCGGCGAAATAATTGAACTTGTCACTTGTCACTTATATATGTTGCTTTATATCAATCATTTTAGCTTCCCCTCATCAATGTCACAACATAGTTGAGATCGTCCAATTTTTTCCCATTTTGAACCCCAAATAAATTTAAACAAAATTTGATTGACTTATTTTTTAAAAGTATTGGGTAGCACTGCAGGTAAATTGGAAGCTTTGCAGACAAGTTTGAGAATGACCATGCTTTTTATCACAGTGATTTTTCCTAACAAAGTCAATTTTCTTAATGACCATGTATTTAAAACTGATTTCATTTCATTGATAATTGGCAAACAATTTTTGCTAATAATTGAATTGTCGTCGAAATGATTTATTGGGATGTGTACGCCCAAGTATTTAATGGTATTTGTTAGCCATGACAACCCATCTGCAGAAAAAGATTTAACACCATTCCCTCTGCTTGAACCAACACAAAATGCATTTGATTTGTTTATATTAACTTTGCATCCAGTTTGGTCACCAAAAGTACGCAAAATATCAAATAGAAAATCGGTCACCAAATGAAATTAAATACGTGTTTAAATATCAAATACGTGTTTAAATTGAGAGGGATTGCCATTTAAATAAATTACGGTGTCATCAGCAAACAAGGATACTTTAAAACAACGTTTCTCGATTATTAACCTTTTGTACAAACAACTCTGACGAAGCAAAAGCGCCATGTATTCTATACACAAAATGAAAATAGTTGGAGATAAGGGATTACCTTGTCTTACTCCTCTTTTGATATCACAATAAGAACTATTCAAAGAAAAGAGCGCTGTGAGGCGCGAGACAGCTCATCCGTCTGTCCCAGGGGCGAGCTAGATTATGAAATCATAAGGAAAAGGAAGTCAACCCTGACAATTCAACATTCATCACACGCATACTCAGCATGTAATTCACGTAAAAATTAAAATAAAATAAAAATAAAACGAAAATGACACAATTCTCACCGAGACCTCTCCTCGTGACAGCTGTTTCGCTCAATGGAGCTCATCAGACGAGTCACGAGGCCGCGGTGAGGGAAACAAAATTAACGAGCGCCACGTACAAAATTAACGAGAGCCAAGTGCATTATTAAAATTGAACAAACGAGGGTTCGAGTGTTTCCCCTCTCGTTGAGTACGACGCTCCCCTTTGTCCAGGTTTATTTGGCTTATAATCCTGATGGTAGCATCTCTTCGGACAGAACTTTCAATATTTTGTGTCGCATATTCTAAAATTGAGTTTGGAATTGAATTTACTGTACGTGGCGCTCGTTAATTTTGTTTCCCTCACCGCGGCCTCGTGACTCGTCTGATGAGCTCCATTGAGCGAAACAGCTGTCACGAGGAGAGGTCTCGGTGAGAATTGTGTCATTTTCGTTTTATTTTTATTTTATTCTAATTTTTACGTGAATTACATGCTGAGTATGCGTGTGATGAATGTTGAATTGTCAGGGTTGACTTCCTTTTCCTTACAATAAGAACTCAAAAAATTATTGTTGATAATGCAGCATTTTGGCTCTTTATAGATTATCCGCATTAAGTTGATAAAAAATCTCCAAAACCTAAATTTCTGAGCATGGCAAAAATAAAGTACCAATTTAATGAATCAAATGCTTTTTGCAAATCAATTGATAAAACAGCTCCAGGCTTATTTTTGAAGTTTGCATAACCAAAGATATTGCCCCTTAATCAAATGTTGTCGCCAATATCACGACCTTTTATGAAACCAGTTTGATCATTATTGACCAGCGCAGGCACGTGGGACTTATTCTGTTATTAATTACTTTAGAAATAATCTTATAACCGCAGTTAAGCAATCTTATAACCGCACTTAATACCTGTAATTAAAGGCTAGTATAGCACGTTTTTTCCGGGTTTTGGCAAGAGTGTCATTATTCCTTAATATTGAGATTTATACAGATGATTTGTGCTAATGGAATAATGTAAACATTTCATGAAAGTATGTTTAATGTCGTCCCAAAAAAATTTATAAAACTCTATGGCAAAATCATTAGGACCCGATGATCTGTTGTTTGCAAATTAAAAAATAGCTGTTGAGCATTCATGTTCTGCTACAGAGGTTTCACATAGTGCTTTTTGAGCTTCGTCTATAGTGGGAAGAGAAACCAATTTGATGAAATTGTAAGTTTGATTTTCACTGTATTGTTCATTATTGCGATACAGTGACTCGTAGAAAAAACTAAGTTCTTTCAATATGCTGGCCTGCTCAGTAAGTAAAGTACCTTGTGCATTTTTAAGACTCTTAATAGATTTTTTTTCTCTAATTCGTTTTTCTAGACTCAAAAAATATTTGGTATTCTTTTCACCGTACTGCATCCATCGTGCACTACTTCTTACGGCAGCCCCTTTAGCATTGTTTTCAACTAATTCATCAAGGTTATTTTGAAGAATGTTTATGCTGGTTAGTACTGCGTTTTTGCTAACTGGGTCACAATTAATTAAACGCGACTCCATTAAAGCCAGTTTTTTTTTTAGTGATTCTCTTAGCTGATTAAGTTTCTTTTTTTTTTTAAATAGCAATATTTAATCGTTTCACCTCTAATAACACATGTTAAGGATTCCCATAAAATATGCGGTAATACATGACCATCAGTATATCAGTATTAGTTAGTAGAAAATCACTAATGACTTTTTTCATAGTTTTGATGTAGTCATCATGTAATAAAATGTCGCTGTTTAGCTTCCAATATCCTCTACCCCATTCTTCAGATTTTAAATTCAAGGTTATTGTAACAATTTTGTGATCTGATTTCACGCTTGCGTCAACATTTAGCTTTTTTTATATGTTGACGTGAATTTCTTCCAATTAAAAAAAATCCAATCTAGTTGCAGTATACGGTTGAGACTGAGCTCGAGTGTAAGTTTTTCGTGTTGGGTTTAATTCACGGAATATGTCAATCAAGTCAAATTCATTGATGTATGATTTTAAGGTTACTTTTCATGCTTTGTTTGCTTGCATTGGTCCCCCGACTTTGTCTAGCCCGTCATTTAGAACTACATTCCAATTCCTAGCTAAAATTACGTCATATGTAGAAAAATTTGAAAGTGTAGAAAAAGATCATCAAAAAATTTTGGATCATCTTTGGTAGGTGCATAAAGTGAAGCCAGAGTAAATTTTCTCTCTATTTGAATTTCAGTCAGGAAAATTCTACTTGAAGAGTCTAAGCATTTAGATCCGAAAAAAACTTTTAAATTTTTATCAAAAAGAATAGCCACCCCATTTTTACGACTTTCTCCTTGTGCAAAAAGAATATGCTCTCCCCACTCACATATCAACTGTTTCTCATCAGCAGATGTTGAGTGTGTTTCTTGTAATAAAATTATATCATATTGTTTTTGTTTGAGATAATGGAAAATGTTTTTTCGTTTAAGAATTTGCCTTAAACCATTAACGTTAAAACTAGCTATTGCGCACGACATAATAAAAAAAGCAAAAAAGAAAAAAAAATTAGTAGGTTTCCACTCCGGCTTCGATATCATATTCGAATTCATAACCGCATGGGCATTTGTTCTTAGTTTTAAGATCTTGGTATGTCAGCCTACCGCAGTTGCAATGTACGGTGAATTGAGCGCAATTAAAGTTTTGACTTATTTCAGCTGAAACCTTTGGGCGGCAAACAATCAATACAGATACAAGTGCATGCTACTGAATATTTAGAGCAAGTGGCACAGTCATATATGTTATTATTTTGTTGCAAACTGGGCTGAAATTGTCTGCAACAAGGTAGTCTGAATTGCAATTAGCGCATGACACATGTCGTTCATTAATGTTCACCGAGAAACGCTCGCGAGATGTGGGCTCAGAACAGCAGGGTCGAGCAACATACTGCTCTTCGCCACATTCTTTGCAGCTTACCTTGAAAGTCTTTTCATCTGTCCAAATATCACTTTTACAGGTTATACATTGAAACTAGTGCGTAATCTGCCACCAGTTTACAGAATTTTGTAGTGAGCTGGGGTTGTTGTTATTCAATATGAGCGTAGTTTCCAAAGTAGTTGAGATTTCTTCGATCAAGTTTTGTTGGGAGATATTATTTTGTTCATTCGTTTGATGATTAAGCAGATTACGGGATTGGGATTGCGTCTGCATTGAGTGTTTGGACTGTGACGATTCTACCGCGTCGAGGTTCGAAGTGCAGTGGGTGCGTTTCCTTGTACTCAAATTTATTGGCTTTGTAGAATCACTACTGTAAGAACCGCGACGGGTCATTGAAGGGTCACTCACAGTTTCAAGCTCTTGATTGCTGCGAGAAATTTCGATTTGTTGATTTCCTATTTGTGGGAGATCTTGTTTCGTTTCTCGCAATTGCCTTGTACAATGTACATGCCCAGTTTCTTGGCAGTATCTGCTCGTTACTGTTTGGCCAGTGTACGTCACGTACAATTCATTGCCATGGATTGAGACATAGCTTGGTTGTGGGTTTTGCTCAAGACTGGTCTTAGGTATAGTGACTATGCGAATTCCTGACAAGAGCCCATCTTTATGTTTTTTTGTTGAAACTCTAACCACTTTTCCATCTTTTTTCTCAATTTCCAGTTTGATTTCTTCGTTAGTTAAAGGTATAGGAACCCACCCAAGTATTACATTAATATTTTCTGATTCGTACAGCCGTAAATAATAAATCGATGTAACACTTTTTAACTTTTCTTCCGACTCAAGAACATATTCTCTCGTCAACGCGTCTGGATTTCATGTGAGCTATGCCTGCTAATTTCGTAACGGGATAACTGATACTTTTCAACAGTTCTAATACTTCAATTCTTTTAATGTTATCTTTAGTTTGGAAATTCAAACAGTTTGTTCTTTTTAGCTGTGACGAGCCTTGCGCTCTTGCTGCAGAAGCAAATGCTGGCAAATCTGCATTCATTTTAACAAGAGTGATCCTTCTCTCACGCCTGCAAAACCTGAATCAATCTTACAGCAGTGGCTTATGGCTATGGATCTGGGGCGCCCCCTTGCGGGTGAGTGAAATCAAGATAAATTTTCAAGATGTTTATTCCAGCTAAGCAATTAGTTGATAACCTTTTTGACCTTCAGTTTTTGATGCAGGGCTCCTAGAACTAGAGTTTGCTGAATCCGGATTCCCACGGTTGGGTGTACTGCTAGGAATTAAGATGGATGCGGTCGGCTGTTGCTGCAGCATCAGGCACATATCTGCAATAAGCTGTGGAAAATATGTCTGTGTAACCTGATGAGTAAAGTAGTCGATGAATCCACAAAGTACAGATAGCGAAAACAGGCGGTTTAGCGCTGTAGTGTTCTATCCACGCACTTCCTAATCAAGCGCTGGGAGCTAAGAGCAGAGTTTGAACGAATTTTCGGGTTTGTTACCACCATAAACCATTTTCAACACTTTTAACACTACAGGTGCGTGGCCAGGAATTAAAAAGAGGGGGGCGCCAGAGTAGTCGACTTAGGGGGGGCCAAAGTTTGAAATTAAGCACAAAGGCGCTGTCTTCAAATTGGTAGGCTTGTTGATTTGGGGGGCAAACATTTCGATTGGGGAGGCCAGGTACCCCTGCCCTTCCCCTTGGCGCCGGACCTGGTGGGCGCACAAGCCACGCCAGTTAACTTTCTCTGAAAGACGAGCTTTTGTGCTTGCTTCAACTTCTGCCGGACCTATCTTTTTAAAACCTCCAAACGACTGTAGTTTCCTTACAATCAAACGAGTTAAACTTATCTCTAAAATATTATTATAGATCAGTGGTTCTCAAACTTTTTCTTGTCGCGCCGCACTGGCAGACAATTTTTAATCTCGCGACGCACTGGTACAGCCTAAACGTAAAAATTTTTAGAACGAAATATTGTGTTTGCATTTTGCAACTGTAACACTTTGTATCACTGCGACTACTCCGCAACCATCTGGTCATCATTCCACCAAGACAACGGTGCTTTACTTTGCAGTCGGTAGCAGGGAATACTATCATTAAAATCATTGGTAGGCTATCGCTTCACCGAGTATAGCCAACTAAGTTTCTCAAATACAAAGTAAACTTGATCCACTACGTTAAACACAAACTGTGGGGCCCCCGCTGCTAACAACATCTTGCGGAATCCAGAGAATCGTCATCTGAAAGCGGTAAAAGCGCTATCTCTTTTGTTTCGGATCAATTTCCGGTCGGGTGTACAGTATCACTAACCAGCATTTTCGGGACGGACGGAAGGAACTATAATTCCTAACTTACATCTTCCGTTTTGTCCAGCGGTTTATGCTCTGCAACACAATGACCAAAATGGAGTTCTGTCTGTGATGTTTACTATTTGACCAGTTTTGAAGTCGAACCCATGACCTCTTGCACCGAAAACCATGACGTTACCACCATACCAATAGACGGGTTATTGAACAAAAATAAACAGCAGCATTGACCCCACTGAAATTTCAACGTCATATAATAAAAACTAGAACACCAAATTACGTTAGCCGCAGGAAAGTGCTATCTAGGCCGGTAGTAAAAAATATTCTATAACAGTGGTTCTCAAACTGTGCGTCGCGACGCCCTGGTGGGTCGTTTTAGTTTTTAAAGGGCGTCGCAAAATGATTTGGATTACTGGTACATGATGCCACTAAATTTTTAATCAGAGTTTTGATTCATTTTTCGCCAAAATTAACGGCTATAATTGATTTCACAAGAGCTCACAACTTTTTACTTTCTTCTGTTTTCAACTCAATAGTAGGCCTATATTTTGTGCATTTTAACCCAACCCTATTTGTTGTAATTACTTAATAGACACAGTTTGTGTTCGTTTGTTACGTCATAATGACACATCAAGCTAGAAAGCCAAAAACCTGATTTAAATCTTCAGCTACAGTACCATTACTAACGCCCAGCTGACGGACCTGGATTACGCTCATGAATAAAGTTTTTGCCCCATATCGCGTTGAAACTTCAAGACATACGAAAAACGAAATTGAACCCCCAAGACATACGAAAAACGAAAATTAATTATAACTTCTACCCCTTGATCAACAAACCTACTAGAATCACTGACTCGAGCTCTTCTGCCATTGATCATATATGGACCAATGTCTCAAATACTAGTATCGAAAGTGGTATAATTGCGCATTGTATAGTTGATCACCTACCAGTCATACAAGTATCAAATCTTGGAAAAATTAAAACCAATCCGGTTCCTAATGTAAGGTGTTATGCTCTAAGTAACCTTAGAAAATTTAGGGCATCCTTAGAAAATGCTGATCTTTGCAATGTAGAAAATCAAGATAATCCTGATTACTGTTTTAAAATTTTACATGACTTGCTAATTGAAGAATTTGAGAAATTCATTCCCCGAAAAGAATCTTCTAAAACAACCAAACATTCTGAGTGGTATGATCGTGAACTAAGACGCCTAATGCTCAAAAAAGATAGACTGTATAAAAAATATCTTCTACGGCGTGACCTGACTTCTAAGAACCAATATAAGAAGATTAGAAATATGTATTTTCATCTTATCCAGTTAAAAAAAATAGAGTTTTATCAAAAAAAAATTCAAGAACTTCTATAATAATGTAAAAAAAAAAACGTGGCAGTATATAAACAGTCTTCTTGGTAGAACGTCTTTAAACAGTGCCACTTCATCCTTTTTTATCAATGGGAAGAAAACTTGTGACTCTTTACTGGTAGCAAATGAGTTTAATGACTATTTCTCTAATATTGCTATTAATCTCGTAAACCAACTTCCTAAACCATCTATACCCTTTCACAAATACCTAGCACCAGCCAATCCTTCTTCCATTTTCTTTTATCCCACCTACCCCTATGAAGTAAAGCAGATTATTAACAAAACATCCCTGAAGCATAGCTCATGCTGGGATGAAATACCACCTGTTGTATTAAAGTATTTGCCTGATAATATCATTAACGCTCTGGCGTATATCTTTAATCTGTCCCTTTGTCAGGGTAAATTTGTCACCGATTTTAGACACGCTAAAGTAGTGCCAATTCATAAAAAGGGTGATGTTCAGAATTTAAACAATTACAGGCCAATAAAGTTTGTTGTCTAGCCTCTCCAAAATTCTCGAAAAAATCGTTTACAGGAGGCTGTATTCATTCTTCGATCGCTTCAACTTGTTTTCTAATTCCCAGTTTGGGTTCAGGAGGGGTCACTGTACTTCCCATGCTAATTGTCTGCTTGTTGACAAAGTCGCTGCAGCATTCGAAAAAAAGCTTTGTATTCTCGGAATTTTTCTTGATCTCTCGAAAGCTTTTGATACTATTAACCATAAAATTCTCTTGCATAAACTTAATTATTATGGCATTAAAGGCACAGCCTTAAACTGGTTTATAAGTTACCTGACTGGACGCACTCAACAGGTTTGTAACAACGGTGTTGCTTCTTCCAATATTAATGAGATAAATTTATCAGTGCCTCAGGGCTCCATTCTTGGCCCTATATTATTTATTATTTACGTCGATGACTTCCCTAACTGCTTGAAATACGGAACTAGTTCGTAGTTCGCGGACGATACGAGTATTTCAGTGGCAAAACGGCCCAAACGCTTTTCGATAAAGGGAACGACGAACTCGGTAATATCGATAATTGGCTGGTTTCCAACAAGCTCTCCCTAAATGCAAATAAAACAAAGTGTGTATATTTCAAGACTTCTAACTCCAAGACTTTCCCCAGTGATCTAAATTTAGTAATAAGAAACATTCCAATTGAAAGAGTGTCGTCAGTGCGAGTGTTAGGAACAATAATTCATGAAAATCTATCTTGGAAGGAGCATATGCTAGCTCTTAAGAGTAAATTGCGAGCTACCTTAAGTGCCGTGATTCGAGTCCAGCCTTATCTCAGTAAACATTCTTTATTGTCGATTTATCATTCACTGGTAATAAGTCGTATTCGCTATTGTATAATTAACTGGAACCATGGTAATTCGACAACCCTA